>JAZARR010000146.1:3650000-4850000 GCA_037389465.1 Baylisascaris procyonis
GGTAGATACCAACCATCAGTATTGTGCGAACCATTAGGTCAACGGGTCACTTCGTTGTGTTGTAAGTTGAGGTAGATACCAACCATCAGTACTGTGCGAACCATTAGGTCAACGGGTCACTTCGTTGTGTTGTAAGTTGAGGTAGATACCAACCATCAGTATTGTGCGAACCATTAGGTCAACGGGTCACTTCGTTGTGTTGTAAGTTGAGGTAGATACCAACCATCAGTATTGTGCGAACCATTAGGTCAACGGGTCACTTCGTTGTGTTGTAAGTTGAATTAGATACCAACCATCAGTACTGTGCGAACCATTAGGTCAACGGGTCACTTCGTTGTGTTGTAAGTTGAGGTAGATACCAACCGTCAGTATTGTGCGAACCATTAGGTCAACGGGTCACTTCGTTGTGTTGTAAGTTGAGTTAGATACCAACCATCAGTATTGTGCGAACCATTAGGTCAACGGGTCACTTCGTTGTGTTGTCAGTTGAGTTAAATACTAACCATCAGTATTGCGCGAACCATTAGGTCAACGGGTCACTTCGTTGTGTTGTAAATTGAGGTAGATACCAACCATCAGTATTGTGCGAACCATTAGGTCAACGGGTCACTTCGTTGTGTTGTAAGTTGAGGTAGATACCAACCATCAGTATTGTGCGAACCATTAGATCAACGGGTCACTTCGTTGGGTTGTAAGTTGAGGTAGACACCAACCATCAGTATTGTGCGAACCATTAGGTCAACGGGTCACTTCGTTGTGTTGTAAGTTGAGGTAGATACTAACCATCAGTATTGCGCGAACCATTAGGTCAACGGGTCACTTCGTTGTGTTGTAAATTGAGGTAGATACCAACCATCAGTATTGTGCGAACCATTAAATCAACGGGTCACTTCGTTGTGTTGTAAGTTGAGGTAGATACCAACCATCAGTACTGTGCGAACCATTAGGTCAACGGGTCACTTCGTTGTGTTGTAAGTTGAGGTAGATACCAACCATCAGTATTGTGCGAACCATTAGGTCAACGGGTCACTTCGTTGTGTTGTAAGTTGAGGTAGATACCAACCATCAGTATTGTGCGAACCATTCGGTCAACGGGTCACTTCGTTGTGTTGTAAGTTGAGGTAGATACCAACCATCAGTACTGTGCGAACCATTAGGTCAACGGGTCACTTCGTTGTGTTGTAAGTTGAGGTAGATACCAACCATCAGTATTGTGCGAACCATTAGGTCAACGGGTCACTTCGTTGTGTTGTAAGTTGAGGTAGATACCAAGCATCAGTATTGTGCGAACCATTAGGTCAACGGGTCACTTCGTTGTGTTGTAAATTGAGGTAGATACCAACCATCAGTATTGTGCGAACCATTAGGTCAACGGGTCACTTCGTTGTGTTGTAAGTTGAGTTAGATGCCAACCATCAGTATTGTGCGAACCATTAGGTCAACGGGTCACTTCGTTGTGTTGTAAGTTGAGGTAGATACCAACCATCAGTATTGTGCGAACCATTAGGTCAAGTGTGCCCTTTTTTTAAAAACATGGATTTGGATGAAAAGATGCAGGTGAAGTTTTTTTCGTTTCTTATTTCTTTTCATTTTGTTACTTATCTGCTCCTATGATGTTTGCTTTAATTTACTTGTCGAGGTTTGGTTTTCACCGAGTACCTAGTATCATCTGCGTAATGTTAACCTTTTCGGCTGATTGCCATTTTGTGATATGTGACTGAATTTCTTTTCTTTGCTTTTTGATTCCTACAATACTATCGCAAATGAATGGTGCTAAAAGTTTGTGTCGTTGGAATGAAAACTTTCGCAGCGATTTCGTCGAATTGATCTCGAAATGCTTTTGGCAAACAAACTATAAATGTTTGTAGGTCACTACCTGTTTCGAGACCTCTGTTACCACATAGGTTATCCTGAAAGAAAAAATGCTGCAAATGGTTTCTCTTTTGTTTTGATTCATTTCGACCATTGAATAGTTTAAGTTATACCAGTGCAGTGGTACTTAAATGAGGGTACTTTTATTAATCATTAATCTTTGTCTCTTTTCTTAGCTGAACAGTCAGTGGGATTATTCTCAAATGATATAATTGGAGGTATTATTAGAAGATATAAAAGAAAATAATGGGAGGATGTTGACATCTATTTTCGCATTCATTATGCAATATTCTTACTCATCCAAATAGGAAGTAAATAAACGATGAAGGGATTACTCACACGTTCATTTTGAAGATATTCATTCATATGCGCCATATCTGTATCGGCTCGTCCATGTACCGATCGACCATGGATATAGTAGCCATAGAGGGGATGTGTAAGTGAAAGCACGCTTATATTAGCTATGGAACATAGGTCAATTATACTGCGGAATGGATCGACTAGTATACGTTCGATGATGAGAACGTGGAATATCCATTGAGCGGTTGCTATTGTCAGGTAGAGGAAGCTGTTGAGAGCAAAACGACTCAAACGACTCTCGCTGAATGGTGGTGATCGATGTTCTGCAAGATCATTAGTCATTGGTACTCGTTTTGGCATTGTTAATTAACCTTTATAATTAGGGGGTTTCGGAAATGAATGGTGATGAAATGGAGAACTCAAAGAAATATTTTTACTCCTCGTTGAATAAATTTCTGAATTGTGGTAGTGATCTGCGCAGACTTTGGTTCTCTCTTTATCTACCTTCCTAATGTTCTAAAATGCATGTGCAATGCATCATCTTACTTGTAGATACACTGCTCTCCACCCGCATTATATATGTGATCAGTCTATTCCACCTGCCCCCTAACTGAGTTTGCACAGGTAATGGACGACGAACGAAATGAGTCGCAGCATTGCCTGTTGCGAATTTTGGATCTGTAAAAATAATGTTTGGAAATAGTTTAATGCATTCAGCTGTTGTATATATATATATATATATATATATATATATATATATATATATATAGCCGTCATGGTTGCACAATCTTTATTTATTATAATTTGAGCTCCCAGAGCTGTTTCATTCCTGCAGTGGTCTTTATTCCGCGCTACTCATTTAAAAAACTGGATTCATTTTTTACGGTGCATTTGACTGCCGGAGGAGCCACCGTATAATCGTGGATGCAGTCCTATCTCACTGTACCTTTTTATTTCTAAAATCGTCCGCATTATCAAAATTCTTTGAGAGGTCATCTTGAGAGTCGAATATTTTTTCCACTCAATTATGAAAAGACTCTTTCAAGGTGAACGTTATTTGATTGAATATTACTTCTTTCACATCTTTGAGATTTTTATTGTAAGGTACTATTGAGAGAGATTCCACTTAGCTTTCATTGTTTTTATCATACAATTTAGAGTAGTATTTGTCGTAGCATATTTTTAAAGCATATTTGAATAACCGTCATTTATTTTTCAGAAATATGGCTGGTGTGAATTAATTTTGATTGGTCGGACGATCAAAACTGGGACTTTTTGATGGTTGAAACTAAATATTATAATAGAAAAAGGTCAATAAAGAAATATAAAACCATCAATAGCAATGTTAAAACTTGATATAAAACATAAGCTTTAGTTTGTTAAAATAGTATAATCTATCAATTTTTATATTTAATGGTAAAGTCGTTATATTGTGTCGTTATTGTTTAGAATTCTTAAAGGTTGAAATGAACCTGTGGAAAATCCCGGTGCTACGGCCGCCCAATTTTCCAATTGTAGCCATTTAAGTAGCACTATTATTGTAATCGTTTGCACCGCAACGCTTGTCTTACGATAATTTTGCAGTTCATTCCATTCATTAGCGACTAGATATGTCCTCCTGAAACAGTATTATAAATGTGGGCATTGTTGGCTCCTTGCTGTGGCGGAACTATATTTGTCCCTTTCTTGTTTTTTTTTTTTAACTTATATATAAAGTTAGATTAAAAGTTTCGAATGCATTTCCGTTGATTTTAATGTTTCTAAAATTTTATTAGATTTTAATAAGTGAAAGAGTTTTTAAGTTTATTTATTGCATTCTCAAGAAGTGCCTACAATTTCCGTTAGTGCATTTGGCAGTGCAGTACCGGAAATTGCACTTCGGTTTAGAAATGCAAATAAACCATTTCAACATAACTATCTTAACAGTGAAGTACTATGCAAAGAATATAATTGTATTTTATTTTTGAACCGTTTAATGCAAATTTATAAAATATGTTTACGATCAATTGGCGATATCATACAAATTTGGGCTTGGGACAACGAAATGCAGCACCGTAGTTAGTTGGAAGCTCTGAGATAGGAATCGTCTCACATTTCCATTCGTTATAGCTCTCTACCTTTGCAGATTCGACCTGCAGGTATTTTTTCGAAAATATGTCGACTCTTTCAGATCCCACTATTCATTTTTCCATTTCCCTAATACCTTCCATTCCATATATGTGTGTGACTATGACGATACTTCAAAGATTTACACGAGCCTACACTCTATTGTGGGATTGAATGTCCGGTATTTGTAACAGCCAATGGCTAGCATGTGCGTAGGTCCATTTTCGCAATTTACATGAATTATAAATGAAGAAAATTATTGTTAGAGAAATAACCAGATGACAGTCGGCGCAGTGGTTACGCCTTTTGTTAGATCGGCACTTGGAGGTTTTGTGTTGCAGTTGGTGACAATCGACTGCGGTCGTTCCCAGTGGATGAAAAATGTTTTTGTGTGAATTGAGATTTTCGGCAGGATCTCCACATTTAGTATTGCTCCGCGATCGTTTTTAACTTTTTTTAATGACTTCAACGTTCGAATTGAAATATTCAATACCACTGATGCAGTCTAATTACTGCTTTGAGATATTCAAAATTTGGAAGCGGAAATCGATTCTCAGCATAAAATTATTTGAAACAGTTTCAGGAAAAACACCCATAAAGACTTATTGACCACAGAAAGGTTAATAATAACTCATGGAAAATGCGATGAAGCTTATTTCAATGATTACTATATAGTGAAGTTTTTCTGAAATATTTCTACATAAACTATTCATCAATCAGTTGGCTTTTTTTTCTGTCGACGGATTGTTCGAAAAGACTACAAATCGATAGCCTAAAGGCAATAAGAGGAGTATTTGCTGCAAGCTATCGAAGCAACCCATTCACATGAGGATCAGTGAAGCGTTGAGAATGAAAGTGCGTTACGCCATTATTGCTCTGCGCATAAGCCTTAAATACACAATTTGCGCGGTACGTAATAAGCGAATGAATGAGAAGGCAACTCAGTGCATAAGCACGCCACAAAGTCGGCGTCATCTGTCAGCTAGTGCAGGCGGAATAAAGCTGCATTGTTCACTCATCAATATACCTTGTGGGCAAGTTGAATGCAATCGGTGCTACTCTCGACAACTTCACGCTAATCACTTTATCATTATCTCTCAACGTAGGTTCACTCCAATCTACAAATCCTCTAACATTCTATGTATATCTTTCAGCATATTATTGTTCGGTAATATTTCATCGGTCGCCTTTTTGTTGCGCTTTTACTGGTAGCGGGCATCAAACATTTCTCTACTATAGGATATGTTACTGGTCTTAAATACAGCTTTCGTGTTTTTATAGCCAAGCAGAAAACACACACAGTTTGGTGCTGTCATTAGACATCAAAGAATGATGAAAATGGGACAGCTTTTAGTTGTTTTATGCTTAGAGAATTCTTTGAAATAGTTTCTTGAACAACTGAAATATTGATTCAGTTAAATATGAACTGGGATTCTATTTTCTCATTGTCAATGAAATTTTATGTTCTATCTGAGCGACCACTTATTCATGAAGTTCTATTAATAGAGTTTTTTTTTTGCTTTGTTCAAACAATACAGTAATATATGTATGAACTTTTCATCGGTGGTTATAAATTTGCATAATTCAAGGCACAATTTTAATCAAAGATCGTTTAGAAAAATCACGATTTTCACAATGGCATCTAACACTTTTTGTCCGATATTCCTTAATCTACCCTATGTTACAAAATTTTTAGCTGTGTTTTTTTCACAAAAAAAAGCTTCCATATGAAATCTTTTTTTCATGAGATCGTATTTTAGCATAAAATATGATTTCTGGATTATATAAGATGTTTACAGTTTTTTTACCTTTATTTCCAAGCTTTCCAGGTTATAGATGAAGTTTCACATAACTCATTGACACTGACTGAAGCGATGAAAAAAAATGGTGAAAAGCCACAATTATTCTACTGAATAGCATAAAAGTTGAGTTGATTGGGGAATTTTGAACAGTTGCCGCTACGTAGCATAACATTTGAGTGGGAGCGAAATTTGTATTGAACGATTGGCAAAGCATCGAACAGAGTTGTCAACAATTGGGACGCATCAACGGAAAGTATATAGGCATATAGACGACGATACGATGAGCAATTTTAGACGCCGTCAAGCGGTTGTTTTCGAGGATGAACAACACTTCGCGGATTCAGTTAAAGGTAAAATTATGTTGCTATCTTTCGTTCAAATTATTCAATTCTTTAATAATCAAGTCACTAAATCTAAGCTTCATAAGTCACTCAATGCTTCGTTCACCACTATCAAAGTTTACCAACACCTTTCTTTTTTGCAACAATCATTTCATACGAACATCTCGCTGGTAAATGAACCAAAATCGATATAGTTTAAAGCCTGAAATGGACAATTCACTTATATTTTCAACAAAGCCTCTGTCTACCTAGAACTTGAGATGGTTCTTGATCTACTACAAGATTTATGGTACAGCAGATGACTATGGAGCGTTCAATATTATCGATTGCCTATTTACGAACAATGGTCTAATACTACTGTGAGAGTTCGATTCTAGATAGCAAGTAGGCAAAGTTCTTTTTGTACAACACATGGTGATATATTCACGAGAGTGATAAGTTGATTTTACTTTTGATAAACACCGAAGAGACGACAGCTGAGATAGTTTGTTCAACGTTGTGATACATTTGGTGACATCATAAAGATGCGTAATTTTTCTGATTAATTTAAAGCTGTTTTCCTATTGTCAGTTTGCCTTTGAGATTATCATTTCCATATCTGATGAGCTGAATATTTTCAACTCGTCTATATCTTCGACTTTATTTCTTTCTCTCTTTCATTTCCCACTTCTTTCCCTCTCATACTCTCACCCCCCTCTTCCCCTCTCTCTCTCTCAAACAAAAAAAAAAACCAGCAACAACAAAATATCGCACTGGTCCCGCGAACGATCGATGGTGAGTTGTTTCGTTAGAATTCCTTTTTATGGTTTTAATGCATTTCACACATTTTTTCGCAATGAGATTAACACTAAAAAAACAGCCTTTTTGAAATCCAAATTGAAATGCATCGGAAAAAAATTTTTTTTTTTTACAATGATTCAATGTAATAGGCACAATCGTAATTAAACCTATATAGTCTATAATAGTCAAATAATAACTTTGCAACAGTTGTTTCTATCATTTAGAATTATACTAAGGGCAATACAGCAATAAATTAGAAAAGAAACGACAAAAACTGACAAGACAAAAACTATTGAAATTGATTCTCTTGGTGATACTTGTTTTGTCGCCGAGAAAGAAACTTCTTCAATCGCTTTAACGTCATTTATTATCATATCGGCTAATTTCATGGTGATGAAAAAGAAAGAGAAACTATGGAAGAGATAGGGATAAGCTGTCTATGAAAGATTTTTGATAAGAGAATCGGATCTGTTCATCGGTTCCAAACTAGTCAGTTGCATATTTGCCTTTCAGTTATCTTCCTGTGTGCATTTTAATTTTATCATGATTTATATAAAAGATTTTAGATTACATAAAAAGTGTTTCACCTGTGTTCCTCATCCTCCCATAGCCGGCTTACTTGAACAGTTTCGATCATGCCATGATGAATCGATGAATTCTAAAACGTTCAAAGGCTTTAATTGCCATGAAAGTAGCAGTAAAAGTCGAATCAAAAACTTTGATATTAAAACTACGCAATCCACGATTATCAGGAATGTTTAAAGCTGGAAAAACAGAGCGACAAATTAGGCATTTATGATATCATTTGCCGTTTTATGATTATTTATAATGTCACAAAATTGATCGTAAAAGTTTTTAGAACTTGACTACCGTTGATAAATACTAAATGACGCGGAAGTTGACATATTCTAGCAAGCCGTAGTTAGAGGATGTGCCACAAGTGTAGCGATAAAGTTTTGGCGTACTTGTATAAAAATTTTAGAAATTATTGCGGTAGGATCTCTCAGGAATGTTGTATATTTGGGTTTTGTGTCTCTCAACAATACTTTTTCTTGCCATTGTGTCTTCGATCCAAAGAGACAGCCTATCGTGAGTCTTCATGGAGATACCCGCCTCATTTCGTTATCCCTAAAAATTTTGGAGTCACTCGATATACCCTCTGCTGCATTCTAAACCGCTTCAGATCTCCTGATATTACTTCTGCCTGCCTTCCTTCCGGCCGGCCTCCCACTGTCAAGACTTCATGCAACAAAAGGATCGTCAAGAAGAGAACCAATCAGAATCCCGCCCAAAACGGTGCAATAGATGGCTGAGGAAATCTAAGACTTTAATATACCTCTTATGGTAATGCGTCTTATAGCCCACAACTAACCGAGGCCTTCCCTTACAAGATCTATAGGTAGCATGGATTGACTACCGTCTACGAGAACAATAGATTGGGGAGATGAAAGTACGAAAATGCTTGTCTTAAATAAAAATTGAATAATCGCAACCCACTAAGGCATTTGTTAATTGCGTTGATGACACAATTTGCTCCCTTTTTTCTGAACAAACGAAAACTGAAAGTAGCGAAAGTACAATGCAATTTTTCATCGCAAATCGAGCTAAGAATATGTATCTAAACATTTACATACATAACATGGTATATAGTATACGATTAAGGTATATGTGAGGTGGTGATGAAAACGATCCGATAAAATTTCACCCTTGTTTCGTGATATTTTATATTTGAAGGATATTTTATGGTATGCAAAGATCATTGATCTAGTGGAACTCAGAAACAATACTATTATAGAATCTGCAACGATGAAAATGTGAAACATTTTTCTAGGCGATGTGTTTTCTCCTCATACGATATTTTCCTTACATCAGCGATATTTTGTCGAAGTATATTTGGAAGTTAAAATTCGCATTCATCCATGAAATCATAAGCGCGTAAAAGTGTTCTAAAGTGATCGACTTGCATTGATTGAAAACTTTATTCCATAATTGATTGGAAACCCTTATAGTGAACTCCATATAAGCAAATCTATTTTCCGATTATTGTCCACAGTTTTCCTCTCCACTCATTGAATATTATTTCCACTAAGTCGAAGTTAAGAGCTGTCTTCACTTACAAATCCGAACGCTAAAAAATATTTAATTCCCACCGATATGAGATGTAAATCTTGAATTTAGGCATTTTATAGCGATATGCACTTCGATATTTGTATATTTTATAGCATTCTCTGAGCATACTACTCAACAAGTTGACCTGAATAATCTCGTTCTCATCATATACTCTCCATGAGGATTAACACCGTTTATATGGACGATCATATTTTGAAGCGTTGATTTATTTTCAATGCTTCTCAAAAATTCATCCTATAGTTTGCATTGTGTAACTGAAGAGTTTGTTTTATTTCACTTATTTTTCAGGTGCAGCTGATGGAAATCGTTCTAGCTTCATATATTCCGCATATCGACCGGAAAGTCTTCAACGGGTAAAAATTTTGATTTAATTTCCTTAACAGATAATTGTGCTTAAAAATTAATTTCTTAGGAGATTTTCGCATATTTCTACGTGTATATTAAGCTTAGATTACTTCAAAATGTCACTATAAAGTAGCGCATGTTTCATTGAAGGGTTTCATGCATGAAAGCTTTTCTTCGCGAAACAAGACAAGTGAGATGACTTTAAATAAATGCGTAATCTAAGCACGGGATGTCATGAGCGCTTTTATGTGGGAAAGTATTTTTAAGCTGAAAATTTCTTGTTTTTTTCAATACTTGTATAAGCTTCTTACTATGTTTTGTTAGCATACGACTTTGATAATCTCTACGAATTTAAATATGAAATATATGGAAAGCAATTTTATGGGTAACGACGTTGCATCTTCGATGTCACATCCTTCACCAGTAATGGAAAATTCTCCGCAATTACTAAGTAATGCAAAACTAATCTGCAGTCGAGTAAATTTATAACGGCTTTATATTCGAGCTATTTTCCTTAAAGTAACCTTAGCCCTGTTCATCTATCTTTCGTAAATTAGTCATCACCACCTTTGAGGCACATTAATCAGTGAGAAATTAAATAGCAAAAGCGTGGCAAAAAACCACAACTAACAACATGGTAATATCTACATTGATATATCTAGCGTTACAAAATCCGATAATGTGATAACATGACAACATCTACACAATCTACTACACAATTATGATTGCACCCATATGGTCAAAGCACTCGGAAGCATCAAGATGCAATCGTACATGATTCGCTTTGCCTTAGCATATCGCTACTGGAAGAATGCCGACTATAGCCAGTTGAGTTCTGCAGTATGAAGTAAGAGTATTCAAAACTTCTTATGAATAAGAAGTTCACGCCCTATTATTTTGTTTATATGAATAGTGTTGGATTTAGACCGCGAAATTTGGAAGCATTTAAAAAAAAAATTTCCGCATTGGTGGACAAAACCAACTATGAATAATTGTGGATCGTTTTATTGCCAACAATGATTTAATTCAACTTTTTTTTCAGTATTTGCTTAGACAAAGTGTTTTTTGCAACTGCTCGTTGTCGATGTTCGTCTGCAAAGTTCAGGATTGGTAGCAATTTTTTCGATCAATATTTGCGATTAATAAATAATTGAGGAATGTAGTTATTAAGTGCTTTTGAAAACCAATGCAACAGTTGCAGTTTTGTTTAAAACTTCTAAAAAAATATCCCATAAACTCCATAAAAGGCAATTCTAAATGCCCTCATTCATCGAATCATGTATGATAAGCACCGAGAATGGACTCTACCATTCTGTCTCTTTTGCATACTACACTAGATACTACACATAGCGAACATAAAGTTGTGTTATTATTCTTTTATGTTTTTCTTTCTTTTGAAAAAAAGAAAAAGAAACGAGTGTTCAGGTTCTTTCTGAAACCCATTTCACACGACGAGAGTTGCGTGCTATCTATCGTGCTTTCAAGGAAACATCTTCGAACGCTCTTATACATCGTGATATTTTTCGAGCTATGTTTGCAGAACTTTTCCCACACGGTGATACTGAGCATTATGCAGACTTGATTTTCGAAACTTTTGAACTGGATACTCATGGCGAAATAAGTTTTCATGTTCGTATTCATGCTCTACATCACAATCAATAAGCGACAATTAGTTGGTGTCATCTGTTTTTCTTTCAGATATTTCCTTTTTTTTCGCTCAATATTTTCTCTATGCTATTGTATAAAACCTGAGAAGTATAAAAAAAAAATTGGGCTATTATTTTCGCATAAATAGCTTAAAGCCCTCTTCAAAAATTATTTCACAGGATATAGAAGGAATAATCACAAAACTCTTTTCAACATATTAGAGTTTTACCGTATTGTAACGACTTAAAAAATTCATTCACCTAATATATGTTAATTAAATAGCTACTCATAATTGAACGCAATCAATGAGATCCCTTTATGAGTTTTTATTTCATACTCACTCTTAGGAAGCAAAAGACTATTGCATTTGAAAATTAAATGCTATATTTTATTTATTTATTTCAATCAGCAGTGCATTCACTACGAATGAATGTCTCTTCATATCGCTTCCACCTGCCTGACCGAATGCCCCTCTCATTCAGTTCACTCCTGTGGTCTTTAGGGTCGGCCTCTCCTTCTTACAGGTCGCGTGAAGGTTAGGGCTGGCCGGTCTCATGCCCGTCGGATGCTTACGAGCCGAAAAACTATATTAGTGGTTTATTTTTATAGGCTATGAAATGTGAATATTAAACCTAGGTTGATTGATATATCGAGGCTATTTCAGAAGTTCGCTAAATTGCTTTCAACACTCTCTCGAGGCACTTTAGAGGAAAAGCTGGATTGGCTTTATAGGCTATACGATCCAAAAAATTCGGGCAAAATCGAATGGCATCGCATATTTTACATCATTACCGCTGTTGATGATTTGATCGGTGATTTTTCATACTCTTTTTTTTCTTGAAATTTTCCAAGGCAACCCATTACCTAAACATTCCGTTCCATATATCCTTGGATCCCTCCAAATGTCGAAATCGATTCCAAAAGCGCCAACTCTATCAGAATCAAATTCTTTCCCACACACAACCCCTCCTATTCAACGAATACTTCGTTTCTAGTTTCAGATGCACTAAGATTTCTGTCGTCACAATATGAAATGTCAGCTTAAGGTACGTTATAAACTTTCAGGTACCAAAGTAAGACCAGTTATTACTTATGAGGAACGAACTGAACATGCGAATCGCGTTTTCCAGGTATGCGTTTAATATTTTCCCATTATTGAGCAGAACTGCCTATTCGCTTGAAGGAAATCGAATCATCTAGACGGACAACATAATAAACTTATTAGAAGCAATGTTTTGCAGTGCGGAGCAATCACCGAAAATGGCCATAATATTATCAAGAATTTCCTTGCCAGGCGGTCGATAATAATATACATTTTTTCGGTTCATTTTCGTATGATGTTTTCGACGAACGCTTATGCCAATCGAGTATGGACAAATAAAAAAAAATAACCATATCTACAGTTTTTTGCTTTAAAAAAATGCATAAAAAGTGCGGAATAACCATACCTCGTTCCGTTTATTGCTGAGCTGAACTACAATTTCGACTCCATAAGGAGAAAAATTGGATGATGCTCGATTAGCAAACGATGCATCAGACTATGCCTACAAGACAGATAAATTGTTTCGCTTTTTAACACTAGAATGATAGCAGTTTACAATTAATAGCCTTGTACTATGATTAATATTAATTGTTACTGTCTGAACGCATAGCTATGTGCATTTTCGAGAAAGCTTTAGAGCTCAATTTGTTGGAAGCAACCACTGCAATAGGCGTTTCTTTTAGTTCATCGTTATTCGTTCAAAGTGCTATAATGAGCTTCCAGTAGATTTTTCCTCCATCAGGAATCTTTCGTTATGGCTTTCAACATTTATTATGCCTATAGAAATAAAATTTACCTCATCATTCTAGTCTAAAATTTCATTTAATCCACTAGAAGAAATCATTCCCATTGAGAATGTTTGCAAACGAAACTTTGTAAAATCAACAAATCAACAAACAATTCTTCTTAAATTTTCAGAAATTTGATCGAACGAAAAAGGGATGGATTTCGAGAGAAGACTTCTTAGTCGTTTGCAGTGAGGATAAAGATATTCTCAATTCAATTGCTTCATTATATACAGTATTCCCAGTCTAACATCGTTAATTTTTTCCAGTAAAGTAATTAATTTGGCCCATATGTTTTTTCTTGCGTTGAAATGACTATAACGCACAAAGATTGCCAATATTTGCATGACACTCAAATGCAGGATGCAGTTTGACATGCACAATGCAATTTGATATGCAGAAAGCAATTTGATGTGCAAAATATAATTTTTTACGACGTTTTCGTTGTTTTATAAAGCTTTTATAACAACTAATGCATACAACTGCGTATCACTTAATTATGGCGCTTTTCTTTGAGAAAATAGTTCTTGCATTTTCAGCTTTTTATGGTAATGATTTTTTTTTTTTTTTTGAACCGAGAAATGCCTTGTACCAATCGAGATCACTGAATGCATGCATACATAAATGTAACCCTCCTCCATGCTCTTCATGGTCCATCAATGAAATTCACTTCGACAGCAAAATTTCTGTTGTAAATTTCATTCAATGTTGAAGATTGCATATTTTCAAACGCATTTCGATGCGTTTTGGCTAGAACGTAATCAGCAAACATTTCATTTGCCCCCCAATGTCGTTTTATTCAAAATTTCAACGTGATGTATGGAGTGTGTAATTGAAAATTTAACCGCTAACAATTGCACTTTTTGTCGGCTTCTATTCTAAAATCCCTCCTAAAATTTAATTCTGCCATTTTATGAACAACCCAATTCCCTACCAATTATTTATTCTCAATTGGAAGCAAATGGTTTGATAGCATCAGGTAGAAAATGTAATATCAACTTGAACCAACCAATCGATTTTGTTTCCAAAAATCATCTCCATAGCAGCTGACTTCAGTGTTTACGACGATTCAGTCTTTTTCGAAGGTTACAGGTTCAGTCCCGCACGATGTCTTTTTTCTTGCACATGACACATTCACAGCACTGAATCAAATGAAATTCACACAGCACAATCCCCTAAAATTTATTTCGAGAACCAGCTTCCGTAACCTTTGACCTCGTTTCACAAGAAAAAAAAAACACTGCGCATGCTTCACGACACGCTTCGCTTCCTTCCCCTCTCCTTGTTTCCAATGTAGTATACTAATTATATTGGAAACTGCTCTTCAGAATTTTGAGCACTAATTTCTAATGTGAATGATCAAAAGTTTTTAAAAGTAATCCACCATATACAATAATTTTGACTAATCGCAGGACTATTACAGTTTCTAAGATTTCTAAGAAACTAGTGGGTCCTATTAGCTCAACTCGATAGCGTACAAAACAAAGTCTAGAATCTTATATAATGACACAACAAAAAAGTACTAATAAGATGATGCTTGTACGGAATGCGCAGCTAATTTCAAGTTTTCAAAGAAATGCTTTCTGAATTTTTTCGATTGTACGCGATACCGATTGAGTAATATCCGCAAATGCATCGTCGAACAAAGTATGGCATTCACCTCTATGATGCCAGTTTACGTTGAAATTCCCTGCTATCGAAAGCTATGAGATCAAAAAAAAAAAAAATCACTCGTCCATTTGTAACAATAACCTTTACAGGTCTTGGCATCATTAGCAACCTTAATTTAAGGTGTGATAGTGCAGGTGACCATTCCTTTTTTCAAAACGATGGTGGTAGGCATTAGTTATAAGCACTGTTAAATCGTTTTTTCTCTTTACAAATGCCCGATAAAGTGTCGGGAGCGCAATGAAATAGTGTGCCAAAACAAGAGAATTGGGGAAGTTTTTATGTTTTGTTTGTTGTGCGAAGTGAGCTAAAAAAGTAGTCTAGAGAGCTGCACGTGTGCGGAGGTCAAGACGGCTAGCTGGTGTGTGAAGGTGAGTGGCAACCAGCCGCGCGCCACAAAAATTCACCACTGAACCTGTGTCGGCCTTCCGCAACGTGTCTTTGCTGTGTGCCTGCTCGGCGTAGACGTTCTTCCGGGTGCGCTTGTCGTCATCGTCGTCATCTCTGTTGTTGCCGTTGTTGTTGTCGCCTGTGATTATGCTTGATCATGGATGAACGCCTTCCACAAGTGCTCAATCCGAATGCTTTACCTTTATTGAACTTCGAACCACCTGAAGGTAACCCAGCGCCTCCAGTAAATGCTTGTTTTTTTTGTGCTCAGTTTCTTTTGCTTAAGGTCGCTGACAAAATTTTGAGAATCGATGACTGCCGCATTTTCACTGTCTAATAAAAATGGTTAGTAACACATCACCTGGACAGTGTGGATAATGGAAAAAAGCATTTGCGGTTTTGTACAGCCTTGGTTAGTAAGCACTGGCTTTTCACTGCATTCATACATAAACATATCGAGAGGAGCACTAGCGCAAAGTTCAATAGCAAGCCGGGTGGCTGGTGGCCTTCAACGAGATTTGAAAGTGGTGGATAATGGGTGCGGGTGAGTGTAAGGTGTCACGGACGGCTCCTCTCTGAAATGAGGTCAGTTGTCATCATTTCGATTGAATCCCTCATTGCACTGTTCGTATGCCATTGCGAAAAACGCCCCCCACTTTTTTGATAAGATTCTGCCAATCACCCCGGCCGGCCGATTTCACACCCGAATATTGCCATTCACCAAACGTTTGTTTGAACGTCGCACTGCATGCGTCCGTTCGCCGGTAAGTTCAAATAGCAACTTTTTGCGACTCAAAAATTTCATCCAGAATTAAATTCTCTATACATCGAAATCGATTTGTCGAGGCCTCATCGAGGCAAAGTGCTGGTAATCGAAAAAATTATTTCAAGGGCCAAATCCCCATCTATCTTTACGAAGAAAAAAATCACTTTGGGTGGTCCCGATATTTTTAGGGACTGGATGATCCGATGGTAAATTCCATTTTCACAGGGACTAACAAAAGGAGTGCCTTCCATAGTCATTGACTGCGAGAATATTATTTGAAACTTTGCCGACCAAATGAGGCAAAGTCGGTGACAAACGACTAATTAGCCATTTTTGTGTCGACGTTGAGTAGACTGGGAATGGTGGACATGTTTGTGAAACATGGATACAAACAACACCGCAAACAGTGCCGATTGCTAGTGGGTGAGAACCCAACTGCCTATGCCTAAATGCCGAAATGAGCATAAATAACGCCCGTTATGCTGAAATTAGTTGGCACAAGCGTACCTGACGTCAATGCCACACCGTACTAGATTGAGGCACATCGTAAACTAGAGAGAGTGGCGACTAAGGAGGTGGCGAGAGATCGATATTGCCGGAGAGAGGACACGGCCTGGTACGGAGAGAGCGGCCGTGTGCAGCGCGAACCATTGTTGAGAGCATTTGCGTACGAGCGTGTGCAAACCCGCGATTTCGGCAATCTCCTCGTGCCCGTTGTCCCCAACTAAACCAATCCCGTCCACCAATGTTACTGCATGGCTAGGAGAAAAATTGCATATTCTGAAGGTGTGCTTTCATTTTGATTTTACCTCATTTTCCATAATTTCGATTTCATTACTCATTAATCTGAAGAATGTAGCGTATTTTAGTTTGTAGCTAACTGTCTTCAGTACTTGTAAGAGAGAGGAAGGGTGCGAGATGGAGGAGGAGAGGGAGAGGATGGCTTAAATAAGTGACGCACGTTGGCGTCGTTCGACGTCTTACTTGCCCTTTCTTCACCAGCTGCACTGCCTCCTATTATTTTTCCATACTTGTTGCTTCGCTTTTCCTACTAGCAGATATGAACGTTCTTTTTTTTGCAGAGGACTCGGCTTATAGCGATCCTCTAAGTGACTGTACCGGAGACTTCAACATCCTACAATTTCTCGACGATAACGAGTACGTTTATTCTCTTATTTCATTCAAAAAACAAAACTTAAGAAGAAATTATTGACTTGAAAGGCGTCTGTTGAGTTCTTTTAAGGTGATACTTTATGCATGCGAGAATTTTCAACCAGCTTATTCAGTTGAATTCATTTTAAAGAACTTCAAGCTGCAAAAGTCATCTCGGTCGCTGTATATTACATGTCTTTGGCTGCAGTCATCCAAAGTGCAGTTTTCTGCAAATAGCTTTTGCAAGTGCAAGTTGCTTTTGAAGGAAGATAACTACACACATGCTAGATGCTATTATATAAAGCGATATAGTGATTTACATAGATCATGGCGATATTAAACGAAAATTTCCTTCGAATTTTAGTAGATTTCATGTGAATATTAAAATTGGAACATAAAAATTTTAAATCATTGTTTTGAAATTTTGGGATACAGAAGCTTTGTAAAACATTTAAGAATGCGCATCTCATTCAATAATCTGCGATTTGATTGTAGTATTTAGCGTAATTACGATGATTTTAGTGCCACATTTAAGTGTGTTTCGTGCACATGCAATTTTAGCAGTTGGAGGTTTAATCTTTGATTAAACCTCAACTTCTTTCTTTTTTCCCTTTAGTTTATTCACTTCTTATCTAGCAAGCTTTCCATATGAAGTACTCAAATTTCCGTTTTTCCCTGCAAAAACAGTAGTTCGGAACAATAAAACTTACATTTGAATTTGCGTAATTGGAATTCGTTCTTTTCAACTTTCCATTCAGAAAACCCCAAATATTTTCTTTACTTATCTCTGTTTAAACTCGAACGCATACAGATAGTATTGTATCATATTAATGAAGCACAAAACATTTAATCACCTCGTCTGCAGTATTGTTCTTTCCAAATTTGAAGTGCCAATGCAGCAATTTGCACTCCGAGTAAGTAGAATCTGAAGAGGTTGACAGTGATGACGAATCGTTTTCACCACTTTATTCAGACATATTACTTCTTTTAATATTAGATTAGTATTCGCGAATTGTGCTCGTTATCAGTGTAGTTAACATACATAGTGAGTTATTCATCTTATGGAATGGGAGAGATATTGAACTGCTTCTTTTTTGGTAGAATTGACTCAGCAAATAAAATTTTTTAGTAAATAACTTTGTAATTTATGAAAATGTAATGAAGAAAATATGATGCATATATCAAAAAACGTTATAAGCTTTATACTGAAGTAATACTGACGTAAAGTCTTTATGTGTACAACGTCAGTATAAACCCAGATGAATACGTTTCTCCGAGAAAATGAAGTTAAGAAAAGAAAGAATTTTTTTAAGGCAAAAGCAGAAATCACGTGCGTATGATGTAATCATAAGGATGTTTTGGTCAAATGACGCCCCCTATTAGCCATTTGCACAATGTTTCGCCGTTATAGCAGCGCAAAAATAGCGCCCTTCAACAGAAACCGAATTTGGTTAGCACTCGCTGGAACATGAGGCATCAATGTTGCTTTACTTCAATCATTTAAAAGCTTATCGTGTTGCCTTTGAAGTGCGTCAAATGCCACGAAAGCACTTTTAACGAGTGTACTGACAATGATAATTTAAATGGCGTCAGAGTGGTGAGGCACAGACTGGCACCGTTGTAGTCTCACTCCGAGTGGGGTGCTTTACTAAGCCTGTATGATTCAGCACGCCCGTCGATAGTCCAGCCGATTCAACTCGTCTTCCGTCGCGTCACATTCAGGGTCGTAACAACATTGCCGTTCCAGATCCAGTCAACGAAATGATGTACCAGAATCCTGCAAGGTTGTTCTTCGTGTTTCTTCTTTGATCGGACGAATGAGAAAGCTAGAAGACTATGCAGGTGGTGGTGAGAGTTGCCAGTGAGTTAGAATGGGATTCCTCAAGTGCATATTAATACATATATTATATATCAGTGAAGGTTTGATGAGTTGAGAGGGGTGATGGTATGTATAGCACAACCTGCTGTAGTCGATGGCTGTGATCTTGGAGGTTGATAGATGCGCTTTTTTGCTGCATAATTAGAATGATTGTGCCATCAACTTATTTCCTCTATTTTCCCACCTTTCCCTATGTTTAAAAAAAGTCGAAACATGACATTTCTTCAGCAGTCGTATCCATTAGAACGAATTCTGTATGAAAATTTAGCCGTATCACTTTTTTGTAAGATGGAAATGATGGTGCTGTTGTTTTAGGCTACCGGAAAGCCCACCGATAACGGATATCAGTGGCGCTGGTTCATCCGGATCCCCTAGTTCAGCTTCCGATTCACCATATTCTCCAGATGCATATCAGAATTATCAAGGTAGAGCAACCTTGATTTTGCTTGAAGATTCTTGAGTGTGACTGTTGATGGAGTAATAATGTTGGCTTAATCATGCCCTATTTTTAGCAAGCTATTATTTTTGGAACTCTTTACAGTTCAGCAAAGTTGCCATATTTCTCCTCCATAAGTCTCTGATCTTTTGGCTTCCGTAACTTTTGAAAATTGGCCTATTTTCAAGGCGCAGGCTTATTTAGAGAGCACAGGTGCTCATAAGTAGGTGGATAAGTGCATGTATTCATTAATTCTTTATTTGAGGCAATTTTGAATATGGGACTAAGTCTATCACTCAGAACCCCTTCCCATACATAAGAAATATATAAGCCGTACTTTTTATAATTCTGTGGTCGTTAAATTCTGCCCTTTACAACGAAAACGTTATAAGTTGTAATGCATAAGGTTTCAGTGATTCAAGGCAATCCACAAAACGGAAATGGATTAATTTTGGGCGTGCCTCCCGATATAGCCACTCAAATGCTGGTGCCACAAGAACTCCTCCATCAGAGTCATCAGTTGGGCAATCGTATCCTACAAAATACACTCCCATCACCACAATCCGACTTTATGGGTGGCTACACATCTCAATCAACGCCAGCTCCTCTACCTCAGGTTCGAAACTTTCCTCTTCAATGTCTAATTATGTGCACTGATACATCCAAAACCGGCTCTTTCGCTATTCAACACCTCCAAAAGTGCACAAGTTTGTATAGTATGAGTGTGTAACGCACTATTTGTTGCAGGCATCGCCGTCATCAGTGAATATGCGTCAGGTGAACAGTGGCTATCTTCTTCAAAACAACGGCTATCAAGTTGACCCATATAATAACATGATGAATTCTGGGGCAAGCGAAGGGAGTATCGCATCGCAGTCTAGTGATGGACCTGGAAGCAGGAAACGAATGCGCACTGAAGCACATCCACCAACACCTCATATCAAAAATGAACCGCAAAAGATTTACGCTCTACCAAGCCAGCTGTCAATAGTGCCATCACCTGTAGCAGCCGATGAATTTGAAGATGGTTTCCACCAACAGGCAATCAAATTCACTCGTTTCAATGAGGATCAATGGGCACCACTCTACGACATGAATCAACGCCCTTTGCATCAGTTGGAAATGCACGTCGTTGCCGATAAAGGATTCAATTATAGCAATATGGACAATTGCTTTGTCAATCAAAAGAAGAACCATTTTCAGGTATATATCACATCTCTTGTTATTCATCTATTGAATGTTGCAGTTGCCTTCCATGTATTTAGCTCTTTTTCTTTTCTTTTTTTTTCTCTCAAATTATAGGAAATCTACGCTCCCAAATGTGTTTTTATATGTGTCATTGTTAGCTTTGCAATTGAATAGGTGTAGCTACTGCAAATCAAGCGTTGCACCGTGTAAAAATACAATCAGCCAAATCTTATTGAGTCATTAGCTGTGAATTTGAATAACTTGATAAATGGCTTATTAATAAATGGAATGTAATGTTTCGCAATAAATGACATTTGAAAACTTTTGACATTCTTTGAAAAGTTACATCATTTGAGTTTTCATCAATTGTATATTCTATCCCTTATTGCAGATCTCCGTTCATATCGAAGCAATCGATAATCATCCACCAAGTTTCGTCAAAGTGGGCAACGAGCTGAAGTTGATCACTGAATTTAAGCTTGCATTTTGTGGCGTCAAAAGTGAGATGCCTTCTTCGGAAATTCAAATAAAACAATCGACTACCGATCGAAGGCCTGTACCGCATGATCCTGTTTCGTAAGCTAATCATTATTTGTTCCCCTTAAAGTTCTTCTATTTTTTATTGCCGTTATTTTTGATGATAGGATTGGCCAGAGTTGAGAAACGTTGTGGATTTGTGTTTATCTCGTCGATATCTGCCCTGTTATTTTAAATGTTCTGGAACAACGATGTAATCATGGAATCTCATTCAGAAGCTTAACTAATATGCATTTTTCAGTCTCGAAATTCATGAGCGACGGATGACGAAAGTTACGGTGCCACGGTTGCATTTCTCTGAAACAACGATGAATAATCAGCGCAAAAATGGTCGGCCAAATCCGGATCAGAAGTACTTCTTACTCGTTGTGCGTCTTATTGCATGCACCGCCGATGGATTGGATCCCGTCGTGCAAGCCTATCAATCTGAGAAAGTCATCGTTAGGGTAAGTCATCCTAATGTTTGGCATCAGTTTGTATTTACTGGAAAGTAAAAATGTTATCAGGTAGAAACCCTATTTGGCACAGATGGCATGATAGGATACTGAAGTAGTGCGATGTGGAACTTGAGAATTTTCGTGTATATCGTTCATTTGTTTGGCAGTTTGTCGATCCTCTTTTTGAGCGCTAATTGCACAATGCTACGAAACCATACATTAGCGTGTAAGCTATTGCTACAGGTGATATATGTGTTCTTTGATTTGCAAGTTGCAACGTGTATTTGTTGTTAAAAGTGCAAACTGTCCTATTCAGCAGGGTCGATTCGTTCCATTCTCTGCCAATCAGTGGCTTCTCACATTGACTGGCACCAACTAATACGAGATTTTTTTTTGTGTGCTAGTCAATGGGATTGACAAAAGAACAAGTGCGCATTGATTATGGGAGGATGACTTCCGCACTTTTCCACAACAAAATATGAGATCGTTGATGAAAAATGAGTGCTGTTTAGAGCTAAGCAACTTCTCGTTTTATGAGGTAAACATCGAATTGTCATTAATCATCTGTTGCTTATTGCATTATACTTCAGCACTTCATCGAACACTATTTTAGGCTTCGAATCCTGGTCAGTTCGAACCACCGGATTCAGATGTGGCTTGGCAGAAGAATGGCTCGACGTTGTTTTATAACAATGGATCGGTGGCAATAGGTATGGACCGCGCGATGGCGCCACTCACCGTCGGTGGTGATATCTATTGCTCTGGAGTGGTGCATCGACCATCGGATCGTCGTGTTAAGGAAGAAATTCATGAGGTCACTTTCGTCAATTAGTTTGATGCAGCATTTAAGGTCTTCGATAAAGGTAGAAACTTTTGTAAGGTGAAAATTTTTCTTTAAGCTAACTGAGAGAAAACTTTCTGAAATGTCAGCGAGTTTTACAAAAAAGTTTCTTTTTCATCGGCTGAAGATGTTTTCTTTCCCGAATATTCTAAGTGTTATAGGAAAAAATTTTATTATTCGTGTAAGGCCTCAGTGAACCAATGTATTTCTCTCTCTTATCCAAAAATCCTGTCTAAGCTAGTGTGAGTTTATTTGGTGATATAACAGCGGAATTTCGTTTATTTCAGGTCGACACAAAGGACGCCATGTCACGATTGGCGCAGATCCGCGTTGTTGGTTATTCTTATAAGCCGGAAATAGCTCTTCAATGGGGCCTTTCCGAAGAGAATCGTCATCGTGTTGGCGTAATAGCGCAAGAATTAGCCGAAATACTGCCCGATGCTGTCACAGACAATGGCGATTTTCTTCAGGTTTTCTTTCGCTTCATCAAGGATTCAAATGTTCTTTTTTATGGGAATTGTGAAATTTCACAACTTACTAGTTGTAGTTCTTGCCTTAATAATTGTGAAGCACGGACGACTTCATCAGAGGTGTTTACTGTTTGTGGAATGAGCGCTCGTTTCTTGTTTATATAATATGTACAATAGGCTAATTTGTTTTCATTTCAATTTCTATAACTTTGAAACGAAATGCTTTATAGGGTTATAAATCTGTAAAACAGTAAAGTTTTATTTGAGCAACTTAGTCGATTCAGGTTGATGATTCGCGTATATTTTACGAAACAGTCGCAGCAGCAACTGAACTATGCCGATTGACGGGTAATCTCGAGCATAAGATCGAAGCGGTAGAGAAGCTATCCAATAAATTGGCAAAACTACATCGACGACGACATAATAAGGATATCGGTAGTATGGCGAGTGGAATTAGTGATTTGGCGTTCTCTGATAAAGCAAGCTTCATGTCTTCACGCACCTCCCTTGCTTCAAGCACACCTTCGTGTACTTCTCGCGAAAAGTATCGATGCAGGTCTCCGAACTGTTTTTCTTATTGTCTTCAGTCGTCAGTTATTTTGTTCGTTCTTGATTTGCGTATTTAAGGAATCGTTTGAAGAAGGCTTTCTTTGCAATCAGAAACTCTGAACGTCTTTTGAAATTCGCCTGACATTGGACCTTTCATTTGCTTTTGGTAGTCTACTGTTTTACGTTAGGGAACGCTAATACAAATCCTAGTCCTCAATTTTTTCTCAGTAATTTGACCTTTCAGAGAGGATCGTGATAGAGACAGGCGTGACAGGCATCGGCATTGTCGAAATCCATCCTGTCATAGGAATGAGCCACCACTGTGCAGCTCGAAACTCACTCAAGGAACTATTGTCACACTTGTCGTCGTTATGGCTATTTGGTAAGTTTTGAGTGTTTGTACACGGCAATAACATTAAAGTGATTGAATCGTAAAATGTTTTGAGTTTGTCCAAGATTTCTTCTAGATTTCTTCTAGTGCTCGGATTTTTTTCTTGTTGTTTCCATACATCTAAATCAGTCATACATTTTTGCTTGTTTTGAGCAAATTTTTTGAATCGTTTCAGTTTAATTGCGATGTCCACTTTGTACGTGTTGGACTGGCACAGTAGGACGTTCGGTTATCACAGGCGACAAACTGCAGTGGTCGCAACGACTGCATCACCTGAGAAGGCCGGAAATATCGGTAACATTATTCAAGTCAATAAAGATCTATGGATACCACCTTCACAACCTAAGGCGCCACCGCTGGCCGGAGTTTGTGAACGTAAACAGTGCCAAACATACTGTTGTGCGGATCGGCATAAGTACGACGTGCATGACAACAACAAAGAGGTATATACGCTTTTTGGCCATAATTGAGATGTTCCCCTTTTTGCCAAATATTTTAGAATGAATTTAAAGTGACTATGTGGGGTTAATGGAGAACAGTTATGTCCTTTGTCAAACTCATGCTCTATTTTTAGGTACATGTATTCTTCTCGCTGTCGCAACAGCATACAGCGTTACTTCCTCGAGATCGGACTACACGTCCCACGTTAAGTTCTCGTTCTCCGTTAGCATCTGGTGTTAACATCGAAGTATTGAGTCTGAACGTGACATTGGATGAGCGTTATTGTATCGAGAATAGTTGCCAACCGCGCCGTGGTCTTTACACATTATACGTACCGATATCTCCATTTATGCCTGCCATACCGATCGAGATACGCATCGAGTAAGTTTCTTTTATTTTTCACCTTTATTCGGTGATCGTCTCTGATGAGAAATTTCCTTTCGCAGTTTTCTTCTGTGTGCACTGATTCCACAGAATTTTGAGCGATCTTCTCAATTATATGTTATTAGCACTCGCATGGCGGCAATCCGATCAATGACCATCCGATCCATAATGTATATTTCAGTCGCTTTCAAGGCTTAACTTCTCAGCGGAGGACAAATCCGACCTTAAAACTTCAAAACTATCTAGCAACATCAACTCTGTTGACCTGGAGCAGAGTCTTTTAGTCTTGAGTTCTTTATGGGGTTATAAGATAGCTTTATGTCACCGTAGTGAGTTATCTCGTTTTTAGTACGCAGGATAGTGGCAATTACATCGACAATTGTGGAAGTCTGCGTGATTTTGATCAGAAGGCGTGCAGTTTTGATCAAGATCCGATAAAGACCGATGTCAGCAAACGACCTATTTCGCGCAAGGTAATTCTTACATGGATTGTTTTTTTTCTGAAACTGATTGAATGAAAACATCACAGAGAAAAATTTAATACCGTAATAAAAATTCTTGGTGTTATATATATAAATATATAAATATATAAATATATATATAAATATAAATATAAATATATATATATATATTTATTTATTTATTTATATTTATATTTATACATATATAACGTTTGTTTTTTGGTGAAGGCTGGAAATTTCTATGAAAAGAGAGGCAGTGTTTAGGAAATTTTCGTTAAGTTTCTTTATGATTTTCATTGAAATGTTTTATTGATTATATTGCAGTCATCGTTGTGTTTTAACTGTTCGAAAGCTCATAATTTAATTTTCACTTAAATATTGCAGATCACTGATGAAGTATACGAGCTATCGGTGGGTAATTATATGCAAAGTGCTTACCGATTTCGTATTGGCTATAGCACCGAATCGTGCAATATGAGCGAATCTCAACGTGGACGTAGTTTTGACGAATATAATATCGTCTTTTATCGACAGTGTGAGGCGTAATGCTAGCCTGAACATAAAAGAAGCTGCCAAATACTCTATATCACTTGTGCTTTAAAGCACATATTTTTTTTGATTTATGGCTTGAGGTTTCTTGCATTCATCACATTGAAAGTTCTTCCAGTTTATCGAACAACTAAATCCTCCCAAGAAATCAACAAGTGAAGAAAACATACTCGCTTATTGTCAGTTTTTTCTCTCATGAGCTGTATGTTTTGTAAACAATTTAGCTGTTCACTTATGCTTGAATTCTTGTATTTTTCTGTATATAACCTCATTCCGAGTCATATTTATGTATGCATACTCTCTTTGAGCAATATTTTCCCACCTTATGTGTTATATAAAATTGACAATAAAAGTGAAATACTGAAAACTGCATCCAGTGCTTTCTTCATTGTTTTACCATATATTTAGTCGAGATTGGATCCGTTGTTTCCAAAGCTTTTAGCTTTGTCCAATTGTGTCGTAACCATATCAACTCATTGGATCATTGCTAGGATTTTCGTATATATTTTTATGAATTATTGATGGTAATTTGAGATATGAAAAGTGAAGCCGTATACAAAACGCGTCTATATAGAAATAGGCTGTGATGCTGCCACCAAAACCAATGCTGTTACTTTTATTTGTATGAATGACATTACGTGTATTTGTTTAGACGTGTTTAATACTTCGTCTTCAGCGTTCGCGCATCTATATAACAACTATTAGCTGTGTTTATAAATATTTGTGCACTTTTTACGCTGCTTTTTACATGTTTTTTATCGATTATTGATCGTTTTTGCTGTTGCAATAACAGTAACAGACTGTACTTTATGACAGAAACGTTTGCTTTTTTTCGTTACCTTTTTGCTTCCCTATCACTATATCGAATCAAGCTTATGTCAAGTAAAACGAATAATTACCATGCAAGTTGGCAGTATTTCTTTCATGAAACTTATTCTTGCTTGAACAAATCTATAGCTAATTATGACTGCTTTTAAGTGTTTTTTTTTTAAATCTTTGTAACCACGGTGTTGTGATAAAGTAGAACGCATAATGGCATTCAGTGGCGTTCTGCCACGCTGGTAATGGATGGTATTCGTTCGATCGCTGTCTTTACAGAAGTGAAGGATCGTGGAAAATTTCGTTTCCAGTAACGGATAATTTTGGTAAACGATGTGCTACCTCTTCCCAGCAAAAGGCGGTTGGGAACTTTAATGTCAACAGCACACCAATTTTGCATGGTATAAGATTATTGCATTGCAGACAGATCTTTAATATATTTAGCGAAAGAAGAATGTGATAAAGTGAAAGACTTTCAAAAGCTTATGAAGCGATACGAAAACGGGTGAACTTCCAATTGGAATTTTTGTGTCTGCTGAGCCTGGAAACAGCTTGCTTCACTTAGTTTGCAAGAAGAGAGTTCGCATCACCTCCCCCCTGTACGAGCACTGAAATATGCTTGAAAAAGACTGGCAGTTAATTCACCTCGTCCTTCAAAACAGTTAACCATTCGTAATCCATCGACAAGCATTAATCATTTATTTGATAGAATCTGATCGGTACATATAACGCACGCGTAAACAACGAGTGCTATCGACATGGTCGCAGTTCGCTATTGCGGGATGCTTTGAAAAAAAAGGTAAATAGAGAATTCTTCAACAGAGCGCCATCTTTTACCCGCTAACTTTTAGGTGAAAGTTTACTTATCACTTTACCCGAAACACCCCCACCCCCTTCAGCTGTGTAATATGAAATGCATTAATATGGTTATTTTGCAAATCACGCAGAATGGAGGACATCTCCATTCATTTGAGGAATAACGGAGTGGATCTGAGAATATATGCTTAGCTCAATGCAACTGTATCGAATGTAAGCAATTTCAGCTACACCAGTCGGTCATCTTTAACTACTCTGCATATCTTCAAATTTCACACTAAACGTGACATGAAATTTGAAGCATCGTCAAGAGCTTAAAACGAAATAATAAATATAGTACACGACATTGATGTCATTGAATGTAATCGTCATTCAATTTTTCTAAGCTATTTTTCTCGATTACTTCAAATAAAAAGCATCATAACGAGGTTCAAATATCCATAAATGCAAAATTACATCCGTAATATTTTTAGTTAGTTTTCTTTTTTTCATCGAGAGAAAATTATTGCTGAGAAAAATTGGGTGATAATAATGTAAAGCTCTAATTTTGCATATAACAACAACGACAATCACTATGACAAACATTTTCCGACATTATATTTCAGTAAAATTGCAATGCAGAACAATAATGAGGAAATATGTTCGATTATTAAATATGTACAATGCAATGTTACAACATGCAATCGTCGTTGAAATGGCACTTCGGAATAAGGGGAATATGGATGAAAATTTACCGAAGAAACATTGACAGTTGAGAATATTTCTTTTTTTGCTCCAAGTAATTGAACTCTTGTTATGAGCCTTCTTTACAAGACTCTCAGAACTTATGAAATCCAATTTCCCAGACAAATTTTCCTCGGAATAACGTTCTCAGTTAGCACCTGACTTCAACTTGACTTCGTGCACCCAAAATAATGAAAAGTCTTAACCATTCGGACGATTTTTGACTAGGTATGTTCCAACAGATGACACTACAGCTTTTTTATCTCACAATCCTTTCCTTCGGTAGTAATCGCTGCTTATTTTTGATTTGCCCAATAATCTCTATTCTTAATATGATGGTTGAAATGAAACAACAACAGTTTTAAACAATCAAGTCAGCAAGCCTAAGAGAAAAACTTATTTCAAAGCTCCAAAAGGTTACAGCTGCAACACTGCAACATAGGTGATGATCAACTGTGCAAAGCTGTGGAATTCATAGAAATAGTGGCTTATTTCCCTTAGGCGGGAATAAATACCTCCAAATCTATTAGAAAAATCTCTTCACAAACAACATTCTTTCCTATAACTTTAAACATTTGTAATTAAGGACTACAATCCTTATTAGCTTCTATCTCGATCGTTCACAAACGCTTTTGTTAACGGAGGGATCATAGAGAGGTTTTATAGCTTTAACCTAGGTTTCTTACAGTACTTATCATATCTTTACCATGTCGATATACTACAAAGATGAACATGTTGCATTTGATGCGAAACAAAAGCGCTGCTCAAAATCGAGGAATGCTATCAATCGTTTAGTTGATAACAACCTCAAAGGGAGAGCCATAAGTGAACAAACACGGATGTGCTCCAACTGGCAAACGACAAACGGAGACCAACAAAGAATGTGCTGCAGACCACATCGTGGGTGGCCTGTCATCAACCGGAATATGAGACGTTCAACAGAAAAAGTTGCAAATGCCCGCCTCGCTCCATTGCTTCTTCCTGGTCGACTATGTCTTGGCGAAGCACGTACATTAAGACAGGCAAATCGGATGAGGCCCATTGTTTCGTTACAGTGAACTGATAAACTTAAATGCACTCTAGACGTGTGTTGACGTTCGGCTTACTGGACGTTCATGTACACGAGCTGCATTCAACAACAAAGGTGTGCCACTCCCCATATCTGGTGTCGCGACTTCTGTTAAAGTCTCCAGAGCTGTGCCCTGCAAGCTGCTACATGCATCCTTCTCGCTAAAATCGGTAGGAACTGAGCAAGAAAACAGCAGTAAAATGTAAAAATCATGTACCAAATATGGCAGAGATGAAAGGCTTGCAGCGCTATGCTTAAGTTAACGAATTCCTGAGTAAGAATTGATATGTTATTGTTACACCAAATCTGGCAAGTAAAAAGTAACTTTTAATTTCAAGTACCACCCCAAAACATCAAAGGCTATAGCATCTGAAGCGTAACTACTAAACGCTCCAAATGCCCCAGAGTATCGCAACTAGAATCACAGACCCGCTGTTCACCGCACACTTTTAATAACTTTTGGAGAGTAGAAAAACACTAATAAAGAGTCCGGTACTGCATAAATGGGCTTCTGAGTGATTCTACGTACCGCAGCGTTGTATATTGTCACGGAGAATAAAAGTGACGAGAAAATGACTGAAAAAAACTTAAGGAAACGCTGAAAATTTAGGAACGCAAAAAAAGAGAGGAAATGTTTGGCGCACTTATACTGTCAGCTGCTCCAGTGATTTATAAGCATTATCTCTGAAAAAACATTTGCGCTGTGTGACTCATAAGATTTATGAATAGCATTTTAAACTAATGACATCAAAGTTTCCCAAATAAAACAAATAAAGTCATCGCTTCGTAATATCTTTTTTTCATGTACCGGTTCCAAATCTAATAGATTTCGAGCCAGAAATACCTGTTGGAATTTTCTTTTCAAATGTGCGGATGAATGAATTTCACCTCCCAGTTCAGATGGGAGAACAAAAAGGAAAAGTACTGCACAGGAAGATGGAAATATGTGCATGGATCAAGCTTGATGGAAAATGGATCAAGCTCAATGGGAGTCAACCTCAAGCTTTCGATATGGAACCTCTGGGAAGCTTTTCAGCAAATGTATACAATACAGCTTCTTTGTTTATAAATGATGCGCTTTATTCATTTCCATGCAATCTCAACTGCATTAACAACTTGTGACAAACTGGTCCAAGACTTTGTTCTTAATTCTGAAATTTTTGAGTGAAAGAATCGGTTAAAGTTGCGTTGAAATCTTTCTAATAAAATATTTTTACATATTGCATGTGAACATACTTAGAACCCATTGCGAAGAGATTCCCTCAATTAAAATGCAAACGATATATGGTCTACCTTCTCAAATACATCAACAAACAATTGATGCAATCAATTTAGTTTTTACACTGAAGTGAACTCACTGGCGGAGTAGAGTGGGCGTCTTCTTTGATGAGAGTTGCCGTCAAAATGAACTGGTTTTTTACCGGAAACAGATGTTCTTTCTGACTGATATTTTGTGTTGTTCTGATGTAAAACATTAACGCAGTTACTACAAAGCGAAAAACGCTCCAATGTAGCACATAATATTTCGTGCAGCAGCCATGTAAAGTCTAAGAGACGCATTGATTTTTACTACTTTTGAGCGCTACTGAAAAAATATTTTCAAAGTTTTTCATTTCCTTTGAGGCTGTTCGAAGCTTCTAGAATTATTTGAGTTAAAAACGACGGTACCTCAACTCGTGAAGGGTTGCACGCATACATATCGGAGAGCGCACCACCAGCCGGAGTGCTCATACCAGAAGTGAAACTGCCGTACGATGGTTCGAAACGCACGCTTGGATCTACAGAATACTCAACCGGCTGGTTGATATACGGATGATAAATATTACCAATAAATGTCGGTGGCGGAAGGTAATCGAGGTCGGGATTGCTCTGTGGAATAGGCACATAATCCTGGAAAACATTGCATTCCCATCTTTCAAATGCACACCTTTGCATAATCTTATATAGAAATGCCAAATGTGTGTGGACACCTCACTTTCATGGATCATCGCTGAAAAGCTTTCTGAGTACTTGCTTCAGTTTTCAAATATTGTAGCTCTAAAAGTGACTTTTTAATAATCATGCTTGTTACCTTAGAACATAAGAGTTCAGAGTTCTCGAGTGGGGATGAGCTGTACATTTCTGGGAAAAACTGGCCACCATCCAGCGCTTCACATTTCACCGTCACTTCTAGTTGATCATCTGGAAATAGAAACCGACAATATCAGAAAAAAAGAACAATATTTTATTACTGTCCTACAGATGGAATATGCACTATTAGCGGAATAAGTTTAAAAAATACTAACCATTTAGACGTGTCGTTTTTTTGTACTTTTTTCGACAGCACTGCCAAAGTCCACAACAAATGAGCACAAGAAGGCCGATAAGCGCAAGTAATACAAGCGGTAGAACATAACTCCATGGCAGTACTTCTGGAAAATTTTGCATGGGTAGACCAGTCGAACGAGGAGTAAATGACAAAACTGCGATAGCCTTGCTGAATAAGGCTTACAAGAAAAAAGATTTACAAGAAAAAGGGGCAACTGCCCAGCAAGTGAACTTAGACAGAAGTGATTGCAAGTAAAAGAAGTTAGTGTACTCACAAATTCATTCCATATTGTTTAGCGAGGCCGAGTGGGCGCTATGTAAGGTATTCGAAGGGGTGGAGAGGTCAAGCGGGTAATGCGGGATTCTCCAGAAGCGACAAAGGAGATTGCGTCTGCGCCACAGTCGTCCCAACGACATGCACCCCTTTCTCTGTTGTCTTATTGCATAACTGTGTTAAATGCTTTGCTCATAACACCTGCGCCTGCTAGCAGTTAACTTAATCGCACCTCGACAGGGGTTTCAGATCTTGAAGCGAGCATGAAAACTAACTCAGCTAAGGAGACTCAACCTTTACATTATTGTTACATTATTATATAAAATGGTATCAACAGGTCAAAACGGCAAAAATATCAGCAATTTAACCTTCGCCACTGGAAACTTTCAGTCGGATTTCCAGGCGCAGTCATTTCAAAAGAAATCACCAAACAAATCGTTAATCGTTTTCAAACAAGAAAAAACATAACTAGCTAATATAATTCCCTAGATATTGCAACTAAGTCATACTGCCTACTCAAAGTTCATTTCATTGCTAACGGCATTACTCGGCAAGAATTGGGCGATGAAATATAGCACTACTTACTAATAACTACGTCAACAACACTCTTCCTTTTCAGCTCCATCGTCTGGAAGTCATGGCCAAGCTCGTTGATAGCAGTGCAGTTGTAAATACCAAAATCGCTATGTTTGAGATTTTGCACGACGAGTTTACTTTCCACTCCAAACTGCCTTGGTACTTGATGCACCTATAAAAAATAACAGCGATATTCATTACATTCTACACAAATCAAGAACTTTTTACAAAATGGTAATTTTTCGTGGTGCTATTAAACTCCCTAAGGTGTACGCAGAAACGTGCAGCTGCCGACTATTTCACAGATAAGATCAAAGATCGCGAATTTTTTCGCCCTTGTCAGTATTTTTTGAGACAATTGAAAAATCACAAAATCACGAAATTTATATTAAGAGCATCACTATCTAGAAAGTAGCACGATCCAGTGTCGAACCGATGTGTTATGCAATCACTGTTAACAATTTACGCTTAGTGAAACTAGAAAGCCTAATGCGAAATTAAAGCTGACTTCACGTAATGTTTTAATGCGCCATAGTCTGTCTTGGTTAGCATCTTCTTTCTACACTTTACCGCTTCAGAGAAAAGAGTTGATATATATATATATATATATATATATATATATATATATATATATATATATATATATATATATATATATATATATATATATATATATATATATATATATATATAAGAGATTCATGTCTCCTGATACTGCCTAAGATGCAGAACGATGCGGTGTAGATCAGTGACCTCACATTTTGCTGTCCAAACTTTCTCATCCTCATATATCTGTGACGCAGGAAAATCGATTAAGTAATAAAAATTCGAGCACATTTATTGTATATACGTGGTCACCGCAAGCGGTTAACTCATACCTCATCTGAATGTTACTTTCTACTTCGTAAAAAAATTTCAAATTCTGACCTGTATTCGCCCTCCAGGACGGCCATATTCTAGAGGTAGCCCATCGAGTGACCATATCACGTCTCTAGGCTGTGGCCGACCACGTACCTGCAGTCATGACTTCAGCAGTAGTATTCTAGCCAAGCTAACTGACCTGCATAAAATGCAACACACTTGTCGTGCACTGTGTTTGTTGAAATATGGCTGATAATATTTTCGGCCAAAAAAGGCTTAAAACAGTCCCTTAATGGGAGGTCTAATAGACTCTTAAACAGTGAGGATGTGCTTTCATTTGCAGCTACTTAGCCAAAGCTATACACTTCCCAACCACTTTTTGCCCGTGAATTGTCGATTTTCGCAAAGAATATCCATATATATTGAAAGGTGGCGATATTAAGCATATTGGGGAAAATGCTGACAAAAGAATGCACAGCGAATACCTCACAGATGATTTCGACAATTTCACCCACAGCGGCGACTGTTTCCTCGGTGAGGCTTACCGACGGTGGACCACGGATATGCAGGTAATTCGTCAATTTTGCTGCAGGGAAGCCCTCTACGCTCGCAATACATTCGTATTCACCTCGTTGCCAACTTTGCACTGATCGTATTGTGAAGCTGCAGCACATACGGCAATTCGATACCAAGCAAAGGTGAGCGTGCATGATTCGAAAGAAATTTATTCAAGCGTTTCACCGTAGGGAGTCGTGTAAAGCTAAGGTTGCACACTTGGCACCCTATCACTTCGCTGCACCACTTACTCCAAAAGAAGAGTGAAAAAGTGGTAACATGTGAAATCCGGAAAAACCTGACTAAAGCAAGAAAAAACATAAGCGAATTGCAATGCGTAAGAACGCACACTTGTGCTCGTTTTTGCAGAAAAAAGGAGAAAAAATGCTCATTCTACTTTTTTTGCAGTTAAAGCGCATAGTGTTTCAAACACAAGAGAGTAAAACGCACGTTAATGGCGACAAAACAGAAGATTCAATTACAGTCTAAAATAGATTGCATATCAAAATGAAAAAAAAAATGGTTGGAATAAATTCGTCACTTTTATATGAGGAATATTATGCTGCGTATTGTATATATAATAGAGAAAATATGAATTTTACAGCGACAACAATTTCAACTCTGAAATAATACAACGGGGAAATATTTGAAGAATAACTTGTTGCCTCGGGCGATAGTTTGATTGTCACCCGCCTTCATCCATTGTATTGTTGGTTTGGGATTTCCAATAGCTTCGCAATGAAAGAATGCATCCTCACCAGGACTAACAGCTTGATGTTGCTCATTTGACATGATATGCGCCCCGTCTGCAATACGATGAATACTTTTGACGCCTCTTCCAATACATCAGTTTATGAATTTTTTTAAACAGAAATGAGTACAAATCTGAAAATAGGCTTACGCACAGCTTGCAGATTTATCCTCTCCGAGTGGCACAAATTTTATGGCATTGTGTTTTTCAAATAACATTACTTGACGCTACATCGAAATTCTGTAAAGCAAAATTTCCTTGCTGATGAATGTGAACATAGAGGAGAAGGTCGCGATTTCTTATCTTTGCCGGAAAGATTTCTTTTCGAAACGTTTAAAGCATCTCTTTTTTATTGAATCATTTCAAGTTTCAAATGAGGTATGCTTGAATGATAGAATGATTCCATTCGGATAGTAATTGCGCATCTACCTGTTTTATTTCCTTCTGTGACCTCTGTTGCGTCTTGACGATATAAAAGTAACATTTTCAATTTTCCAATAAAGCATTTCGTAAAAAAATATTTTTAATCTGATGGCCGAAAGACGGTGCTGAAAAATGGCTTGAGTAAGAGATTGGACATTTTTCCCTCATTCGCCTGAGCAAGTCGCGCATCTAGTGCTTTTTTTAAAACAGCCAAATGTCTTAAGGCTTACTTACTTAACTTCATCCGTTCGACACAAAAAATTAAACACTACTTCTCTTGAATATCCATAACACTGCTTCACATTCTATATCTATATCAGTGAACAAATTTAACATTGATCAACAATTGTACACTTGACCGTTAGCAGTGTGTTCAATACAACGAGATCAACAGTGGTGTTTTTTATATCTTTCCAACATTGCTGTTTCATCCAAAATAACCTTTGCCAGATAATGAATGCATATATCTTCAACTAAATAATTACTACCACACGTGATTGCGCTTGCAATTTTCGTGGACGAACATTACGAGGCTGAAAGTTAAGGTGGGGGGGGGGGGGGAGCGGATGTAATCGCTTCTTTTGAATGTACTGGTAATTGACCGACAGAGTTAAAAGAGTTCATTTCACCGGTATTGATCCTAAACAATGGAAAACGGTGGGTGATTGATGATGGGAGCTAATCCACTGCTCTTTATGATCCTAGTGTAAAAAAAATTTCCATGTCTGAGCGGATTTTCCCATGCGTTTTTAATTACTGGAAAATGCATTCCAATTTATATCATTAAAAAAAGAACTTTTCGGATAGAATTTATGAAATTTTTAAACAAAAAACTTTCTAATTTAACTGAAGGAGGGAGAATTTTCAATCTTATAATGTCCCATGTTTCTTTTTATGCCTCACCAGGAACGATTTCTTCCAAATAAGCAAATTCTAAGAAGCATATCGATTATTCCAAATACCGGATAACTAGGACTGATGGTTATTGTTATGCGAAAAGATCATAACATATTTATCTCTAAAGCCAAGGGTTTTGAAGAAAATAACCTCAAAAAAATTGTCACTTTATAGAGAAGGAAAAAATTGACCGCATACGATACAACACACAAAGTGAATGAAATACATACATGAAATATTAAGCACATATGAAGCAGAAGATTCGCCGATCGAATTCTTCGCAAGGCAGACGTATTGCGAGTGGTGATGGTCGATTCGTAATTCGGAGAATGAAAGTGTCTGTAATGTTTCACTCATTAACATTCACTCCGACAACCGACAATCAGACAATCACATTTATAAATTCAGTAAACATCAGCTAAATGAGAGCAGTGAGTTTAATTTCAGAGGACATACCAACTTTCTGACGTTGAGTTCAGTCATTCGTCTAAATATTGCTCATTAGAAAATTCAAAGGACAATTTTACTCGATATCTTCGTTCATGAGTACATATGCAAGCTGACCGTTCCAACAAAACTATCCGATGCGCTGGCAATCCTTCTTCCATTACGAAACCCGCTGATGCACAATTTGTTGGGGGCATTTTTATATTTGCTGTTTACATGAAATATTCAAATGTTTTCATAATTTTTAAAAAGAATCATGAATCATCTTACATCAGTTGTTGCTGAACTAATCGCTTTGCCATTGCGATACCAAATTATTTCGACGTTTTCGAATGGTTTTGCTTTGACGTTGCAAGAGAGTAGTGCTGAACCATGTTCACGCAATACCGAATTGTTGTCCAATTTCAGTTCGACTTTCGGTGCATAGTTCAAGTCAAGAAAAACACTTTGTGATTTAATCGAAGGATATGTTTCATGAGAAACGACACAAGCCAAATATTTCTCGTCATCTTCAGCTCTTGGTGTAAAACTGCAAACCAATTTTCAGTTAAAGACAAAGAGAGGGCAAATGAACAACGTAACATTTGAAGAAAGCGCGAGTAAAAGCAAAGCCGACGCCAAATCTTTCGCTAGCAACAAAGGTCGAAGCAAAAAAAGAGATGTGAAACACAAATGTGCTAGTAAAACAAAAACGCATATAAACATATTTCTTTGGTAGGCTTATCATTTCAGGTCCGCAGCTGCAATTTAAAGTTCAGATTGCAGGTCTTTACCACAGCTTTGAAATCCAAAATGCTAACAAAACATTATTCGCGATAAATTACGTGAAAAAAAGGAAATTCAAAAATTGTAATTGCAGTTCGAAAATAATAAATACGTGCAAGATGCGACGTATAAAATAAGTGATGAGTCATTTGAACTTTTTCAGATATATTAACATTTATTTAGTGATTAAGAGTAAATGGGGTTTGTATCGCATATTGCTTATGTTGATAACGATTGAAAAAATGATGAAAGAAACGAGTGAATTTTTATTCAGCCCTACTTTCTTTTCCTTTTTTTTGTATAATGAATTTATCAAATAGAGTAAATGTGATAAAGCTTGAAATGAAAAGTACATTTTAAAAGGCTTGAAATAAAAGTGTATTTTAAAAACAATATAATCTACACTGCCGTCAATTCTTTTTACAATGTTGTATCATCATTACTTTAGGCAATCTTTCCCGAAATTGATGATGAATAATATTGCAAGAAACAGCAGAAATCAACACTAAAAGCGCTCAAGCGTTCAGATGAAACAAAAATTCTGATAGCGTTCAACTAAAGAAATGCACAATGCATTAAAACGTTGTAGTGACACTGAATAAAATGAAAGTTTCCAAGTGAAAAATATTCTACTCTTAATACGTGTGAAAGCCAGTCAGAAATTGCAAATGCAATATCCATAGTAACATAACGAATATACGACTCGATTTCAATTTGCAATACCTTTATCCGCATACAATTCAAATTTCGTAACGAATAAATTCGCGAAGAACATTTCATAGGGGCATATATGAAACGAACCTGATATTACTGAAAACTGTATAGGTACGTTCATCCGTTCGATGCACGTCTTCGGTTACGTGAACTTTGTGAGGATCACGTGCATCATACTGTTGACCTTTAAGAGCAAAAATGTTTACTTATTAATGCTAGCATAGAAATAAAACTGTTAAGCACAATCTCATTTGCTGCACAAATAACAGCTCTCTAGTGGTCAATAATTCAAGGAAGGCGATCCATTAACAATGGAAGATGAAAAGTTTACAAGAAAACATTGAAAAAATTGAATATATTTTGCAATATTTCCATGAGAATATTTCAATTATGTTTCGATTGACTAAACAATGATTTCAAGAATGATAAATAAGAAATCTGGTAGGAATGTATTATTTCATATGCATTTTCTGGATGTTTTCAAGGACCAATTGAGCTTATCTTTACTACTGCTGACTATCTTAAAAGTTCTGAGATTGTCAAAGGTATACAGTTTTACAGAAAAAAATGGATCAGTTGTGCCAAAAAGAATTCTACGCAATTAGAATAGTCAACTAGACCAGTCAATTTGTTGCGAGCATCTTCCAGCCATGTGAGTACATTCACTGCGTTAGCATCATCCGCTATTGCCCAACGAATACTGGCCGGTGGTTTTCCCCGTTTGCTTATACAAGAGTATTGTACACGTTGACCGGCCGTCGCTTTCAATACTGATCCGGAAGATTGCAATTTCGGTGGCTGTGGTTCAACTAAACGAAATGATTTACGATCTGATAAATACGGCACAATTCGAATAAAATCGCCTATTATCGATTGATTACAACCGATAAGACAATTCCAATAAGTGAAGTCAACGTATTGAAGACAATTTCTTGGAGAGAACACATCAATTCCACAATTCTTTCGCAGCAAAAAAAGACTTAGAATTTTAATGTGGACATTGTTCATATTAGGAAAAGCTTAAGAGAAGGTGGAGATAGCAGCGAATAAATGGCTAATTAAAGGTATCGTATCGCCTGATGAACTATAGCGAATGAAGTTTTCGGCATCAAAAATTGAGAAAAGACTTGTGCTCCTTCGTCTCCCGTGAATTAGGAAATGATTTCTTTTCTGTATTACATTTTATTGGTATGATGTGGTCAAGAATGATCAGATTTTCTTTTTTCTTTCAGCATTTCCTCTGTATTAATCTCTCTTGCATTATTTTCTTTTCAGTATGTTCAACCATCGTATATTAAAGACGAACAAGCCAAAGAGGAAACTTTTTTGTGGGCTTAAGCACTGAAAAAAAAAGAAATCTTAAGACATCTGTGTATCTCAGGTATCGAAGTCGGAGAAAATGCCCAGATATTGGCAGTCATTGTGCTGAAACGCTAAAGTTTGAGAACGTTTGCCTTCATACATTACTCACATCTGCCACTCATTTATTTCGTCGATTCTGTTAAATAATGATGATTTTTGACCAGATGCTTTCCTTTGGGCATCTTTTTTGCATCGTCCCCGTAGATTCCATTCACCACTCCTTCCCCTCCCTTCCTCCAAATAAGCGCACTAAAACGTCCCGTTTTCCAGAATATGACAACTCGAATTAAAATGGCCGATCAAGCCGAAATATGTGGCTCCATTTAGTGACACTTTCCAATTAGTCCTATTTCACGTTGATGAGCATAAAGGAAGTTGAAGAACGGAAGCAATTTAAACTGCATCTGTCGTAGCATCTCGAAACTTCTATTCCACAAAACTCAACGTTGAATAAATAAATAAAAATAAACAAACTAGTTTCAGTAATGCTGGATTTATATAGTTTTATCTGATTGATTAAAAACACTGAGACAAACCTAGAACTGTCAACTTCGCAGGATTCGAAATGCGCGATGGATTATTGCCAGCGGCTTGAATTTGACATTCGTATACGTCGTCATCCTCAATATCCACTTCCGCTATGCGCAAGTTGTACTCGCCTTTACTGGCACTGCCCTCCATGCTGTATCGCTTGAAAGCTGACAGCTGTCTGTCATTTCCGAGACCAAATCCATTTTTCACCCATTGCACGGCACCTTGCTAAAATCCATTGCTTTGTTATTTTCCGGGCGAAATGTTCACATTCAAGCTTATAATGAGTGTTTCACTTGACAAATGAATCAGTTAAATGGTAATATTCAAACGAAGCAAGGAAAGTTCACCTGTGCTTCAACTCGACATTTGAGTACTACAGTTTCGCCAAGCATTGCACTCGTATCGCTTGGTCCTTCGACGATACGTTGTTGTGGTTGAGCGTAGCTACACCTAAGAACGATTATCATCCAAACCAACAGCCACCTCATCGTTGTGTGCGCACTGAAAATAAAATCATCAAATGGAACGCAATGATCTCAATAAATATTATAGCAAGCGCGATATTCGGAAAGATGATCAAATGATAAACAAGAGCAATTAGTTTCTGGCTGATGTGAGCTACAATGATGCCTCACTCATAGGTAAAATGTGCTTCACTGAAAAAAGAGACACCTTCTTTAGCGTGGGAATGTATGTATATCGAGTGGAACAATTATGCACGTGCATCGCTCACACGTACTAGCTTTGACTTCTCGTTTATCTTCATTGTATATAGAACGCATTGTTTAAAGAAATTTGTCAGATTGAGAGCATATACAAGCTAGAAATTCCTACAGTTCAATTTCCGTCTACTTGATCAGTCAAAGCAGTGCTTTCGACTGATTTACATAAGCTGCGTCTTTAACTGGTTTTCTCGGTAAAACAAGAGAAGTTGGGAGGTGGGAGTGAACCGCAAAGTCTTTGCGCAGCAAACAGGTGTTCGCCCATTTGGCTATGCAACGTACACATATAACTTGAGAATACATACAAAATTATTTTATATTTGGCAGGGATTCCTCTATAAAACTTAATTTAGGAAACGCCAGCTGTATGGTGCTATCACACATGTTTTTAGTAGTGACACTATAAAATATTTAATTATACTGCAAAATTCGTATCGAATATTTCACACTCCATCTGAATCATTTATATTTTATGCGGATTATTACAGATAGTACGAGTTTCAATTAATAAAACAAACGCAATGGATACGTTCATCGATGCACCAGTTTTTAAAGGAATAAGGCCAACTTTAAAGAGTCTGCATTGATACGATTGTTAGAAGTATTGCCGCATGAAATGTGTATATAAGGCAAAAGCTCGCGTTAGAATGGAGATGATACGCGATAAGAGAACATTGATCCTAAGCGTTTTCATTGGAAAATGAATGCTTGTAAGAGCGATGAATATGGTTTCCACGATGACATTCCACGAAGTATTACTTCTAGAAATTATTACCTTAGGATTAAAAATTTGACATAGAAAACACATAAAACTTGCAATAACTCTTATTTCATTCTTTAAATTGTGTCTTTATTACGGTTATATATTGCAAAGCAATTGCTGATTACGAATGCAGAAATTTAGCAAGCGGATTAAATCAGAAAACTTTAAATCGACTGTCAGTAAGACAACGGAAAAGAAACTACACGAAGAGAATGAGAAATTTTTGAGGTTTAACAAAGCTAAAGTATATAGCTAGCAAGTGTCAAGAATTGACGCCGGATGTGTTCGCTCTTTCGGAACGTCAGCAATCCCTCGAGAGCTGTTGCGCTGCCCACACCGATTCATCCATAGTTCGATACATTTGTTTGTTTCATCGCCAAATTGAGCAACAACTAGCTCAAGTAGAGCATTTTGGATATAAATAAACGTATCGCTGCATGAATCATTTGCGCACATAAGCTTTATGAACTTCCCACTTTCTACGATGAATATTTAGCTGAATGCATGTTGCCCATGTTCAAATAAGATATAAACGATCTATCGGCAAGTTGCTTCTCCTCTTTTCTGGATAAGAAGAGACAGAAAATCAAAAAGAAACCGTCAAAGAAATAAGATTAAGAAAAACTATCAACAGGAAATTAGTTCATCTCAATAATAACAACATCGAATAAAATTAGAAAAAGTCTAATATGGAGCTAATTCTCCCCCGCATCACAATTGAAAAACAATGCATTCGCAAATGGAGAGGTGTTTAATTGCTTCCGAAACAACTCAATTGCGAACATTTTCCGCTCTGTCGACGCCAACTTTTCGACTTGCGCTGTCACTCAAAAATCCTTTAAAAAGTCAATAAATGCAAACTGCCAAAAACGAATAACTGTTGCATTTTCTAAGCGATATTATATATCTCGGATAAATAAATTCGTGGTTTTTCGATTAAAGGTTTAATTTAACAAAAACTGCATAAAGCAACTACGCCAACAATGAGCAAAGCCAAATGTTGCACCTGTAAACAAATAGAACAATTCATTTATATGATTCCAATGAAGAAACCTAGTATCAAAATTTTTAAAAAGTTTCTGAGTTTTCAGACATCCAGACATTTCAGATGTTAAAAATATTCTTTAAGATATTTCTCTGGAAAATTTTTATTGCGTTTGAAATTTTACTATTTCTATTGTTTTCACGATTTATAGTTTGTTAGAACAACGCCTTTTAATGATAATTTTTAAGAATTTTTGCAATACCACTTGGATCGATCCAATTAGCGTTTCAGAAACCGACATGAAGTTAGTCCAACAGTATTGAAACGGACTGCCGAATAGTTTAGATTAATGCATATTTAATGAATTCATTTGAAAAAGAAATAGGCCAGTAATGGGAAGTTTTATAAGTAAATAGTCACTCATATTGGATAAGCATTGCTGAGAGCATTTGTGGTAAAAAGAGTCCACTTTTCCAAGTTGACAAAGAAAAACATGCTAACTACAAAGACTCATAGTTACCAAGGTGGTTGCTCTTTTCCCAGAATTTTAATGTGCTCCAAAAGCAAAGCTCACACTGCGCTCGGTCTGGCCAACAACCAAGCTAGGTGGCGAGGAAATACGCTGAGTACGCAAAGCATACCGAGGCCGCAATCGCTGAACAACTGCCTCCAAGAAGAGGGCCACTCGGCCACTCCGGATCTTTTCTAGGGCCGGTTATTTTGGCTGCTTTGCTGTTGGTTGTCTTCCAAAATGACTTATTCACACAAAAAAGAATAGCACCAAAAAACTGAACTCTCGTAATATTAGCCACGTGAGAACGTATCGAACTATTTCATAAATAAAGCTTATTTGAAGATGAAATTTGATTTTGAAAACAATTATAAAGCTGACTGCTCGAAATAATAACAAATATTGTACAAAAACTTCAAATTTCAATAAGCTTCGCTATTATGGGCGTTGTACTTTAATGCGACTCCATGTTAAGTTAGAAATGAATGCAACTGTTTTAAAAAAAGCTTTAACGTGATCAGTTCCAGCATAGTGAGATGATTTTAGCATTTGTGCTAAAATATTGCCAAATTTGTTAAATATTAATAAAAAAAGCTAAAGGGGGAAATTTTTGGCATCAAGGAATAGCAGTGCATCTGAGCATGCCACTGAATTCATCGATATACGCAATGCAACAAAAATGCTTCGTAATTTATAGCGTAAGAATGACAATTAGAAATGATAAAAGGATGTGAAAACAAAAAAGATAAAGTAGTCATAAAAGTTGGACTTTTATGAAATTCATTCGCTTGCAGAGAATTATTCCAATGTGCTAAACACAATTCAGATTACTCAACAACTGGTCGTGCTTCGAAAGAGAAGGAATTTGCGGATTCTTCAGGGGCAAATCAAGGGTAGAGGGGCAAAAAGAAGGACCAAAACCCTTACACGGAGAGTTAAGTGAAGTTAAGTAGATGAGGTAGAAGTTCCACACCCATTTCACTTAGTTTCTATACGCACTCATTTACCATATCGGGCCTGACACCGTCTTAAACCAATATCGGATCTGTACTATAAATTACTTCCAGTTCGTGATTGGATAATCCTGCTGTCATTGTTACATCCTGCGATATGAAACTGCAGTCAAGCGTTGCAACAGTCGTCCATCAAACAATCACAACGATCACCTTTCGGAACGTCTTAAGAAAAGCCAAAAACGCAAGAACCCTCCAACGCAATAGAAATACTCAATAAGAAAGCGCCTTGTTCCGATCCAATAGAAAAAATATCCTATAGCACTAAGCTATAGCTTTTCTGATGCTTTCTCTATTTATGCGAACGACGGGATTAACAAATACCTATGAAACGACTAAACCTTTTATTGTGTGTGCTTAGCTTAAGACAGATACTCATCACAATTGCAGCTCATACCTCTTAATCAAGATGCTCAGCTAATAGATTTAATGTGAAGGCATTTCCAATGATGGGATTAGGAAGAATAGTCATTTATCTTTTTGTATGTCAGGAAACACTTCGAAGTGATATTCCCATTGTTACGCATTGAGGAAATAAAACAATATGTTAGAAATTCAAGTTCTCCAACATTTATAATAAAATGAGAATGGTGTGATGTAGAGGAGATTCACCCGAATATCGCTTGATGAAATAAGAGACGAAGTACTTACTACACACCTTATGCGAATTAAATTAACTCACAAAGTACAACAGCGAGTATGTTATAACGACGTTTTTTTGTCACATTTTCTCAGTGGCATCGCCAATACGACTGAAAAAAATCAAAATAAGGCTGATTTCGTGAACGAGATACAATTCGATCTACTCCATCAGATCCTCAATGTTCATTGTATGAATTGGATTTTCCTAAGCGTTCATTTTCATATTTTCGATGGTTTTAGTAAAAATATTCATTCCTTAGAAAAGGTGACTCGAATGTATGCTAAGTACACAAACCAAACTAATAAAAAGAATATGTGGAAAATAATCACTAAACGAAAATCAAAACGAGAATCGACAAAAATAATAAAAGATACTATTAAATATTGGCGATAATATACGAGAATGAAACGTTACAATTAAAGAACAGTAAAAATAATTCCAACGCGTCAAATAGCCAAAGAAATAATGAAGTAAACTATACGTAGTCGAAAATATGTTGAATTTGAAGCCTAGCAAATCCATTGGGAAATATGTTCAATGTTTCCTTTGTAGGAATAAAAATTTCGCGATTACATCGGCTTGTTAAAATTGCATTAAACGCTAACCAAACGGCGTTTCGATCGTCGAGCTGCAACAAATTTGAGCCACGCATGTAAAGTTGGAAGCGATTGTCTGTCTTTCTTTGTTCTCCTTACTATCGCCTCTTTTTCCGTGCAAAGATCAAAGGTTTTATCTGTGTTTTGTTGAAAAAAGGTCTTATTCGAGAATTTTTCAAACTAGCGCACTTTGGTGCAATATTTGCGGAAATATTTGATTGAATGCAGCAGAAAAAAATGAAAAATGAAAAAAACTTTTGTAAAAAATAACCCACATAAGACAGGTTATCCTGAGCTTACTTGCAAGCAGTGAAACAAGCTGGTAAAAAATAAAAAAAGGTTTATTAGAGTGACAAAACAAAGAAATATGCTTAAGCACAAGTGAGGTATGTATACATAAATACGCATATAGCTGAAAATTTATGAAGTTTGATTGAGCTAGAATAACAAGCCCTACCATATGAGCCATTAAGAATATAGAATTTCACTTCCACTCCCTCTAATATATGGCACATCCGCTTCATAAATAGATTACATTATATATATATATATATATATATATATATATATATATATATATATATATATATATATATATATATATATATATATATATATATATATATATATATATATATATATATATATATATATATATATATATATATATCCCACTCATTTCTGAGCACTAAATTCAGTGTTTCCGAAGAAGAGGAAAAACTAGCTAACGATATAAAAAATGCTTGCCCGAAGCAGCATTAGTCATCAATTCCAAATAAACTGTTTTCACTCATATTATATGGTAACTCCAATGTGGTGTATTAGCTTGGTTGTTGGATATATTTTTCAGTGGAGGAAGCATTTTGAATCGAAAAAATTTAATTAAAACATTAAATAGGGATTAGAGTTAGGTTTCCAACGAACAACACAGTGAATGGAGGAAAACTTTATAAGGCTAAAACTGATGATGATACGTAGTTTTGAATAAATAATGGAAACCGAAAAAAAGCAAATTTAAACATCATCAAAAGTTTTGAATTGATGTAAAATTTAACGCCTACTGGGAGAGTTGTGAGGATTCGGATAACTATTGGCTCATTCGCGAAGCTCAAAACGACAACTGCCAATGGGCGCATTGCCGAAGATAACGATGACGTCGAGCTTAAGAAAATAACCACAGGTGTAAATCTCTTAATTAGGTACTTCTATTTTCGAAGCTTAAGTGAAATGTCAGCATCAAGAAAAAGAGCTTGAGAAAAGCTGTGAATGTAAAAAAAAACAACAAAGGATGCTCTATAAGTGCAAAATGAAGTGAGAATAGCTGACCAGTAGAACATGAGATCGGTCAAATAGGCGACAGATGAATGGAAAAAGCAACAAGAGGGAAAAGGGGGAGAAGACGACCAAGATCGCCAGAATTAGCCACGCTTAGTCCAACGCAACTTCACAAGCGTGTTCAATTTAGCAACCAAAAATCAATGTCTATACTTCTACATCAATCATTTTCAGCCCGAAGCGCATTGCCAAAGCGTTGCCGAAGCATCGACGCGAATAAGGACACTTGTGAGGGGCACTGCTTAGCTCATCAGCTACATCCGTGAAGCTGCTTGTTCGTCAAGAATGCTCTACGGCAAGTGTGTTGCACTACTTGCCTTGTTTACGCCTTTTCACGCATGCTCATCTACATCAGCATTTTTTCAGCTTCTTACTCTTATAGTATATGCTAGCTTAGACGCTTAGAGACACCTCCAGATTTTTCGATAGATTAGCCGCGTTTATCCATCCTTTCCCCCTATTGCCATCTCTAATAAGATTGCGGTCATCTTAGTTCGATTTCAGGACAGCCTCGGTGATTTATTTGAAAAGTTAATCACAGAACGCCTGCTGTACTGCGTATCTAGCAGAAATAATACCAATGAGAAGACCAGACGATAACATAAACGAGGGCAATTTGATAGATTTGTAAAAGAACTGCTGCGCTACCTATTATGGCGTTTGGAAAATAAGACTAAGAAAAACGGTAAATGCAAACGATAACTTTACGAAAACATATTTGTTCATCGATCAGTAGCTAATATGATGAGGGAATGAATGATTTATAAGTGGTCATAAATCTCAGTGGTCAATTTCTTGGCCACAAATGACCGCTGAGAACAATTATTCAAAAGCATAGATTTAGCAAATCAAAAGATATAAAATACCAAATACCAAAATAAATATGTTAATGAATTCAAATTTTCGGACATAAAGCAATCCGTATCTATTTCACTTTTTTTTCATTAAAAACAGGAAAACGTTGATTGGAATCAGTAAATAAAGAAGCAATTCATAATGTCTCATCACAGTAACACAATAGTGGAGTGGTTTTAGGAGATTTTTTATTCGCTTTATCGATGCACGAAAGCAAAGGATGCGTGCAATAAATGACCACCCTCCAAAAAGAATTTCCACATCAGCCAATTCCCTATGTTAAAAAAAAACCTGCGCATTAGCCATAGTCTTGTTCCTCGCTTACAGGCGTTTTAGCCTAAACGAATGGAAACTCGGTGAAACGAACTATGAAAACTTGGCCTCCTTATATGAAGAGTCGAAATCTTTGCGTCCCTTACAGTAATAACAGAGAAGCAAATTCTCGGGAAACAGACCATTTTTTACAGAGATAAATTTGAACACCCGATTAAAACGCAATTTGTCACAAATTTTATTTCAATGAAGAAGAAAAATGCTTTCGTTTTTCATATCAGTACGCACTTCGGTTAAGGTATTGAAGAGAACGTTATAGATTTAAGAAAATCAAAAAATGATTTGAAGCTAGCGAATTGTTGAAAAGAAAAAAACCCATCAAGCCACTACACATAAAATAGAGCATTTTCTTTAACGAAGAAAAGAACAATTTCCATACGGAACTCTAGAGCTTATGATGAGAATGTCAATAATATGAAGTGTAAATCAAGAAAAAAGGAAAGAATTTTATAGCAGTCCTCAAAACTTGCAAATCGCACAATTTATACGTCTATTAACGAAAGTACGACTATATCACCAAAAGACGTACTTAACTTCCAAGACACATTGAAGCACAGGAATTCTTATCAAAAATTATGACTTGTATATCGTAGCAATATCTTGGAATGTTCCACCTTTCTCCCGTCTGAAATTAGTAAAACGCAGATGCGTCAGGGTAAATATGAATCAAACACGAGCGAAAATTATTGTTCTCAGCAAAAAACAGCGAACTGATGCAATGTTAGAGGTATGGACAGATGCTGCATTAGCACATATTGCATCGATGAGCTAATTAATGCCGAATCTTTTGAGAGATTGATATAGCTGTGGAACATGTAACGTAGGGGCAGCCTATTCAATCGCTGGAACATTTAGCTGCAATTTCAGCTGTATTTTATCACATATCCAATCAGTATGCTCGATATGACGAAGCCTCATCCAGCTAACAAAAAGCGCAAATTGTGTTTCTCATCGAGCAAATAAAATGCAGCAAAATACTGAATAAAGCAATGAAAATATATATAAAATCTATATTATTAAATTGCTTATGAGCGTAACAGATTACCGTTAATTCTCATTCAAATTTCAGGTCGCTCTTTAGCGTATTAAGACTGATATCTGCAGAATTTCTGGAATGGAGGTGAAAATAATGAGACTAAGAAAAAATTAGGAAGAAAACCTAAAAGGTTTGAATGTAATAAAGTTTCAACAAATGTTCATGGAGAATTAAACATTAACGAACGGTTATTACAAAATTTTAGCCGAATTATCCAATTATGACTTTCGTTGAGCAGGATGAAGCACTGAAAACAATCTAAAAAAATGTTGCTCCATTTCATTGATCTTAATTTAAAACGCATAAAACATGCGTGGTTTTCTTCTAAAACTTTCTGCACCATTCACGACAATGGAAATTGAAAATCGCTTTGAAAAACCAGATTTTACTCTTGTACCCCTCGCACGCCGCTCCCCATCTAGTGCAACGGAAATATGCCATAGATAGTTGCGCTTGAATTTGAAGAGCGTTTCGATAAATTGCAAAAAAGAAAAAAACGAGGGGATAGCAGTACTTGAGGGAAGCAATGAGGAGCATTTTAGGCCTGAACCAAATGTTTAACATCGCATCTACTGTTTGTCGTTCTAATACAGAGTGCATCGCGAAGAGGAAAACCTTCGAAGTTGGCGCGACTATAGAAGCACTTAGTGACTATTGAAATTTCGCTCAAAAATTTAATGGTCTGCTTCAAAAACTGAACTGTTTCAAACCTCCCTGCCTATAGAATCTAAATTTACCCAAATCTTCATTTAAATCGCCCTCTTCACTATAAAAGAAAAAATGATATGAACATGACATTAAAACATGTTAGATATCATAAACCTGCCTGTATCGCAAACGGGTTTTCTATAAATGATGATATACAACATGAAAAATAATTTCTCGTCAAGCAAAACAAGGCGGCTAAGTGCTGTTGAATGCGCATCTAAACGAAAGCCGATATGTAAGCAATCGAACATCGCGGCCACATCGTTACACACAAAATCTTCTGATACGATCGTCTGTAATCGCATAAAAACATCACGCACACATTACACCACATTCACACAGCACTTCACACCATTCAGCTTTTTCGGTTCTATTCCTAGATGCTGAATAGTAATCTGTAACTCCATTATTCAACTTAGGAATTTATTTATTCAGCTTCGGGGTCTGACTTCGAAGTATTCATTATACTCATTTAGACGCATACGAAATATTTTATGGCTTCGTGAGTGATAATCAAATGACGAGTTTCACTTCCAGCTTGACTTCGAAGCCATTAACCATGTTGATGAAAACTCGACAACTAGCAGTCACATGTCGATAAAACCATAATTGATTCAAAATGCTTTTTTCATTAACTCCAACTCACTTGAGTACTTTTGCTGAAACTTTTTCATTGTGTTCAATCAATTTAAAAAAAAATCTATTTTTAATTAGATATCAAGATGGTTTGCGACGTGATCCTGGAATAAGCCCGATTGCGATGTTATATGAAAAATTTTTCCAGCATGTTTGCATTGTTTGCTTTGAAAAGATTGCAAAGAATTTCACTGATTGCTGTTGAAAAGCCACGATATCATTCAGAATGAGATACTTCACCAAAGTTCAGAAAGAAAAATTATCTCAGTTTGGAGGAATCCTTTATCTCTCTGTTTCCTTAAAAAGGGTTTAATCTTACAGTCTGAAGGTTAAACTTTGAAAAAAATGTCGCCCCTTCACTTCGTTTAATTCATCTCCCTAGAAACTAGAGACATTTGCAAATTGTACTGTGTGACAACAAACTTTCGTTCCTTACATAACTGCATTAGAGCTTTGCGCGGTTTCGCAGACTTTTTAGTATCCGTACGTATTATGGGAATGTGGATCCACTTAACACCCATCCTATTCTGCTTGTGGAATGAAACAACAGACGGCACAAGAGCCGTATCGCTGGAAATGACGCATAAACAACACTAGAAATTCAAAGAAACTTGCATTACTAAGTGTAAAAAATATCATCAATTAAAGGAGAAATGTAATAAAACAATGCGACAATTTAAAAATCCCCTATATATGGATGAGAAAAGCACTGAAATATCCGAATGATCAATGCAAACCAGTGCTGAAAACCTGGATGTTTGAAAACGCGAATCACGGCAATAATCACGCCAATAGACATAAAAATGAAAAGCGTTTTATAAAGGTGATTTGGAGGAACGCTCATAGTGAGACAATAAACGCAAATAAGAACTTCGTTAAACGTACGGAGACGCAGAACCTAAAGAACAAGTGCTTATCATCTATCTCAATTCCAGGCGCAACAGCTGCCCTATCTATTCAGCCGAGAGCCTACATCGCCTTTGGGGCCAACCAATCACCGTGCTTTTATCCTCATCGCTATTCACCTATGCAATTACCGACGCGTATATGCATTACTGCTCTCGACGCCGATTCACCCACTTTGAAATAAAAATGTCTAGCAAACAATGCACCAGTTTCTTGTGTTGTGGGAAATTAGCTAAAGTTCAACGATTTTTGTATCACACAACAGCCAACTTTTAGCTGTGCAACCCATTTATTTGTATCGTCATTAAGCAAGCTGCTAGACAAAAGCATCCATACAGAAAGCTTATTATAATACTGCCGTGAGGCATGTTGGAATCACCCCGTCTGCTCTATCTTTTACTTGTAATATGCACTTATAGGCAAAAAAATTTATTTTTTGGTCGTATAAGTAGCTATTACGACGTTAAGTCTTAATTATTAGTATCTTTAATAGTCTTATTGTAACTTCGCCTAATATTTAACGAAAACGTAGTATGAAACATGGTTAGTAACATTTTATACCTACGTACCTGTCTACATAGCTTATATTTATAACTTAATTCCGATGTTTTATAGAATTAGTAGTTGTCTTCATAAAAGTTGCTTTCGACACAAGAAATTCCCGGCTTATCCCTTAATCACTCGATGCCAGCAATTTGAACAGCCACTGCTGTCAAGAATAAATTATTAATTGACTTTGCTTCTTGAAATCATCAAATTTTTGCATTAATATAAACAAACCGTTCCGGAAAATCTGAAGGAGAAACTTCAGGCAGCCAGCAAACGAAGGAATAAGTCAGGCGCTCGATTTATTCTTTTGTTCACTGCCTTAAGGCATGCTTAGAGAGGGGCTTTTCGCCTTGTGGGCATAAAAAGTTATTCGACCCATTGTTCAGCGTCATTGGTTCACGTTATATCCGCTTTAAGATTATAAAAGCAATCAACGAATGCGATGCATATAGCACAATTTCTTTTTCTTTCTGATAACATATTTGGCGAATTACATTTAATACTTTTACATTGGAAATATCAAATGTTGCATATTTCTTATTCAACGGTGTCTTCAATATCAAATATATTTAGTAGTATTTTAGTAGCAGATATTGATAGTGATGGTTAATGTATCATGTAGATCTATACTCGATCACAGAACAGAATTCGTTGCTTGACGCTTCGGCTATGAATAATCATTTGGAGATTCATATTTCCTCTAATTACATAAAATAAAGTAGCTCACATCCAATTTTCATTAGCATAGAAGCTATATCCGACCAAAGATTTATTAGCTAAAACTTGGCTAAAACACTATAATTTTGTTGAGAATGCGTTGATTTGCTGAACAGCTATGGCAATTCATATAAAACGAATTGCCACAACAACTCATTCAACTTTCAAAACTGAAACAGAATCAGCACTTAAGGCAAGTTTTATAAAACTTTTCGCTGGATGTGAATTAAGCGCTATATTCTCTACGCATTTTATGCGCTTTTGCAAATTTGCCCAACAAAACACACTATAGAAATGTCATACTGTTTGTGTAGGTTGCCTGTTTGCGCGACATCGCTGAAGCTAGAATCATGAAATCTGATGCATATAATACATACTATTGGATTCGTTCTTTCACTATGTTTCATGCTGGTTGATCAATTTCAAAAGAGGTTGTCAAAACTTAAAGGAAGAAAAAAATTGCATGCATTTTGCACTGAACTGCTTCCCATATTACACTCCAGCCACATACCACAGAATAAATCTTACAGAAGAGCTGTGCGAGCGGCAGGTTGGACTGGTGCGAAAATGCTTCTATTTTGAGTATTTATTAAATATTAGTAACTTTTGTATCGGTTAATCAGGTAAGCGGAATCCAGCAGCACACATTTTGTTAGCTCTATTGGCATGCTTCACCAATTGTTCACCCATATTACTCCTTCGAAACGATTTTAATTATTTCGTTAGCTGCTCAAAACATGGAGAAAACTGTTCAACCAGCATCCTTGAAACCTTTTCTAATGCATAACTTATGATCTTGAAAAGTGAAGTGTAGGTACGGAAAACGAATACGTTGAATATTATTAGCTGAAATAGTAGCATTATTATATTCATTGCAAACACACTGTTAAGGGAAATTTAGTAAATGAGTGCAGTGAACAGATGCAATCTTAATCTACGAGGTATGAAGTAAGCAAATTGAGGATAACTTGACGTAGAATAGCAGTAATGAAGCATTATTTAGGCTAAACATAAATAAACTCATAGAAATATTGTTTATGGGAGTTTTTCTGATAATTACCGAGAAATTCAACGAATCAACAAATGCAAAAATTCTAAAATACAGATCAAGTTGAAATAATGAGCCTACGATGGGCCAAAATGTCGTCCATACAGCAAATCTCATAATCGTTGTTTGCGCATTGAGTCCATGAAGCGAAGAGACAAAAGAACAGACATTCGTTAGCACACAGCTAATTTTCTTTATTATATAATACCGCCAAAAAATGTATGCGAAAAAAGGTTTCTAAAATCAATAGAAAATGCAATGGGCTAAGGATGTAATTCACACAACGTTCGTACATAGCTAGACGACTGCAATGCGCAAACAAAACGACAATGAAGCAATACGAAAGAAGAGTAACGAAAGCTAGACGAGGGAAAATGTGTACGTATGAAAGATTCTGATGAAGTGTGCCACTAGGTTATGCTATCGATAAATTATTTGCAGGTTAAAATTCACAGTATCTTGTAGATATTCGAAGAAGTGATCTAGGAGCTTGTGGGGTCAATATGAAATGTGCAAGCTGCAAAGAGTAATTTGAGTTCAATGACTAGAATTGGAGATCGGGCTGGAGAAACACTCCTCTCTCTTCTTCCCCCCCCCCCCCCCCTCTCAAATACAGAGCGGGTTTATGTTGAAGTGGTCGCATAAATGTGGAAGTTTATCAACAGAGTGGTGATTTTCTAACACTGATCTTTATCAATATATTGCCTTCCATCTACTGGCAAAGCACGAATCTGTGTGCTAAGATACTGCTAAATTTGAGATAGAAATATATTACTAACCGCGTTGCTCATATGTGCATATATATTATTCTAAATGGGAAGATAAAAGCGGTACACATCTTGCGCACTAAAGAACTTGTGATAGGTTTACTTCTCACTCAAGCAATCATGGACATTTAACCACATGACCGCAAAAGTACAAGAATTGAAGCGGCATTGCAGTTGAAAAGAAGGCAGCCAATGGAAGTTGTTGGCAGGTAGATGGAGTGGCTGCGGATTAAGCAATAAATGACAAAGCCGATTAGGCGGGCAAGGAGGCGGAGAATGGAGAGGGGGGGAGGAAATGAAGTGAAGTGAGAAGCAGTTAATAAATGGGTAGTAATCGGTCATCGGTTAGGTGTCGAGTTGCACTACGAGCATACAAATTGCGCGAAATTAGGGAGGAGGAGGAGGATTTGAGGCGTCGTTGATTGGGCACGGCGGAACTGTTGGAGCGGGCCGCGGGTAAGCGTTAGCTAGCCTAAGCCACAAATGGGTAACGCGCCCGAGTGGGCTGTGCCGACAAATAGCATTAACCATGTTGGACGGCGATTAATTCCCGTTTCAAGTGCTAATCGACGCGAGCTTATAAGCAGATCGAGAACCAGCTTGCCTTGGCTAGCCTTCAGCATTCTGCCCCCGATCAGCGAACAATTCACGGATATCGCCCTCCTTACCTTCTTCATCCAGATTCTATCTAGTTGCCTTATTTTTATGGGCATGCCATAAGGAAAAGAAAGCATTTACTACGATAAGCCAATGGGAATAAACGACAAAGTAATAATTATCTATATGTACACTAATTACCAAAGGCAATTTTTGGCAAATTTCGTCATCAAAAAATTCCTTTTTATACGTCGTTACGAAAGCCGGCACTCATGTGACAAAAATTTGAAAATAAGATTGAATAAAATGAAATACCTAGACAATCTTAATATAAGATAGACGTTAAAGCTCTCGCTTGGATGCTCTCTCCGTTGCAAAACATCCATGCTATTTTCCCACTTTTTAGCCAAAATTTGAAGAAAAAAAAAACTATTTAAAAAAATTCGACTCTTCAACAATGATATATTACTGCAAAAGAGAAACAATTGACTGGTGAAGCAAGCGTTAGTAAGGTTTACGGATGCGTCTACCTTGATGCTTTCCGAGAGATTTTTATACAGATATGGGAAAGTGGTATGACAAATAAATAAGATATTTCCCGAGCTGAAATTCTGAGTTCTTTGATTAATTCTTTCTAAATTTAAGGAAATCGATAAACAACGTCACCAGACTAAACAAATAACCTGGCTGAATTTTAATGACTGCGTCTGCGAGAACACCATTGGCATGTAAATAACCTCCATCACAACCAAAATAAGGTGTGTTTCATTGAACAATCCAGAAAATTTCGAAAGATGCAAGAACACTTACCTGTCCCATTGTGAATATCCATAAGGTGTGCATGTGAATTTTTGAGAGAAATTGAACACAAATTTATGCATACTGAGATGATTGCGCCGTTTACAGAAAAAGAAAACTATGAAGATTTCTGAAATGAGGAATTGTGAATTAGCCTGCAACGATGGTTTATTTAAATATTTCAATATTATGGTCTCATGCCATTATAAATTGGAGAATTGCAGCTCCAAACAACATTGGGCAATATCCGCTTCAACAGTATCTCTTCATTTATTACATCATAAGCAGAATGGGTTTCAGTGGGAAGTTGAAATATGCATCGCAAGTGAATTTTATAAATCGAATGTTGTGAACAAAGATGTTGTGTGATTTGGTCTCCATTGCATAGCAAATAAACATATGGGACTTTTTAGTGAAACGCAACGTAACGCTTTGCGATGCGAACAAAGGCATTTTAATTGGACGTTGTTATTGTAGCTCTTTTTTGGTGTTATATTCAGAAGCACTTCCGAAACGATGTGAATCAATCGCTAAAGAGACAACAAATAAACATAAATATCTACAAATACATCCCATTGATTTCGTCTTAGCGAATTTATTAGTCAAACACAACAATTAGGCGACTTTCTCAAATGTTTGTTCGGCAACTCAAAAAAAGTGAATAGTGTTTAACAAAACATTTTAAGTTTATTAGATGGATATTTCAAGCATATACGTATGTACTTATGTAAAGTTCTAAGCGTGTAATATGTAAGCATAAATCATATCAACACTTGTGCGTTAATTATTTTGCCATCCAAGTTAGAACAAATCGCTGCCTAACGCATCTAATCGCATGGAAATTAGCAACCGATTTTGCTCCGGAGATGCAGCCTTCTCGTTTTTTTTTTTTTTTTTTTTTTTAAATTAAGCTGGGAAAAACTGATATTCAAAAAGAAAGTGTCGAGACATTATTCAACATTTTTTAAATCATATGAAAATATTTGATAAACTTGTGACGCATTAGCTGTGCAAGTATCACGATGAATGAAAAATTCGATTTTTAAAATGGTGTTTCGTTTGTTGAAAACGAAGAGGTTAGTTAGAGAAGAAAATATGATGTGGTGCATAGTATGTGCATCACTGACATGCGTTAAACACTAAGGCGGACGATTCTTAAGGGAAAATCAAGCGCTCGTAACTAGCTAAATTAAGCGCGGCACAATGATGAAGAAAGAGCAACGTGTGCTATGCGTTCGTTGGCTAGCCGGAAGGAGGCGCTCATCTGTGAATGGTTACTTCAACCAAAAGGAGAAGGAGGGGGGAGGGGGGTTGCAATTGCGATTATGATGATGCAACCAAACGTTGCTTCAGCTAGCAAGCACATGGCACCAGCATATGCCCCAAATCACAACGCCGATAGCTTATAACACGCATCACTAAGCATTATACAATAGGCGACAATATGAGCATCACCAAAGCTCAACACCAATCCCTACTCCACACCGGCAGGCAAACGACGTCTTAAGCCTCCCATCATTCGCCTTTCCCCTCCATATCATCATTACTGTCGCATACTCCTTTGACGTATGCAATTTTTATTTGAGGGGGGTGGGGGGGGGGAGAGAGAGTATATGCTAATTTTGACCGCAATAATCAAGGGAGTGTACCTTAGAAAGTTTTGTAGCTCTGCCAATCATTTCCTCTTGAAATTGCAAGTGAAGTGTGATTTATAGAAGATATGAAGCGCTGCTGAACTCTTGGCTTATATAAAAATTGGCATAGCGTAAACATACAGGAAGCTTTTGTTCGAACGCCACTCTATTTAAATAAGTCCCACTTACATAGAGCAACTAAATAGCCTTATGCCCAAAAGAAGTGCATGACTTATGAACTACGTAAGAAATGAACGACATGGCAGAAACAGTTGATCGGAAATACGAAATTCGATAGGTAAAAAATTAAATACTAACCCTCCCTATTTGAACCATTTAAAATGTTTATAGCAGTACGAATTGCGATACTCATTACGATATCGTGCTTATTTCTTTTGAAGACTGCAAATCGTCACTCGTAGTGAGAAGCGTTGATTTCGTTTGTAAAGTTTGCTCAAAATTTAAATGGCTTTACTTAAGAAAGTTCACTTAATTTGCTACCCCATAATTTGCCAGCTCCTCTCTAAAAATGCAAAAGCTCCTCTCTCTCAAAATTATACACATCATCTCTTAAGTGATCCTATAGAAATCAATACAGCCCGCATTCAAGCTAATCACCACTCTATTTTAACGGAAATCTTTTTTTGCATGTTCCAAGTTTAGTTGCGCTAAGACAACATATAGCGTGATGGGCCATTTCCGTCAAGTGACACTTCCGCCATAGCATTAACCCACAGTGTGTCAGCTGTCCAATTTGGGTCACGAAGTGAAATAAAGTTGAGCAAAATTAAGGGCAAAGCGAAAATATGTCCAACTTGCTACTTTACAAATTACTGCAATTCTTTTGAAAGATGCAAAACCTATAACTTCCACTCGAGGCAACCGGCATTTCGGCAAAGTTTATGAACATAGATCTCCTTAATATATATACATCATACATGCATGCAAACACACACTCACACACAAAGAACACAAACAGCATCGGGTAGCGAGAGCCGGAAAGACAAACCAAACAAATGGAAGCGCAAAACGCATTGTGGAAATGCGATGTCGCCATCTGGACGCCACCGCGCAACTTCAAGCTCTCGCAAGGCTGTAATCCTTAATAACTTTCTTTGTTAGTGGTGCAAACTTGGGAACATTGAATAACAAGCATCAGACTATTCGTTGTGTTTCAACAATATTTCCTCCATATCGTAAACCTCAAACATTACTGTCATTACCCGGAGCGGTGGATCGGAAGTGATTTACAAATCGCGCCAAAAATCAACACAAACAAGAGTTGTGTGAACAAAACAAGTTCATAAAGTGATAATAATGAGTGAATAAGAAGAGGAGTGCCGGTCGATGCGCATTGTGTGCCCCAATGTGGCCTCTTGCTCGAGGGCTGCAGCGGCATCGTTTTGATTCGCACAACGGGGCCTTCGCTCAACAGCGTCTCATTCCTCAACACTACTTCGGCTAGAAGGGGATGCCGCTGCTTTTGCTGTTGTGTCTCACCGCAAAACATTCTCGGAAGGCGCTGAAAACCTATTCGCTGATACGAGTTGTCGTCTGTCCATCATTGAGCAGCGCTGATCGGTTTTGGTCGCATATTTTTGACGCGCTATCCTTGTCACCACCCTCTGAACGTTTTCAAAGGGAAATGTTGCGATCACTTATACTGTAAATAAAGTGAGGGATCTTTTGTGAAAGACGAATATTTCGCCAACAACAGATTAAGAAACTGTCAGGAATGTTGCAGTGCATCATTAAAGTGAATTCTATGACTCCTTCTTTTTGAAGACATGATTAATAAAGCAAAAATTTCGCATGAGAAGCAAAAATATTAGAAGGTGTAGAAGTTTGCAAAGAAAAATTCCTAATTTTTAGCACGATTGGTCGAATACGGTCGGGAATGGAAAGCCCGAGCTCTTTCAGGGATATGTAGATATAGATTTGAGAGAATCACGGTAGAGTCCACTGAAGTGCTCTCGTATAGAAGGCACCTAAAGTCAGTATTGAAAATTTCTCTACGGAAGCTTGGACGAGAATGAAGGATTGTTCAGGCCTATTAATTCCCATAAAAGATCATTCCATCTAATGCGCCGGTGCCCTTTGGTAAACTCCTTTCTCCTCTTTGGATGTGAGTTTTCAACCGGAGAGTACCGACCATTTTTAGTGGTTCTGTCTAGAGATCTGACGGAGAAAAAAATCCCTCCGAAAACTCTACTCAGATGAAGCGAGGTGGAGGAGAAGGTGAAACGACTTCACTGAGAAAATTCCGTGTGCATTTTTTACGGCAAGCAATTTCAACGAATGAGCGCTGCTCGACTTCACTCTCTATTTCTGGCAATATTGCGAAAACATTTGAAAAATTTTCGCTATAGCGAAAACGTCCTTTTCGTATTGAAAGACGCTGAGTGAAGGCTTTTGAGATAATCGAATAAGACTAAGCGGTATTCGAATCCACCCACACAGTCCTTTGTTCTCCGATTGTCTTCAAATTCAGCGTCCGGCTTAGCCGTTTGAAAAATCTTTTTTTCATTAGCATAAGAAATCATCTTAAAAAATTTTCTTCATCTGTAGCTTATAGAAATATAAACGTAAACATCTAGTTTTCATTTGTTTGATAAATTTTAGCACCAACTCATTATAGATGCCGATAACCGATTACTTTATGTGAAAATTTGTGAATTTTTATTTTGTTGTGCATAATGAATCAGAAAATTTCCTCCATAAAATGTGTATATGAAAAAAAGCACATAGAAATGCGATGCCCTTTCTAATGCGACTATTTTATCTTTTGAATCCTATTAATGAGACTTCTCTCACGTTTATCCTCAGATTTACAGTCATAAATTTGAAAGTATTTAATTTTTTAGAAAGGATCAACTGTTGTGAAGCCATAATACCATTCCGTAAAAAAGGAACACACGATTCGTGCTCAGTATTTTTTAATCGGTTTACACATCACTAAGGTTTTCATGGAAGTTGTTGTTCTCGAACATGTTCCGCAGAGAGTGCATGATCAAACGCTAATAAAAACAACGACCCGTTATTGCACCCAAAGAAAAGGCGCAAAATATCGACAAATAAAAATTATACGCATAGTCATATGCAAAAAAAGGGCAATAGTAGTCCACTTTGTAACAAAAAAAAAAGAATTTCTTCATCCGCTTTCATCTTTACACTCCCTCTATTGTACGCATGCTCATGAAGATAGTGATATTTATCGAAAGAATAGAGCACTTTATGTGTTCTAATTAAAATTTTTGTGAAAATGCTCTCTCAAATATTTTCAGTAATTTTCGCCCTTGAATGAAAACTTTTTTTTAATTTTCTGGAAAATTTATGCTGTGAGTATGAGGCGCGAATTTACTCCTCTTGTTTTCGAGCGTGACTGCAAACTTTCCCTTAAAGTTGCATCGATGCACTCAAATCGCCTTTAATTTTCCTTTCGAAATTTTTTGCTCCCAAGAAATGGCACCTAAAAATCCCTTGCGGAGGAAACCTAGGTAGAAGAGTAATAGAACACCACCCACCTGTTTATCACACAGAAAGGACTGCTCGTGATCCACCACGAAATAACTTTCATCCATTACTAGTGTCTTAATGGTGACTAGCAATGAATTTTAGCAGATTGATGCAGAATATCTTTTACGGTAAGAATATATTCGAGAGTTGCATGAATCCGCTATTTCATGCAGAGCTTCTTTTTTCAATTGGGCAGAAGTAGGATGATTAGATGATTTCTCTGAACCATTCTAGTAATATTCAGAGAAAAAATCTATTAATTTTCCATTCTTGAAGTCATTATTTGTGATGGGTCTTTGAGGATTGAAAAATTTTTTCCGAAGCCTTTTTGCCGGGTAATTTCCTATGATTTTGTTGCCAAAGTAGAAAATGATTATTTTCAAATCTCGATATTGCCCTATGATTAATGATATAGCTCGAAAAGTTATATTAAACAGCTGATTTTCAAGTATCGTGGTAAACATTTTTTTCTGTCTAACTGATTGGTAGTTTCATTTTTCGTGGATTTTCTTTTCGAAATTTTGTTTACTGGTTTCAATTCAAGATTTTTCAAACTTCTCTGTGGTTTAGATTGCATGCAATACGTCTCTATGCCGGCAAAGCATTTTAACATCCGACCTCATTGCAACATAGCAATAATATCTAGTTGTAGTAATCATCAAAGGTCGTGAAGTGTTGATGAATCGCTAATGAAATAACGTAATGAATAGAGAAACGTCACCGAGATGTACTAATAAAGTTAAACATCTGTGCGATCATTTGACGTTGATTGTTGCACTCAAAATTTGTGTACAACTCATTTACATCTTCAAAGGCTTATTGGATAATTGATTGTAATTCTTGTAAGAGCATAATCAATACTATAATATTTCATTTAGCTAACTTTCCCTTCCCAGTAATTCTTTAATAAATTCCTTATGATAATTCCTTTATTCCATATGATAAATTATGATACATATGGTATTATTATTCCTTTGTTATATATGATATAATAAAACCAATATAATATGATAAATTCCTTCGTTCCCGGTAAATGCTTCACACTTTCTTGTATGCACATATGAGAACCTTATGAGCAATTACTTAGATTATGTGTCGCTTTTTTGATAAACGATTGTTTTTCGAAGAGGAAAGAGTTGAAAACGAAATGCAAAGCATATGTAAGATGAGAGCAATTAATATTACAGAGAGTGTTACACTCGAATCGTTTTACTTATTTCCGCTCGAAAGACTCTTTGTCATGCAATTCGTTTTCTTTTCATTGAGCAAATTTTCGTGTTTATTCAGTTTCACATTTTTTGTTTCATAGGTGAAAGAAACTCTCTGTGATTAACAATTTTTGCAAACTTTCACGTGATACTTTACTGCATAAAAGTCGAAGTTATATACATCTGTTTTTAGTGTATTGTTCACCTAACTAAACGTTTATAATACTATAGGCTTTGAAATTTGCAAATTGGCTTAGGTGATGTTAATATTTTAGGACTTCGGAAAAACTAACAGTATTTTAATTCATCGGTTGCTGTTGAGATAAGGATTGGAAAGTAAGAATATCTTGGTACGAATGATTAAATCGTTTTCCCAATCGAATTCTTCTAGATATATCCATTTTAAGCAAAAAATGTGGCAAAAAATGTGCAGGAAATCTCCTTAGCAAAACTTCTTCTATTAATCAAATATTTCTGATTTTTGATTCGTTTCCCATCAACACGTTTCCTTGAGCCATTGAGGTAAAAATTTTGAGCTCGCTTGATCGAAAAATATTATATTAGTGCTTACAGTCTGTAGAATATAAAAACTAATGCTTGTTTTCACTTAATCCATTGCAAATTAGAAAAATGGGGCCTACTATAACGGCAGTAGTCATACTAAGCGGAGGTTATAAATTTCGGCATCTCCCATTGAAGCGGTGATACCTTTGGTTTTCAAAACCAACCTTCTGGCGCTCGTATTAATACTCCTGGAAAATATTTGATAACGAAGCTCTGCACTGCAGATAGGGCATATAAGTCCCAAAAACTCTCAGAAATGGCACACTATGAAGGCGAGAGGATTACGTAGAGGATGAGCTCACGGTCGACGTTTTGCGGTATACAGCTATTCATCAATAAACGTTAGAGTCGGTTATGCATATGGACTCGAGATTGCTTTCTGAAGAGCAGCTCTTGATACGACTCGTTCCATGAAACTTACTTGGCTCATATGTTCCATTTACTGTCGCAATCAAAAATCTCCCCATATCTATGAGCGATAAGTTTTAGTAACAATATTAAGTTTTTGGTCAAATACGAAATACTAAAGCAATAAATCAATTCTCATTTTTCCCAAATTACATTCGACGTTTATGTAAAATAATGCATCACTGGTAAACAAAATTTTTTCTAAGAATTTTAATAATGCAAAACTGGTAAAAATTTGTAAATTTTCTTTTCTTCTAAGAGAGATTTACTGGTAAACAAAATTTTTGATCTCGGTCCAACTTTGCAGCTGACATATGGTGTTGTAGAGCAAAATTCATCGTTTGCGAATCCACACGGCTTTCTAAGGGATATGTGCTCTCATATTCATCAATCACTTGTATGGTTGGCAATGCGCTATACAACGAGCTGCTTTAGTGGTGAGTTTTATAACGTCGCAACCGCCTGATGTGTCAAATCATTCCTGGATTTCTCTAATTGAAGTTTTCTAAACACTCCCCCCTCACCTTCACCCCCTCCCAAAAAAATCTCCTATCACTTGGTAAAGAGTGCAAGGTCCATTTCTTAAAATCCTCCTCTTCTTGAAAAAAATTCCCTCCATTAAGAACAATTCGCAAAGAAACTAATATAATACCAAAAATTCATTTAATTTATTTTTATTTTTATTTCAACTTTACCAAATTATCAGCATTCGGAATAGTCTTTGACTGGTTCACGATAAGGGCAGTTTTATATGCAACTACTTTCTTTTTTCTCTACGATCAGCTGCATTTCATCACTTAAGAATTGTTGCACAATTTATAGCCGAAAACAAGTGCTACTTGCATCACACTTGTAACACATCAACTTTTAGATCCTCTTTTAAGTGATGTGTTTCTCTACAAATTAATTTTAGCGATTCTCTTAGCATTCTAGCAAAAACTAGCTCAGCCCTTGAAGCCGACTTAAAAGCATTGATTGTGGATCATTGTCTCATGCCACGCAATGCGTTTTCAACGGTTTTCCAATGCCCCTTTTGCATCCATTTGATCCGAAAGGTATACATCCATGCGACACTCGACGAAGGCAATATATCAACTTCGATGCAAGAACACATTTTTTGATGAGTCCTCACAGCGCATTTTGTTCATTTTGTTGAGAACCTACTGCTAATTTCATGTTGTGTAAATAACCCCTCAATAAGACTTAATGGCGATCGGAGCTATCCGTCGGTGCATGTTTGGCCTTTGATGGCGTTATTTCACTTGTCAACGCTGGAATGACTCCTTTAATAGATTCCAGGTTGCCCGGCAAGTTTTCTTTTGCTTTTAATAAACATTCCTTTCCTTCTATAAAGATCGCGAATATAATAATAATATGCAGATTCCGTTCGATTAGCCCGCTTCAGTTGGTGTGACTGTTGCATAAATGTGAAGGAAATTTCTAAATACGCTCAAACTTGCTTTTGTTTCCAACTTACTGGAAGTTGCATGAGAATTGTTATGTCTATGTGCCTGACATTTCACTGCCGAGAGAATTGGATATCGGAGACAGATTGGCGCCGTCCTTTGGTACAAACATAAATGCGCATGGATTGACAAATATAATGCGAGTAACTCACAAGTACTATTTTACGCAGTAGGCGAATGAAAGGTAGAAGTAGGCTGTATGCGGTTGAACTCCATACAGCAATAATCGTTTTTTCGCGGCTGTTTTATTGTCTGGATAAATAAATTGATGAGTCAAACTTGTGAATCCTTACTAATTTTGCCCAATTCGTCCATACAGTCGGTATAATACATTGTTCTCGCATAATAGCAACAGCTGATTGTTTTATTGCGAATGAAATAAAAGTCAGCTTTATGCAGTTTTGAGGAAATAAGCTTTCCTATGATAGCGCTGTAGCAGATTTGGCGCCGAATCTTCGTTAATGGGCATTCAAGTTGTGTGCAGTAATTGTGGCATAGAACATCTGCCACGCGAGTTGTACTGTTATGAAGTAATGCATTTTTCAGGTGACTAAGAAAACCGAAGGTGCGCTCGAGAAGGTCTTCTTTGGGACAATTGCTACTCGGGCTCTGACCCACCCTATGCAAGCCGCTCCATGCATGAGCCGTCCCTCTCGCTCTGAAAATTCGTGCAGAGGCTACGCAAATAAATGAATATATATATATATATATATATATATATATATATATATATATATATATATATATATATATATATATATATATATATATATATATATATATATATATATATATATATATATATATATATATATATATGCTAGTCATATCTAGCGTACTTCACTCGCTTTTTGGTAGCTCTTCGCCTTTTGCTACCGGCTCATAAGCAGCATCGCCCTCCTCTTGAATTCTGCGTAGCCCCTGCACAAATTTTCAGAGCGAGAGGGACGGCTCATGCATGGAGCGGCTTGCATAGGGTGGTTCAAAGCTCGAGTAGCAATTGCCCCAAAGAAGGCCTTCTCGAGTGCACTTTCGGTTTTTCCAGTCACCTGAAAAGTGCATTACTTGATAAGAGTACAACTAGCGTGGCAGAAGATGTTCTACGCCACAATTACTGCACACCACTATATATATATATATATATATATATATATATATATATATATATATATATATATATATATATATATATATATATATATATATATATATATATATATTAGCAGTGTGTTGTTTTTATGGAGATGTAACCCCGCGGATTTTTAAATTTTCTGGAAAAAAATTTATTAACTGAATGTTACAATAAACATTGATCAATGCAATTCCGTCTGAGCGCCATGGATCTCAATGGGCATCTGAGCGGGATTTTCTTTCTTTTGATTTGCTAGATCGCAGCCGTCCGCTGCGAGGTGCATCCTCGACAGTAGCCGTTTCTCCATAATTAGTGACAGTAGTCTTGACCATTCTGAAGTTCGGCGGTGGCGTGGAAAAGTGCTCAGGCCACTGTTTGACAACTTCGGCGAAGTTCTCATATATTTATAATGAAGCTTTACCATCAAAATGCGTTCTTGCAGTGAGCGCCTGGTAAAACGCACCGATTCTGAAAGTTAAGAATTTTTTATGCTACCAAACGCGAAAGCGCAACTTCGACGAATTCTGGGTCATTCTATATATGTATGCCGTCGACGAGTTGCCCACTGTACTGTCTCACTCATCGTCCGCTTCTTCTTGGTATTTAATCATATATGTGCATAAGGCAGCTGCGGCATCTTCATCATAACTGCTCTTTATAAAATGATGATCCGTCCTAGCGTTTCACAAATTCAAGGTCAGTCTACGCACCTAGCACATGCATGTTGCATTTAGCGGTCGTTCTATCCACCCAGCCAGCTCAAGACTCATTTATACACAACCAGCTCAAGACTCATTTATATATCACTGTAGCAAATTTATCCTTTTCCATATCCTAGAGCTTTAATTGTTTATTCTTAATGAAGCATTATGATTGAAAATGTTTTGTATGTATTCCAACTTCTATTCTATTCAATACTATTTTTATTCTATAAATGAGAAACTCTGCTTTATCCAACACTACTTTTGTATATTCACGAGGAATTTTGCATAGGTATCGATAGAATAAATAATTTCCAATTATGAAATATTTTTGAATAAATATCTTTCATTCGAAAGACAATTCAATTTGTGTCTCAAGAATGTGGTTAGTTATGTTGTCAGACGCCAATACTATACATCAGAATGATAAGTTTTAGGTGCCGAAATGCGCAGACTGTCATCAAAACCAAAACTATGGCGCTAAAATGCTCTGCTTTCGTTATATTTATACCCCACCTCCCCCCATCGTGCAACCCGTATACAACCGAGGTTTATCCCATTCCTTTCCTACGCCGTCCATCGCATCGAGCGATTGTGGCCTGTATTTATCGTATTATTATGATCTGTCTATATTAGAATTGGTGTCGTTTGATGTTCTAATCGGAATTAAATTGAGCTTCGAAACTAGGTAAGCTAATAAAATGCATATTTTTGCAGACTTCTTTGTCTGGGACCGATGATTTATTTAAAAATGCAAAAATAGGATGTCTGAGGGAAGCATAAAAATGAAATTTTTTAGAGGAAGAAGGAAAAATTTTTTCATTATAATTGACGAATCCATTGATCAGCTGGCCGATTCCATAATAGCAATAGATTTTCCACTGAAGGTAATCAATTACACACATCATATGATAGCAATTTTTATTTAACTATGGACGCCGTATTTTGCTCTCATAGGTTTCACCTTTAAAATGAGTGGAACGTAGCCACTTGCAACGCACATTAATTTTATAATCATTAAAGTTAATTTAAGACAGCTATTTGGCTCTAAAAATTCTTCACTATTCACTTCATAATGCGCTGTGATTGCAGTCAATGGCACCAAATTTTTTGTTTTTTTTTTTTCGAAAAAAAGGACAAAACCATATGAAGTGTTCATACATCCGTCTGGAAGGAAAAAATAAAAAAATAAAGGACAACCGCACCCATCGTTAAACAATTTTTCATTGCATTTTTCTTAAAAGAGAAATGTCAACATTCTAATGTTGATGCAATAATTTTTTTCCAGAAATTTTCTAGTAGCCACGTAGAAAATTTGCATAAATAATTAATGAGTAATTATGCGACGAAGTAAAAGTCAACATTTCTAGAAATTGAAGTAGGAAAATTTCTTTAGCAACTTTTTTTTTTTTTTTTTTTTTTTTTGAAAACACCATCCTTTCAACATTTCCAATATGACCATTTTCTATCAAAAGTTGGACGTTTAGTAGCTCAATTGCTAATCAAGCCACAATTTCCTTTTAACAAGAAAGTGCACTCCTTTTATGAAATGAATAATAAGCATTTTCAAATTAAGCTTTAAAAAAATTATTAACTGAACAAATTAATCAAACTTCAAAATTTCGCTACACATGAAATTGAACATCATAACCTGAAAACATTTCAAGGTCTGGTTGATGTAGTTCTAATCAGGATGTAGCTCCGATTCTGTCTGCAAAATTTCCGTTGTCTTGTAGAAAGTCTCAATAGATAATTATCGTATCGAATGAAATACAGCTGATCAGGCTTTCATGCAAGTAAAATGCAAAATTTGCATCATACGGCTATAGTTGAATGCAAAACTGGCAAAAAGCTTCTATCATAATACATATGTTATCAGCATAAGAATTAAAAAAGCAATTTGAGCAGCAAACGGACCAATGACACTAAAGCAAATGTCATGATGTAGCTCCGGTTTTGTCTTAAGCACTTTGTTGCAATTGAAATAAGGCCACATCCGCGAAAAACTTCACTTTCCATTTCCGGGTCTTCTCCAAATATTATCTTTCGTAAACCAGAAATTTTTAATGTCTCTCAATTTAAAATTTCACACAATCAAGTATTTCTTTTGCATTTCTTAACACCTTTTTTGATAGGCAAATTTCTCAATACCGAGAATTTTTTTCATATGCAGCTCAATAAAGGAATTCCAGCTTGTACAGCCAGGTTAGCGTGATTTTTTGAGAAGCTTCATAAATATGAAACATATTCAAAGCAGTCAAATAAGACTTCATTTGATTATTGAACGCCGAAAAGTCGAGTTATAGTGTTTACATCTACAGTTCTTATGCTCACCTTCATCAACCATTGCTATCATCTGATAACGATCACTATGCGCCATATCTAGCAGAGATCTTTCCAACGCTTACGGACTCTAAGGGAGCTTTGTTTTATTTGTTGTCGTTCTTTCAATTAAAAAAAAATCATTTCAACGGTTGAAAGGAAGTGCAGCGATCAAAAACACAAATCCAAAGTTTGCTAGCAGCATTTTAGTGCACGTTGTTGTGTGGATGGACTGCAACCCACATTCAGCACGTTTAATTCACATGAACATCAAATGATTAACTTATGACGTCATCGCGGTGCACATGCAATCATGATTCGTTCGCACAAACATTTGATTTTTTTTCGATGAATAATTTTCGTCACTCGTTTCGACTTCATTTTAGTCATCTCTATTTTCAAAAAAGAAGAATCAGAAAATGTTTTTTTCACCTTTTCCAACAAATCCGAACCACAATTATTTTGCACGAAATTTTCGAGTCGTTACCAAACAACGCAAATAAACGTCATCGGGATTCGTCAGCAACAAATTTTCTTGTCAACTCAACCTGAATTGTTTGCAGTGCTATTAATAATTAAGTGAAGTAGTGTTTGCTTTAGAGCTTATGAGAGAATAAACGAAACGAGAAACTAACCAGCAGCAGGCCATTCACGTGAAACCACACTCATCTCATTTCTGCAATTTTCTTCACAACTGACTACAAACGGCTTATTTGCTTATGCAAGCTAGTTGGGTGGTCGATATTTTGCCAGTTTTATAGACGTATTAAGAGACTTCCTGCAGGAAGATCACGGTTATTGTGTGGTGGAATTCTTAAGTCACTGAACTGATTTTAAACAACGGATTAGAAAAAAAAAAGCAACGATAAACGATAAAGCTATTTGGCGAAGTGCTGAGAGTTATAGTTTGTAGTCGCAAAGTGAAAAGAGCTGGAAAGCCTAGAAACAGAAAGCAAATATCTGCGAATAGGGGTTTCTTCTACCTTTCCTCTTCTCTCTTCCCTCAATGTTCTTTCCTAGCTTCCACCTTCAATTCCTAAGCTTGTTCGAGCCGATTAATCCAGATAATAGTGCTTGCCATCAAAGGTACAACCCAAGGAGTAGAATCTGGGATTCTGAGGCACGAAATGCATTTGCTCCCACATTTCGAATCTTCACAACACTTTAAGGGGATGAAATTTCCTTTAGTGACTCTGTGGGTGGCATGAATTGGATAGACACAACCTGACGCGTCGATAAGCGAAAACAAGAAGCATCCGCATCGACTTTTTTCTAAATTTGTTCACATTGCTGCCTTCATTCGCTTGGCACGTTGTGCTGATTTTGCACTTTTGGTATGCCTCATTGAGATTTTTTATGAAAGACATTCGCAAAAAACTGCCAGCTGTTTATGAAACAACTAATAAGATCGGTGAATTCATGACCGGGCCACACAACCATCTTCCTTGGCCCGGCCTTGAGGTCGGGAATTCGTTGTCACCATCACTTTAAGAGTGAAATTCGTAGCTCCGCGTTTGGCGGCTCTACACGTGCATGTGCTCTTCTAGCAAAGTTTTGTGTCTGCCTCGGCTATTTCTGCGCTTCGTGTGCCGATAACTGCATACTTTCCCATGCGTCCAAATGCACCGCGAACACCATGTCGTCATATGTGCATTTACTTCGTTCTTGTATTAACAGATAAGCTTGCTGCAGTTGCTTCAAACATTGTATAAGGCGAATTTCTTTCTTTTGCCGAACAAGTTTATTGCCTCTTCTTTATGCAACTTGTGGTCGCATTTTCCATAGCATTTGTGTCCTGCTTTTTACAATCGCAATTCTGTTTAACGTCGTCGGATGACAATTTCAATAGAAATAATGTCACATTGTTAAGTTCGTTTAGTTGTAATAAGAGCAGAAAAGGAAATTTAACTGATGCTTTTTCGTAAAGGTTGTCGCTTTCCGCGGTTTAAACAGCGTGAAACAGGAAATTACCAAAAGATATGCTGTAAATGACTTCAAATATCCATTCAATCTGCTTTCTTCCACAAATTCGAGAACTTATATATGAGTCGTTTGCTTCCTCAATCTTATACACTTCTCCATTTTCCTAATTTTACCGCTAATATTCCACGAAAGAATTCCAATGAAGTAATTCATTGTTTTTTTTTTCATTTCATTTCATAGAAAATGCAAAAAAAGCAATCTTTTATTTAAATTTATATACTCAGAAAATGAACCAATAAAATTGTAAAAAATCCCATGAGGAACAAAAATTGTGATACAAATATATTGCCCTTGCCGCAAAAAATAAGCGTTTCTCGTGAAGTGAACATACGAAAGGAAAATCACCAGAATAAGCTATTCTTTATGCTTTTCGATGCTTCATATATCACTATCACCCCTCCCCTCCTCCTTCGCTTCTCAATCATCGCCCCATTCCATCCCGTTATTATCTTTGTTGCTATTATCGCTGCAGAATAAATAATGCATACGTTGGATGTTTCACACGATTCACTGTTCTCCCCAACGAAAAAAAAACCTAGCATTCCTTTATAAAGTATAAACTCTTTAACTGTACTACATCATTACCTATCCTCTATGAGAGTTTCGACCGGAAACAAATTTGCCGTGGGTATTTCTCTTCAGATGAAATCATCGAGCCAATTACTTATACAGACGAGAGTTAATAAATCGGATGTAAAAATCGCATTCTTATATAGTTTGCCGATTTTCTGTAGCAAATCGATGTTGCAATTGCACAAGACGCTTTTTGCAATTCAAGCAATACAGTCGAAAGCTCCCTTTTCAGGGTTTTGTGAATGATAAAAGGTTGTTTTTTTTTTAAATTTATAGCAGGATGAAATGAAAAAACCGAACTTTTCCATTGATGTTCTTGTAACCAAGACATCTACCATATGGAAATTAGAAAAATACGAACACTATATGAGATATGGCAACAAACAATTTACACATGAATTTCCCTCTCTCCCCTCAACTCGGATATCAAAGTAAATGGTGCGAATAAGCGAAATCAACAGGAAGCCTCTAGAAAGCGTATTTCCTACAGACTTCCTGTTTCATGCTGTCTGAACCGCGGAGAGCAACTATTTTCATGAACAAAATGTCAATCAGAGTTTGTTATTTGCCCATAGAAAAAATAAACAAACTTAGCGATGTGGCACTGCTTTCATCGAAATTGGCATACGACGACATCAAAAATGATTTCACGTTCTTACCAATCGCGTTTAACGAACACATGAGCAGATAAAATTCAGAACAGAAACGGCATGAAAAATTTGTGCACAAACAATACGAAGAGAGGGAATAAAAAACTTATTCACAAGAACGTATAGAAATTCACCTTTTGGAGTGTTGAAACAATTGCAACATACTTGTCTGCTAATATAAGAATCAAATAACTATATATTCGACAATACGACACTAATGACACATATGTATAGAGGTGAATGTATAACCAACGAAGCACGAATACCTTAGTGCACCTATCGGAAGTGAGTGCTTTCGAAGTGCTGATACATTTGAGTGAATTTCAAATTGTATAGAAGTTTTGTTCAATTCGGTCTGAGACCTATGCTGACATCAATTTCAATAAATGGTCAAACAATTATGACAGTTCATATCAATTCAAAAGTACATCATAAAAGACCACGACTTGTGCCGTACTATAAATGGCCTTAAACCTCGAGTAGACGGGAGAAGAAGAGAGGGAGGACCCAAAATATGGACCATTCTACAATACTTAATCCTTTGATGTTTCTATCAGTGAAGAAACGTTAGGGACCTGCAAGGAATGAGTGTAAATATTTGTAGCATGGATTCCATCTACTTTCATAAGCCAATATATGGCGAAATGTAACGGTGAAAAAAAAACGAGATTTATAAGAGAAAAATTTACAAAATTTCAGACAAAGTTTACACAAGCATTGGCGTTACAATGAAACGATCAATGAAGGTTGCTTTAGAAAAAAAAATCGAATCATCGAAACATTCTCAAAACTTGGCGCTGCATTTTCAGATTTTCCTGTTCAGCAATTTTTCCATTCCCTTTTTGCTTCCATTGCATAAAATAATTTTAGAAATGCATACTGCTTGGATACGCATGAAACTGATTGGTCTTTTCAGTATCCTCACTTCAGCTATGTCAATTCAAAGAATGATTAACTATTTTATGGGAAATATTTTTGCTGATTTGAAACTTTTTCTAAAATGATTTCGAATGACTATTGCGACTCAATCAACAATTGAGTACAACCCATAAAACATTGGTTTGTCAGGATTTCCGGTGCAACTCTCGAAGATAAATGGATCATTCTTCAAAGCTATCATCGGCGTTTCCAGTTGGCGGACATGCGCTATAGAACCGGTTTCTCTCGATGGTTTGCAGTTGTTCCTGCACATCACTGATCACTTCAACGCTGCAATACGGATACATAACAATATGAAGCTAAACATAAATGTCAATCAATGCGTTAAATTTTTTCGTTTACTTCCTTTTTTGCAATTGAGATGACCATGAGAAACTCCCCCCCCCTCCACCAATGAAGCAAACCGATCATGATCGGTCATATCAGAAACAAAGAAAAACTTTCATCGGAAAAACAAAGAGTGTCAACTAGCGTGACCGCATGAAATAAAAACTGCCAAGCCATCTAACTAATAAGCAAGCAAGAAAGGTACATCATTCATTTAAAACAAGCTCTGAAGAAAATTCAGTCCAAAATTTATCATTGAACCTGCAAGCTTCCTTTTCTGGACACTTTATCGGATCAGTTGCGCAAATACACATTCGCTATCATTTTCAATCGCATAAAATATTTCAATTAAGGCAGTGTATATTTGACTCATTGCCTTCAACAACGTTATTGCAGCATTCATTCAAAAGATGGTGCCATACATCCGTCATACTTCTAAGTTATTGATTAAATTGATAAGACGTGATAATAATAGAGGCGCTTGAACATAACTGATTAAATTAAATGGCGTAAGAATAGGGATGAAATTTTCCATTCCTCTGAGAGGATATTTCCGGTTTCAGCGAAATGTAAAAACACCACAAATTGACGTCTAACGTTTTGACGATAGTCGGCGAACATATTGAAGTGTTCGTGATATGGACACCGGATTTCATAATATTGCTTTTTCAAAAAAAAAAAATCATTTTTTTTGATGAACATAAAAGAAATTTTATACTTCAAAAATTGAGCGAACTATAAAACAGATCAATACTCGACAAAGTAAACAATCGAAAAACATTTGATGCTTTTAAACGAAAACGCGTAAAAATGCATTATTTAATATCTAGATAGGAACTGCTGTTGATGGACGTACTTTGATTGCCAAAGAATGTATCAAAATTAAAAGCACAAGTGAACAAACTACAATTAGATGATCACAAAAATAGCTTCATTCTCATAGCGTATATCAAATAGAAAACAACGAAAACTGTATGTAAACATAAAGCAGTGAATTTCTTAATGCAAATTAGAATGAAAATTTGAGAATATCCACTTCAAAGATTGTTCACGAATGATGGGAAAAAATTTATTGCCAAAACAACAACAACGGAGTGGAAATCGCTGATAAATCCGCAAAAATTTTTCTATCGTAAGGTGGTACGATATTAAATTAGAAGGAATGCGACAAGATTCGAAAAATGCTTTACACATCGCAATAAATGTGATCGGACAGTTCACTGACATGTCACCAATCGCAATGCCAAATTTCTAGAATATTTTATGACTCTAATTTAGTAACCTAATGTATTAGAATGTAAATATCATTTCAAAGTGCTCTTGTCTCTTTAATTTCTATCAACTATGGAAATAGTCAAGATGCAAATAAGTGGCACAAATATGGGCAAACCAGCAACAAAAAATTCACTATTTGAGAATAGAAAAGATTGAAAGAGGAACGAAAATAAATAACAACTTGAAAAAAATCAAAATATTGCTGTATTGCGAAAATTTATTGTTTATGAGAAATTTCCGAAGAGAAAAATTTGAGCACCGCTTCGAAAGTGCATGAAAAATGGATTCGCTCGAACAACAGGTGCAGTCGGATTTATTGCGAGGCGTTGTCAACTTAAGCAACGCGATATTTGTGTTAAATTCTAGCATACATAACACGTTTCCACTTCAGATTCCAACCACAACATTCAATAAAAATCTATCAAAAACCTCTAAAGGGTCATTATTGCTCTTTCGTTATGTATTTAATTTAAGGTGGTGGACGCTCAAATGCTTAGTCGCAACGAAATAACCGCTTCCTATGCTCATGAATAAGAAAATCTCGGCAAACAAAAAATTTCAGTTTGGACTGCAGAAATAAACACTTTACAGCACCCACTCAGCAAACACGGTAAAACATCAAAACACTTCTACTAAACTATCTGTTGCAGCCGCCATTACACTCTCATTGGTATACTGATAATAGCAGATAATACATAAACTGAACGATTCACACGAGTGCCAACAAATACAGATAAAAAACAGGTGATTTCATTATAGCATTCTCGTACTAAACGAAAATACCCCTCCCCCATCACCCCTCGATTTAACATTAGTATTCGATTTCGTCAACAAGCAGGAGATCTTCCCTCCAAATTCACAAAAACCTTTAGGCTATTACTGAAAAGTATTTATCATGTTCACCATTCAGAAGTTTCATTCACTTTATAAGCATCTCGACTACTTTTGAGCCGACTCTTTCAATGATCATGAAAGCAGAGCTTCAACGAAGCAATCTCAAAAAGGACTTTATTTTTTCAAAATACAAAACAGAATCCCCGAGCAGATCAAAGAATCATGGGAAATGTCTCTCTAAGCATCCATTTCAAAACTATTTTCATTCGCTAAGATGATCCACTCCGCAAAATCTTGGAAATACAGAAATTTGCAGTGCTTACCACATCGTCCCCTGACCTGCGTAAGACTACCCACTCACATGCTTTCTATTACGAACCCATTTTTCCATTCTTGATTTCTTCTGAGCCTAGACTCCATTAAATTTTGATCCCGGATAGACCTCAGCTAAGCGCATTAGATCCGGACCTAGTTCCGATTTCGAGTGCGATCGGAACCACGACTAGATCATAACTTAAGTTCCACTTCCCCTCATTCACACCACATGCGTTCTGCTTTTGTTGTATCTGCAAAATAAACAAAAAGAAAATGGCAGCTCCAATCAAGCATTGCAGGCGTGTTCACGACAGTTTACGACAACGTCAGATCATTTCCTTCGTCGAGTGTGCTGTTAGTTTATCACATTGCACTGCTGTAAATGAAAGTCTACTATAATCATGCGAGCATTGAAAAAACGATTTCCACTAGCGTCTGAAGTTGGAAAACGGCAACCCCATCGCTTAGCAAAAAAAAAAGAAAAAAACCATCTCAAATGCCATGTTTATTTGTGCTTAGAATCGTGCGATAGCGTATCAAAAAATTAAAAATCAAAAGGTACAATATCAAAGCGCCTAAATATCAAATATTAAAACCATCTAAACAGATAAGCATTATTAAGATTTCAAAGAGCGCAACTTTATTGTAGACTCTTTTTTTAAGCGATAACAATTAACTGATGTCGAATACAACATTATTATGTAGAAATTTTATTTTATTTCGATATCAAAAAATGATCGTAAAAACGCGCGTATGATCGGGGATGCCTTACCTATCGTAGTTCTTATACACCATACAAATACCATAACCTTCTACAACTCAAAATGTTTTCAAACTGTTCTCGCTGGACAATGCACTCATCTCGGAAACAATATGATCGTTCTTGCGGCTACCTTCGCCGACCCATCAAAAAAGAACGGTAACTTCTAAGCGTAAACAACGCCAAATTCGGACACTGTAGATGAAGGCGCGAAAAAAATGTGAATGAAAAGGTGAATTACGGGCGTCTCTCTCGTGCAACCGGAAGTGGCAGTATTTTGTTGAACAACAATGAGGTGCGACGACCGTGCAGTGCCGACCTGTCCCACGACGACGGATCACCAACGGAAACCAACGGTGACTACTTCAACGCTCAAGGAAACAGCGCACCTTCATCGTCTTTGTGTAAATAGGTAGCTGATCGCCAAAAATAGAGCGTGCGCCTACATGCGGTGGGCTCGCTTTCGCCATTGCTTTCCACACTCATTTATCAGCGTGCATAGCTTCGCCCATGCTTCTCGCACCATCCGCCTTCCTTCGTCCTTACCTTCACTGGCCAATTCCCCTCATGCCATACAGATGAACATACCACTTATATGCATTTCCATAAATAAAGGCACACCAAATCGGATGCAGAATCACTGCTCGTGTCCCCATCATAGATAAAACATCGAACGCAGCTTCGCATGAACGGTAGCACCCACATGTGTCATCAAATTGCCGTATAAGAACTTTCAACACTTTCTTGGCAATGCTTTTACCAAAACGGGCATACGCAACGAAAATAAAACACCGCTGATACGTGTAACGGCACAATATGTCGCAACAGAGATGGCGATTGCTACAGCAATATGTTTATATGTGTAAACAACGAATGAACATGAACATTTCGATCTAGAAGCATCACGATGTGCTCATTGTAGGCATCAGAGAACGACAACGAATGCAACATGTTGAAAACAAAAGCGATCAAATATTAACCAACCAAGCTGGTGACTGTTAATTCATTTTGGTGATGTCCGCAATGAATAATCATTTCAGATCGTGTATTTCATAAAAGTGTTGCTTGAAATGAATAAAAATGTGATGAGGCTAAAATTTGCTGTTTATGAGCACAAGTGATTCAGATAAAAGTTTGATGTTTTTTTCCGTAATGTTTTTTTTTGAACTAATAATTTTCAAATGGAAAAAAAATCGAAAAACTTTTGCGTAAATCCATAAATTGCTCCCTTCTGAATTCTCCCTCAAAAGAAAGACAGACAGAGAGAGAAAAAAATGCACATTAACAAAAATGAATCCATCAACTTCTTCTTTGACAATTGGTGATTGAAATTATTTGCCGGAAAAATTTCGCAGGCAACGAAATGAGAATATTTCTCAACGAATTAAGAAATCCAACCGCACGAAAAAAAGAATCGTAATTTAGCCGTTTAAACTTTGTATTTGTTGCTTTCATAAATGTTGGCGGTTTCATGTTATTCAGAACGATAAAAACTTTCTTCTTCGATCGTCTGTGACAGCTGTTGCAGTGACCTTTGACCTTGCCATCTTAGTTGACTTAATGCTGTTATTTCCTTAGATATCTTTTCGTTGGTCTATACCGTCATGATTGGTTTTAGTGGGTTCGGTTTTAGTGGAACAAACTATGTAATGATTGGAAGGGAGGAATAACTGGCTGGTGAGGGAACCACAACAAACTTTTCATCCATCAAATTTCTTCGACTTCCTATTTTTTTTTAAACTAAAACTATAAAAAAATATGGCGGAAGTTTTTCGCCTTAATAAATCAATTTTAAGAAGTGTGAAATCAAAGATCATTTTCGTTCGGCTTTTCCACACATTTAACCTTCTTCAAACAACAAAAAAGACATGAAAAAAGAGAGAAGTAATAATGGAATGAATATGGAAAGGAATGTCAATTGCGAAAAATAATATATCGGTTTCCCGATTAATTAATGCCTCTTCAGTGAATCATTGAGTGAAATGTCTTATTGAACAATTTATTTGATTGTCACTTTCAGCGGCAGAAACAACTCCGTTATAAATATCGTTATGAATAAGTGTGACTGTGAAAAATAAATGCAAAAAAAAGGTACCCTTATATATTTGTAAATACATCAATAATGAGGCAAAAAAGGAATTGTTATATTATGAGAAAAACGAATGGAAATTCTATGTCCCTTATTTGTTGGAGAAAAATTCAACGTTTAAATAATGTTGTGTATCAATAAAAATGAACTAAAAATAGAAATAAATCATACGATAAGAGCTATTTTCAGTTGACAACTTGAAAAGGATCATTGAGAAAATGAAACGTCTAACGATAGCACATCTTATCTCCGACTTTGAAAAACAAGTTATCAACGATGAGCACTTGCTCAATTATTTCATCAAATCAGCGCTGTAAAAAAAGACATTTCACAGATGATCAAAAATCAAATTACATCATTCTACTTCAATGTACCGTTACCTATTCTAATCGGGAAGTTATATGATACTCTGTACCTTGCTCAAAAAAAAAAAACAACAGTGAACTAGTAATTGGGAATGAATTCACGCAGATATATATTTAACATAACTTATTTGCCACTTTATGCAGATTTTGCACATCAAATTCTCTCATGAAATAAAAAAAAAGAGCTAAATAAGTTAGGCGACAAATTCAACACTTCATATGATAGAATCCACAAATCCTTTTTTACGCATTGAAACACTTTTAGGCATTCCAGCAAAACATAGATGAAACAGATGGATATCGAGGCGTCACGTCAGTACCAAATGAATTCAAATTTTTCCGTAAACGTGCGAATTTTAACAGTTTTTACTATACGACTACTGGAATAAACTCGGCCTCTGCATTTGAACTCGAAGCGCTCAACAAGACTGAATATATTTTCCGCTATCCTGTTGTAACATATAGACTCGGAATATAGTTGCAAAACTTCAATTTCCTACGATGGATTGGAAATTTTGAAAATTCTGAGTGATTCTTTTCACGGTGTCACATTCAAAGATGGATGTCAGGTGAATATCGAAGATCGCATATATACGAGCAATTAGACGATGAAGCCCATCAAAGTTTTTCTATCAGCTAAACTGAGGAGTTTTCAGGTGTCACTTTTATGGTGTGATGACTAACATTTCATTTTCAAAGTTCACTGGTTAAAAAACTTGAGCGCAATGAATAATCTCCAAAATGCACTATTGGTTTTGCACACGATCACCAAATTTAACACTTCTAATTATAGCACTGAAGTAATATGCGCACTTTGTGGCATATGCCTATTGATGCAACGATTTGTCATCTTACTGCAAAATCTAGCCAATTCGAAAGAAACTCACTCGCATACTGAAATATTAAATTAATTAGTATTGGTTATGAAAAAAATATACTTGCTTCTGACCCTGTCAGCTTATAATCTAATACACTTTTCTTTAAACATATGCAGTTTCTGAATTTTCTTTTCAGCTCTGCTGCAAAAACTTCACTGCTAGTTTGCTTTCCCATTTCCAAATTGATTACTTCAACAATTAAACTGAGAGACAGAAACCATTTCTGTATAAACATCTCACTAAAATAAAATACGTAATATTTCGAAAAGCGGATAAGAAAATGAGGTTGTCTGCGCACATGTCCACGTATCAATGACGTAATGTCTGTGCACACCTTGCAGGTGGCAAATGAAATATGAACGCGAAAGTGGAAAGCGCCGAAGAGCATTATAATGAAGAAAAATTTCCGCTGGGAATAGCCAACTCTATGAACCATTCGGCAGACATTCGACCTTCTTAGAGAGTACAACTAAGCGCTCTTGCGTTAAACAATCGGCAAACCTCAAAGAGCACATACGATGTGTGGTAAACCATCTCAGATCAACGGATCAGTCAAATGTGCCGTGATGCTCATCCGTTTGCTTCGTAAAACGGAGGGATATGTGAATTGAAAGCAATCGAGCAAATGTTCGACAATTTCAACGTTTTTCTTTCCATCACTATTCTTTATAAATGATATTCGGCCAGTAAGGTCTATGTACTGGAATAAATGCCATAAAATTTGACAAAGTGGAATTGCTTCAGTTTTTGATAAAATGCAATTGCTTCAGCCATAATTGCCTCCGGTATTATTTTGTAGTGTTCTGTAATCTTTCCGGCATTTAAGAAGGAAAGGATGGATTAAGGAACATAAACATGTCATAATAAGGAGTTGACATATTTTGGGTGACTCGATCATGACGAGGGTACAGTTCGAGGTGTTCTATTGAGGCTATATCCGAAATGATCATCCTTTTCATATCACAACAGTCCTCCGCAGAAAAGGTGCAATCATACTGACTCCTACCAGATCGTCTAATACGAATCTGTATTCATTTCGCTTTTGAATAAGAACGCGAGTGACAAAAACCTACTGTTGATTCAGAACATATTATCTATAAGTGTCGCTTTTTAGATGGAAACATCCTCGGGAAGCTCGATGTGAAAATTCGGTGTATACTGATGTTCTTGAGAGCTCTCTTCCACAAATGAATAAAGGACAAGAACAATCCGACACGACTGTAAACAGAACTTCGAACTGTCTGTCCAAAACAAACAAACAATGCACAGATACTGAGGGTGAAGGATGAAATGAATGGGATGGTTTAGTGGCTCAATAGCATTACCAAGCGACGTTCAAGCGGCAAACGTATGTTAGTTTTTTCGGACTATGGCATTACAAAACAAGCAATACAATGTGTTCAGAAGATTTCTGAACGCATCTTTTTCAAAGGGTGCTAATTTTGGAATTCGGGTTGCTAAATCTTAGCGATCTGCCAGAATTTCTTCAAGACTTTGAAAAAAATACCCACTCCTATAAAATTGTCGTATGCATGCATGATGGAGGTATGGAAAGCGTCATCATCCAAATCAACCTTTTAGACATATATGAATATTAATGCTTCAAATGTTTTATAGTCATACTTAATGACTACAAAGCATGCTTGCGATTTTTTTTTTAATGTATGACTGTCATAGCACAATAAAAGCGATGCTGCAATCGAAATTTCCTTATCACTAACATAGCTGAGGAGCACCCATTCCATTTACTGACAGGGACGCTTATTTCATTGAAAAAGTAAACAGCAACGGCCAACATTTCACGTGCAACAAACACTGGCACGTAGACAAGTGCACTCATGCAAACTCACCCCACAACCTGTAACTCTCGCCATTCCAATGTTATACAATTCAATACTAGTGCTTCACTAATTTAGAAAGTTTCAAAACTTAGATGTGTGGTGCCAAGAGTGGATGTACCTATGGGAATACAATATCTCATTCAGAAGTGACCATAATAAAATTTCATTTTCAACGATTTGTCCAAAGAATTTCATCTCTTTTACCATCGCAAAAGACGAGATCACTTCTATCTTACCATATTCATAAAATCACCGATCGTTCTCTTGAAAACATCCATTTTCTTTTTCATCTCTTTCCTCGGTAATATTTTCCTAGCTTCGCTTGTGGATCATTAGATCAAAGCGCGAAAGATCATTTCAAAAATAAAGCATTCTTGACTTGGCCGAAGCCATTAATTTCCTCTGCACGCATTTATGTCATAATGTGGCGGAAAAAAATCACTGAAAAAAAAATTAATCAAGAGAAAAACAAGAAAAATTCTATTTTTATTGGCATTTTTCAAAGCCATAATGAAATGTCAACGTGTAAATTACATTTTTTTTTCTTCGTTGTGAACGCATCAACTTGCACATATGTGCACAAATATTAGATCGAAAGATGCCACAATCCTCATAAAATCAACCAAACTCATAAAAATTGTCAATAAAACTTACTTTTGATGTTAACATCAATAATAATAATGGCATATGCACAGCACAACATGTGCGATATTAATGAGATGATCACAATGCCGTCACCTATCATTGAGACGCTTCGGGAGATCGTACATCAAATGCGCAACGCACCAGTGGTGGCAATTCCGGCGCTGGCGCATTACTGAGGGGGCGTGGCATATGTATCGGAATAAAAGGCGCATCACTGCGGGGAATACTATCGTTGCTACCAGTTGTTTCTTGCAGTTTGGTTAGCGCTTTTAAGTACTAGAAATAAGTACTACGATCTTGAGGCTATTGACATACTCTCAGTTGGCGTTAGGTTTCGATGTGTGGCAGTTGTCCTTGAGGTAAGAAAACTAAGTGATATTATAATTTCGAACGAGTTAAAAACTCGTTACTTTAAAATCTATCGTGATTACTTCGAGAAGTTTAATACCTAAAAGTTCAGTCTCTGAATAATCTCAAAACTAACTTAGAACTCCAGTTTCTTAATGAATCAGCTACACAGAGAGCCTGCCTGAAGCCTCTTTTTCTAACTCATTTCGCGACGAACATAGAGATTCTTAGATCTTACTACTAGCCTTCTTTATCTAGCCCCTGGCAGTAAATATCTTGCTTATCATAATAAACTACATATGTTTTGTTCCCAGTATAATATGAACCGTTACTGAAAAGAACTGTGCTTAAATCATCGTTTTTCCTCCAACTATCGAAAAACTTTTATAGAACATGCCTCTCTATTCAACATGAACTAATCCTTGAACTGAAAAGTGAGTATCCTTGAACCTCTGGTCGGCGCAAATTTCTATGTGTCGTGATGACATGGTCCAGTGTGGTTTTCCGTTGTATTACCTTCCAGCCGTGATTTTGGCATATTTGACGTTATTTATTTCATCGAAATAAATCTACTGATTTCTTGAAAAGAACCTCCTCATTGCTTGTTTGCTTTACAGGTGACGCTTCCACCTTATTTCTTTCTCGACGTCACCTAGAAATCTCGTTCAGCAGGCGTCGCCCACTGAGGTAAAAGGAAAAGGGACTTTGGTGGGATGAGAAATTTCGAAGAATAAGGATGTTAAGTGTAGCGTTAAGTACATCGTGCTGTTCTACATACATCGACCACGCAGCTGCCTCTCCGTACGAACGAAACAAATGGTTGTGCTCGGGGATAGGAGTCGTTTGTGTTCGTATTTCTTTCTCACCGTTCTCCACGTTCATGATTTGCGTCATATAATTCACCAACGTTGCAGCTGCCATTACCAGCTGCTAAGGGTGGTGAGGTGTGTGGGAAAACTTGAAGACACATTCAGCGCTCAATCAAACGTGTACTGTCGTGGCGAAAATCCTTTCCCCTTGATAAAAACCCCATACTCGAATTTCTTTTTCCTTTCTACCTAACGAATAGAGTGTAAATTTGTTCTTCCTTTTTCCCTAAGGTTGCAAGCAGACTATATTTACACGATAATACTTGCGTTTTTATGAGCGGTGCACGCAAAAGTTGTCGTATGAGATCGGCAACGAATTGTACTTAAGGAATGATTGTTGCAGCAACTTATTGAACATATCAAATGGGTGGCGCGAAACTGGACGGTTGCATTCCAGGTGCACAAGCTGAAGGTATTGACGTCGAATTACAAATGTGCAACGATTCGTTTTCGAATGAACGCATCTCTATCGACTACGAAAGCTATGAATACAGGTGTGTGTGCCCCTTCTTCTCACCCTTTTCAACTTTTATCCTTAATATAAATCGTTGCTTCTAAAACATATCTGTATCTAAAATTTCTACTTCGAATAAGAAAATCTGAAGTGCATAAATCCCCTTGAGAGATGAATTCATAAAATTTCAACGGCATAATTTTCAGGGACTGTGCATTGTCATGCATTGGACATGGATCGTTCGGACGTGTTTTCCGCGGTATTGATAATACAAATGGCATGTCGGTTGCTATCAAAAAGATGGCCAAGATCAACGTCAAGCCAAACGAATTGAAGGTAATGAAATCGGTGAAAAACCGCTTCCTCGTTGGTCTTGTCGACGTATGCGTGGATTCCGCCGATAGCGTCTACATCATTATGGAACTGTGCGACATTGATCTGGACCAGCATCTCAAGTATTACAGTGTTAACGGTGCCCTATCAAAGAGTAACTTGAGGTGAGCTCGCCGTTTCACCTTAATTAAGCTTGATTTTTTGTTGTTCCATTCGAACCAAAAAATTTTCTGCTTTTTCATATTCTTGGTGCGGCAAAAAAGTAATATCGACATACAATAGAAAATGGTCATTCCTGGAAACTGCCTCATGAAACGGCCATTTCATTTCTGTCGATCGCCAATTCTGTGGAGGAAACAAACTAATACGACGAAGGATTTACAGGGTCCTGATGGACAACGTTATCCGAGGTTACAAGGCCCTCTACGAATGCTGCATCGTGCATCGTGATATCAAACCGCAGAATATTCTCATCAAGTACGACCCAGTTGGCCGCGGATTCGAAAGTGCAAAGATCTCAGATTTTGGAATCTCACGAATACTCACCGAAGAGCAAAGTGAAGCACTTTCGAACGTTGCCGGCACGTTCTATTATATGGCACCGGAAGTGGGTGCCAATCTATTAAGGACATGCGAATACGATTATCAAGTCGACATGTGGAGTCTTGGCTGTCTCTTCTATCAGTGTATCGCTGCACAAGTACGTCCTCATTTGATGAATCACTTAGTAATATATATTCCCATATAGAATATACGAGGGGGAAAAACTAACCCCTGCGAAAAAAACCCCTCAAAAAAGAACGATTAGCAACTTATCGCGGAGGTAGGTCGTATGTGCACAGAGATGTTAGAATCAGCTGGAAACGCGATCTCCTACACTTATCCAACCAATCTGCTTTTTGAGTGACAGAATCCAGAAAGTTTGCAGACATACTCAGCTACAACTTCCATCTAGTTTCACATTTTCGCTTGGTTAAACCTTTAAACGCAACTAACGACATCTGGCAAATGGCGTGACAACTGTGATTTTAGGTACCATTCGATGAGTGTTCGCTGTGCAGGCTATTCCTATATGCAGCTGGTGGTAACTATGAGGCGTATGAAAAGCCCGAACTACCAGCAGGCACCGAAGACGAGGTCGAGCAAATCATTTCCTCACTTCTCGAGATTGACAGCAGTAAGCGAATTAAACCACCCGAGCTTTATGCAGCCGTATGCGCTTGGTCAAGCAGTGGTTGCAGCTATGTTAGCGATGATGCCTGCAGTTATCAAAGTGATGATCGGCGTGCCTCCATCACATACGTGTAACGAAGCTAGTGGTGATTTCTCAATTACCGACTGTTGACCATCAACCCACGCAATAATGAGAAGAAAAATCTTTGCTTCTCGCCAACCGTCACCTCGGCAATTCACTTATTTCCTGTCGACGAGAGTGGACATCGTAACGATCTCAATTTGCATTAAATCCGTTTCGTTTTCGATCTGCTGACTATAAAATATTGTCCTTCATTCTGATGGAGTGATATTATTCATACGAAAAAGTTTTCAACGAAATTTCAAAAACGAAATGGAACTTTCTAAATGGCTTTACTTTAATCATGTGCAGATATCGTATGTAAATTTGAAAAGAAAAACTCTATACGCACTAAAATTACGATGCTCTTTTTTCGTAAACTAGTGTTCAGTCAGGAATATTTGTATCCATTTGTACACATATACATATAAATTTACGGGTAAAATTGTTGTGCATGCATACTACTTATATGATGTCTATATGTAAAACATATGTATTGTATATTATTATTATTCTAATTTTTGCACAATCCTTTTTCTTCCATTGTGAGCATTTGCTCGTATATGTGATATTCGTGTATTATTCGAGTAAAAATTCACTCAAAATGCTCATAAAAATAAAATGATTTAATTTGAAGGGTGTTAGTCGTAACAATGAAACTTTAATAAATAAAGAGGCTGCATAAAATATTCGATTTAATTAGTAGAAGTAGCATAAAAGATTGATCCATTTTAATTTGCCTTATATGAAACAACAGAATGTTTCAGTTTAGAATATCGTTGATTTTTTACACAAAGTATGAATGAGTATGTGGCTATCAAAAAAGTATGTACAATAGATCTGCATTTCGCTATCGCTTCATGAGATAGGCGAAGGATAATTGAACAACTGCAAACGTTACAAATTAAGAACTACTTCTTTTTAAATATTTCCAAAGCGTTATAATTATCGCAAAAGAGTAAAGCAGACTGGCGTTTGCTGATGAAACTCGGCAAGAAAAGTTATGAACCATCGATCCATAAAGGATAAGAATAAAACACTTTTTTCTCCTTCCTAAGCGTTCTCTTTTTTTGTTAATATGAGAGAATCATCCACTTCGTTGCAGTTCAGTGCAACGAGAAAATTTTGCAAAGGAATGAAAACTGGACATTATATAAGCAAAGAGTATTAGAGTATAACGTGGGAGAACAATTTCTCAGCTTTGCGCTTTACTGTAAAAGCTGCTCGATTAACTCCAGTTGCGCGGAAACATCTGACAAGGTAAGGGAATGAAGGAAGGACAGAACCAAGAGGAAAGAGCAAGGAATGAAGTGGTCGAGAACTCCAACATGAGTACTTCGGAAAAAGCTGCAGTCAAGCGGCTTCTGAAAGAGAATTTTGCCACGGAAGGGATTCCAAGTGGGTTTCTACGCAAAGAAAGTGATGAGAAAAATCTAAAATATCAGAGCCCCATAAAGTATCTAAGGAAGGATTTAGACCAAAACTAGAGAATAAAATCAGATCTGCAAAACTGCTGCTAAACGTCAACTTCCGTTCGAGGAGTTTTAAAGTGAAAAATGTTGGTTCTTTCTATCAGCTCTTGCTTTAAAAGTGAGTCATTTTTTTGCCGGAATTTTTTTCGTTAATGTGAAAAAATGGGGGTTTCGAAATGCCTTTTTTGAAAGGATTTTAATCAGTTCTTAGCAATTTTCACCATTCTTCATCGATACAATTGCTGCAACCGATCGAAATTTGGAATAGTTTCCTCCAAACTGAACGGTTGCAATGTACTCTTGCAAACGATGGGTGAAAATGTTCACATACTCATTTGTTCATTTATTAATCATTAAAAAATTGATCGTAGTGAGAATTGCAAAGAACTGACAAAAAATTATCTTTTACTACTTAGTAAAATGGTTTTTTATTGCCATAATTGGCGTAAAATTACACATGAAAACTGGCAAACTTCTAATGGTAGAAAATGGGAAACTAAACTTAAAATTTCACTTTCGAAACGCCTTACGAACATATGTTTTCTGCATAGAAACTATGACGAAGGTATCGATTTAATTAACAACACATTGTGAGGCATCCGCAGAAACGAATGGCTGAAAGCCAGACCGATCAGTTAGAGTGCATTGGCTTAAATCTATTAGGTTGAAAAAGTGAATGTGAAACGATAGAAAAAAAAAAAAAATTCAGCAGACGCCACTTCATCATGAAAAAAATCTATTAACAAAAACACAGCCATTCTTGCAGCATACGTTAGAATATTGTGACGACGATCGATCAACAATGAAATTTGGAATCAAATTGGAGCTACAACTGCACAGTGGAGAACATTTAGCGACAAAAAATCACCAACCGTTCAATTAACATAATAAGCAAACGAAACAATTTACCTACCTGCTTTCGATCATAATAGACCTGAAATAATAGAACAATTCATTGTTCAGTAATCAGCCAGGGAAAATTAAGTCCTAACGTGAAGCACTTTGCATAAATAATTTTTAAAATCTAGTCGACAGGTGTTTCAGAGTTTCTGGCAAGGAATAAGCTCATCTGGTCAGCCGATCCCATAAAATATCAACAAAAAGTAAAGTATGCAACGTAATGATTAAGTGTTTCAAACGATCTGACCACCTTAACGAACCTTGTACAGAATTCTTTCTTCTTTGACCTGATGAAGCAGTTAAAATGAAGATCTGATCACTATGGAATAAGTCGCGAATTTTTTGGCCCAATTAAATGCGTACAACTGCTTTTGAGGTTGATAGCCCGAGTTGAAATATGCAGCAGAGCGTCCTTTCATAGTGTGTATCATGCTTACCAAATTTGCTGACTTCACTGACCTTAGGGTTTAAATCATATAATAGATCGACGCATACACGCTTATGCGCTCATAGATATAGAGTCGCCTAAATGACAAGGAAATTTGCAAAAGCACATAAAAAACCATGTTTTATCTATGCAGCAGGAAAACACAATGAAATGTTGTAATGCTATATTTGCTTCAAAAATTTTGATCAATATGTCGAAAAAAAAATCTGACAAATGTTAGAAATTAAGGATTATAAGATTTCTGGGAATCCCTCTTAATTTAAAAGCAGAAAAAAACTTACTGCGAAGCCATTACATCTTCGATTGCTTCCAATTTCTTCACATTCTGAAACGACAATTAATTACCCATTACTTTAGCCGTTTCGTTGGAATTGTTCAGTGGCCATTTATTAAGAACTTGAAGTTGAACTCAGCGATGAGTGCCACTCAAGCAACTCTCAACAGAAATCAACGATCTCTCATTTCCACTATATGAAAAAGTTTTGAATATAAACGAATAAGTTGAAAGTCAATAGACTAAAATATTTCGTCAGCATAAAAAGCGCCCTGAAACCGATAAGCTGCTTCTTCCCCCCTCCCCCCTCCCGCCGTAACGACTCGAGAGAAAGCTGAAAACGTAGATCTATGGAGTTATTGGTCGAATGAAACCTTTTTTTGGGGAATAAAAGCTGGAAGGAAACAATATCCGGCAGTGAGATCAACTTACCATACAACATTGATCAATTATGCCATCCAAATAGGAGAAATTTTTGATAGCCGTCCCAAGAAGCTGAAATAAACCAAAATATAATAAATGATGCCCTCAATGAAATCAACACTGAAATAACCTCCCGTTATTAAAGAAAAAAATAAAAAAAAACAGTTCTTGAACGGCAAATAACGCACGCACAAAATTCCGGTTGTAGTAGCATAAGCAAGTTATAAAAACGAGGAATAAATATTAAACATTTTTTACAGAAGCTAAATTGAGTCATGTTCCGGTTTGATCGAAAAAAAAAAACTATGTGACTCACAGAATAGTAGCGTTACGGTAAACCAGGTGGCAGCACCATTCAAGTGGGTCGCTTGCTTAGCTGCTGGTCTTTCACCTCATTGAGTACGCAAGTACATTTTATGCAAATAAAAGAACGACTTTCGAGTTTGGATATGACAAAAATATTACAATATACTTGCCATCACTTTTTGTGTTGATTTCAAAACAGCAGCGTAATTACGTATTAATTAAAGAATCGCTCTGTAAATGAACGGAAATAAACTATTTGATGGCCAAACCTTTCGAACTATCAATATTTGAACTATTTCCCAGGAAGAATGTAGAATTGACCACTTGAATGTTTCTTATTTCGTTAGGAAAAGTTGTTTTTACAATATATGTCGTCTTTACAATATATATTTCTACAGTCATTGCAAAAAAACATTTGCTCATCCTGTGAAAAACGCTTTTATTTTATGGGAAATTAAATATTTTTATTTATTACATAGTTGTAATTCGAGAAAAAAAACAACATGCATTCATTCATTCCCCCATCAACGCCCCATACTATGATCAAATCTTAAATCTCCATTATTTTTAGCCGATAAGCCACATATGTATTTATGCTTCTTTTTAGCTATACACATTTTTAGTATATTTGAAATATTCTGCAATTGTATTGCCAAAAAAAAAGGATTATTTCATTCAAAATTATATCCTGCAGCCAATCATCAAAATTTTCTTTACTTGTCATAGCAGATGAATCAAAAAAAAAAAAATTTATTAGTGCAACATGACACCGAATATTATAAATCAGCGAGTGCAATAAATCGATCGTTGAGAATTTTTTTTTTTTTTTTTTTTTGTTTAAATAATCAAAGTTTAGCATTTTTCTTCGCAAATTTTCACAGACGAATGAATCATAAGAAAGGAAAAGAAAAAAAGAGGAAAATGATGAGAAATAAATTATTGCAATGTTTCGGTTTAAAGATTAGTGTTTGATCTATGTGAATATGAATCAACAACATTAACAATACAATCGGTATGCGCGCATTAAACCACACCTATAAGGTGGCACCTTAAAAGCTTTCTTATCTATTCGATGAAAAACTAGAATGCATTTTATGGAAAATCAATAAAACGATTGTCAGTCACTTTAAATCATATCACATTAGAACTTTGCTCTTTTTTTTTTTCACCTCTCAATCAGATTTGCAAAATATTTCACTTTTTTTTTTCAGAATGTAACAAAAATCGATTCGGTATGAAATATTGAACGATTTGCGAATTAAATAAACGATATAAGTGAATTTTTTCTTCTTTGTCATAAAAATATTTTATACGACAATTTTATGCGAAAATGAGGCGGACTGTCAGTTTCAAATAAACCATTAAAAAACCCAATTTAAACTGCAATCCAATACTGTAACATTTCTTCTCATAAAATTACAAAGGTCTCATAATAGAGAAGAATGCTAGAAGGGGATCGTTGGTGAGTGCTTCTTTTCCTACTATGCATTTAGCAGCCTTTGGAAGGGGGGAGGGGGGCGAAGGGGGGGGAGGGGTTACCGCAACTAATTAAGAAAACGAGATCAATTCATGATGACCGAGGTGGGCAATCGTTGCGCAAAATAATATGCCGGAAGCAAATAAACAAAATATTATTATAAATATCAAAAATCGACCACAATACGCCAAAAAACTTTACTAGAAATAATTCAGTGCGATTCACTTCACAATGAGAGTGCAAAATTGCCATCCTCTCTTTATGTTAGTTCATTTAAGTTATTTCGTCCTCTTTTTTTATTACAAGGAAACGAACGCTAATATATTATGCATTGATCATCGATTTTGAGAGCTGTTTTTTCCAAAATTTCTACAGTTGAGAATTTCAAAAAAAAGTATTGAAATTTTTTTTTCTTTTGCAACGAAGATTCCATGAAAAGGAAAGAAGAAAAGATTCATATTGGTTGTTTTTTTTTTTCACTTCTGCCAACTTTTTCTTCAAAATTTCTAAAGAAATATATCATTTTGATGTTTTAAATTTTTCGTTATAGATTCTTTATAAATTCTCTGCGTACGTTTCTTTGCCCTATATCATGTTCAATACTCTACTACTTCCTCATTTTTGTTATTAATTATTATGATACAAAAATCTTAAATACATGGTACCACTCCAAATTCTTGCATAAACGGTACTGTATGAAGCAAGAAGTACTTAAATATTGCTTACCAATTTCTCTTTTTTTTCAAAATTCTCAAAGATCTGCCGAAATCAATACCAAATTATACACAAAAATGAATTTTAAAAAATGCATAACCAATAAAAATATTTTTCACCTTCATTCACTTCATTTTAAATCAATGCATCAAAATTTCGCTGCCCAATTTAACTGACGCATTAAACACAATTCTAAAGCTATTGCCTTTCGCTCACAATGTTCAGTAAATATTTCGTAAAGGGAAGCAAACGAATAAGTGCAGCAACGCTAGCAAAACAACCCATAACACATAAAAAACAGCGAAAGTTTCGTCGTCACCAGCCCGTTTACATCACTCAGTTGGAGTGGCCACTATTTAGGGCAATTACACAGCGTTTAGCTGCCTTTTAACAACGGCGCTTTTGTCAAAGGTTTTATGCTACCTCATCTGCGGTATGAGAGTACCAAATAAAGCCGCATGTTGTTCGCTCAAAAACTAGGCTTCCCGAAAGAAGGTGCAATTTTTCAGGATCAAAGACCAGAACCTCACAGAACTAGAGCAAAGGGGCTGCAAGATCTTTTGATTGCCAACTCTAAATCAAACGGTTGGTATGTTCAAAACTAACGAAAGAAGGAAACATTGAAAAGCTCTGAGCGATGAGCCGACAAAACTGATTTAAAAAAAAAATTGCAGGAAAATTTTTCTGAAGGAAACCACCAGAAAGCGATTTAAGTTATAGAAATTGCACCAGCCGGGCTACCTTCATTCTAATCATAGAAAAATGAGCTTGCATTATTTCATATGCTCTATTACTTATGGGGGTGGGTAGGAAGGAAACAAGATAAACCATTTCACTAGGACTGGTAGACGTGAAGCTATCAATTTATAAAAAAATTCGGACATTTCATCATCAGTACTGAATAATATTAATAACGTCAGTATTTTTAGCACTTAGTCTAGCTCTAAAACTGCAAATACATCTAAGTTTTACCTCAAATTACTTTCATTAAAGTTATGGACGTTCATAATGAATAAGCCTCCATGATATGCGTTTCACATGAGAGGCCGATTCATCGTCGAAGCTTAATTACGCCTTCGATAGGCATAAAAAAAAGGAAAACGTCCATAAATAGCCTGCTATTTGATAAAATTAACGAAAATTTGTGATCTTCCAAACCTAGAGATATATGTCGAGTTTCATAGTTCTAGTTCTTCAGAATTAAAAGACAGCTCGTTATGGGAACATACATACAAACATGGACATGCAGACAGCCTACGATAAATGATTTTTTTAAATGCATTTCAAATCATATTGAAAACTATCTCAGCGGTCGCCGAAACCGATCATAAAAAGTATGTTAACGCTAACATTTCCCGATAATAGCCGATTTAAGCATTCAGAAAAAAAAAAAGACCCCGCATCATAGTGCAGTGGATAGTTTTCACCATAAAATTCGATTAATTTCTTGAGAATAATTTCGAGCAAATATTTACTCATTTCAACGTGTTTCCTTCAAGTTGTATTGGAATTAAAAGACATGGCTATGTTTGCATCCAATAAATTGCAACAGTCATTGAAAGATTTTAGGCCTTAATCATCGGTACATGGTGAATTTCTGGAAGCGTCCTCATATAGCTTTTATTCAATTTTACATCATTTTCAATTTTCAGTTTAAATGATTTGTTTCAATTGGTGGCGATGGACAAGAAGTTCAATCCCGCTAACACAAATGGACGTCATCATTGGGAAAAAGCAGGGAAAAATTCATTCTTATCGGAAAAATGCCAGAATCGATCAGTAACACAAGACATCACACCGCTTCAAATGGTTTCCATAAATATCAATTACAAAAAAAGAATAACACAAAAAAAAAGATAGGTATTCGTACAATTCGAGTCCTTCCCATTACCGGTCTAAATGAGAAGGAAGTTATTTTTTTTGTTTTGTTGGATCTTTTAAAAATTTTTACACACTTCAGCAAGAACACTGATTCATTCTACTTGCATAAATAAATTGAAAAGTAACGCTTCTCCTCCTTCAGACAGGAATTTCCGGTGCATTTCTACATAAAATTGCAACTTCAAAGGACTCGAATTGCATAAGAAGCGTGATTTAGCAGCTGAAGTGGAACTTGCCTCATTAGATCGAGATGCATTCAAAACTTGCGAAATTATCAATCCACTATCTTGAATAGCATCCTGAATTTTGTTTGGTAAACGTGTGCGTCCCTCGAGTGGTATGCTATTGCTCATTACCTATAAAATGCATTTATTCATTATGGAAATAAATATGCAAATAAAATATCGCCAATAAATCATTTACCCCCCAAAAAAAAATTTTTTTTTTTTTTAAACTGACATATCTTATAAAGAAATGCTAAATGAAACATATTACGCGATGAAAGTATCTTCAAGCGATGAATTGATCTCCTAATATAATGTCCTAATTGATAATATAATGTCCTAATTCAAAACAACACAAAGCTTTTATAATCCTTCCCTTTATTCGCATCATGTGACAGGCATTAAGCAAAATAAATGAAGCAATATATTCATCAGTTTTTAGCATATTTCTTAACAATTACTACTAGACTGGTGATAAGGTTCCCATTATGTCGTACTCATTTTTGAAGTCGGCTGCCAGCAATCTTACTGCCACCTAAAAGGTTTAATATTTGAGTTCATTACCTCCAAGAGTACTTACGACTGGTCTAGTTTGAGCGAACCTTGCCTACCGCTTATAACGTCCACAAGTCTTTCAAAACATTTCACTCCCAAGCATTTCGTTGAATACTATGCGAAATATCTTACCGAAAATCTAAAAAATTGGAAAGAAACAAGCAGAACCTAAGCACACACAACAGATCACCCTTGCTATAACGCAGTGATTTATATGAAACATCACTACTAACTCACCTAGCCCACGTTATCACCAAAGCTTGTAAAAGGAGTCAGTTTTGACGGACAACAAATGTTAGTTGGTGGTCGCCGAAAGCTGGGATGCCACAAAAATTTTGAAGAATGGTCCATTGCCACTGACACAACTTCGATGGTGGTCATCGACAATTGCCACCAACGCATCTTTCAGCAGATTGCGAGTGCACAAAAAAGATTGGTTTTCGAATTCCCTCTCGGAACTCCCGGCAAGCAATTTCAGAAAACTCCCGAATTTCAGGGTCCTCTTGAAGATGTTCGAGGTGGATGGAGATACAAAATCATATACGCCTAAGGAAATTCGAGAGCATCTTTTCCGACTACAAGCGACGATTTTCAGGAAGGCATTTTTCGACAGCTCATAACAACATTCCACTTAATCCAGACCACATTAATGGAATCTCCTCCTCGTTGCTCCTTGTTAGCCTTTGACCGCAGTGATTCCATATCAAATCGCATGATCGACTAATGGAAGTGGTTTTATTCAAGAAAATGTTGAAGTGTTTAAATATAAAGCGATTTTGAAAAGAAAACGGTTATTGCATTATATGAGATGACAACTACGATATATATATAATGTTTGAAATTGATGTTTCATTTGCACATTTTGTTGCTAATCTAGAATAGCGATGTTCCTCAACATTCGGTTACCTGGTTTGTACCCATTGGAGAACATTACCACTACAACAGAATATCACTATCGCAAATGTTTGATTTTATTGCGCGATGAATTTACTTTTCAGCAAAAACTATAACACTTCAAAGTATGCGCAGCTGATCACTTACGCACTATGCAATATGTGGATAATAAATGGATGCTGCCTGTAAACACTCGAACGTTATAGTGATGGCAATATAAGCAACGCACAAACCGGCAACCTATCCAACCGTGATAGTGGAGCAAAGCTATTCGTTGCGGATCGGCACTGAGCGAGGCATTTGTTCCTAAGAACAGCAAAATAATTCAGAGAAGTTTAGTGACTTCTGCCTTTCATTTAAAAACGAGTCAACTTCTACTTAATACTACTTATAATATCAATTTGTATTTACGGAAATCTGCATATTGCAAAGTCGATTATGGCAACGCCGTGCCCTTCCTTATGCATATGTGAGCGCCTATGTTGCCTTATATCGTATTATTATCTCAATTAGAAGATAACTGAAGCTGTGAAATTTGACAAGACATACAACAACTTCCTACAACAACATTTCAAATCGACTCATCAAATTTGAAACGAGTTATAAGAGGTCTAAACATGCAAAAAAAAAAGAGTGCATAGATGTTCCAGCAGTTGGATTATAGCTCACGTTGGTTCACTTGCAAGAACACATTCTTTTATGGGTTTTTAAGTGCAAGCAAATCGATTAGAACATCGATTCCCTTTATTTAACAATATAACATTTACTATGAAGTCATATAATCATTGCTCTAATGAGCGCAAATGCAAAAGTACCTCTGCTATTTAGCAATATAACATTTATGAAATCACTGCGAAAGCGCAAAAAAAAAGATTGCAAAAATATATTAGTGATTTGCTCTGGTACAACTCGTTATTTCCTTGTTTTAAACTTCACCTTTATAACCTACGTGTCATGTTGTTTTTTATATAATTCCACCTCATGCATAATTATTAACTGCAAATCGTCGTTTCAATTAGGCGATGAGAAACATTCGGCTATACAAACTATGAACTATCATTTAATAAAATACAAAAAAAATGACGTGCTCTACAAAGATATTTTCATAGTTTCACTAAAAATGATCTATCGTTTCCTGTTTTCACATATGCGTTCATAAATAATCGGAATCCTACAGAGCTCGGCTCATACTCGCAAAAAAACAATGATAACAGCTCAGATTCGCACTAAAAGCTTTTAGAAGCTTATGTTCTTGTTGCGTTTTTATATTATGCTAAAACGAAAAATCGCACAAGTCTGAAGCGAATATTCAATTTTTTATGCTTGGAAATTATACTTAGTGACTCTTAACGGCACAATCGCTCTCATAAGAGCTTTCCAAAAGAAACGACTAGAAGTTGCGTAGTTTTGACTTTACATCTTCCTACTAACAACAGAATTTGTAAATTCTTAAGCAGAGAGGTGTTAAGTCATAAAGAGTTCACCTGTCTAATGTCCTAATGCCTACATATCAGGAAACGAAAAAAAGACTACCCCAATGGATGGGCAACCTTTAAACTTTGTTCAGCCTTAGCAACCAACTGTGGCCACGGAATCACCTCATGTCTTATCACTCCTTCGACAAACGAGATACTTTTACAATAATTAGCACGGTTAGCACCGAACGTAATGAGGCTGCAAATTGAAACATCAGCCCTCATCGCCGATAAAAACAATAACGAATTTGAGTTCGAATTATTCTCATCAATCATAATTAGTATAATATAAGGCGGCAACGATCTCGTTCTTAATTGCCTTTCGCTATAATCTGATGCTACTCGATTTTTCATTATCTCAAATTTCTCGACTTTTGAAGAAGTGTAGAAGTTATAGACTTAATGAATAATAGTGAGTGATTTCTCTTCTAAAAAGTAAATACCGAACGGAATCCTTTGGTTATTCTGTTGTAAAAGGAACGTTCGACATAAAGAAAAAGCTCGATATCCTCTTAATTCTTTGAAAAAACTTGACATCCTGACATTACCTATAAAAAAAAAAAAAAAAAACTCGACGCCCTGGCGTTTCCTTCCCAATCATTCTAGGGGAAATTCGAAAACATAAACGCCCGTTGAAAATTTGTACTTCTGCCTCGTCTATTCTTAGATTCTTTTGGCATTGCATTCTTTGGTTTCCCAGGTCAAGTTGCCTTCCACCAGAACATAGCGCTTAGAATGTTACTTCATCTCTACGGAATATTTAAAGCGATAGAGCCTGCTTTCGTCGCAGCGATGTGCAGACATTGTTATAGCATGAACGTTAAAGTAGAAGCCCACAGCTGTCAATAAAACTACTACTGATACAGCCATGAAGGAACATCTTCCGTGGTTTCACACTCTTCACAAGCAACAACCAGCCCCTCGTCACCTATTCAAAAACATAGCAGTCATTCTTCAACCAACAACTCCATCCCTCACAGCAGCGGCTCATATCTACCAAGAACGATAAAGTTATCTCGCTATCATAGACTGCCATTTCGGAATAGAAGTTGTCGGAAGCAGTACATTCGAGACGAATGGTGATCAGCATTACATTCAAGTAATGTGAAGTGAAAACAACAATTTGTGGAAGTCATTTCTACACGATTTTATTAACGAACGTTTAGAGGATAGCCGACCACAAAATAACACCACATAGAATGCACACGTCACATTCGGTTGGTATAACGGTGCATAAAAATAAGCACTCGGCGAGGTACGCTTCTGACGCACTTCACACCTCACAAATAACGAATGCGCTCCAATAACGGCGTTATCCTCGACTTATGCGTCAATGCTGTTATATTTTCATCAATGTGTTAAAAATATATTCAATTTGAAAGGAATTTCCTTTATTAACGTTAACGCCCGAGTGTAAAGAGAATTTCTTCCCAAACGATGAATCCATTTACAATGATTTGCACTCGAGAATGAAACGGTTCGATTTCCTGATCGCATCTAAAAATCGTCGGAGAAAAAAAAACCATAGAATTTAGAAATGAAGTTACAATTAAAATGACGATTAAATTTTACATAACGACCAATATACGAGAAAAAAGCAAATTTAGGCGATGATCGGCTAAAACGAGCGCTTCGATGCGTTACAAAACAAGAAACAAAACATTGAAAAAAATTCAGGGAAACGAAAAAAAGCTTCAAAACAATAAATGAAACTATAAAATTAAACAATTGTTTAATGAAACCATTTAGCACTGATTAGTGTAGGTTTCATAAATTGATTATTCTAATTCGATAAGCGTATAAAATTCTGCAAAGAAAAAGGAAAAAAGACACCGAAAAAATACAAAAATAGCAATAGACGAAAAATATGGGTAGTAAATTATTAAATTAACGAATTGCATAACGCTAATAACGAAATTTTGCTTAAAGATTTGATATTTAATAGCAAAGGATCATATTTGTTGAATAAACGCTTCTATCACAAGAACATCAAACACTACAGATTTTGATTCTATTGTTTATTCCAATAATTCGTTATTTTTTCTTTAAATACTATTAGCGCTTGCATTATATCGAGACGAAAAGCGCCGTTTCATTCAAAAAATTGCAATAGAAGAAGCATCGGTTCTTTGGAATGTGACACCCAATTGCCGTCACAAATTTTTATAATTATAAAATTCACTCATTTGAAAAATGAAATCCACTCATGGTGAATAGTTGAAGCGCTTTCTGAACTAATAAAAGAAATTTGTGATACACGTAGTTTATTTTGAAAAATCAACTTAGATTTTTATAGTACTTCATAATGGTTGCTCTTCTATAAATGGAGGTCAAAGCAACGTCGAGAAGTTGGATAAAAATAGAGCGATAAAAAATAGACAGAATTCAAGGAATGAGTTCTGAAGAACAATTGCTAAACGCAACGTATGACTATAGCGAAAGCCAACCAGTACAAATATTCCTTTATTAATAGAGTAAACTTCCATTACATATTCTCGTCAAGATGAAAGATGTGGCGAGAAAGGGGTCGAAGACAGAGGCGGCGGCGATGAATGTATTCTCAATTCTCAAGTTGGGTAAAACTAGGCCAGATCTTCTTTGCACGTTGAAAAAAATCATATTTCTCTTTTTCGTTCAAGCTTAATTGAATATCAAATAATCGCGATCTCAAACAAAACTGTCGCCTTGAAAAAAACCTAGATGTTTTTTTGAAGGTATTAAAAAACATAGTGAGTCATTCAGTAAATGCAGAGGTCATTTGGGCGATCCCGTGAAGAACCGCTGAAGATGGAGTCGAAACAACGAAACTCCTCAACATTTCCTCTCTAAATCATTGAGACCGCTTATTTCAGGCGAACTTAAAATTGGCAAAATCAACGCTTTTGAACGATCTGAAGAGGCGACGAAAGAAATGAAATGAAGAGCTTGTATATGCACTCAAAGCAGACATTCAGCGACAAACAAGTACATAGAGAAGCAATGAACGAGAATGAAGGCACTTCTTCCGATGGAGGGCAAAACAGCTGAAAGCAGTGACGCGCATACGCGACGCATCACGACGCCAACGATGCTGCTTTGCCCCACAACGAAAAATGTGTCCAAGCAAAGCAACAAAGAGACGACAAGTGATGAAACGCAATACCCTAATAGATCGTCGCAAATCGTGAGCGTGCCATGCGCAAACCACAATCGATCACCAGCAATCCCGACCACAGCGCCAATAATAAAGCAGTAACCAGGACGAAGAATAAAGTCCGATCTGCGATAAAGATGGGCTCGAACCCTTCTTTTACAGCAACGAACGTGAATACAAAATGATTCCGCGGTGTGCGACGAATGATTACTGCTAATTGTTATCAATAATATTACTCGATGAAAAGCAAGCTGAGAACGGTTTAAAGACCCGATTAGAGCAACACTGACATTCGTACACAGCTGAAGCTAGAAAACAGTTTAGTATAGGACGAACGTTTGAGGTACGAGTTCAGCGATAGCGATCGCCAACTCAATGCAAAATGAACCATGACAACAGCGAAGCGGGATGAATCTGCTGGGCTGAACAGACAGCAGAGCGGTACCTAGATAAGATCAGAGCAGATTTCACGTGGAACGACAACACACAATCAAAGAAGCCATACAACACAACAATTGCAAAGCAACAATAACAAATGCGAACTGAATACAACCAGAAGCAAAGAAGGGACAAGACGAGACGGCGGCAGGGACCACTGCAGCACAGCTGGGCGCAGTCCTCCCGCTCCATACAAAGACGCAGTGATCAGAAGCATAGTTAGCAAGGAAGCAGCAAATTGGAGTGCCCACTGCGCATAGGCGTATCCCACCGGCAAGTCCTACGTAGTGTACCATAACGTCTGCCTGCATTGTATGGTCATCATTACACCGAACGGTCCTCAAACTGTAGTCGACCAACGACCACAATACATTTCACCTGAAAAAAGCGGAACTTTCTTATATAAATGTTCACACGCACGCACACACACACACACACACAAACAAATAAACATAAAAAAGCGTGTTCGCATCAAAATTCGAGGCGATGAACCCGAAAAAGTACGCATGCCAACACTGTTTTGCAATTCATTCGCTTAGGACTTCATTCGTCACAGACATGCTTTGCTCAGAGTGAACGCCAATTTTACCACAGAAGGGTTTTCTTTGAAGTTGAAGGTTAGCCACTAACCGAAATAACACCAACTTTTAGCAATAATATTCAGAGACGATTGCAAAACGGCAATGATATCCCAAATTTCTTATAGTATTTTGCCGTAATAACAATAGTTAACAGACATTTGCAATCAACAACACAGAGAGAAATGAACAATAATATAATGAAAGAATGAAGAAATTAACTCGCAACCGCTTGCCACTCAACTGGTGGCCATATAAACCGATAATGGAAAGTTAGTTAGTAGTAAATATAAATTGAAATAGCCTCATTTTTGAGATTCAAAACATTACAATACTATATATCATTGTTTATTAGAGAGGCGAGTAAACTAATAAGAACACGGAGCGCTTTTTCAGAATCTGTAAACCAATCAACCTTCGAACTTTAGCATCTGAACAGCTTTGAGGTAACAAATTCAAAAAAAAAAAGGTCGCAGCAACAGAAAACTTCAGTATATCAGCGTGATAGCTGTTTAACATTAAAGGCAAGGAAAATGGGTAAACGCATTGGTTGGACAGCATGTGACAGCGAAAGGTGCGCTTTATCAAAATAGAACAAATAGAACGATAGAAGATAATAAAAACGCAGTACTCAATTGTGCCGTTAGGCATGCAAATAAAGATTACCACTTATATACACTCCCTCTACAATGAAACTTATGTAAAATATGTGTGAAATGTGTTAAAAGTGGGAAACCGATAGGTGGTAATTAGACAAGGGAAGGGGTTGATTTAGTGATATATGAAAATAAAAGTGGATGAGCGGAAATGAAAAGTTCGATATAAGAGATTAAAAGATTAAAAGAAAAGATTTCGCATGCAGAGAACAATCGGCGATGCACATACACGCTCACATCACTTCTTCTTTTTGCCGAACGAGAAAAATCCCTTCTTCTTCTTCTTGCTCTCCTTCGATGCGTTCAACTGCAAACAATCCTTTTTAACAATTCGTAATCTTCGTATCAATCAATCAATGATCTCATCAAATTCATCAAACACCATTTTCAATACAATGCTGGTTGTTTCAGATAAACTAACAGAATCTGCTTCTGAATTGCAGAACGAAGAGGAAAGGAGAAAATGAATAGAGAAGAAAGCGCGGAAGGATAATGAAATACGCACACATTAATATCATAGAAAGATATGCGCTTCATTTCAGAAGACAACCATTTTACTCGCTTATTTCCATGATAAATCATTCCCCTTTGCTTTCGCCCGAAAAAAAAAAGAAACTTTTTAAACAAACGATATCAAAAAAAAAAAGAATACATTTGCCGCATTCTGTGTTAATAACGCCGATAAGTGGAACTTCTGCGAAATCCGATAATCATTTATAGATGTTCGATTCCCATTTAGTGCTCGTTACATTTGAAGCAAACTTTAAGTAGCGTTCTTTTTGATAAGATTGTATAGTTGATGTCCGCAATGAATGGAGCAAATCGCTTGCAGAGTTTGACGTCGAGAGTTTAGAAACAGGCTTAACAGCCTCAAATGAAACACCCAACGTCTGCTTGCAAGCTAATGACGAAAGGTTTGAATGTGTTGTGTGCCATCTTATGTGGCTTATGATTACTTAAAAATTTCGACGTGCATCCCCACTTCACACAACAATGCCGTAATACAAAAATATGGACTCCTTGAGGTAATAGAAGGTGCAACGGCTATCGGTGAGAATCCAATCAGCATATATAGGCAATCACCGTGAAACCGGAAGTAAAAATAAGATGTACGGCGATCCTTCAGACTCTCTTATGAAGGTACGATAAACGAGCTCACCGATGAACAATGAGCAACGATCCGAGGTTTTTTTTAAACTTATAATTGAAAACGCCCAGTAATTATACAGCAACGCAGAACATAACCTTCGTGACCTCAGGAAAGCCACACTCAGCAACCTAAGATAGCCGCAAGAAATCCCTATCCCCACTGAGCATAATAACAACAGCAGAGTAGCGCAACAACGAAAAATTTATGTCGACGTGATGCAGCACTCGAGATTATCCATGAGCTAATGAAAGCACTACTTCTAAACAACACGATCTTTTCCCTCGAAAATAGTAATTAATATGCAGCAATAATTAATGCATATAAGAAGCTGTAAATATTTTTTTATGGCAGGGAAGTGGATACGAAAAAATTTTTGAGTTTCTAGAAGAAATGTTACCCAATGATTTCGTTTCACTAGTGACAACAGGAGAGTACTTTCGTGAAATCGATCCCATAAATCAGATTATTATACGACGTATTAAAACAGAAAAAAGATTGCTCTCAGTAATTGATTAAATTTAGGAACCTCAAAAACAGATTTCTCATATTGCGATGCATTTTATCTTTCTCTTCCTCTTCGTCAAAAATTTTGCGAAGGGTTTTTTTTTCTCAGCCAAAAATTTTACTTCATTTATTCGTTGAAAAGATAGCAAACTTCTCAAGGAAACAATTTCTACATATGCGCTCAATTAACTAATTTAGGATGCGAATGAAATTTGACGCAATCAGCATGCTAAATAAAGACTGAGTAGAACGCTGCATCAGTCAATAAATTTGATGGATTCGCTTTCTATTGCGCTACTCTTGTCGATCATAACACTATCGTACGATGAGAAATGACTGCCTTGAAGCGTGCATATACGTGAAACATTGTGATAAAGCACATCCCCGCATAGCGGTCAATTAACATAAAGTGTAAAGCACCGGCAACAGCATGCTCCATATTCCACTGAATAAGTTACTGCAGTTCACATAAAAAGCGTTGTTCTTTCCTATCTCTCTCCTCTAAAATACCCGCAATTCCTAAATTCCCTCTCCAAATCAGATTACTTCCATACTGCTTTACGCACTCAAAATGTAAACATTTGTCATTTTATTTCGTTTACTCTATGCATTGGCGTCACGTTTACGCATACGTTCTTCTTGAATCGCCTTCCCGCTTTGTCTCTCTCAGTTTGCCAACATTTCATCTCAATCATTCACCATCGTACCATAAAGGTTACGAAGTATCACTTCCTTTTACGAAAAAGTCAATTCTGATAGATTTTCACATTTCAACTGAAAAAAAAACTGCAGAAAAAACCACCAAAATAGCTTGAATACGTTCAATGTTATGTCGTTGAAACGCAGTCCTAGGGCATGCACCGTGTGTCTATAATGAATGCGAAAAGAAGTGATGAAAGCTCACATACCTCTTCTTCGGTTAGAGCAAGTTCGGAACTTCGCTGAGGTGTTTCCGGACCTGCAAACTTATGAGTAATGCAATGCCAGGTTGGCGACACCGTCTACTCATTGAATTAAATGCAGAAGCAGAGCGGGTGGACAAGGAAGGGATGAAGATCGGTGAAGGTACTGAAATGCCAGTACCTTTCCTGCTAAACGCAATAACACCAGCGTTTATAATAGTGCACACTGATGAACTGAACAAAAGTAAACAGGTGCCCAAAAACATGAAACGCTTTGCAGATATGTGAAGCATCTTCCTAAAGCTTTTCTTCTTTTCACCAAATTCCCCTCCCATTATATCTAGACTTTACTGAAGAACATGTCCGGAAAGGAATAACTGACGCAGTTCTACCTTTACACCCTCACCCTCTTCATCTGTCCCTCACATATGTTCTCCCATAAATAATTTACCTATTTTATTCAATGAATGTCCGAAATCTGACATAGATCTAATATACAGTAGTTATGCCTGCAGGTTCAACAGCGCTGTCAAAACATGGAAGAATAAATTGGGGAAAAAAAGATAAAAACCTACTTCTAGAGAAAAAACTTTTACGTAGTGCCGAAGTAAAGCGCTCCGATTTACTGCGCGTGAATGTAGACAGCTCCGATTGTGCAGCACTTGCCGGTAAAGTTGTTGATGCATCGCTTTGTGATACTCGCTCGAGCGAACCACCCAAAACATTGAAAGTGCACAAAACAGCTTGCATACAATCCGTGCAAGACGACGCTCAAGCAATCTTCCAAATACAGCACCATAACAACGTTCAACAACGATACGAAAACGATACTATTCTCAGAGTGGGAAAATGTTTATCGTATTGCAATGATGTTTGCATAATGCACTACAGTATCACCAACAAATATACCACTCCACCACACATCTAGACCAAGATAGCATCTTTGAGTAAATCTCCCTAATCACCAAATTTACCAAATCTGCTTCATTGAGAGCTCCGCATCACAACGGCAACCTTTACTTAATAAACACTGAACCACTTCAAAAATAAGCAGACACAACAAACACCACTGTCTCCCAGTTCATCTCTTCTCACCTTATATACCAGTAACACCGCGTAAACCTTCATATTCAGCACTTCCTAAAACTCGACGATCACCTTCGAAAAAATTAAATGCCTGATATGAGGAAGTAAATAAATAAATAAAAACGAAGCGCAGTTAAGATACGTCCAATGAACGACGCTGTCGCCAACGTTCTTGCCTTTTCATTTTCACACAACAATACACCAATGAACCATAACCCACCATCATGCAGCATATCAGAGAAAAATACGGTGATAAAAAAACAGCACCACAATTCACAAATATTTAGTAGTAGGCAGATAAAGAAGAATGAGTTGAAAGCACACACGGTTAGATGGGGGGCACTGCTACTGCGACCTTTTCATGCGATACATTATGCTCTATCACGATAAACGTATCCATTATTGCTAAGATAGTAGCGCATTTGTTTGATTTGAGAGATAATCCGAACATAGAAGTTTAAATTTTGCTAGAAAGCAAGAAGAAAAACAAAGGATTTTAAATAAGAGACTGACGATGTGGAGTAGAAGCGGCGAGTGGTGAGCCACGTACCAAACGACTTTGCGGTATATCCGATTCGTCGAACGTCGTTTCACGAATCAAGCAGCCAACTGCAAATCAACTCAACACTCACAAATGCCACCACAAAGCACAGTCGTGCACACTGCAACAATCCACCGATCCTATGCATCAAATCAATCAACTGTGGCAGTGAGGCACCATTCCGACGTTTTCGTAGCATTCACTTTAGCCAGTTTCAACACAATTCAAACAAAACAAAAGATGAACAAAAAAAAAACGCCAGCAAATAAGCATGAAATCGACATGCGACCCATTACAACATCGGACACCAATAATTCTCGAAATGAGAATTTTCCAAGGCCTACCGTTTCCGACATTTTTCCATCAGTTGCTCCACATCCTCTCTACTACCTCATCCGGAAATGAGATAATTGAACGGGAGAAGCAAAGTGGCTCCTGGTAGTGGCAATAATCGTTCGTGAGGTCGCGAAGCTATCTTCCATGAGGGAGATTCTTATCTACGGATCCTTGAACAAACCCAACTCAAACGGTTCTACCACACTTTCGTTCAACGGTTATGTATCAAGCGCATTCTACAGCCAGCCTTTTCATCTTCCAACTACAATGAACTCATAGTTAAATGTTTTAGTTCACAAATATACATCCCTCCACGGATTTGTCATTACACTTCCAAGATGAGTCTCGTAGTTTGACAATGACGATCGCTAAAATGCAAAAAAACGCATCATGCGTTGCGCACTCGCAAATGCATTCAGCAAGCGTTATCTCATACATAAACATCCCGGTAACTACAAACAGCATGATAAAGTAGCGAGATCAAAATGCATCATACAGCACCGCACTCATCTATAGGTGAAGCAAACAACATTACAGGGCAAACATAATGGAATGGTGCAAACCACATTATTGGCATATACGTACTACAAACAACAACAAATATACACACACAAAGCATTAGTGCATCCATAATATAGCCATTGCAATGCGGAAACATAGTGGTGAAAGCAATAACAAAGAGGAAACGCTTTGAAGAGTTTTGAAACAACAACGGTATCGCTTAGAAAGGAATCGACAAAAAAAAACGAAACAGGAGTTGACAGTCGAGTCAGCATCCTTACCATTGGCAGTGGCTGCTTGAGTGGCGTTTACTTGTTGTTCAAGAGTCGTATCGCCTGGCTCCTCGTCCACGGAGGCGGAAGCCATCGCTGTAGCCGGAGGTCGTGATCGATGCTCCCTCGCTGCTTGCATCAACGAGACTGTCTCTGAACAAATGTTATACCATTTCGCTAAAGCCGCAAATGTGTTTTACACTCTGCCGACTACGATATCTTGAAATTCGATTGCAAAACACACATCACTTTGTTCCTCAAAGAAATCTCCGCAAGGCGAAACTGGCATTTTTTTTTCAATTTCTATTAACTGAAGACAACAAATGAAATTATAGAAAATGTTTCAGCATTCAAAAAAACATTTTTTTTTATTCGTCAATAAACCTTGGAAATTTCTGGGGACAGATGACTAAAATGTAAAAAAATCGTTTGCATGCAAGTGGATAGCGGAAATACTGCATCGATCGGAAAAGTAAGACGAAGACGACATCGCAAAAAATAAGCTTGAAAACGCAAATAGAAGTTAGCAACGATCAACCAGCACACGAATACAATAATATCCATACAACGTGATATTAATTAACATAAACTAATAAAAGAAATGCATTATCATAGCCAATGAGATAGCTGCAAATTGCTGCAAATGCAACAATCGCGTGAAATGATGTTATTTGATGAACAAGTACACTATGGAATCTAGTGAAAAATAATATAACACAAAAGTGAATTAAAATGATGACTGTAACACATGAAAAAGAAGTTTTTAAAAAGAAAATAAACAAAATTACCAACACTGTAAAGAGATAATCAGATAACAATTGTAGCTAATAGATATGAGCTGGAAGCATAATGACTGCAAATCATGTCTTTAAATAAAGGAATAAATTTAATAAGAGGGAAAAGAATGAATGATTTTTACAGTTAATTTTATCTTTATATGATAAACTTTTAGGCTATAAACAGCATTGCCACATTGTCGTCACCACACTAGTAAGAAATTAAATGCATTCAAACAGTGTCAATTACAAGTTCGTCAAAATGAAGATTTATAAAAGACAACTTTATGCACAGTTAAATAAATCAAGGGACAGTTAAATAAACAAATAAACTTCATAAAAATTTTGCAGCCGATACGGAAATGAGCGAACTGAATTTGAAAAATATAAACCGCTCAAATTTTTTAGGTCACCTATAGGGCTGAACAAAAAAAAGAAACAAGCACAAGGCAATCAATCCTCTACAGCAAACACATATCACAACACCAAGAGACCACGTCAATGACATCAAATTTTACATTAGTTTATCAAGCAGCAGCCAAATTATCGCTATGTTTGTAAACAAGGAAACTATTATCCACAGACGAATAAACTTTGGTACTAACGTCGGCGAAATCTATAGCACATGCAAAATGGTACTAAGAACAATATAATGTCATGCTGCACAATAATGCGAGTCCCATTCATTCCTTCACATTATGAGTTTAACAGAAACATATTTGAAGTCGACAAGATATGATTTTATTCCGTGGAAACCGAGAATTTCCTATCATAACGGAGCTATGATTTTGCGAAAAAGGAAGAGTGAAAAGAAAAGTGGAATACTGGAGGGCGGACAGAGCTAGCCAAGTGGAGGAACAACTCAAAAAATTAAAACCCTCATAATTCATAAACATCACAGCCTAGAAAGAAAACGAAGATTTGCCAATTCCAACTTTTCACGCATATAAATAACTTACGATGAAATTGTGTTCAGGAGAATCTCCTCAAAATTTTTAGTGCAAATTTTTCGTTCTCGTCTCATAAAGAAGTGGATTTCGCATCAATGTCTTCAGCTTTGCTAGCAGGAATCACAACCAGCTATACGTTACTCCTCCTCTTCACCTTCTGGTCATGCCTATATTTAAAATAGAATTGAATTGAAGGAGGAACAGTGCATGCAAAACTCAAGAAAAACGAACCTGCGCTAGGACTGTCGGTTTCATAAATAGGAGGACTTGGTGGTGCTGCTCTTTCAGTTGCCTCAGTTGCAGAGCCGGGCCGCGGTGTTTTCGATTCTACCTCCTTCATGTATTTTTGAATATCTTCATCCGTCTCGCTTGCAAATGGATTGGGTGCATAGAGCTGCCGATACACCTGCAATATCAAAAATCTCTATAGTGTGGTCATATCAGAACTTTAACTTGGACTTTTGGCCTCTTCCACAACTCCAACTATAGAACGTTTTTCACATAAAGCGTAGAGAAAAAAACCAAAACAATGTTGTGATGAGCTTCAAGTTCGTTTTAATTCAATCATCGGTATCTCAAACTATAGTTCCGGTCTTTTAGATGGATCGCACTTCGGTTTCCAACACTCATTTTGCAGGCAGTAACCTCATAAACTAATAAATCTGAGCTAAAAATTGAAAGAATACAAATTATTTAGAAAAGAACCTATGAAAACAGCAAAATTTTCAAGCGATAAATTTTGTGGCTTAAAAATTTCACATTTCATATTGCCACTCGAGCGTTGTTCAAATATGAGCAGCAGCTAAATACGACAACAATTTCGATTAAAAATTAATTGAACACAAGAGTCGACGACCGAGATCACTCTTGGATTTGACGAGTTAAATAAATAATTCTTGGATATTACGGTCGATAGTATGAGAAGAGTGTCAATTTTCAGAAAGGACGGACCTGGGCATTGTGCTGATGCTGCCGGTCGATTATGCCTTTGCTTGCGGTACCAATCATCACAACATGATCGCCTTGCCCACTCGTTTCCGCTTCCTACAACTTTCATTACAATTTTTCTCAGCAGCATTCCTTTCGAAGTATAAATCGTTATGATCAAGGGCATAAGTTTGTTATCCAACAGTAGGGGATGATTGAACCAAATGGTTGTGATTTTTATTTATTTTTTTTTATTTTTTTTTTAATTTTAATTTTTATTTATTTATTTATTTATTTATTTTTTTTTTTTTTTTGAAAGAAGACTGCGAGAGAACGCTGCCATCAGTTTTGCACGTCTTAGATAAATTTCAAAGAAACATTCAGTCGGAACGATGGCATTAGACTTTCGATCTTTCGCAGTGGAAAATTCACAAACTACAAATGCAAAACTTCCGCAACAACGCGTCTTAGAATGTGCAAAAGTGAACGTGGATTCGAGAAAAATGCAAAGGAAGAGATGACGTTACCGCACGCATCTGAGCCGCTTCTTCGTAGGTAACACCATCGAGAATTTGTGATTGGGGTCCCGCCGAGGTAGCTCCGAGTCGACGAGTCTCTTTGATCGCTTTCTGTTTCTCCTTGAACTCCTTTGGGTTTGCGGCAAACGGACTAAACTGGTGAGCCGAGCTGATTTTCACTGCCGTGCCGCTATGTGATGGTGTGGTCACATCTTGTACCCACTGCAATTAGTCGCATCATTGAACTGACCCCGATGAGCGTAATATAAGATGCAACATAACTGTTGCACATCAGTTCATAAACAATACAGTGGCATAAATCCTGCATGATACTTAACTTCACAGAAACGCTTATGCTCCAAATTGTTACTGACGAGATGGGAAAGATAACGGCCTCGCTTGCTGATTCTACATCATCATAGTACGATAACTACGCAGTTCTATTACGATAGCCTTAAAAGCCAGGCCTAGGGTTGATTTTTGAGAGATTACTGCTCAAAATGAGCAAAACGGAAGATTTTGAAATCGTTTCATGATTGTCGGCCCACCGATGTGCATAAGAATTTATGAGAGGGAAAGGTATTGCTTGAATGAAAAATTGCTCAGCTTGCCTGCTATTTTCCTCTCCGTTACTTCGAGAATTCTTCCAAAACAGCCATAACCCAGCGACCGCACATCAGACGGCAAAAATGAGGACATTTCAGAGTTGTTTCAGACAAATCATTGGAAAATAACAAGAGTTTTCTAATTAAAGAGTTCCCTTCCCAGTCACGCAAATCTGGAACGAGCACATTCTTTCTTCCTTAAGCACAACTAAGGTCGCGGATGACCGTTCCAAGCTCTATCTTCCTCCCCGCATCTATTTGGTTGCGCCAGTTCCCACCCTCTTGAAATAAAAAAAATAAGGTGCCTTTTCGAGAGAATTTCAATCGCTGGTTTTGTGTATCTGCTTAAGAACAAAATAAACGCCACCACTTAAGTATCCCATGTTGAAGTTCACAGGACATAACTAAGAAGTACCGCGTCAAATATATTAAGTTCAGAAAAGAATACCAAAAAAAGCAAAAGCGAGAGCCAAAGCAAGTCTGCAGAAAATCCAAGAGCGTCAAGAGTAAAACAATTTTGCTCTCATAACGATACCTTCGTGATTTTTTTCGGATTGTCGGTGCCCGTTTCAAGAATTTCAATTCGTTGATATGCATTCGGGGAGTTCAACCAACGCGACTTTTCTTGCTCCTTTCGCAAAAGAGCAATTTTGTGGGCCGTTAATGCTTCCGCATCCGACTCATCAACCTTCAACATTAACTTCTCTTAAGGAAAAAATACTACTTCCTTGTTCCACGCTTACAATTCATCGCTCATTTAAAGAACGACTGACTTAGAAATGAAGCAAGGAACTGATCACAGATTGACTTGCTTTATGATGGAACATTATCGCAAAATGCTTTCAATCATTTCACGGAAAGTATGCGCGAATGGCTAACGGTGCGCAACAAAAATGTGACGCATTGCTATCAAGTATGTGATCGGCACAACATCAAACTTTGCTGATTGCCGCACTACAAATTTAATGACACAGATACAATATTGCAAATTTTGGATAGCGATATCATTTCGGATGGGATTTGGAAATAGGCGTGGCTGATGGCGACAGTATTCAACTTGGATTCCCTGACACAATCCAAGACAATATGCAAATTTCCAGGATGCAGAAGAATTATTGCAGTTCAAAGGAGTGTTCAGCTAAGAAGCAGAATTATAAAATCATTTGCAGGGTAGCAAAATGAGTGAAATTTAAGACATACATGCTATCAAGAAATGACTCCAAGCCAAAACAAAGCTATGAAATATTTGCCTTAATCGTTTCACAAACTGACTGAAGCAGTTACCTACCTCACCCATTGCGGACGCACTTGGCGGCGAAGCAACGTCATTCTGATTGACGGTCGATGCACTAGCTGCCGCACCAGCACGAAGCACTGGCTGTCGGTACAAGTGGCCCGTTCGATAACCCTAAAATCAAGCCTCTTCTTGGTGTCGACACATTTAAATTACCAGAAATGAATCAAAGAACTGAAAACATTGAGTATATTTGTTGAAATGAGCAAATTTGATGACGAATCGAACATCTGCAAATTCATAAAAAGGTGACTTCAATATTGAAAGTTGCATTATTCATTAATTGCTTGGAGAGTCAGGGTGAGGTTATCACAGCATATATAGACTCAGTTTCGAATTGATAGATTTTCAACAAGCGCCGTGAAAAATGTTGCCGACAAACATACAAAAAGACCCAATGAGACCCATTGTGCTTATTTCGTATTGAATTCGCTGCTGAAAACATGAAAGAATCCTATAAATGTGCTCACAAATGAACACTAATCATGGAAACATGTGAAAAGGATTGCAGTGAAAATCGGAAAATAGCGAAGAAAGATGTTTTTTCTTTTCAAAATTTCAACAAAAGCGATAAAATTAGTTCAATTTTTTGTGGAAACCGGATGAAAATAAAGTAAACACATACAGCATTGTCGAGAACTCGCATCCATGCTTCCCATTCCAACTCTCCGATTCGCCAATTAATCTGCTTACCACATGCGTCCTTCGCTGGCGACCTATTCACTCCTCCACCTAAATCATATCTCACTTCTTCATAATCAATCCCCATACAAATGCCACATATCAATATTTACTTCACTCGAAGTGCACTTGCACTAATCTTCATTGGATGTGAGCAGCCAATATAGTTGACATGGTGTCTTTCCTACATTATCACCTCTAAAAAACTTGATCGATTATGGAACTCAAAAATAATCTAAAGAATAGCATAGCTGCGCGCAGCCATGTGGGCAAAGTGAAATGCCCTGAAGGTATATAATATAAGCTCTACCTTTCTTGGATAAGGAACTACAAAAAAATAAAGGTTTCTACCACAGATTTTGCAGCTTTCAAATGCTTTCCATGAGCAATCCTTGATGCCAAACTCATTAACCTTGGAGGTATGATCCAAAGAAAAGTTACCTCCTCGCCTTGCTGTTTTATAGGCTCTTTCGACAGCCTTCTCGTCTGGGATCACCAGGTTCTCCAATCCGGCACGCGCTGCTCTTAGCTGAAAAAAAAAAAACAGCATCACCCAGTAACATAGACGGTATCATGAACAGCAACTTAAATCGAACAAAAAAAAAATCCAAATCGATAGAGATTCACTCAGAAACCCCGCAAAACAGACGCATAACTCAAAGATGCTGGCGACGAATAAGCGCAAGAAATAAAACTCCGAAGGCAGGGTAATAAATCATGAAGTGGAGCCTGTTCTCATAAGCGACATAAATCATCTGCATCAGTAGTAGACATTTTTCGAATTTCAACAAAGGCGATCTTGCATCAGCTTCAAAAGACAGACCATAATGTCTTTGTATGAAAAACTAGGAGAGAAATGAAGAGAAGAAATTGACAAGCAAAGATTACTGACGAAGAGACAAATATACTGGTATATTATATATATATATATATATATATATATATATATATATATATATGCTCATGAAGATATGCATCTATATGTAAATACACGCAATTCCACCTCTGCACATGTGTATATAAATGTACATCATCGCTCCCAAATGAGCCGGGCAGTGATTGCCGAAAATAGAACATAAAAAGCATTAATAGATAAATTCATTGAACAATGAAAGATGCAATCACAAATAATCATGACTATCAAAAAAGGAGATCAAGTCACACAAAAAAGGTATTAGTAACTAATTCGCACTGTTCGAAAACAACTCTAGAATTCTCTATTTCAGATACAACTCTCGAAAGTGCCTACATAGCCGCTTAAGTAGTTACTGAGTGCAGAACGACTCTGAACAATGACATATGAAAGGAACTAATTTGCGATTAATTAATCTATAGAAAACCTGATTATCACAAGCAGCAATTAAGCTTCGAGCCAAATACAACGCCTCCTCGACTGCCTCGCCACATACAATGAACCCGTTGGTGCGCATGATGAGGATCTGAATGGCTACTCGTCACTTCGGCAGACATATACTCGCCTTCTCCAACCAACCCTTCCCCCCCCCTTCCAACAAATCTCCATTGTGCAACAAATGAGACAGCAGTTTTCAAACATTATTTTATTTACCAGGGTGCCGTGAACGTAATAAGCGTTCCGACGCGCAAAGTTCGAACACGCATAACCTGCTTAGTCACATTTCTACTGCAAATAAGCACCGTTCAAATCGATGCAATTTTATCAACGCAAAACAGGTGAATTGATTCAATTCCTGTGAAAGCTCGAATCCCTTGAGGCGATGAACTGCTGGAAAGCAAGTTCGACGTCCCTACTGTCATCGGACTGTTCCTCGCAAAGTAAGGCTTGCTCTTGGTATCACTTGCTTCATGACAACGTCAGACTACTTGTAACAGGTGTCATTCTAGATGTTCAAAATGGAAACTCTGTCTTATCCGCTTTACTCGTCAGATCTTTCGCCATAAGATTTTCACTTTTCCGTAGCGTTGATTGTTTCATCCAAGGGTACCGATCCAATAAGTGCAGTGATATCGAACTTGCCCTCTGACATTCCATCACCTCAGGGATCGAAATTTATAGCAGAATGGGATATATTCGCTTGTTTCACTTTAACAACAATCTCTTAATTTGACTGAAAATATTGCGTTTCAGCAGAATTTTATATATACATATAAAGGATAAATTTTTCGCGCCGAAACCCTTATTAGTTCCGGGACAACTTAGCAATAAACTTTACAATGTTCCCCCTCCCTGTGAAAAAACCAGAATACGTTTAAAAATCATCGTCCTAATACACTTAATATTAACTACTGCAGTGCCTGCTAAAGATGACGGTGAAGAGACATTATATAAATCGTAAAAATTGGAAAATAAATAAGTATAGTGTGGCAGCATCGCTTCTCATGCACATAAGAAGGATAGGGGAAAAAGGAAATCCTCACAAATTCCTTCATAAAAAAAAACAGAAACAACTCGATTTGCCTTCGACTGTACGCAATTCATCGATCAAAGACGAATAGTAACAACGAATACAGCACACAACACCAAACAGGATCAACAACTCATAGTAGTAGCAGCACACATATTATGCAAAACTATACACTCACAAAGTGAACAACTGGTCAAAATGAAGAGTGAGAACCAACGAAAACAACCTTTCATCACAAACAACATCCATGCATAGCAGCAATATCTCGACAGTGGTGTTGTGTTTGCGGAGGCAAAGGAAATAGGGAGATCTTTGGGAGTAAAAATGACAAAAAATGAGGAAGGACGAAGAAGCCCGATCTATGCCAATCCAAGATTTTCTGGAACTGCACTGCCTTCGACCTCTCCCCTTTTCAGTCCCCACCCCATAATATACGCTACTAACTTGAAAAAAGTACCATATGATAATATAAGTCTCTGACTGTGTAACTGGTTGCCGATTAGGAAGAAGCAATTTGATGAACAAAACGCGTAAAAACAACCATCAAAAAATATCAACAAAAATAACAACTCAAATGAGATAAAATAAACGACAGCACAAAAGATAATTAATGCACAAATAAGAAACTAACATAGTAGATACAAGTTTCTATTTAAAAAAAAACGTCAATTGAAAGCAAAAATAAATGCTTCATAGGAAAATGTTGCAAGGTATGCTAGGTGTCATTTATTGCCCTCAATTCAAATATTTTTTGCAAACAATTCCTTGAGGAGGATGTGTTATATACTACTAGAAGAATTCAATTTATGACGAAAACACGGACAATGTTCCCTATAAACGGCAGCTCGTCAAGATGAAACTTAACAAACAACGTAGGAATCCCAATGGAACCGAAAGAAAGAAAAGAGAAAGAATGACGAATCGAGTATAGTTCACTGAGTATGAGGAATTGAAAAAATAAATGTAGACTTCAGTTTGATCAGTGCTTGTCAAAAATTCATAAATTATTCTTCTTCTATGCCAGATTTATTGCAGGAAGTTCCCTTATTTTCACTTCCAGGCTTATAAGGAAGCATTAACATTACAAATTCTAAGAAAAGAGAATATATTACTTCACGAAATGAATTAGGCAGTCATTTTTTGAAGCTAAAAAATCCCCAATTTGCGACAAAAAAAACGCTTGAACTGGCCACGTCCCAATACAAAGATTAAAACTAAGAGAGAAAAAAAGAGAGAAACTTATCGAAGCAACAATAAAATTGAAAAAATCTTCCGTTTTTTTTAGAAAAAAAAATGCATGCCTGAGTATCACAAGCGATGATTGTATGAAAGGCGAGATGTAATGCGTCTTCAACGGATTCGCCACACGTCACAAAGCCATGATTGCGTAGAAGCAACACCTAAAAGGTGCATACACACACACACACACAAACACAAATAGCGCTCCTATTTCATTTGACATTCACAAACATAACAAATAAACATGCCAGTCGTTTACTATCAACCATATATAACGCTACTATTTTAAACAGTCGGAATTATTTTTTTGGCAGGTTTGTAAGTTCTTTTTTTGGAACCTAATTTTTGCAACAAGTTTTATTCCTGTTTATAATACATGATGTTGTATTTGAAGATTTTTGAAAAGTTTTTTTTTAACCGTTTAAATTCCCAAAAAAAATTCAGATAATGCGCGAATTTTTCATTAAATTTTTTAATCGATTTACAATGAGATTTTATCGCCAAATGAAGATGTTTTCTTGAGTTATATTATTATCGCCCAATTGCTAGTTTCTAGAAACTTTTGTAAATATATCTGATTGCCTATTTTTAAAGAAGATAGAAGATGCAAAATTGAAGATTGTGCTTAACGACTATATAATGTGTGACAAAGTAGAAAACTATATGAACCACTTCGATCGTATTCTTCTCATATCAGTTCATTTAAGATTGTTTCTGTTTATGGCACAAAAGAAAAAGGAAGCATCAAATGTAATCCACTGCTAATAAATCTCTATGCATATTTTCAAGCAAAATTAATTCATTCATTCGCAATAAAATCTATGGAAAAATGAAAAATTTAAGTTCAATAACTTATAGTAAAAGTAAAGTAAAGTAAAAATAACGATCTAATTGTCTCCACAATCATATTGCAGAATTGAACATTCTCTATGATCAGTTTATTTAGCAACTTTTCACACAGAAATTCAAATCGACGATAATTAGTATCTATAAATTATCTATAAATAAGATTTTTTTTTTCAAACAACATGCAAACATATTCAAAAGTCATGCGAAACGATTTATACACAATATGAAACATGATTTTTGCCTTTAAAAAACATAAACATGCAAATTTTTTAATCAAATAGCATTTAAGTTTCACATACACATCGATCACATGCTCTTTTCTGAAAAATCGTCCAGTCGAGGCTTATCTCCCTCTTTTTTTATTAACCAAATATACTTCTTTTGCAATTCAGATTTACCTAAATTTAACGTAGACCGCACCAGGCAGAACAGAAAACATAATGGCTTAATGATGGAAAAATTTGCATCGAAGAAAAAAATTACGTTTTTGTCACCAAGATCCTTTATAATCGATTCGCGCTCGGATTCTTCATCGAGGATCCCCTGAAATACATATATTGATCCATATAAACATATATGTAGAAATATACAAGTGGTACATAATCTCAACGCGTAATTGAGCTGCCTCTCCTCGTTTTTTAGCACCGGAAGTTGCTAGAAGACTCAGTAATCCCCATTCTTTTCTGTCAAAATTACATTTGAAGCGATATATGTTCTTGCGTCCCGAGAAATCATCAGCATTACGAAAAAGAAGTGAATTATGGATTGCGCAGCTTTCAGTGAGTCCCCATTTCATCGAAAAATGGGAAGATCCTCATTAGAGAGCGATTTTTATAGTCTCTGAGCCATTATCCGCAAACATACTGCTTGCACATACACATGGATAAGCATCTACTGAAAATAAAATCATGAACGAACTCCCCGATGTATAAACATACGTAATCAGATCATAACGCACAAGAAGCGACCTTTTTCCACACTATCGCATGATCATGCATCCACTTTTAGAGCTCCTAGATACTGCGCTATAGCAACTGGCAAGTGCTACATGTAACATAGTTTTAAATAACCATGGCCAGCGCATCAAATAAGGAGTAGAGGAATTCGAACAGCGTCGGATTGAAAGTTGACGCAATCAGGCTGTCTACAAGCTTCACATTGGGAGCAGCTGTCCATTAACTCCACAAAACTTCATTTTATTTCGCGTATCGCATTAAAACATCTGCCCACATGAAATTTCGGCGCGCTCTTTTACTAGATTATTTTTTTAACTCGCATCGAAACCCACGCTTCCCTCCTACCCTCAACATTATTCGATTATGACGATTCTTCAACCTAATTACTTTCATGACCACAAACGTCAAAATAAAGCGCAACGTGGACGGCAGGAAGTAGTGGCCACCCCTCTGAACGTAATTTTGAGGTTCCAAGGGCTCACCCCCTCCTCGAAAACTCAGAATGAGTCTTACTTCACGTCACACTACGACGGCTGCCCAAGTTTTGTTTCGCTTTGAAAATAAGTTCTTCGTATTGGAATTGTTTCGAAGGACACTTACTTTCATGACATCTTTTTCATTCATTTGCAACCAGCATATCCCTATTTTAAAATCCCTTCTAGCAAATATTACTCACGAATAGCATCAAAAAAATTGTCAAGGTGGATAAAGGGTAAATCAACGCAAAAAACCTTAGGGAAAATACATGCGCTGAATATTCTTTGGGTAATTATAATGAGCCACTGCTTACAATTTTCACCCATGCAGAAGATGGGATTGCTGCTTATATGCTACGGAGATAGCTGATTTAGATATTTTGTCTAAGGATTGATGCTCATTTTATGCTTGCGTATAACTCAACCGCCAATAAATATTGATATGGAAGCATTTCTTGAGTAAAAGAATTCAGTAGTTAATTGCCTAATACATGAGCCCACAACATTAGAGTAGCGGAAAGCCCATCACAGATATGCATGGTAGCTGAAGCTTACTCCCGAATTTAGTGAACTTGAAGAAGTGGTTTTATTCAAATACAGCAACACAAACCTGATAATCATGGTAGGCGACTGGGCCGATGATCATCGCTTCTTGGCAGATTGGAAGAAGGCCACACTTCATCGAGGAGACAGCCGACACAACTGCGGTGTGCATGTGCAGCACACAGCGCACATCCGGACGCGCCTTATGAATCGCCGAATGTAAAACATAGCCAGCCTGGTAAATAAGGATAATCATCAACAACAGATAATTTAAATAAATTGTAACATTAGTTATTGAGAGCGATTATCATAACAAATTCAAGTATTCGAATATATAACGAGCATCAAGCAGCATGTGGATTTCAAGTATTCGAGTACACGAGTACCAAACAGTACGCCGAATTCAGGGAAAAAATTGAGTAAACGAAAGATTGGTCGGCATTTTCATGGAGTTCTTAGAGCTACAAAGATGCAAGAATTAAAACCTATTAGAAAGAATAAGCTAAAGGAATTAAAAACGAACGCTACATCCAATAGACATCTATAACGACTCTCTCTATTTCTCACACATATTTAAAAATTCAGCCGATAAAACTAGCGTTGCAATTCACAACAAATAAAGAAAAAACCATACTATTTAGAAGCAAATTACAGCAAGTATTAGGCAGAATTCTACAATGAACAAAATCTATAAAGAACAGCGTATGAAATACCTGGTTAATGCCTAATTTTGTTGATCCATGATCCAAAATTTCGCCATCCAAATTCACCTTTATCAACGAGGCGGCAGTAATTTCGTGATAAAGCAAACCGAATGGATTTATCAAGACCTCATCCGAATCGTGTGACAACCTCAACTGAAATAACCAGCATTACCTGCAATGCCAAAAAGGATGCATAGAAATTTCTCTACCCTTTTGTCTTTACACGACCAAAACACGTCATAATAATGTATAGCCGGCCACTTGCGCCATAAGGTGTACAAAATTTTATCTGTATCACACATTTTTGCAGTAGGAACTCTCAAGGTGCGCACATTAATACTCTCTAACAAAGTTCCGCTCACATGAGGTGAAAAAAAGCAGCAAAACATATATAACGCAGGCTAACTTCCTTAACAACAGAATACACTTACAGAAAATAATAAACCAGTGCATCAAAATAATGCAAATTTTATCTCGTAGGAGATTCTATAAAATGCTGTCTCTCAGTGGACGCCAACTGAACCGTATACGGTTATGAGCGCGCAAAAATTCATCTTTCGAATGGTCAATGAATGTGTTGAAGCATTAAAAAATTGAGAACATTTGGAAAACAGTGATCTCAATTAGCTGCTTGGTTGAATTGCTTGAAAAATTCAAAAAAAAAATGTCTGACCCTCATTCACGTTAAAAAAACATATATTTTTCCATATAAGATGGTGAAAGATAAAGAAAAATATAAAAAGCGAAAGAGTAAAGTACAATAAGCGCTATCTGATCTAATCTAAGACAACAACAACAACAACAAAAAATAATAATAATAATAATAATAATAATAATAATAATAATAATAATAATAATAAAACTAAAGCAAAATATATTTTCAAATCCGCTAAAAAAATATTTTTGAGAAGGTTTGCAATAAAGAAGCTATTGGAGAATATGCAGATGACGCGACGTTTTTGTTTGGCTAGAATTTTCGGGGTTCGAGCGAGTGCAATAATCTCATGTTTTTAATTAATGGTGCATTTATGGGTTTAAATAATTCCATGGAACAGCGATGTATTTAACTTTCAGATCATAAATTCACTCAATTCGAAATTTATCACATTCGGTTGCTTAAATGAGTGAAAAAATTTGTACATTTGAAAATTGTACATTACATATTTGTAAAGAAGAAATTAAATAAAGCATTATTTAAATCTACGTTGAAAATTTCTACTCGATCAATTTAGATGTAATAAAAATCATCGGAATAAATTTTAGAGTTTACTTATTCATATGCACCGATAAAAAATGATCGAAAAACAAAGCTCCACTCACCGTAATATGGTTATAAATTCCCTGTGACCATTGAAACAGATCCACTAGACGATACAATGACGCCAATCGATTCCTCAGCATCTTCTCCGCTTTCGAATATTTATCATTTCCACGAAGGTCGGCAATCGGCAGGATATTGGCCGATCCTGCAAAAGATCGAACTTCCTTCAGTGATCCTTATTAAGCCCGTAAGCAGCAAACAGAGAGGAGTTTGAAGGCGATCCTTTTCCATCTTAATGTTAATTCTCTGCGAAACTCCCATCTAATCCCAACCTTTCATTGTGCTAGGCAAATCCCCAAGAAACAGATACGATTTTGATGCACGTGCATATTGTGGCATATACACGTATAAATCTTCCTCCACATTATTCAGGACAGGTTCATGGGAACCACAACGAACAGCTCTAGACTTACAAAATTCAACGCTTAATATTATCAGACTCAAATTTGAAATTTTTTTCCTGTAGTTTTGAAACGATTCGGCGCTTTTTACAACGTTCGGAGCTTTTTTCGACTATATTTTTTACCCTTTTGCTTATTTCCTGCAACGTGCAAGCGTTCACTTGGAAATGCGCCCCTTCTCTCCCACCTACTCAATTCTGATAGAGAAGAGAGGGCAAATGGTGAAGAGGGACGATGGAAGTTCTCCAATCTTCGATGTGAATGCAACACTTTCTGACACATTTAAACACCATAAACGGTTTGGTATAATCACATTTCCGATTTCATCTTTGGCTATAGTGTTTGACCAAATTTTTGACTAATTTTGCTCTGATCTTTTCAATCAGAATCCCGAACGCTGCCTATAACATTATCGCTTGATTTCTTATATATCTGTCAATAAAATCCAAATAATAATAGCTAAATTATAGGAGAGGGTTTGAGATTGCTGGTGACAATTTGGTCGCTATGAGAAGTAGATCGTTTCGAATGCAAAAGTTGCATTGTCGTAGATGTGACACGTCCATTCGCCAACAACCTCAATTCTCTACGACTTCCTATTTCGAAAGGCCGCGCCATGTGAAAATAAGAAAACCTATCAACCGGAAATAAAGTCACAGTTGGGGTTGCTTACCGATATTGCGCAGACTGGCAGCCGCCAAATGGCCGTGGGGCAAGGTGAGTTCGGAAAGACGTTGCAAAGTTTTTAAATGTTCAGGATCGCTTTTATTATTTTCACTCTCTTGCCTTATCAATTCCTCCAATTCCTTGCAGAAGCTTTTCGACTCTAAGATCTGCTGCACTCGTTTCCGCCTCTCCATTTCGGATAGATCCTCCTGCAAAGAACGAAATCCACTTTATGCAAACATTTGCAAGACTTTGAAATAGTGCCAATTTAAGAAATAGAAAGATTCCACGAAATATACGCTAAAATATTCGCGGCAATCGACGTAGACGCATATGACTCACTGCCTAGTGTATTGCAATTGCAGTAGCAAAACTATATCTAGATATTATACAGCATTATATTTAGAAATACTATTATACGTGGTGATAAAAAAACAACTTTGAATGTACTCTGTAGAATTGGAAAAAGTGGATAAAACATCCAGCCTTTTCTTGTAACCAAGTTTATGGCAGCATGTTTGAGATCAGAAAAAATAAATAGTTCACTGGACTGGGGATTATATGGGTGCAAAAGAGAGAAAACCTAACAGTGAATATCGCCAGTGGATAAGGATTCAATTGAAACAGCGGTTTATATAATTACTGCTTAAATACGCTTCAGTCAACAACCATCAATTAAATTCCTTTGTCACTCCAAGAGTTCACTATGTTTGATAACGCCTATTCATCAAACACAACACTGAAAGCACACCGATAAGTTCATTTACGAGAGCGATCAGTGCTCTTTGTTTACGTTATCGCGTTAGATAGGACAAGCAGAAAAATGTAAACAACCTTTATGGCTGCTGGCCTCTGCAAATCTTTGATATATTCCGGATCATCAGGATCAAAATTGATGAAAGAGCGCTCTGGTGCCCCATTAGACGTGCCGTTAGTTTTCCCAGGCATGTCGCCACTGAAAATCAAACAATATTTTGTTGAGTTCGATCCGTTAAATGCAATTCCACGCTAATAGCACACGGGAATATACGATTTCATTTGGGTCAAAGTTCGCCCTAAACATATTGCTTGGAGAGCTATGCATTCAAGCTTTATGAAACATACATCATGATGGTGGAACGACTAGCAGCAACGGTGAAACGGCATCTTATGCAAATTCTATAGTATTGATAACAATGTAAAACACTGGAACAAATCCATCTCACTGGTGAGGACTAATGAAGATGTCCGGCAAATTTTGATGGTCACATCCATTTGGCTAGATCACTTTCCTTCCATCGGTTGGCCCAACCGCTGAATTTCCACCGGCCAACTCATCGACGTCTGACCACGAAGTGATCCGTCTTCACACATCAACGATTAAAAATAGATCATTAAACTTTTAAAATTGCATAGATATGCAAAATCGGAAAAAGCAAGCAAAGACTAAGGCTAGTGTGCAGCTAAATGCAAGAAGAGCGCTATTTGAAAGGACGCAAATTGAACGAATAAACGATGTAATGTGGGAAACAATAAGAGGCAAGGGCGTCGGAGAAGCGCAATAAATGAGGCGCGACGCGCCGTTTGCAAAATTGGTGCAACGCGCGAATCGCCACCGCCTGCCAGCAAGCAAACTTGGCCACACCAGACGAACGAACGGCTCTGGGCAGCGTCCGAGTGCAAAACAATCCGTGGCGTGCCAAGAGACGGCGATCGCCCTCAGTGATGCGGTCAGTGGCTCGATCGTTAGGACCCCCGGCTGCGGCTGCATCAACCCTTCTTTGTATTTTCCTTTTCTCCCGAGGTGAGCCCCCCCCCCCCCCAACTTGCACGTTTTTACGACCAATCGATCAATACCATTCGGGTCAATACCTCATTTTGCAACAGACACAGTCTCACCACATTTCAGCATCCACTTTTTATGGGTTTGTCGGACGTTAGCAGCGAAGGCAAATCTCGGTGGGTGGGCGGCAAACGCTGCTATAACAAATTCCATCATGCAAACTGCACCACTGAGTTCATCTTCGAAAACACAAAACTTCAATGAGCACAAAGCGTTTGCATACTGGCCAACAGCAAGTGACATTCAATCCAACTAGAAGATTGTCAAATGACACTCATCCGGACATATCATCTCAACGTTCCATAAATTACGCGTGCATTTCTCACAACTGGCGCCCTTTCAATGGAGACCCTTTTTGGAAATTAGACAACTAGAGGTCATGCTTGAATCTTCCTTCTTTCCGTCATGACGGGTGCAGAGGGAGGAATTTAACTTCGAGAGGATCCTCGCCAATAGAAGTCGAACAGCCTATCACTACAGCAGATTATGCAAACAAATATCGAAGCCCAATGAGTCGAAACAGGTAGCAACAATTGTCAGGAGCAGCCATCTATAATATTCAAGTATTTCAAGCAATCAGCTAATGACTTAGGGCACGATGATGCGAAATAGAGAAGCATGAAATATAGACACCTCAATAAACCCACTAATCTGCAAGTTCACTTGTGATGCCCTCACTCAACAACGTGCTATTGGTCGTTACCTTCGTTGCCGATTGACGCTTTCGCGGCGCAATTCGAAAACATCAAAAGAAGCTGATGAGTGAAATAAATAAGAGCAACAATTAAATACATCAAATGAATAAAACTCCACCGATTGAGATCGCCACCGAGATGACCGACGTGACTAATTAAGTAAACCGAAAGGACCAAAAGAGCGAATTTGTGCTATAACGCTAGGCGATCTGCATGCGGAACAATAGAGGTTCTCCGTCTATGACAAAAAAAAAAGGCGGATTTGAAGAATACGGATCATGTGAAGTCATTCAAAAGCGAATATAACAGTTGATAAGTTAATGTGCACTTCCGAACACAAAATTATGTACATGAGGTATAGTTATGAATAAAACATTCAAGAAGTGATGCTTTGAAATCAGATTTAGTGTCTGAGTCAAACTTAGTTTTCGGAGACCTCAAAGTCGCGCTCTATGAGGTGCTGAGCTGGATGGCCATATACTGACACCAGTATTCGGGGGTGAGATGAAGAAGAAACACGGCGTGAGAAGTAGTGGAGGAGGTGGATCGAGAAAGAGGCTAAGGGCGGAAGGCTTTATCAATTTAATACGGGTTTCTTTCGAGAGTTTAACTTTATCAAATGCATTTGATAAAGTGATTAAATATGATACTATATAGCACAAAAGAAAAATGCATCCCTCATTACACCTAACAAATACACGTGTAATAATATTCAAGTAGAGAAATACATAACAGTACAATCAAATAGGGCACATTATCCCATTGGCGCTATCAACAACCAACTATTGACCACCATGATAGGTAAATATCTACATCGAAAGAAAATAACAATACATGTATTTCACAATCGATAATCTCCACTCACTAATTTTTATCATGTATGCAGCATTTTTATCCCATAATTTTCCCATCCATCTGTCAGCTAATCAAATTTACATATTCAACTAATATTCAATCGGTATTTAATCAATATTCAATTAGTGTCTAGTCCACCCTCCTGATAACTTTCAACAAATCAAAAAAAAAGAAAAAATTCGCTGAGATAGTCGCAAAAAAAAAGTTTTGATTTTCCGTTTCCCATAATTTATATGAGACAAATAAAAAATCGATATGGACCATACTTAAAAAGGTAATCAGATATTTCACAGACTGTTAAAATCGAATTCTGTGCTTACCAATCGAAATAACAAGTGAACAAAAGAACAAAAATTGCGAATTCTTTGACTGCGTTTCATCTCGAAACGACCTTCCTATTTAAATAGACAGAAAGACAGATTATCACATCTGCTATCCAGTATATAGCCGTTTTTTAGATGCGTAAATCTCACAATTTATCAATGGCCATATGTCTCTTAAGTTGATGAGGAAAAATTTCAACGATTTTTAACAGCAAACGATTTGTTTTTTAGCACTGATTAAAAATAAGATTAGCGTAGACCGACTGGAATTTCGGTCTGATTTATCTTCGATGAAATTCGTTTATGGTTTTGTATACAGGTGTCATTTAGGAAATTCGGGTTGAGTTCATGGAAGTTCAACAAAATGAACATAGAAAAATTGAGGGGGGGGGGGGTAATCCAAGGAAACCTCGACAAGAAATTTCACCTAGAAATACCGACCTATAAAAACCAACCGCCAGCTGCAATCTTGTACGTAACCAAGGAACACTCGTAAATGAGAAAAAACATTCATTCTTTCAAAACAAGCAGAAAAAAAAAAAACGAAGCACAATTTTGCAATGATTTCAGCAGAAGAAAATCGCCAATGTTACTCTGAGTGGACAGTCCGAAATCGCTCGATCATGCAACCACATAGCACCGGCTCGAGTTCTTTTTACGTTAGACAATACCCTCTTCATTTCCTCTAATCATCCCCCGCTCCCTCCATTCCCTTCTATTTCTGAAAAAAAAGGTTTACTTACGAATATTTCCGAAGCGTTATAAACTCTTGTAAGATCTTGCCAAAATTTCAAAGAAACTTTCTCCATTATTTAAAAACCTTGTCAAATTTACGATCCCCGAAAATTTGATGAAGGTAAGAGGCATCTCCACAACGCATTTTCAACGAATATATGGATTTATTCATTTAGAAATATGAACTTAAGTTGGGATTTTCTCGAAAGCAATGGAAATTTGATTAGCACCGAATGTATGAGTGAGAGCCGGAACAAATAAAACAATGATTCGTTGAACAAGTGCCGACTGAATTCAAACGAATGCAGAAAATGTGAAAAAATTTTGATAGGGAAAAAACCATGCAGAAAAACGAAAAAAACAAACAATCAAAAACAATTCTAAAGACAAAGCTACAAAGAATTCGCGGAGGGAAATTCCCCGTCAATAACGGCAGAAAATTTCGCTTAGAAATCCGCGCAGAAGTTCGCCTGAAGCTGAATACAGAGGGAACAGGAGGATATGATCGCATGCATGGATCGATGCAATCTTTTATAGATAAACTCAATCTGAGTGAGCATATCCTAGTGATAGCACTCCATACCAGTGATTGAAACACTTGCAATGCTGCGCGGAAGTAGTCGAGCATGCCTAAGGGTGACAACATTTTATTGTTGATGCAGCTGGAAGCATTCTGGGTGAATTCACCTTGGCAAACTTACTAAGAATGCTTAGTAAACTTAGTAAACTTCATCGGTTGCTCACTTTCATAGGTATTTATCACAAGCGTAAATAAAGTACTACAGCAAGCACAGAATTTTTCTTATCGGCTGGCACAATATTCAAACAATAATATTCCACAATAGTTGCTATTTCCTCTAAGCCTTACCTCTCTTATCAACTCTGTCTAGTCTTTCAAACAAATTCTATACTTCCTCCAAAAATAGATCCACTGTTTAAAATTAGGAAGAACCAGAACACTTATGAGGTCTCAAGCCATCTCACATATAATTTAAGTTTCTGTGCTTTCATACTGTCGGAGATACGATGGTACCTATACCATCTTTGTAGGGGGAAATACATAGAAGTATGGAATGGATATAAATGCGCAGAAATCGATGCATAACATCCGAACATAATTCTTGAAGCATGAATAGGCAAAACAATCGGACATTCTCTCTATTGGCTTGTAAAGCCTGGCAATTTTTCGTGGCACCCATAACGCATTCGTTTGGCTTTACTTGCACAGTCCTAAAATAAGCTTTGTGCTAGTTGAACTGGCGGAAGCGCAATGCCCCACCAACGCATATATAACAATCACCGAGAGAACCATTGCGAGTTAATTACTACATTCAACTTGCGTAGAATTCGAACAAAACAACGAATCGGAAAACGGGCATTCAAAACATCGATGCATCAATGTGAACGTTGTTCTTGCAATCATAAAGTACATTTTCTTTGAGACAATAAGAAACAGTGTATTTCACAACAAGTCAACTGCTCAACACTAACATAAAGGAAATGTTTGATAAGCCTGCCGAGAAATCACCACAATCGTTGCGATGTTATGCGCAGCCGTCTCGCTTGAACCGGAAGTCGCCAAGAAAGTGTTTCAATGAAGGTACTTTTTCGATGTTTTCAGTGCAAAATATGTGAGAAATGCGGCACAATTTAGTGTTCAAAGACCTTATGAACTCGAGTAGAACTGCCGACGCAAATAAAGGTGTCCTCCGCTGAAATTCATTAATATGCCTACCGCCTTCAGTACCTAAACAGATTGCGACTTCAACTGAATGGTTTTAGTGCAGGAAGTCTGTATATATAATAGCATCATCGAATTATATTTAGATGAACTAAGTGAGGAAGAAACAAGAAGGAAATGCCTCTCGATGGCACATTATGCAGCTATGTCGCTAGCATAGCCCTTCGTGCAGAATCGATAGTGTAGCACAGCGCTCAAGCAACAAAAGCGTGCCGCAACACAACAGCATAAGACTGTGTGCTTCGTTCGGGCTCCGCACCACTCATTTCAAGGCGACAAAGAAAACGCGCCCTGTCTAATGTTCCCTTCCTTAGGAATCATTCGTGAAGGCTGCACTAATGAAATTATCAAAAAAGCACACTTTAGGAAATTCTGTGGCCAGAAAAGCGCAATTTTAGTCTATTTCAAACAGTCAGCCTTGGAGTAGGAAGGCAGTGGAAGGGAGGGAAAGGGGGGGGGGGGGGAGGGGTTGCAGATCTCTTTTTTTGTTCGGGCGGTACAGTAGCTATCTTAGTTCAAAAATCCCTCACAAAATCCGTGTTAATTGGTGGTACGCTCTAAATCATCTTTCTTCGTCTCATCAGTTGAAGGTCTCTGCAGCGATCAGTGGCATCCGCACCCCAAATACGTCAATGGACAAGTTTATTCGTCCCCCTTTATCGTTATCATCAAATGGTAATATTGTCTGTTGAAAAAAAACCTCATCAACATCAGCTTCACTAAGCATTCATTTGACTTAAATTTTTTAAATAAAAGAAATAGTTGCTTCAAAAAACTCGACTCGTTGATACATATAGGTGCCAAGTTCAATTCCATTTCCTAAGAATATGCCCCAAGTTGTCAGCACCCTTCTCTCAATAGCAACCCAACAATACGTACAAGTGAACGGTGGTAGTCGTCATTCATACGAATCGTCGAGCATCTTAAACAACGAGTACAACAATCTCGGCTATGTGGTGTTACAACGTTGCTGCAAACTCACCACTTCACTTCTCCCTACCTCATAATCGATTACAAAATACGACTCATTCAAAGATAACAAAACATTATCCTTGAGGATAAGCTGCCGATAAAAATAGCATAACATTCGAATACTTCATAACAACCGCGTAGGTTTTTTTAATCAAAGGGAGGGAGGGAAGAAAGAGGAGGGATGAAATGGGAAGGAGGGAGGAGGCAGGAAAATGGAGAGGTAGAGGAGAGGAGATAAGGAGTGGGAAACCCTTCAAATTTCTCTACTCCTAGGAAAACAACACCACTACGAAAGGGGAGAGAGGGTTAATAAACAATATGTGGGAATAACAAAATAGCATAATGCCAGCTTGCTTGAAATTTTTGAGGCTTCAAGGAACGCACATGAGAAATGCAAGGCATCCAGTTATGCAATGGCGGTTTTTCGCATAGGATGGAGGAACTCGCTCTGCTTCTCAACTCCATCTCCACTTTTTTTGGGGTGCCAGTCTGTACGGTACACAAAACTCCCCGAAAATCTTCGCGAGCAGTGACATAGCATAAAACAGAAAGATTTTCCGCGTGATGCTTGTAAAAGTACAGCTGATTCTAAGTTGACGGTCATTGAAAACTCATAGTGATTCGGATGCAAAGAAGGAGGAGGGGACCTTTCGACCATTTCGAGAAACTATTAAATAGTACAATAACGGCTAAATAAACTACTGTTATCATAACACGTATCGTTCACATCAATGCAACAGCTAATTCAGGAAACGCCTTATGCGCTTGAGCATAAAATTGCAAAACTTGAGGTCCCAGTATCGATTACAGTTAGCAAAATGTCGGAAATTCCGAGAACGTACCGATGTATACCGATAAATGCAAAAAAAAAGGGAGAGAAAACCGATGATAATAATAGTGGAATAAAAACGATGCCAATCTCTAAAAATAAAAGAATCAAGAATTTTCCATAAAAGTATTAAAAAAGTTGAAAATTAGATTCCGGCAATGTCTTTTTTCTCATTTCGTGAATCAACTCTCAGAATAACAAGAAAGCTACCTCAAACGAAATATATAATCGCATAAAATCTAGTGAATTCGCCAATGCATCAATAAGTTTAATTTTTAGTGATTATGAATCGTTGCTCATAGCAAAGAAAAAAATTCCCCATAAAAAATGCTCCATTTGGGGTCCTTTTATGAGATGTTTAGCCATCCATTAGATAATTTTAAAATGGATGTGTCATCGATAAGAGATACATGCATATGTATGAATGTTTCTTTTAATGTTTTTAAAAGAAAGTAAATAGAAAAACCTCAACAAACAATAGACCGATTAACGCTTCCATTAGTATCGACTTAACAAAGTCATTATATATTCTCAACGTTTTTTTCAAACTTACTAATCAACAAACTTAACCACTATAAAACTTCCCCGCATAATGCAAAACATTATCAACTCTCGATACCCGTAAAATCTTCAACTTATCGCAAATGAAACCGCCAGCAAACATTGAAGAAAAAAAATTGCCCGTCACAATAATCGAATAAACATGAGATTTAAACGCGACGAAATAATAATTGATTGCTGAAATTGGGGAAAAGAAATATAAACGTCACTGTCATATAAACCCAACATTTTCCCGGGTAGTATATCAGCTGGACTAAGAAAATAACGGGCAAATCGTCTGCATCAATTGATTGCGCATCTTCGAAGGTAAACAATTTCAAGAGGTAATAACAGATCTTGCTAATTGCAAATCAGAAAAAGATTTTCAGTTACAACAGTAGCATGAATTGCACACTTCGGCACGGAAGTCTGTTGGCTATTGCATATTTCTTTCTACTTCTGGGCCTTGGTTAAATCGATCCCCGCTCCAGACGTGGTCGCGAACTAGGCTGTGCTTAATCTACATCTCTAATTTGTCATACACGCGACATTGCTTGAAGTTTGTAGCAAACTATTTGTCAGAAAAGAAGTGAGTGAGGAAAACACATCCGACAAAATCGCAAAAAAAATGTAGAATAGAAGACAGCTCCTCAAAAATTAGAAAGAAAAAAGGAAGCATACAATCGAGTGCACATCACCGAGTCGAATACGGCCAGCGGTGTGCTGCACAAATTCAACCGGCAAAGAGTTGTTCGAGAATTGAGGAACACACACAACTTAGTGAATCCACAACTTTTGAGGCCCCATCGCGCTCTGCATCTGCAGTTCCTTATAGCTTTTGAAAGATAGCTGTAAACAGCATCGTATCCAGCAATTTCAACTACATGTCAATTCTGCCTCGACCTAAAACCTAAGACCCGTTCACGTTCAATGGTGGATCAGCAAACAAAAGAAAGTCTAGTGAGAAAGGAGATCGGATGTCTAAATCAAAGATCGACTGATTATTCATTTATCTAAGCGCCTCATTAATCTTAATAAACCATAACAGTACCAACAGAAAGCTTGAATTAGTTCAGTTTGGAAGTGATTTTGGAATTTTAATGTTTTACGTACCGAAAATTGAACCACATAAACATCACTATTGAACACCCGTTACGTTCAAGAATATTGTACTCTTTAATAACCAAGATACTTCCTAATCAGCTATTAAACAGATTTAATGTGCCGAAACGAAATGAGAGTTGGAAACGGTTTTTCTGGAGGAACATGGTTGGGGAGGAAGAATGAGCATAACATCTTCAGCGCTATTCTTGAGGTGATCGAACACACTACAGGAAGCGTGTGGGGTGGAAATTACATTATGCAAATATAAACACATTAATGGAAATATTCCCGAGGTAGGTTCGCACTCCAAAAAAAAAGTAATTTTCTGCCTTGCCATAATCTAATACTAGTGGAAAAATGAACTGTCAAAAATTGTGTTTTTCACTTTGCGAGAATATTTTTAAAAGCAGAAATAATATATAAGAATCCATCTTTGGAGAGGAAAGAGCCACTTATGAATTCGCTCTGAATATGACTTGAATGCTTGATCGCTGTAGCAATAAACAACATCAGTGGGGTGAGAAATTTAGAAAACGAAAAAACATATAGCAACATGTTGGAAGATCCAGCAACTTGGACGCACAAGGTCATCGAATAAGATTGCAGTGCATGCTCTCATTGAAGTTATGATCATAGGAAATTGTTCAATATTTTCATTATTTTAGCCGTTATTTATCGCTGCGAAATTTGTTGAAAACAACTCACCTAATGGTTTGATGTTAAGGTGCTAAACTATCGCCGTATGATCAATTAAATACCAAATCACCCTCTCCATTTACCCCCTCCCCTCCTTTACTCGTTACTTAATTCTATAAAGAATATTTCAATTACATATTAATCTAAAAATGGCAAAGTTAATTAAACAAGTCGCCATACACAAACAGCAATCAAAGATTGCAAGTGAGAATGGGCAAAGTGTTGGCGTATACCGCTTCGCGCAATGCATTTAAAAACTTGCAATGTGCGCTGCCGCAGGTATCCGTGCATCACATGACAAAAAAAAAAACACCTCTCCATGCTCCAGGATGCAACTGGTAGCCAACCAGGAAAACCTTTCCAATGTGACTTTGATTTGTGGACAATAGAGAAATATTGATGAGACAGCTGCTGTGAAAAAATATATTACGAAATAGTATAAACAGAACAATATGCAATACAGAGGAAAGAATTCTATACGTGTTTCCCCTCAGTGGGAATGCATCCCATAGTGAAGGTTTATTTTTATTATTTGAAAACACCGATACCTACAAGAAAAAACGAATCTACCGGAAAAAAAAAAGATGAGAAATGGAGTAAGAGAAACGATAAAGGACGCAAGAAAGCAACAAAAGGCGGGGAATGTTTCTGCACGGAGTGTGCAAGTAATAAAAGCGCAACAAAAAAAGCTTTCAAATATGCACATCTAAACAACGAAACGAAACGCAGAAACGATACGCAACGCAACGATCGCAAATAAGTGACGCAGAGCGACGCGTTCGCATCGCACTAACTAAGAGCCGTGCGGTGCGTTGATGCAAATGCACTGTGGTTGCACGAGTGCAACGGCCGCGACGTCGAGTCGACGCCTTTGGCCGTTATACGTCGACGACGACCCTCAACATTCTTAGCCGAACAACCCCCTTCTCCTCTAGACCTTTGCGTTCTTCTTCTCCCACTTGAACCACATAACACACAAAATTAAACTGACACGAACGATTGTTTGCACTTTTAGAGTGCAACTGCCTTTGTGCAGAGTGAAGTTTCGAGATCACTTCCGCACAGTATCGTCTTAAACGCATAGAATATTTTCCGGTTGCCTGAATCCCTATTTTAATGCCCCACTCGTTGTGGATGACTGCATCCAAAAACCTGGTCGACTGTTGTACAGAACTATCGTCCTCGATAAGAACCATGTCTAAGCCGTGTGTGATCGACTTTTGCCCTCAATAATGCTATCGCCATTCTAGCTCTCTCTCGTTGACGCATACTTTATGCCGCAAATGATCTAGGTATGGTGGTATTGTCTGTGTCATTTACTAACTGAGACAGCAAAGGAAAGAGTCCATTGTTCACGTTAAAAGAAGTGCTTCTTCGATTATGCCTCGCAATATTCTTATAATTTTGTGAATAAATTTGGTGCGAAATATATGTGAAAATGAGTTGAAGAACAGCGACATACTCAGTAAGTAAATAGACGATGGTTGCTTGGTGAAGTCCACTGCAATGAATATATCGATTTGTAAGATATCATATCCGTTCGATTGGATGATGTGTTCGCAGAAATATTTAATATGGAATGATATGCAATTTCATAGAATTTTAAGCTGCAGAAAAACACTATTGAGGTTAATATGAAAGTTTTATTCATCCGATCGGATATGGCATCTTGTAAAATCAATGAATTTGTTACGTTAAATTTCAACGGTTACTGAGAAAGAGCGCTACGATAATCCACCTGAATTGCATGGATCTTGATGAATTCTTGATACGTTGATAAATCACCTAAATTTTCATAAATTATCAGAACTATACAATAGTACTTTCGAAGAAAAGAAAAATGTTCAACGATATGGTTTAGCTATGCACTATGAGCGATCATATGCAAGCACATATAGTCGATTAAAAAAAATTCATAGTGTGTAGCAGATATCGGAATTTTGCAGCTGAAATTAGTTAGCCGCCATCGCCATATATTTCAAAATAACTTCAGGATGGTTTAATGGTTAGCACAACAGTTTAGCATTATTGAATCTCAAATATCGTTTGAAGATATACGGGGGAACAGCATATCGTTTGTAGTTCAATTTCGCATACGGTCAACAGCATAGCGAAATTTTTCTCAAGCGGATGGAAAGCACAAGTTTATCAAGTTGGAATGGTGATTTTCCAGAAAAATGCGACCGATAAACCTCCGAGATTTATAAAAAAGAACGAAATTACTTCCATGCTGCTTAAAATTTCATTGCTAAGTTGTACTCGAAGCTCAAAGCATAACAATTGTTTTATGCAAATATGAAGCAAAGCATCTACATTTGCAATATCTTTATAGGATTTTTTAAATAATCTCCTTCAGCATAATCTACCGAGTTATCGATGTCCGTTTTAGAGTGATTACTTACTTCTATAATTGGAAATACTCTTATAATTACGATGCTTATTGCAACTTTTTACTATATGAATTAAATTTTTATATCTTGTTTCTCCTTTTTTTTTCTCAACAATTTAGTGTTTCCGTCATTTTTTTTTTTTTTTTTGAATTCTGATTTCATTAATCCTCTTTTGCAATATTCCCGATATTTGATTTCCCACTATGTTATCAAAATACAGAAATAAACAATAAACGAAAAAATAATTTATTTAAAATTATTGTTTTATTTCAGCGATATATTATGTTGAAATTTTTTGACGTTTTTATTTTATTTTTATTGTCAGAAAGATGTTTGTTGTTTCGTTTAATAGAATTGACGCTAATATTTAACTTTCTTGTGGAAGAAAAAAAGCAAACAGATAAATGGACGTTTATTTTCCGGAAATTAGAAAACTGTTGTTCGAGGTGTTGAAGAAGAGGAAAGTTTCTTGCTTGAATGGTTTCAATAATCGACGCTAAGTTTTTTTTTGAGGGGTGGGGGGGGGGGGGAGAGAGAGAGGAAAGAGACGCCGAAAATGAAAGTGACTCCTAACATAGACACAGACAAATATATGTTTGTTTATTGTTTTGTGTGCATCTGCACGCACACACGCACACACAACGCGCAAATTTGAACGTTGGATTGATGAAGTGAAATTTATTTTGAGTTTAAAAAATTAAACAATAATCAGACTAATACAACGTAAAGGTCACTGCATTTATATGCACAACTAACATTTTGGATTGTACAACTGCGAAGGTTGACAAAGAAGACAAAGTACGAAGCGGAAGTAGGGAGGAGCGAGGGGGGAGAAGGGACAGAAGAAAGGGGAAGGGGAAACGAGTAGCAGATATGTAATGATATGCTTTGATTTCACTCTGACCCTAGATTAATGACCGGTAAAAGATCTATTAACTTCTAAATTATTATCTAAATTTGAATGGTCTATTTTTAGTCGATCTGGTCAGCTATGCTTATAGGCAATGAATAGTATGAACCTTTTTGAACAACGAAACGAGAGCAGCAATATTATTTTTAAAAAAAGAAAGAAAGAAACGAAATGTAATATAGCGTTTTTTTCCAATAGTGAGAGCAATTAATGAATTCATACACGCAAAGCAGTAAAGTGGTTTAGTAATGTGACGAAGCATAGCAGCGCTATTTTAATTGAATTTTTGGAAGGCGAATTGCCGAGACACTGATTCGCTATCGATGTCACGACGCTTATTCGACTAAGCCAAATTACAACCGATATCAACGTTGTCGTTTGGCTAACTATGTCTCATAAAGGCTTTTTATATACCCTCATAATACATAGACATTGGGGAAAAATTTTTTTCGACGAATCACGAAATACCATTGGTATTAGATAAAAATTGGTTTTTTGAAAATGCATCGTTCATCGTAAGCATCGCACACGTCGAAGAATTTCGACGAAAATTTTTCACTTTTTTTTTTCATAATTCAGTTTAAAAAAGAATTTAAAATTTTTACCGAAATAAATAAAGATGATAATTTAGCGTCCATCATAAACGCAGATAAAGAAGAAATTTAAACATTAGAAAGATTATAATGAGAACATCTAATTTGTTGTGATTCCTCAGAAAAAAAAAAAAAAAAAAAGAAAGCATTATTGTGATCACTTCATATTGTAGAATTGGATTTATACGCAACATTGTATTTATAGATTGTGCTGAAATTATCTGACAATTCTATTGTAATTTTTGCAAATTTTTTTTCGAAAAATTTTAAAATTTTTGCAAAACTTTTTGAAAAAAAACATAACTAATTGAAACATTCGATTGAATTAGGGAACTCTAAAATTACCTAAACTTAAGTGTTTAATATATTTTACAATAATCCAAATAAAAGAATAAACGCAGATTTTACAGGCAAAACAATGCGCTACAATGATTCATAATAGTCATAAGAAATATTAGCCGTATAGAGTGTTTATGAAATAAAATTAGGAAACTTTAAAAAATTTTCAAATTTCCAAAAGCATTGCCTTCCAAAAATATAAAAACGCTCAATGCTAATATATCTTAGTGTTATAGTTGGATAATATTGCGTAAAATGCTTATTGTATAAATAAAACTATTCATTATACTTCACAATTTTCTCTTCATTTCAACTAAATTGCAACGTGTATGAATAAACAAAATTTTTCTTTTTCTTTTCAAAAATCTTATTTCAACATCAATTACGATTTTCCAACATTTTTTTTTTTGCTTCAGAAAAATTGTTCCCCGTAAAAATATTGGAAAGAAGTAACGTATAGACAATGAACTAGCAAAAAGTGAGAAATATTTCACGCGGTAGCAAGCAGTACCGTTTGAAATTTTAGTTAGCAAACAAAACACACCTTTATAGAGAATGGAAATAAAAGTGAACCAATGCGGCGAATGTTTGTATGACTTTTGCCTTCACACCTATGCAAACAATCACAAATCAAACAAAAGCGGCCATGTGCTGCTTCTCAAATTTGACATCAGCTTTTCCACATATAATTTCATCCGTTAGCCATAGTTAGCTATAGTACTGTTGAATGATGAGACCAAATTACACCTTTTAAATGTGTTCATCAAAAACCACTCCCTCAGAGAACCGCAAATAAGGTTAATGGTGAACATTGCAACGAATTAGTTGCTCAAGTGACACATAAATGAAGAATTTCAGTGAATATAGAGTTATAAGAAAATTTTTTGGAGAATTTTTCAATATTTCAATGATATCAAAGAATATCCGATCTGCTGTTCGATAATATTCGGGGAAAAATTCAAAAATTACTTCAAAGGTTTAAAAAGATACGAAATAAAAATCAATCATACCAAGTAAAATTTTTATAACACAGTTATTGATCCCAATGACATTATATAAATAAAAACATTCAAAAATAGTATAATCGTAGAATAATATAGTGAGGGTACAGTACAGTGACACAATGCTATGACGGTACTATAAATATGTAATATTATTGTAAATAAATATAGTTTGATTTCATCTTTAAAAAAAAATGACTATGCGAATTGGATTATTGATTATGAATTCGAAAATTTGAACAAAAATATTTTTTCTATTTATTCGTCTTCATCAGCTAGCAAATGCTTGATGAAATTTTTATTGGATGTTTCAATAGGCGAAAAAAAATTGATTACTTCCCTTCGCATTGTTCGGAAAGTGACAAAGATAATTCACGATAAATTTTTTTGTGCTTTTTTTTTAATCAATCATAAGAAGTGAATCGCCTTAGGCGAAACTTCTCTTTGATCTTATTCTAAAAAATATCTGAACGGAAAAAAAAAGTTTCAAAACTTCGAAAAAAAATGAATTGAAATTTACGCACACTTACTTCATTTATTTATTTTTTATGTCATGAATTTCTATCTCGTTCATCAATTTATTCATTTAATTGTTTATTTATTCACTTATTTATTTGTTCATTTACTTACCTATTCATCTGTTTGTTTATCGATTTATTTTCCATTCGAAATCGATTTGCTATGTTTTTTCTTTAATATACTTATTTCGAGGATGATTTTAAAAATTTCTTATTTAGAATTTCGCACACGCATCCACTAGACGAACATTTAAAAAAAAGAAGAAAGAATTCAAATATTTCAGTGGTATATTTTCTCGACGATTAATTTTATTATAACATAAAAGAAACAAATGTGCATTTGTGTACGATGTTTGACAGATAGCTGTCACCAAACTAAGCACTCTGTTATTTATTTTATTACACAATATTTTCGCTTGAACAATGAATACGTATCACTTGTTCGGTTTTACTGCGGCTCTATTTCAATGACGACAATCGACAGACCAATGTGATGATAGATGAAACATCGACAATTGATAGTATCGACTCGTTCATTGAAATGCAATTTGTTGAAGTTCAATGAAAAAAAAAAAAGAATGCGAAAGAAAACAATAAAACAGCTATAAACGAAATATTATCACATTGATCTTATTCGTTAGATGAAAAAAAAAGCAATTTTGAGGGATGAATTTTTTCTGAATTATTGACCATATTAGTTACTCTAAGATAAATGGACTTGTCTAATACATCCTTCTCAATAGGTATACATTTCGTAGATAGATCAAATATTTTATCGATGAACCATTCGATATTTGATTTTAAAAAAATTTCCACAAAAAATCAGTTTTTTTTGAAGAGAAAAAAATGCAAAGAATTGAAGAGGAAAATTATAAGCAATAAGATGACATCAGTAGTAGCAAAAAAAAATTCCAAAACAATCAATTATGAAACGGAAGCTCTCTATTTTAAATATGCACAGAAAAATTCTTATCACTAAACATTTCATCTATTCAAATCATCTTTGTTGCGTCATATAAATATCAAATTTATTTATAAGGATCTTTGTAAACACGCGGTATCATTCAATCAGTAAAGAATATCGAATAAATTAGGCAATATAAAATTAGTTTGTGGTTTATTAAGTCCAGTAAAAGTTTATTAAATTCAATATAAGTTTATCAGGTTCAATATAAGTTTATTAAGTTCAAATATAAGTTTATTAAGTTCAATAAAAGTGTACTAAATTAGAATACTCGATTATTTATGAGAAGCTCTAAACACTGACTATAGCAATGCAATTATAAATGTTACATCTCAAAATTGAGCGTATTTGCTAGATATGAGTAGAGATAAGCTTGTTGGTGAGCATATCGCCAGATATATATAAGCTCAAAGTGAGTGGATAATATAAGTCAGAAAGCAATTCACTAGGGAATTCAACAAGCGCCAAACAATCCAACATATGAAGCAACCTTATTGTGCGCTTTCATCGAAAAATTACTGCTAGCAATAGAGCAACTAATAATAAATGCCTTATTTAGCGAATCACCTGAATCATCAATTAAAAATAATTTCAAACAAATCGATGGTCTCTTTATACGTATGCAAAGTTCCATCGGGTAATTCAAATTGACGACAATGGAAGGGGGGCCTATAGAAGAGTTAAAAAAATTAAAACAAAAAGGACTAAAGACTTAAAAAATGAAAGTAAAACATAGAAAAATTGGACTGTAATAGCGAGTAATAAATCGAAATCAAAACAGAATGAGAAAATTCTTATGAAAATTAATTCTTACGATAAAAATAAATCGAGTAGGCATTAAAGAAATTGTAACGGTACGTTTATATGGTTGATGCTAATTTAGGGTCGATTAATCGCTGATGCACATTTTCTGCATTACGAATGTAGAGTAATAGATGTGTTGTTGCTAAGCAACATAGAGACTCTATCTAAGCGAAACCACTCAATAAATATTGGATAGAGTGGCAAAAATGAAGTTCTAAATTTCTAGACTTAAAATTGGATTCCAAAAAACATTCACTTCTCATTCCCCTTCCCCCCCCCCACCCCCGCCCCCTACCCAAAGAATGTGATTCTACATATCAAATACCAATTTCCTACCTCAACGATTACTAAGTGGTGGTTAATAAATAACAAATATAAGTAAATGCGCTGCATCAATGACAGTAGCCATCTACCGATGTGGTTTTGAAATGTTTCCCACAGACGCAGGAACAAATCCATCATTTAGGGCGAATATTCATTGATATTAAGTAGAATAACTACTGATCAACCACCTGCATAGGTTAGCACAGGAAAATAATATATGCATAATTAACGTCTAAAAAGTCGACTCGTAGAAATATTTCATAAAAAAGTCGATTTTTTCTTTGTAACTTGATTAGTGTAAAATAAAAATTTGAAAAACTCGACCAGTATAAAATGAAAACCAATATAAAATGAAGAATGTGAAACGCATAGAAAATTTTTTAACATTCTATAATTTCACTCACTATTGATGTATAATGATATTGGTTCATCAAGTTTTGGTACTCCGTTATCACTCGGTTTTGTAATGAGTTTTTTTTAAGCAAAATTTGTGAAAAGTTTAAAAAAAAAAAACCCGAAGTATTGAACTAAAATGGATCCCGCTGGTGAAAATAAACTTGAAACAATTTAAAATGAATAATTCAGTGAAAAATTTTCATATTCATATAGATCCAATCATCAAAACGATATAGCGATAAGAAAATACTTTTTCTCGTTTTGAGAGATTTGTCGGCTAAAAATGAAAAAAAAAAAATCTACAGTAGCAAATATTTGCAAATGCGTGAGGATATACGATACACGTAGATCACAAATACTGCAAATAGCTAAGAGCCTAGGCTTATAAAATTAAGCAGATAAAATTTTATACAAAATAAAATGCGCAAACAAGTTGTAAAATGAATCACACAAATAATATGCAATTATTTAAATAAAAAAGATCGCATTTTTAATTCATCATCGAATGAACGAAAATTAAACTGAAGTTAAATGTTGACGTTTAAGATGAATCAAGTGATAAAAGTCAAAAAAAAAGTCACAAAAATGAATGATAGTAGATTATTTCGTTATCAGTTTCGTTATCAATATTGTTATCTAGTTTTTTTTCTTTTTTACAACGACTGCAACAATGTACGCCAACAATGGATTGTAAATGAGTTCGTTTATAAGTCGACGTGCTTATTCGAATTTTGATTGCGGAAACACAATTTGCTTTCCGTCGGCATACTCTTCGATGGAATGTATTTGCATAAATGCTTATAGAGTTATCCACTGACTAGCATTAGTTCTACGTATTGCGCGTTCCAGTTTGCGAAAATATATACAATGACGTGCGAAAACATAATAAACATTAGCAATTCAATTGAACACCTTTAATTAGGCGATCCCAGAATTCCATTGAACGCCTCTAATTAGGCAATCCCAGTTGAATAATCTCTGAGGACTAGGATATCGTTTGAGACCCTCTTGTTATGCCTTCAGAGAAGCTTATTATAAAATGATTTTCTTTGTTTAACTTAAGAACTGCATGTGCCCTAAGTTAGTTTTATTGGGTTTCATCTTTGATGGTATTATTATCAGAAAAAGAATGACATTATTATATGTGATGTCTAGATGAATACTTAATACCTCTAAACGGAAGAATGAAGTTGAATGTTTAAATGCTCACGTAAACCATCAAAGCATCAATCAACTAAATCCCGAGGGCTCTATATTCAGTATTTATTTAGAAATGCTTTTTAGATAAATAGATTATTTGAATTGCGATTAAATTTTCAATTTTAGCGAATAAATAATTTCTCAAATGATGTCTTTCAAGGAGAAATAATTTCAGAAAATATTTCAAGCTCCAAGAATCGAAATTTTTATTATTGGATTTTTCATATCAGCTCAAAGAAAAAGGTTGAAAATTTGCACAAAGACAGCACATCTCCTTGTGGCTTAGAATACAAACGACGCTAGAGCGCTTTTGAGAGTGCCGCACAGGGAGTGAACGATAAGGGACACAGCTGCCAAGTGAGGCATACCCCTCGGTGGTCACACAACGACATACACCTATTCAACTCGTAATTGCACACATATTCAAAAACGATTATTGAATTACGTATCGGCAGGCTCTATTACGGTGCACCGATTCTAATGCATACCCCTCCCTATTTTGCAACAACCAAGTGAATATACGCCATATCGTGCTCAAAATTTTATTTTTAGCGTTTTTTTGGATGATATATCATAGCACACCCCATGAAGTATAGATACGTTAATTTTGAATCGAATTCTTGTTAGTATTACATGAAATCTAAATTGTACATATAATTTCATTTTTACCTGCGCAAAAAGAAATAAAATTAGCTTATTAACGAATTAAGATGTGGACATATGTGCCTGCAACTATGCTCAAAAGGTTATGAAAAGATTGTTGACTATGTTGATTGGTTGGTTGTTGGTTACCAAAAGCTGATTGCCGCTTACTAATTATCATCCAACGTCAAGTTTCAAAGCTTAAATATATATTTTTAGCCTAAATTCATAAAAGAACTTATAATGCTTTAATTGAGAAGGTGAGCCGCTTATCGAGCATACTTTCAGATATTCAGAGACGATAATTTTGTGAGACAGATAATTTCACTTAGTGGATTTATTGGCATTTCAACTTCTTTGAGCATAGCGTGTTTTTCGATTGATTACATGATATTCTCTTCATCTACAATTCAAGATGAAATAACAAAAATGAAACTCATGTGTTATTATATTTGAAAATAAAGTTGCATCAAGAATGGAGTGAATAATGCGACAATAGAAATGTCTCTTTTATTATGCCACTTATGATTATACTTTATAAAAAAAAAAAATCTTCAAATAGTGGTCAATATTGTTCAAATTTTTGATGAAACACTATTCATCGTGATAATTTTCGAAGAAACCAATCAACCTGAAGTAATTTCATAGTGTCAACGGTATCGAGGCCTCTTAACTGTTGGTTCATTTAAGCGAATAAACAAGTAGTTGAAAGTTTTCACTAGAGGATTTTTAAGCTTATTTAGGCGACCGATATTATCATCTCAAACGTTATGCAGAAATTTATGAGTAAAAAATTTTGCAGCGCCGTTATTTCGGTTCTCATCAGAGATGCATAAATGTTTATAAAAGCGCATAAACGTTAATTATATCTATCACATTTGATTTTCTCGTTATATGTAACGTTATTATTTTGTTCTTCAACACAGAAAATTTGGAAAACAGCGATTTTTATGAATCATTTGGGAAACAAAAATTCAACTTAGAAAGAATTTTTATACATTCTTGTAATAAACGACGAATGATTTTTTTTTTAAATCATATAGATGACAAGATAGAGGGAGATGGATGAAAAAAATAAGCAGCTAGAATAGCTTATTGAAACTACACCTCAGAGAAATCAATCAATTTCATTCAAAAAACTCTATGATGGAAATTTGCAATGATTCGAATTTTAAAAATTTTCACGTCAAAAACGTGAATTAGAATCTTATTTTTTGAATTCATGCTGAATAATAAGAAAACTTGAGAGAAAATATAAAACCTGCAAACTCAAAGATGGTATTATTCGATCAAGATGGAACCCAGTACATATCTACCAACTCACTGCTCAGTGACTGAAAACGACTTAAATGATTTTTTCTCAGTATATATATATATATATATATATATATATATATATATATATATATATATATATATATATATATATATATATCGCGCTTTTCCAAATTCATTTGAAGTGATTCTTAATGGCCGAAATGCCTAATTGAAACAATACTGCAAAGAAAACACTCAGTGCAGTTATCTAAAAATAACAGTGCATATAACATCTCTAATATTAGATAATCCTTTTCCCACGCAAAGCTTAACACTTTGAAATGCCTCCGATTCGATGAAGCACCTATGTTTACATTCGACTCGTTCAACTCGTACGATCACTGATCGTTGCATTTTAGGCTAATTTCCCCTAAAACATATGGCATTGCTTCGCAACGATTCGCTATAACTTTATGTCACAAATAAAGAAATTTGAAATTTTTCGACCATTCAGCTCTGAGGATGGAAATTCCTCGAATAACCTAGCTCAAATACACTTCACAATGATCCCTTCGGGAAACTTTCCACATAAAGCGTAAATGTTGAATATATAGGAAAGCACATTAGCAATACGCGCTGCAATACGTGCTTTTTTTTAAAACTGCATTCAAGAGATCAACTAATTTCACAAAATACCGTTAATTAATGAAGCTCGCCGACAATTAGATGATTCGACTAAGACGTTGGTGCAGATATTCGATTTTTGACTCGATCTAAACGCAAACGATTCATTACCACCCAAACAATGTAAAGTACTCGTCAATTTTTTGTGCACGGACATAGACAGACAAGCACACCTTGGCGCGCATCTAGATGCATTCGTTCGTGTGCAGATATATATATATATATATATATATATATATATATATATATATATATATATATATATATATATATATATACTGAGCCGCAATTTCTACTGGTCAACAACACAGAAGGATGGTGACATGTCCTTCGTAATGCTATCTTCGTGACACGAAAAATCGGTGGCGTAATCGACTTTCAAAATCAAACGCTACAGCAAAAATTCGTTAAAGGTCACGTTATAAATGGCACGCACTTTACATTTTGCGCTTAATAAAACGTGATTCAATTAACACTTTTTTGCGTCGTTTAGGAAAAGAAAACCTAAGTTTTTTTTTTCCTTTCTTGGCAATTTCAATAATCGCCTTGTTGATCCTTATGCACCATTTGGGGTTATATGGCGGTGATTTGCGAAAGTGTCTGACAGATGCAACGTTGTCGAGTGGCCGCACACGAAGCCTTTCCTTAAACGTGCAACGAGTAACGAATCTATTAAAAGGTCTCTGAACTCAATTCTACGATTCGAATATATACTATATCCACCTCAAGTGAAATCTCGAAGCTTGTTTTTCACAATGCTATGGCGGGAGGGTTATATCGAAGAGTGGTCTCTTTTCTATAAAAATTTCTATTCCTCGTCGTTTTGTTGTTTTTCATTTCATCTCATATTTACATATACACTTAAATATCGTTTATATACGATGAAGGAACAATTCAGTGAAGCGTGTTGGTGCCGTATAATACTGTGGAAAGACCTGCTTGTATCAGCCTGCTTCGAGGCGAAGACCTCTTCAATGGAGTGTCTGTATTCGACTGAGGCTTTTTCACAGCATCTCATCGAAATGGTTTTCGAGTAAACTATTGCCAGTCGAGAATTAAACAAACACATTTTTGTTGAGTGATTATCGCTGATAATAGCTGTCAGTATCATTCATATCAATCTAGAACGTTCGACTTGAGTATTTATAAGAGAACAACGACGATGCATTGTTGACAACCGAACGAAAAACATTTCGAAGAATGGCGCTTATAGTAATATCCGTTGAACGAAGAAAATTAGTGCTGATCTAAGATAACAATTGTAACAAACAAATAAACAAACAACAAAAATAAAGAATATATAAAAATCGTTGGAAACAAAATTCTATTTAAAATCGTCAATTTCATTACATGTGAATTACATATTTAAAAAATTAGTGATTTTGTATAAGTAATAAACAAACATATAAATAAATAAATCGAAAATAAAAGCGAACAATATTGAAAGAACGACTTTAAGCATGATGTGAAGTTGAGTGAGATGATTGCCTGCGATATATAAGCGACGCAGACATAACATTAAGCGCGGTACGCCTCGCATAGCGCATCAATCGACATCGCCCCACAAAGCGATAGACCACTTTCACATATCGATTGCAGATTTGAAGTATGTGTTGCACGCTTGAGCTGTATGTGTGCAGCAATCAAAAACTAGTCCCCTATGATTTTCCCCGGGGGATTCATCACAACGATACCGTTTAGCATTTTTCCTCACATCCGAATTTGTCATTGCAATAGACTAAAATCTCATTCGACTTTCCTTCAAAAATAGATTTCATTCGATTCTTAAATCTGAACTTAAAAGTTTCGATTATATTAGTGGAAATATATTAGTGAACGCAACTATATCGACTATAATAGTAGTGAATGGCAACCATAATGAAAAACTTGTTGCATTATGAAGCAATTTCACTTAAAATTTGATGCAATACATCTCGCAACGAAACAGAACTCTATTCAACATTTCACGTTTTATCTCAAATATAAGATAGCTGAGATAGACAATCAAAGATGGATGCGCATTCCATTTTGCAAACAATAGAATGTTGCTTAGGCATCAACGAAAGAAGTGATTTTAAAAGCGGAAAATAAACGAAGAAGAGTTTAGTTAAGTGCCACTTGAAGTGCATAAAAATGACTCAAGTTTATTTCATCACTAAGAAGGCATCTCGAAAGTTATAAAAATCTCACCATTTGAATTCATTTTTCTCATTTTTAGCACTTTCATTTTAATTCTCAACGTTTTCTGATTCGAATCTTGCATAAAAATTTGATTTCTCATATTGCCAATATTTTCTTCTTCCTTTTTTTGATGCATCATTTAGTTGATATGAACCTTTTTGAAATATTTTTGTGCTACAATGAGTATAATTGTTAAAGAAAAAATCTTTTGAAATAATAAAATTCATATTGATTTTAATGTTTCGCGCACGACTATACATTTAGTGCTATAATTTATATGGTTATCACCTATGGTCATCAATCTTTTTTTTCCATACTCTGTAGTTTCTTTCTCATTTTTGAAATATTCATATTTCTACACAAGTTCTCAAATATATTCTACATCACCATAACGTTTCTATGGTGTGTTTGCTATTAAGGAATGTCAAAAACAATGCTAACCGTAGAATCAAAATTTTAGATGATTCCGTTTGGTTGTTAATAAATGCGAAAATTTCTTGAGAAAATATATAACTTCTAAAGAGCAAGCCATCTATAACAATTAACATGAATCACATAAGTTTGTTGATTCTCCAACCCTTGAAGTCAGTATTCCACTCCATTATATTAGTTACCTTTTCAAAAATATGAATGGTTCTTTCCGTTTTCGTTCTCTACTCCTACAAGAATCATTTTGACAGTACTTAATTCAGGCATATTGAAGATGTCCGCTATTTGGTTTAAAAATTCGAAGGTAATTTTTATACGCAATAAAACGGCGCAGAAAGGCAAGGCAGTGAAGTATACTAATAGCGTAATCGTATTAAAAAAATGATACATTTAACAAGTGAAGCGATTTAACTCACTATTTATTACAAGATATGTAAGCGATAACACAGGTCACGATAAGTTTTAGCCTGAGAAAGAAATCCGTTATTATAACACAATCCTTTGTTATTCATTGGATAATGTGTGCTCTAATTTGTAGATTGTAAAGAAATGCACTTCAGTCGCATATTTTCTTTAATCGACACAATATTTGCTAAAGGCCTAGCAAAGAGCGACAGATTCTATGCAGCTGAAAAATATCGTTTCTAAGAAATTAATTACTGAGAAGCAAATTACAGTGCCTAAGTTTAATAAATAGGCGCATAGGTGGTAAAATCTCTAATAGTTGAGCTATTGTTTGCGGAGCTTCGTAGGTATTGGCACAGTCAAGTATATTCAAAATTTTGTCGCCCCTTCTTTTATGAGTGTGGGGTTTTTGGGAGTCACGTCTACCCCTTCGCTCCGCCCCCTCCTCATCACCATTTACTCGAAAATTTGAACGTGTGGATAACTTCAACAACTTGCTTTAAAAAGATGACCAAATAAATTGCAAAGCGAAACATTTCAAAGCTATAATGACCATTAACTACAGCACCTTTTACTGCAATAACTTCCAACTTTTTCAGATATCACGGCTCATCGGTTTTTAACATTACAATGGAAAAGAATTTCCAAAAACTGGAATAGGATTCCAAAAAAAAACGTGAGAATTCTAAGGTCATGGAAATTGGATAGGAATGCCGATGCAATCCCAACACACAATTCTAAACCCGAAACACAACTTCAAGCATTCTTTCTCATGCACTATGCTGCTAATATCGGCATCGAACTTGATCAGTAAGTCATACTTTGGACGAGCGCGGAGGTGGAGGAGGTGGCTCTTGCAGTCCGTCCGAGTAGGTCGATTCCGGAAGTGGAAATCTGTTGGCAGCTAAATAATCTTTGGACTGATTACGCAATAGTTCTTGACCACTAGAAGGGATTCGCAACTGCGTCGTTGCCTTAGACGGTAAGGGCGGTGGCGATGTGTCATCCATCTGAGCCAGTTGCAGGACCTATAATCCCTTCTGGATTTTAGAATTATATAAACATAAAGTCGAGGCGTCATTTTTGCGAACGAAAACGGAAATTATGGATGTTTGTTCTTCGAGTCCCCTTAGTATAGGCAAAACGACATCACTTAATTCTCTTCTCTCTTTTTCTGACTCTCTCTGTCTCAGTGCTTCCGGTCAAAATTTCACTTGCGAAAATCGAAACCCATTCTTTATATATGTAACGGGCGGAAACGGATCACATTAAACGCTTCGTTGCTCATAAGTAGATGAATGTGTTTTGTTTCCCTAGCTTTCACATCCTATGCATTGTTCTATTTCGCCTAAGTAATCCGTAATCGTGAAGTTCCATTCAATTTAACGATATCAAAAAATGCTAAAACTTGATTGAGGGGAATTTTAAGTAAATCGAACATTTGAGAGGCAAATAAATAATTATTTCGATTATTTTTGACGCCCATTCAATGGGAAAAGGTAGAGATGCCATTCAAAAAGACGACAACCATTATTACAGCAAACACGCTGTATGTTTCTTTGGATGTGTCATATGCGTTATCGGTGCATTAAGAGCGAAAATCGCGAAAAGAATAAGCGAAATTCAGTGTCAAACTATATGCGCAAATTGATTATGAATGATGCGATTTGAGATGTATCAAATACTCATTTCATGCAAAGTTTTACGCACGAAAGCTTGGTGAATGTAAAGACATTCTCTGAGAATAGAGAATCGTCGAAACCATTGTAACGAAATGGGCAAATCAGTAAACAGTAAGCTCCGAAATTCTCAAATAATAACATTTAAATATTGCTAAAAAAAACAAAAATAACCTTGTTAGCAGCAATCACCTCATCGAGATGCACTTCGAATTCTAGTGGTTTCGATATACGCACCTCATTCTGCGATCTCTTCCAAAAGGCACCTCTATCGACACCTTCTCCATTGGCGACTCTTTAAAATTCCGTCATTTGCGATGAATATTCTGCATTATGCATCTCAATGCCGATATTGTAACATTGTCGCCACAATTGAACACGACTACGTTAGTGTGGTTTTTTAAAATCAATGCATTTTTTGCAATACTTTTTTCAATGCAACTCACACCTACCTTCTCAAACAAAGGAATATGTTTATACGGCCGGCACAATTTCCAGAATTTATTTCCTAATTAAAGCTTGCTAATTGGCATGATGAAGTCGAAACAACGCAAGAATAGAGGAGCAGGTGTTTTTCAACTAATCACACTCATGGCACACATTCAAAGGCATAGAAAGGAATTCACTTCACGAATATAGTGCGTATTTCGGGATATATGTTTATTCGGAAACAACCAATTTAGAGATACGAGAAATAAAGAACAAAACTTGATTCATAGAAGGCGCATGAAAGGAATAGAGTAAACTTTAACTGTCCATATGGCATGCATGTTACAAGAAAAACGAATGCAGGAATAACCTATGCATAATTTATTTGTAAGCTACAACGTAACAGCTACTGAAATGTGACTCAGAAAGTTTGTCAGAGCTACGCAGAAGTTCCAATAAAGACGATACGATAGAGAAGTTTCGGCACAATTCAAGTATGATGTCGATTGTTTGGGCGTTTTTTCTCTAAAAGACTTCAGCATATTACCAACTTCAGATTTCTCAGAAATTTCCAGTCAAGGATGCTGTAGGCGTGAAAAAAAAACAAATGTGAATCTGCTTTTAGCTTTCAAGGGCGCTAAAATTATGTAAACATCAAAACGACAGCATAGGCGCGAATAACTAACTGCTTTAAAGTGTTGTGGGAATTAGAGTTCATTGCGCGGAAACCAAATTTTGTGCCCGATCTTAGTGGTCACTTCAAAACGCAAGCCGAAGATCATTAAAGTGGCCCGATCGATCCAATTAGTAGGATGCCTATCCACATTAGCATCCTACAAAATTCATCCTATTTATCCGAATAAATTTTAGAAAATCTTAGTGAAAAATTTGCACTATAGTGTTAGAAAAATTCATTCGGCAGTTTTAATTGCGTGAACGTGCAGCAAAACTTGGTCACGGTTGCCTAATCACGAGTGCTGGGATATCTTAACTTTTTTTGTAAGGAGATTGCGTCAGTATAGCAAGCAGTAACTACTACTAACTATTACAATGTTTGTACAACAAATGAGCGGCACACACCTGAGTCGCATATATCTCAGCCATAGTACGCATTTGAGCTGTATGCAATTGAGCCGCATATTACTCAAGTGTACACAACATTTAATGCGGCATCATGCATTCACGGGCAGATTACTAGCACCAGAGGGTGTCTATGCACAGAACCATGTAGTTATGATATGCGTACATATGCTGGGATGTATGCAGGATTTCTTGAATCAGCGGCGGTTCTTCAGATGATAAGCGTAAACGGATGCATCCACATGCAACAATCCCGTGAAACGAATACCTGTGCAAAAGAAACCCAACTGTACAAGTGTTCGAAATTCAATGCAGCTGCCCATAATGTAATATATTAGGGCACAAATGTTCCTATTGTGTTGTGGCTATGCCCGTGAAATCCTCCGTTTCTTCTTTGATATATAACCTCCGAGTAATATGAGGTGCGCTATGCGGATTCGAATAATGTTTACGCAGCATTAAAATACGATATATTAATTTTGTGATAGCACACAAACAAAGGCATAAAAATCTAAGAACGGAAAGAATGAAAGATCAAAGAGGCTGCAGACTTATAAAATTACAAAAAATATGCGCCATTAAAGGAATTCGAAGCAGCTATCACCGCTAATTTATAAATATATTTGAGAGATGAGACTGCTTCTAGTGCCACTTTAAATATAATAAATGCGCATTTATAACCACATAACATGGCAAAGAATTCCAAATGAAGGCAATGTTGAAAGCAAACGATTTAAATAAATTAATTCGATCTGCTACCTCCACTTCGATTTAAAATGGGTATTGCCTCAGATGCATTGCTAATTTTATAAAGGAAAAAATACTCTCAACCGGATTCTGGAGAAATCTTTAACGATCTTAAGTCACAGATGTAGATCGAATTGAGTTCTACGATACCCGAAAAGTTTCAGATCAAAAATACGAAGCGATCCCTCATAACTGGGCTGAAATGATCCATGAAACATTTCTCTAAAAGTCACATTAGTGAAAGGCCGTGCACGTTCTCAACTACCTCCACGCATACGGCAGACTTCGACCTAACTTCCCATAGGCAGCGACCAAAATTGAGGATAATATTCCAGAATGGAACGACGTTAAGCGAAGAAAGCCTTCCGACAACAGCAGTAATGCAATGTACAAACAATGAAATTCGCAATTTGCATAGTCTCTGTAATACTTCAACACAGTGAGCATGCCGGCTGGGGTCAGCTTTCACGTAAACACCGTGATTTTTCATCACGTCCTTAGGAGGAAGTTCCAGACTACTTGAACACAGGAAGCAACCCAGTCGAAAAATTTTACATGCAAAATGAAGCAGTTCTCGATAGATATGTCAAGCTGACGAAATTGTGATTGGATTTTCAATGAAAACAAATTTTGAACGAGCACCAGACTTGGGCCCAACAATAATTCCACATATCTTTGCTTTAAGCCATAGTTTGCACAATTTATTAATTTCTGTCGGAAGTCACTGCATATGAAAAGAACAGCAGTGGCTACAGAATGCTGTGGAACTCCACTTAGGACGGCATAAAATAAGGAAAGAGCATTCTCGGTGTTCACGCTGAAATTCCGCTCGCATAAAAAAACTTTTCGATAAGACTACGATAGCACCATCTGTTTCAAAAACGACCAATTTCTGCAACCGTTTCGGAAGGATAACCAATTCCAACTCAAATTTGTTTGAAAAAGTCAATTAAGTGAAAAACCAATAACTCATCAGCTGCATGGGAACAGATTTTCCTTTAAAAGAACCATGTTGATTAATATTGATAGTGCTCGAGAATTTAAAATTACTTAAAACTGACCCTACCACAGCAATTTTACGCACACTGCAAAATGACGATGCAAGACTTATGAGACATTAATTCAAGACAACGTTTAAGGGAGGCTCTTCTATAGTGGTACCACAATTGGAGTTTTCAAGCGTCTGGAAAATTCCCTATTATAAAGCTGTTTCTAAAGAGAAAGCAAATTAGGTCACATGAAACTGCCGCTGCTTTCTTGTGGAAACACAGAAGTATACCCTCTGATGTGCAATAGATTTTTATGACTGCAGCAAAGTTCGCTTCAATAGTACCTATCTGATGTCGCATTTAAGCGTTAAAAAGCACGAAGGACGCTATTTTCCATTCCAGAAACTAGTCCAAAGAATGAGGAAAGTAGCCTCGACTATGTGTAATCTTCAGAAATGGATTGATCGTTGTTAATAGTAATGATTCTGCTACAATAACGTGACCTGATTTTGCTGCTCATATATTTAAAGAACGCCTTACTGTTGTCGGTTGTCGGAAAAAAAAAGAACGTTGTCTGAAAAAATCTAGCACTTTTCACGAAATTCCACCCAATTTTTACATACTTTGTAGCAATCTCTGTAATACGTTTTAAAGGCTGTCATTATGTTTGTTCTTCGTCATTCTTACTACAAAAAGGTATCGCTTCAAAGATTTATGCTGAAGATAGCAATGCGTGCGACTAGGAGGCGCCCTACCTCTTTGTAAGTAAACGGTACTAACAATAACATCGTTCTCAAAATACAAAAAACACATGGCGGAAGTGTCTGCTCGCAAAAGTACAACATCATCGTTTGTGCGGCTATGAAATACATCAGTACAACATCCGCACATAAAAAAGGGTTCCATCTTTATGTGTGCATGCGTAAAGGACCGTATTCAAAATCTATGGCTTGCAGATGTGTGGCTCGATTGTGCTAGGCACAAATGTGATAGCATGGTTTTAATATACAGAATGGGAAGGGGGGCTTGTTGTTTTTATTCACATTGTTGAATTAATATGAAACTAGCCGGGTTTATAAAATTCACAGCGTTTATCGGTCTTTTTTGTGCTTACTGGAAAACGTCACCCGTTCGACTATCACTTAGTGGGACTAATTTTTTGGCTAGGAAAATGGTTCATTAAACTTTTATCGGTGTTAAAGCGAATCACGCATAGACAAATTTACCTTATACCTTCTCACAGGAAACTGTGACCGCGTCTATAACAGCAGCCATGCAAGAAAAGAAGCGAAGAACAACGTGCACAAAGTAGGCAAGCAAGCTCGAGTAAAGCAACAAGCTTGAACAAGCAAACAACTGTATTGGAAGGCTTCAAAGGAAGAAGGCATGAATGTGGAGAAATTTTCTTTTTAGAAATAAGGTTTTCTTGAGAAGAAAAATTCCGTTTAAAGCACACGAAAAGCGATTCTAGTCAGCAAAAAACAGCACTTTAAGCATAACGAAATTAAATCTAGCCTTCATTTCATTGCAATCTTCTAGGAAAATTTGAATTTTTTTTCAAGATAACTCATCTATCAGAAAAATAAGCTTCCACGACATAAAGCCCACATCACTCTCCAATTGAAGCGTTCGGAAAAGTTGGAGAGAAATGGAAGGTGCAAATGACTAAAGCCAAATAATTAGAGCGCAGGTGTTCAGTGCGCAAATGACCAAGGCGCTTAAGTAGCCGGTGCAAGTTTGCGAAGCCGAGAATGACCAGAGCAAAAACAATCACGCATGGTGTCCACCATCTCACAACCCATTGCTTACCACTTCACACTCAACCTCAGAACTCACTGCCTATCACTATTCGTTAACGCCTCAGTACTAACACGACAACACACCTCTCATCACCTCGAAATCACTCTACAGCCTAGCATTTATCGTCTTGTGTTCTATCCTACAGCTCATAAGCAACTCATACGTAACAGCTTAACCCAGCGTATGCCATCTCATACAGCCTCTACCAAGATGTATTACATCGCTTCATTTAATCGGATGAATATTATAGGATGCAATCACGTATATTCCACATTCTTTTAGGCTGTTGTATTCCAAATTTGTGCGACAAGAGGATCTACCATAAAGAACAATATAAACTCTCACTTGTACCTAATCCATTCGTCGTTTGCGTTCATTTCAAAATCAGACCGTTCGTGCTGGCTACTATTGGCATGACGATGAAAAAATGGTAGCCTTGGGGACCTCCTCAAATCTGTGTTGAACTGATCCACACGTGTGTCGTAACCAGAGGCTTCTGAGAGCCTATTATCCACTTTTGAATCGTGTTCTACAGGTTTCACTTCTTCGACATCCATCTGCGAGTTGCGTTGGCTAAACGAGTGTATTTCAAAGTTTGAGAAGCCTTCAACGGTCATCAGATAATGGTTTTTTGATAATGGTTCCTCCGAATATAACGAAAAAAATCGACGTCATAAAAACTACGCTCAACCTGACCTGTCTTCCAGGTGGACGATTGAAAAGGATAGAGGAATTTCGACTGCGATGAAACAACAAAAATGTTAACCGCTGAGCCCATCACCAATGTACTTTTATACCACAACACGTTATCGGTTTAGTATTTAATAAATGTCACTGAAGCATCAAGCATGTTTCAGACCGCTGTTCAACACTACAGTTCACTTAGGTCAGTGTTACATAAACGGACTGTAATTAATCTGCTGAACGGCGCTTTTGTCAAGTGGCGCATCTGCCCGTGCATTTCGATATATCATTGATCGAAGACTATGTTAGTGGCTATCGTTTGATGATGAAACTGCGTCTTGCTCAGTTCTCTTAAATTATAGTACAGGATTTGTTTTATTGCGAAGTATTCATAAAAGCACTTTTTGTATGTGAAAAAGTTGGTAAACAAACGCGAAATGAGGTATGAAAACAGTTAAAAATTACGTTTTACATAAAGTTGATAGCAATATTAGAAAAATGCTTACGGATAAGCAGTTATCATTCGTGACGGTATATAATAATAATCGTAATGATTTTTGGTGATAAAACGTGGTGGAGTTTCAATATTTGTCATATTTGTATGACAGCGTAACGCACGTAACGGTGCCATCGGTTGTGACGAACTAAACTCGTATCTGCCTTCTTTAGCGATTTCGAGTGCAAAGCAATTATATCCAGTTGCAAACCTGTATATTATTCTAATTGCTTTAATTACTTTCAACAGAATAAACAAACAGAGAGAAAATAATTGAAACCATTGGCAGATTTATAAAAGTAATATGAACGTGAAATTTTTTTCTTAATTTTTTAGTTCTCAATGGAATGCTTGGTTCATAATGAGTGGTCTAAGATGGTCAACTTATTTAACTTTCCGAATTTTTAAACAATATATACCAAGTAATCTGCAGATATTCCCATTTCACGGAGTGAAAGGCGTTACTGATCACTAAACACTGATTGAGAAACATATCGTAATCGCCCTCAGGAAGTTGTGGACGAGCAGTCCCGCTAATACGTTGCAGCACGACCGGTATTCGCTTCACTGAAATTAATCCATATTTTCATATGGATCTGGAAAAACCTTTTCATATATCTATACACAGAGGAAATACTATTTTTAAGAAATTTTTTGCACTTTTTCACATGATAAATACTTTTTTCTTTAACATGTCACGCCTTTTCGAGCGATCAAAATATTCTTTCGAATAAAAAATATTGCCTTTCTCTTATTTGATGCACATACCATCAGCTGGAACTGCATAATCACCACTAAAGCACGGTGTCAGCGATGAACAGGGTTGTGTTCCAATAGCAACAAACTGCAAAAAAAAAATGCACTCTTTTGTTAAAAATAGTGGAAATAAACAATTAACAATTTCATAACAAACAATTCTAACCGTAAAAATGCATGGAATTATATTAATTTGCTTTTCGATTCCCATTCTAGATTGTTGCATCGCAAAGATTGTAGTTTAAATATTGAAGCTATCTTCTTATAACTTCTTTGCTGAAATTTTTCCTTTGCTGCTAATTTGTTTTTGCGAATTGTTACAACGTTAAACTTGTAATGCTCTTATTCGAAGATCATTGATACAGTACGATGACCTTTCATGTTCTTCTTCGACCATCCCCTCTGATACTCCTTGTTACCTAATACGGAGCCATCAAGTTGTTGTTGAAGCAATGCGGTAGGATTCAATGCAAATGGAAAAACATAAAGCAGCAACAGAAGTATCCCAAATTATCCATCGCGTAGTGATCGCGGGAAAATTTCAAGAGTTACATATAGAGCAGACGAAAATAATCTAGTAAATTTGCAGAAAGTTGAGTGAGATAAGTCTCACCAAGTGTTTTTGCACTCGTTAGGTCTATCCAGTTACTGCATGTTTCCGCCGTGCATCATATCTATTAAATAGATAAACTTAGGTCCCTTTGTTCAACAGCAATCAGTCCTCCCACTTGATGCATGTGATCGGTGCAAATAACTCATAAGTGGATGAGTGATCCAGCGCCCTTGTTTCAACAACAACATTCATAATGAGAGATAACAACTCAAAGATCACCTGATTGGGAAATGCGACTTTACAAAGAATGCCATGCCACTTATCGATATCTTCGACAGTAATCAACATCACTGGTGCCGTTTTTTGCTGAATCTGAATCACTCGTTCGCTCCCTTAAAAGATTGCTTTCATTTCCATCGATGCGCCCCATACGGAGGCGTTGCATCCTAACTAACACTAAACAACGCGATTGTGATTCATAGAAGACATGCAACCTCTGTTTCTAATACGGGTCAACGTAATTTTATAGGTTAACTTCGTCACGTAACGCTTCCGCCATGGATTTTTCGTCTCGATAGGTTGTTTTAAGATACCCATCATCTCTGTATTCAATGTAAGGAAAATTAAATTATTCCACAGAGCATGTGCTTTCGAAGACGCACAACCTTTCTATGTGGCAACTGTTTTAAGGGTCTTTTTAAAATCTTGTCCATTAAACGATAGCAATTCGATTTGCAACGATGTGTTCACCTAGATAATCTGGACATTTGGCATGCAGGTGAAAGGGAAGAAAGTAGTATGCACGCTACAGCTGTGCAAGAAAGCAACAGCAGACATACAGTCTATTTGCGACTATTTCTTTGCAGCAATTTCCCCCCTCCCCCCCCCCCTCCCCTCCCATACCGCTCGAAAAGTGTTTTTGATTATCCCAGTTGCCCATTGGAGAAGTGACCCATTGTTACATAATGCAACACAAAAATTATCCCAGCAGCACACAAAAATTTATGCTCAATTTAGGAAATTGTATTGGAAATCAGTTATGTACAAATCGTTGCATTAACGACATCTTTCTAGAATGCAAAGAGCTCAGCGCTCCGTAAAATATGTATGTAAATTAATGAATACATTTAATGGGAATGATTGAACGACTCGGGAATGTGCAGAAACAGAATTTGCATAAAACCTTTCGATGTGTATTTTGAGGCTTGGGTTAATTCTGGTCTCAGTTCCGGTCACAAATAAGAATTATAAGGGATTCAACCTACGAATATTTGGAAATAGGTTTGAACGATCCCTGTTCTAGCCCAGTAGTCACTCTTTATCCGCCATAGACTCACGTCGAGTTTAACCACTGAACATATAGAAGTAGGCAAAATCCGATAATAGCCTCTTTCCAGTTGCAGCCGGTAATGAAACCTACTCTCACCCAGGTTCTCTCTTTCGCAACTTGTCACTGCAGCTGGCAGGTAACAAAGTGCACATGTTTTGTTATTATATGTTAAAATAAGTGTATTTATGTGTTAGTTCATGGTTTGTCTCACAAATACAAGTTGTGCTTATTTCACGCTGCTTTTAAACGGCGCATATGTCCTACCACGGCCGATTTGCCGAGAGGGAGGTGCGCAGATTCTGTTCTTATTCGCATGATATCATTTCAATGCAGGAAAAATATCACAATTTTGTGTGAAAAAAGCGCCGGAAGCGTCATGGTTTCAAAGTTTTTAGGAATTCCGCGCAAACCTTTCAAATCTGGAATCTCGAGGAACAAAAATAGCTCATTTCTCCCGTCCTGTCTAATGAACTCTATTGGGGTTTATGAAGCTTACTATCAGATTCTGCGGTAACACAACATTCTATTTAATACCTCGCCTAAAATGTTGCCAATTTCAGCAGTTCTTTTCAAAAAAAACTCAGATTTCTTATAATAGCATCTGATCGCTTAGCATAAAAATCAACTTTACTTTCAAATGTGACGATTCGAATGGCAATACATTCTGAAAAGAGTACTGTCTTCGCCGGATTGATTGTCGCCAGTTGCTTATCGGATCCATAGAGTTCCAATCGGGCATGCCCAGTTGAGTTTTCATCGAAAACTGCTCCCATAAAACGTTTCCACTTCTAAAGAAATCTCCCGTTAGTCTTTCATTTTCTAGAGCATTTCCCCACACACTCACTTAAGCAGTATGAAAATGCATAATGGAAATAATCTGTAGGATATCAGCGAATACTTTTCTATACATTTTGCTAATTTTAAAACTTTCACTCAAAGATTAGTATCAGTAAAGTTTCGTGGAACGTAAAGCGTAATCGGTGGGCGGTCAGGTCATTTTGAATTATAAACTCCTATTATAGGTCTGAATGATGCGATGGGCAGTTTTACTGCCGCTGCTCAATTTTCTGCTTCGTGAATAACACATTTCAGATCACCATTCAAGTGATTTTCCATCTTTTTCCTTTTCATCTCGTACCTAAGCTCTAAAGAAGCACCATCATGTTTGTGATAGAATCCGGATTCCTTTCTTCCCTTCCATTCCCCTAAAAGTTTTGAACTATCCCCACATTGATAAATGAACTGCTGAATGAATCATTATAATTTACTAAACCACCGCCATTCAATAATCCAATATGTAAAGGATAAGCATTTGTTATAAATGGAGTATAAATGCGCTATTCTTTGCATGCTAGTGAAATGATCTATAAATAAGTATACTCACAGCGAAGAATCGCCCTCGAAACACATGCATAAATCCCTCATGAATGGGACCCATTTGACTTCTGAAATAGCGCTGCTATAGTTTCACCAATGGAGCGGAAGTATTCAAAGAGAATGATGCCAAAATGAAATTACGAGTACCCAAAAGTTTAGCTGTTCTTCATTATTTCAATTTCCTACCTATCTTTGGTCTTCCTTAAAAAAAACATAGGCATCAAAAGCTTTTTTCCCAATGTAAACACGCTTTCTCTGCCTATGAAGCACATACTCAAATATTTCACAAGCTATAAAACTCTACAAAAGACGCTCATTTTTCGGAGTACAAAAAAGCTTTGAAGAAACACTAAAGCTTAAAATTGTTGACGTCGCGGATGGTGCCCGGATCTTCTACATATCACAACACTAAAATATAACGATTTTTTTTTAATTTTTGCTATGGTGCACAGCCTTAAGAAGAGTCATTTCATCTCAATCTATCAACACTGTCAATATTTTAGCGTTACCGATAGACACGTGCAAACCAGTACTTCCAAGGGAAATCGAGTACCACTTCCATCTTAACATCATCTATATATATTCTTCAAGTTTTGGCAGAATAAAATTGAAACCGAAATTTCGGTTTTAGCTTGAGCTCGATTATTTCTTTGTTAAAACCTCTCAAAAATCTCTCTCTTTCGTTTCTCCTTTCTCCTTCTCTTTTCCTCCCGCTTTCTCTCTTTTTCTGTCCTTCGTTCTTTCTTTCTCTCTCTCTCTCTGTCTTTTTGGAACGTTATCGAAATTTTTCAGAAAGAACTAACTGGTGGTAGCTAGCAATTCTTTGATGAGTGACCGCCGCCACAAACGAAAATTCATTACAACTCATATCCTAATTTAATTGCACTTATGTACTCGATGCGATTGTGCCATGACTATTCGACAATACATCTTCAACCACACACGCATACACTACGCAAACAAATAAAGCACTATCCATAATCATTGAATTCATTTGTTTTCTATAGGCAAAATTCGATGGAATATACTTATCACTGTTGACTAAAATAAAATATCACTACTGATAAATTTTTCACGCAAAATTAATTTTCTCTATTTCAATAAATAACCTTCTTTCAATGGGATTTTCACATCGTATTGATGATGCGGACGTTGCCGATTCTCGTATATTTTTGCCAAACGATTGATGACGATTCAACATCGCAATTGCATCGAACGTTTATTCGAGCGAAGTATTGCTAAATGTAAACAAACAAAAAATTTAAGCAAAGTGATTCGCATTTACATGGTATAAATTTTATGAACATCGTTACGATTATAGAATGATTAATGAAAATATTCCATTCGACATGGTAATATTTCGATTATGATCAAATTATGTACTAATGAAAAGAAATTCTTAATGATGATAAGCATAAAATTATTTATGAGTATATAAAATTTCACATCACAAATAATAAACTATCAAATAATCATTCTTAATAAATTTAGTAAGGGTAAAACAATTTTATGTATGGGGCATAGAACAAATTCTTACTCTTTAAAAAAGAAACATATATAGCAGTAGATAGAATAAAGTTTAATCAACTCTTTGCGTAGATCTATACCATCTATACCAACTCTTTTTTTTAATTTTTAGTAAACGTGATAATTTGCGAAAATTTAGGTGACTAGAGTAAGAAATATATATATATATATATTTTTTTTTTTTATAAATATGAAATAGTGTATATATATATATTTTTTTTATAAATATGAAATAGTGCCTAGTGGTAGCAAAGCAGCATTTTTATTAAACAACCTACATAAATGCAAGTTGAAGTAAATATTTAAGTACGGTCGTTGCATGAATTTCGAATGAAATTTTAATTGTCCTCAATCATCCCAACAGCGTTATTAGCGGATAGTATTGCCATATTGCTTGAATTTGTGATAATGGAAATTCTTCGAGCAACATACAAATAGGCAATTGCTGCCATATAAAAGTGCATAATTGATGGCCGTTGAAGTAAAGCCTTCTTGCAGACAGCAGTATATGCAGATAACAACGCCAATAAATTCCTCGAGTATGGAACTATATTTGCTGACCTGGAGCTAATAATTCCTCTCAACCCCTCTCGTTTTCGAATTTTTCCAAGAATAGCCTCATTTGGCAATGCTAAACAAGTTGAACATTATAAAAAATTAAAAAATTAAAAAAAATTTTCTTTACTTTCGGTATTTGGTTCTTTTCTTTAACAAAACTTCAAAAATTGACGAATGGTTTGCGTAGAAAACTTCGTCTCATTGCAGATGGTGAAGACCGATTTCATCTGTTCAACACATCCTACTTAAAGTCGAACAAACTCATGTAAATGCCCCGTTTAGCCAAAACGCAACAGCTGAATGAAATACCAAAACAATTGGAAATTGTAAGTTCTGTGATCGACGACTAACGATTCTCCGCCAATGCAACATCATATGGTACAGCGCCCAATTTCAGCAAACAGTTGCTAACCTTGTTTCACCTAATACATACTGAGGAAGGCAATGCTTAAAAGGGCAATTAGGACACATTTGAAAACCGACAAAATGCAATAAACAAGCTGTAGGTGAAGTGAGAAGGCGAAAGAAAGTACATGTAGACGTGAGTAGACGCATATAAGCTGGAAAGGAGTGGCGTAACGGTGCTAAGCGAAGCGTCGCTGATAAAGCATCACTGCTTGCAGCAGTCGGTGAGCCTTCGTTCTTCAGCAGCCCCACACACATGCGCGTTCTGTCACCTCGAAACCATTCGTAGCCCCTCTACCCTCCCCTCCCCCATTCATATTCACTTCTTCGTCCCATCAGACAACGTCTATCACCAAGTTCCGAAGAGATTGTAAACCCGTTTGTGCAAATTTTTGATGAACCAGACATAGCATAAGCATTTCATAGAATTTTACAAAGGAAAGATTTCATAAGCCGATTATGTACGATAAACACAACTTCACAATCTACTATTCTATTTGGAAAATAAAGAAGTAGGAGAATATAAAACGACATTTTTTACTTCGTTCCCCTTTCAACTGAAAGGTGAATAATTTTGAAGAAGATGCAATTCTTTGCACTCCTCCATGCCACGTCACCAAATGCAGCTAAACATGCAAGGAAACCGCAATTTGATGAGATCACTTTTTTGCCGCAAGAAGAAAAAAACTTTCCAAATAAAGTGGATCATGCTTCTTGCTTAAAAATCTTCATTCGGCTCTCGTTCCCCTTAATATTTCTTCTAAATAACATTCGCATATTATTATATCAATACTTTACTATCGGTAACTACTAAATGATACAAATATTTCGTTGAGTATTTAATGCAAAATGAACGATATTTATAATTATTTATTTTATTATTACATCAATTCATATCATCAGCATAGAAAATCGATCCCAATTTGCCGACGCTTAGAGCAATAAAGAAAAGAAAAAAAAAATGTTTTCGATTTGGCATTAAAATGAACGTAGCAGAGATGTGCTCTTGGAATAATAGCGATCGAATGGCAGCAAAACAAAAGAATAAGAACAACTTTTGCACGAAAAAAAAACGCCATCAAGTTCGGCAACAGATCACAACGAGACTGCATCACGCGCTCTAGAGTATCTTCAATGAAACATTCGAACGGTCGATTGAAATTAACAAAGATCAAAGATCGAATCAATCGAACGCTCGAATTAGCAGCTGCATTTAAACCGTTTAACAAATCACTGGACGGGCATTTACGGTATGCTACTATGTACAATATTCATTGCAATGAAAACCGACAAGCATTAAAATATTTCATTGAAAAATCCACCGGAAGAAAACATTTGATGATGAGCGATATACCATCGCCCATTGCTTGACACATTAGTGTTGTGCGCAGATTATAAATTCTGAGCGAAATTTGCATCAACGACTACCGCTGTACACATCTTCGAATTCGTTACTTATTGAACAGCTCCTTCTCAACTCCCCCACTCCACCTCTTCCACAAGTTTTGAAACTTCTTTCGTGATTCCCATGTCCTACTTGAAACCCTCGACTGGCGCAACACTACTGTGCACAAATATTCGCCCAAAACAATGCTTCCAAAGATGGCAAGATGCGAATCGGAGCAACTTTGCTTTAGTAGATTCATTATGGGGTTACAAAGCGATTTGATCGCAGCAATTAGCTTAAACTCATTTAGACCGCCACAACAACACTCCAACAATCATCCAACAAGTGCCCGTTATTCGAACCCGTCATCGCGTAATGCTTTCTCTCTCTCTCGCTTTATTCGACTCCAATCAGCGTACTCTCAATAGCCTATTTGATGCCTTTGACTCTCTTTTTATGGCACGCATCGAGCGAGCGTTACTTTCCTTCCGCGATTGTGTATTGCGTTCGCAGTAAGCATTACAAAAACTCTTGTTGCATCACTCGTACGAGAAGAAAACTATCACTGAATTTTGCTGACTCTCTATAAAGAAATTTGAAAACATGAATATGCGAGTTGCACGCATTCAACAAAAACCCAATGGAAATACGCACACATAGGTTGAAAGGCGTCCCTCAATAAGGGAGAAAGGTGCCTAAGAAGGGCCTCGAATCAGTCCAAAAGTGTCGCAAGACTCAACGAAGCGCTTTCAACTAGACGTCGGCGACGGCGGGTGTACAAATGCAGGCGAAACTGCAATCGCACTGTTTCGTTGGCGTTTTGTCTGCAGGCGTTTCCGCTTCTCCGTATCGTCGGATGGCGTCGACGTCTTGCGACTTGGTGCATTGAGTTCGGTGAGCGTTTCCTCACTGACGGTACGATTACCTGGACCTCCTTCGACAAGTTCCTTAAAACAGCCAAGTTTGAGACGTGTCCGATGCAGTGACACTGACAGCACATATGTTTACTAATATTTGCATTTGACTTTACGAAAGCATCACAGTCACGAAAATCAATTCCTAAGTAAAGCGGTCTCTTCTCTTTCAATTCCCGACTATGAGCAGTTCTTAGAAAAAATAAAGCTGGCCAAATTAACCTGAAACTGAAGACGGTCTTGTCTCTGGGAAAATAAGTGTTTTGACAACTGTCTGAAGAGAAGAATAACACATATGATGACTCCTATGACCCAAATTTTAGGATGTAAAATGTGAACAACAACTACTCAATGAAAGTTTCGACAATCTAAAAAAAAAATTTCTTGGACGATGGAAAAGATGATAAAAGGGTGAGAAGTGGGAATGAGCTATAAACGAAATTGAATCGGGATACCTTATAGTGGTAGAGTTGCTGCTTAACAGCGCTGATTTCGTTCTGCTGGTCCTGTATCACTTGCATCATTGCTTTTAAGTGATTCATAAGTGGAGCTGCGATGGCCGTTAGCTTATAGCAAGCAACAGACGGTACATCTGGCTCCACTTTATCCAACTTCAAGACCACTTTACCGCTATTCGATTCATCCGCCCCCTTCTTGGCGCTCATTCCTTAATATTCATTAAAATGAAATAATTGGTCGACCTGTCTTGATCAATGCAATAAATTAAGAATACATCCATAAATTAATAAAGTTACTCTAGCAAAGATCTGTCACTAGTACTAGGAAAACAAAAACATGACAAACACAGTAGCATTATATCGGTCCCACACCAAAACCTGATGCTGACATATTTCCGAGTCTTGACTTCGCATATGCAGCGCAACAAAGGAACGACGGTTCTCTATACGCTCGAAGTATAAACTAATTTAGCCCGCTGATATTTTTATACTTCGTTGACATTTCGACGCTCGATCGTGTGAACGGTGAAATAAACGACCAAAAGTTTAGCGAAACAAAAGTGGATGTTCTTCTCTTAAAAAATCAACCTCATGACCCTCACTGTTGCATAAGTACACAATAGGACAGCCATCGATCACTACTGCTCTTTATTAAGTTGCATTATCTGATTTTTAAACATTTTGCATGGAAGCATTACCTTGGTTAATGGCATCAAGTAGACGATTGCCATGCACAATTGCGCTCATAGCAAGTTCGCCAGCATCACGCTGCTTCAATTCACCGACTGCCATCCCCGTCAATTGTTCGGCTAGCTTGTCTAGCTCTTCGAGGCTTCCTTTCTATAACAATGCGGGGTACTTAACAAGACAATTGAAGCTTGTTAAACATCCCCTTGTTGTACCAACGTGGAAACCATTCAGCGTTAAGCAACCAACATCCATTAAGAAATATGATAAGCGTTGCACTGTAAATAGCTGCAACAGACTCGAAGCCAAGATGTGAAATTGGAGAGTTCTCTCCTTCAAAAGATGTAAAAAGAAGGCAACTATTTCTGTAACCTCTGATGGTAACGGATTCACCCAAGACATCCTTAGTTCAATTTCCAAAATATTCTCAGCACCGAAAATATCTTCAGTTGAAAATTTCATTCTCCTTATTCCGAATGCAAAAGCTGTGTAAAGATTTATCTTAAAAAGAAGAGAAAAGCATATGCACTTGAATGGGTGACGAAACACCTACATTAGGACCAGGTAAGAACTGCGAGAGGATGGCGTGCTTATCGAGAAGCGCCTTTACGATTACTTCGTCGTTTCTTCGAAGACGCTCAGTAGGCGTAAGGATGGGTTGTGCATGCTGAAGCACGGTCGGCTGCTGCACGGTGATCTCGTTGGCATTAACGAGGCGTGGATGTGTGGACACCTGCACTCGTTGCGGATGAGAGGATGTCTCCTCGCCAGCATTCGCACTCGATCGAGAATCATCGCTTGGTGCCGATACTTCGAAACGACTGAACGAATATGCAAATTTCTTTCTTCCAAAAGAAAATATATTAGTCGCATAGAAAATTTCTCCTAGCCAATAAACAGCTATTAAGTTCGCTTCAATATTTTAAATTCCTTGCCTGTTGTACTGTTCTAAATAAATGCTCAGTGTAAATGCTCTCTGATATTAAGGAGATGGGCATTTTAAATATTAAACATTGGACTTGAGGAAATGGGGCAAACATTAAAATGACAAAGAAAAACTAGAAATACGGCACCTCATAAGGAACGAAAAATTTCATCTCCAGTATGTATAAAACATTGCATGATTGAGAAAGGTGAGCTTACAATGGAAAATTTGAAAGCTATGAGATGCTGAATGCATTGGAAAGCTCAAGTATGAGCATTTACAATACTGCTGTCGTTTAATGTCTCGCTAATAACAAGTTATACAAAAAGAGGTCGTCAAAAATCTGAGTGCTGATTCTCGTGTACCGTAATTTTGACGTGTTAAAATTTAAACTTCTACAGTATCTTACAGTTAAAATACTGCTTACTGTATCTTAATGTATGTTGTTAGCTAAAAATTGGCTTTGCACACTTTAAACTTCTACTGCTTGTTGTCACAAATTGACCCTCCGTTTGCTGATATAAACATGAAAGAGTTGACATCCAACTTTGTCCATTAGTATCGCTGTCGTAGAGTATATTACCGTGTTAAAAGAAGAAAATGAATGCGCATACGATAAAGGAAAACGCTTACTCAACACTCGTCTGTGTGCCCGTAGTGTTTTCGCGTTTCACAAAGTCAATCTGATCAGAGATCAACTTGAACCATCTGAAATTCATTGGATACTCTTCTGCAAAACCTGAGAATATGAAACCGCTAAGCCGCACCATTAGTAAAACGGAATTTCCATCAATGCTTATCACTCATCAATCAATCTTTGCGCGTTTTTTGCCCACGGTGCAAATGTATTGCGAAATATCCTATAGACCTGAACTAGAAATTTTGATACACAAATTTTGCTAAGCTTTAGGTCATTTCTCGCTAAGGGTCAAAAGCCACTACTTTTCTCAAACTTTTTTGTAAGATACTACAAGAGTAAGAAACCTTATAGATGCACGTATGATCCATAAATTATTTTCCCGAAAAAGGAGGGGAGAGGGTGAAAGATTTATAGAGGAAAGGAGAAGACAGACGATCTGTTCGTAAAGCTTAGAACAGGCTTTCGAAAGATAAAGAAAATGAAAAGTTGTGCAAAGTGATAGCGCAAAAAAAAGTAGTCAAACAAATACGCTGACGTTTTCCTTTCAGTAGCCGTTGCTGCCACAAGCTCATAGATTTGTGCCCCACGCTCCATTGTATTAACAATGAAGAATGCGCGCTTATCGTTTGCTTTCTCCTTGGCTATTAATGGTGCAAGCGGAAGAATTGGTGACCATCTGGTATCCTTTGATGGCTCCTGGAATTCCACTTACAGATATAGTGCTACTCCGTTTATTTGCAGTATCACATTAAAAAAGTGCTTTCGGTCAGCGAAATAGTGCTTTCGAGTGGGCTTTTGCACTTCAATCACTTTAATGATAATCTCAAAGTTTCATTCCACTCTACTGATAATCCCAAAACTTCAGCATTTATGCAGCCTGGTTTTCATTTTGCGATGTCTCCTCTGCTCAGTGTCCCGTGCATCTTTCATCTCTTCTAGCGATCAGATTGCTGCGACTGTCAGCAGTATGTTGCTGCGACTGTCGTTAATGTGCACAACAGAGATGATGTTACATCAATGTTGTGCCACGTGAACCAGGACATATATTGTGAGTTATTTCTAATAAAGTCCTCAATTATGTTGGGTTTTCAGATAGGACCATGTAAACTGAATCACCTTAAGTAACTCGAAAACGGAACTGTAAATTCGTTCTAAGCACCACGAAACTCGCTAGAAGCTTTTTCATCAAAAATAGAGTGATCAGTGCTCATTGATAACTTTCCAAGGAGCAAGATTTAAAAAAATCTGCCAGCAGCTTCGATCGCAGTAACTTTCATAGGTGATAGATCATTCAATTCAATACTAATCAATGCTTTACGTTCCCTGGTCCATCCGTATCTCTTTGCTTTCAATTTCTCGCCGGTCCTTAATAGCTGCACTGTCATCACCTTGCTCTGCGTCCCCTTCCCCCTCTCAGTGTTCACTATTCAAAAATTCCTCTCCCAGTGAAGAAATAGAGCACAATGCACGATAAGCAACAATGAACTAAGCAAGTAGTTTCAAAACATACATTTCTAAAGAAAGCAAACACTCGCCATAAGCATCAACTAGCTAAACTCTCTACATTACGATGAACACAAAGTCTTTCGAAGAGTTTATCCATTAGTGACATATTATGGCTATATCAGCGTCATCTTCGTCTACGAGGAAATACTCTGTGCATATGACTCATTCTAGCACCATGCTTTCGGCACAACAATAGAAATTGAAAGCGAGCTTACCTGAATCTTTAGCAATAATTTTTGGCCATCGCCAACTTTTGTTAGTAATACAAGCACATCCTCAAGTAAGACAACGTGTAACTCGACCATCTTGCCTCTGCTGAATCTCCATGTTAGTGCACCGTCATGGACTAGTTTATAGCTGCAATTGTGATAAGAATGCAACTTAATTACATGCAAATATTTGCAATAGAGTACTTTTGATAACGTATTATCCGGAAGGGAATACAATCGTCCATTTGAAAGCAAAAAAGAAAACCAAATAAAAGAAAAAGGCTGAGATATTTACTTCGTGAGATTCAAGGAATTGAAATCGTTGCCAAAATTCTCTTTATCGTATGGCGCTGTATCAAGTCTCCTCTGCAATTCCTCCAACCTTCGAAGGTTTTCCGTATTCCTCTTCGATGTATTTACAGCTGGAAATATTATTAAATACAGATATCAATTTTAGCCGAAAAATACTTGTTCACTAAGCTATACCAACCATTTCTGTGGAAACTTTGAATGAATTTATTACATAATACCAAAAAAAAAAATTGTGTAAAATGGCAAGGAATTACGCAATGCCTCATATAAGAAATCACAGAAACAATCGGAAACAAGTTAATTGCCCATAGAATATTTTAGTTAGCCATAATAATTGCTCTCTGCTTAATAAAACAATGAAATGTTTCAACGAGAAATCGATATAGTTCCTCTAAAAAACAGACATATATTTATCGGCTATCGAATAAGTGAAGAGAAATCAACTGCATATATCGTCAATTGATGTATGAAAATGAAATATTACCTGAAAGGATTTTTTTAGCCAAGTTTACACTATTCAATAATTTTGTCTGCTCTTCTGACGGTTCATTAGTGTACTTCGCAACCGTTTCGAGAAGCAACGGATATTTGACGAGTCGTTGCATTTCAACCGGAAGCATGTCTTTCAATTGCAATTTACGACAAAGGGGATTACACTCGGCGTCGGCTAGAAACCTTCCCAACTGATCATCTTTTTCCTTTTTACACCTAAATGAAACAAAAAAACTGAACAAATATATGGTTGATGTCTTATGTTAGATCGAACTTCTAGATTAGCTTAAATTTCGATGTTAATCATTGTTTGATTCGAGGTGAAAACACTATTCGCAAGCATGGTGGAATCAGCGACTTCCCACTTCCTAATCGGATGCTATAGCATCGAGCTGCTGCCCGATACTTTCAAAATCTCAGATCTACTTATTGACAATGTTTTCACTGTTGATTAATTCGATAAATACGCAAAAAAAAAATGTCTTGCAATATTAAACTGCTGGTATAAATAATTAGAAAAGAGATGCCACTATTTAAAACGATGAGGTAAAAAGTAAGAGAGTAATTCAGTATAGCGATGATTTCATATGAACGATTTCAGAATACGACCACTAAAAATTGTTATAAAATTTTCAGCATTTACGCAGAAACAGCATACATAAAAAAAAAGTTGTTTTTTTTTTCTGAATCTATGCAATACTACAACACAAATATAAAGTCAATCTAAGTGCCACTTCACAAAAGATGAGTATTTCAGTCAAATTTTAATCGTTCCTTTATACTTCTGCAAGCGAAAAAGTTTAGTGGTGGAATGAGTGAGAAAATGTAAAACACTTCAGAAATGCAATACGAAACGAACAAGTTTAAGCACTTAATTTCACCAACTATGAAATACTGAAAATTAAAAACGGGGCGACCAAAAAGGTTCCATTCTACTTGCGATGCCTCAACCATAGTCCTATTCTGATTCGATGGATTTGAAAAGAAAGCAAACGTATGCAGGAGAGAGGGAGGGGGGGGACGAGGGAAGGAGGAAGAAGGAAAGAAGATACAACTAGACGAATTAAGATGATGTGTGATGTGAGAATGCAGATGTAGAGTTCGCAAATCATCTTCTTCCAACAAAATCTGAACTGTTTTTCTCTATAGGAAATTCCCGAAAAGTGTCCATCTCTTCGAAATTCATATTTTTTTCCCATCATTCAACTTCGTACACAACGTACAAATCACCCTCGCCCCTCTAAAACTTTCGCTATTTCGACTCCATTTGTTCAACCATATTCATTTACGCTCCTTTTCATATCCTTCAATCAGAATGAGGCTGCACAAAAATTCAGCTGGTTTTATAATTGCTACTATGCACTTTTATTGGTATATGAAGCAGCATCAGCTACTAGATTCTTTAAAATGTATGGAAAGAGCACATGATATTTTATTTGTTCACTACCTAATTGCACTTTATCACGCTATCTTGTAGGTGAATTCCTCACTAATACCTAAGTTACTTAATTTAGTAGAGAAATATTACTACTACAATTACTATTAGAACTAGCAAGACTTGAACAAAACAATAGTGAGTATACCGCTGACGCAGCATGTCGAGAGCGTGTTGCTGATGCTGGCAGAAGGCAGATGTTGCCTCCATCAGACGCTTCCCGTTTTCACCGTCAAACATCGACTCCATAAGGGCACCAATTTCGCCGAAGAGACCGTTCAATGTGCTGTCCCGTTTCCATTCCTCCACCGCATTGCGCATCTTCCTGTATCTCCGCATTCATCACTACTTGAACTGTTCACAATAAGTGGCATCTCGGACCACATTCGCTATTTTTGGTGGGCCGAAGCTATTTTTGCCGTCATAGCCCTTATTTGCTGGCGGCGACGACCTATCTTACGGACCACGGATCATTCTCATCCTCTGATGTGACAACTCATCTATAGGACTGCTGCGACCTCACATACATTTTAGTCTGCGCTACGATTAATCATTCCTTGTCGAAGTAAAGCAGCTTTCCTGAGAGCCACTTGTGACCCGAACAGACTGCAGAGACACTCATCCATGAAAAAAACAAAGGAGACTAGGTGCCTCCCGCGGCTGCACCCGCTGAATATAGCAGAAAATCCCCCTGTCCTCTCCCTCTCCCTCCAAAAAAACAGTTTACTTCACATTAGTTAAGACTTTTCTGTAAAGATAAAAGCAGGGGCGTATATACGGCTTTGTTCTCGTAAACGAAGTGCGCATGCTGATAACGCTGAATTTGCAATGAAACTGCTAAAAACTTTGCCACGAAATTTGTGCATGCCCCATATCTTTCTTTCGTCACCTTTATTCCACTCTATAGGTGTCGTATCTGCTCAATGTGCCACCGGAAAAAAAACTTATCGACGCAGCAAATATTTCATATTCCATATTTTTAATGGATGGAAAAGACCTTCTACAAACAAACTCGGCAAACATCGTTGCTAGTTTTTGCTTTCAGCTTTTACTATTTAACGAATTCAAAATCGGTTACGTCTATAAATACTCATTATTTAGTTTATTATAAAATCGAACCTCAATTTTGATACAAAATTAGAAAACAATTTCATAAATAACTTCAATATACGACAGCCGACATTTTAAAAAAATTATTTCATGGAATTAATTGCTAAAAAATTATGAAAATTTTTATTCAACTCACATCGACATTTCACCATGAATTTCGACCAGTTGATCAAGATTCGCAAAGAACAACTTCACAACGTCAGGTGGTACAACGTTTTGCATTACCATCGGCTTATAGAACACCGTATAGAGAACTTTCAGATTACGAACGTGAGTACGCTCAGTATGGAATAGCTCTGTAATTTAATTAACTCTTTGATGAAGTGCACAATCCCATTGGTAAAACAGAAATATAAAAATTATCCATCGAAAAAAAAAGCACCTCGACAGATTTTCTTCGAATTTAACTGATGGAAATTATACTTGGCAAACTACAATTGTCTCTTCGCACTTCAACGCTTAACAGCAATAACGAAGCCAGAAGAGGTGTGAGGAATTACATGACCCCCACCCCCTCCCTGAGCAAAGTTTTGCAGCTCTTCTTTTCAGAATAACCAGAAGTGAGGGTCAAGTTATTTCAGAAACAACAAAAGGCGATAACATATTTCAAGAGGCATCCCCTTCACGTTCGTATAAATATGCTATCAAGCATCAGCATTCCCTATCATACCCCAATGGTGTCTCTTTCAACTTCAACAATAACCCCTATGTTAAGCCACCGATTCCATAAATGAATATTTCGTCGCGCATTCATGACCGGGAAATATTATCGCGTACCAAACAAATACGAAAACGTCGTTATTGCCCACAGGCGTAACGGCTAGCTCGAACAAACACCCAATACATTTCTTTCTAGCAAAACTACTGGAGCCGATCTTCGGACCTTTCATCTGGTCGGAAATTGCCTCCTCTTTGCATTGTGCTATGAAGTTCTTAAAAAGCAATATAGAATAATTTCAGGACATAAGTAGTCAATGATGTATAATATGTGGAAAACAAACGACTATCTCTGGATTAACGAAATGTCGAGCATTTATCGATGAAGAACAAATGCGGCGAATTTGATCGATATAGAGCAAAACGTAAAGATTTTTCAGCGCAGAATAAACCGTTAGTGAACAACAAGCAAGACGAATGTCTCTAAGCAGTAACGATTCACGTACCATTGATAACTTCCTGACGTTTCTTCTCTTTTGGCTTCAAGTGCCTAATCACTTCCCAGCCGACGAACGAATCCAACGGGGGAATTTCCGTCTCAACCTGGATTTTCCACGCATCAGTGACCTCACAAAGTCATGCACACACTTGAAGTAATAGTTAAAGTTTTACTACCATTGGTATAAACACTTACTGGGGAGGGGGTGTCTAGAAGTTCAAATACTCTGCTGTTAAATACTCCATTAGGAATTTCCATTAAAATATTCACATCACATCAAAAGCACTTCGATACCGCGACGAATGGATGGCCGAATTTGCGAAGAAGCGCACTGAAGTTCATAAAGTGTCGGAACAAAACTACTCCATCGAAGAAGATTAGATCACAAAATTCGCATGCGCCCTATTTTTATCACGATAAAAATGAAGGCAAATTACTTGAATGATGGAAACTTCGAAGGACCATCCAATTTACGAAAAATGATATATATTTAATAGTGAACGGAGTTTGATTTATTTGGGTTATCATGAGCTCAATCTACGGCAACAGGTCTAAACGCAATTCTTTGAGTCATTAGTATAATAAATGTGGAAAAAAGGATGAAGCTTAGTTGAGAAAACTGAATTGTGAACGATAGCGCTTTAATGAATCTGAAGAAATTAAATTCACGGAGAACGTGATGTGGCACAAATAACTTTTGTTCGCCAACTCTTATACACAGCATACCATCAGTGAAATAAAAAAGAATGAGTGAAGTGTAACCTCAAGGTCACTATCACCGTCGGCAACAGCAGTTTTCTCGATCTTTTCCAACATTCGACGCGCTTCCTCTTCCCCCATGGACGCATGTGACATAGAAGAACTTCCTGAAACCATCAAAATTCACCTCAGTTGAGTCAATAAAAACAAATGGAGAAGCATCTCAAAGGTCGCCGCATAGCACGCACTTTCCTATTCCACCACCTCAGCAGTTAATTTTGTAACATTAATAACAGATAATGAATACGTGAAATAGCTCATGCCTGAGCATTTCCGGAAATATTAATTTTCATTGTGAAATGGACCTCCTTTGCAAATATAGGTCAACTTATAAATAGCAAAAGGAAACGATCAGCTCAAAACAAATAGGATATGGATGTACCAGAAATGGAAGCGAGATCAGCAGGAGTTCGAGAGATAGATGACGCCAATAATTTGTCATCACTATCAGCATCACTGTGAGTTCGACGTGAACGCTCCTCGCTTTCTTCTGGAGGCGGCAAATCACCTCCCCAAGGCAACGTTGATCGTCCTCTCTTCACATCCCGTAATTCTTCTTCCTAGAGAATATGCAGCATAACTTTATATTAGTACACTATTGACTTCGAAAATCTAGAAAACGCCAACAGCTATTTCCTTTTATGTAGTAAAAAACCCCAAATTCTATCGAAAAAGATCAATTCGTTGTTAATGCTTTGATCGCCTTTCAAATTTTCCGCTTCGTGCATTTGTTGAGCGAATAACAAGAAAATGCAAAAGAGCGCAGCATTGCTAAAACAATTGTTTCTAGTATCAGAAAATTCTACTATTTAATAGAGATTAGGGGCAAAGATATGTCTTAGACAATAAAAAGATTTTCAGACATATTCATAAAAGCTGACTTTCGATTAAAGCTACTAATAATCAATGAACACTGATGAGATATAGATCAGCAAGTGACCACAAGTGACCACTAAAATGTGGGAAACACGAATGAGTCAAGCAACTTATTGATAGGAAAGTGATGCGCACATTTTGATAGCTGGAAACCATCGCTGGACTTGCATGCCGATAGAGGCGAGCTGAGGGAGAGTGACTCGAGAATGCCTCAAATGAATTAACTTGTTGAAAACTTATCGCGAGCGGCAAGAGAGATTAAATAAGCGTTGAAAAAAAAATTCACTTAAGTAAAAATTTAATATTCAAAAAATTCAAAAATTCATTTAATATTTGATCAGTGCTCAATGTAAATTTAAAGTTCATTATTTGCTACATTTCAAAGTTATCACCGATTCAGCATCAGTAATGAAGGAAACTTTAGGCGTTAACGCTTCGATAATATGATGAGCAAAGATCGGTGAAAAGAAACAGCATGTAGTCATTCGTTTCGAGAAAAAAAAAACAACTAAGATGCTCGTTGCTCTTTTTTTGGGAGGAATAACAGAGAAAGTGTATCTTACCCTTGAGCGCATACTTTGTGAACGAGAAACTGGCTTTTCGAGATCCGCTCCAATACCCGAGTCGGAGGAAGTTGATTTTATATTATCCTTTGGATGCTCTATTCTATGCAATTCGGACACCTAAAACAATTTCATGAACGTCAGAACGAAAAAACACTGTTTACTTCAAAAAAAAACCTGTTCGTCATTGAAATGACCAGCAAATATTAACATGAAACTGTGTTTGAACTGCTGAATTCGTTTTGAACCTCAACAATCATTACAATAGCTCTCAAATCTTTGAAGCCCTTCTGGCGTATTACCTATCAAACTGTTACTTCGTCGGTAGCAGATGAACGTCTAATGTATCGCAGTTTCTTCCTTTTTAAGGAGGCTTTGCATGCCAGATCAAAGATGAATCCATGTCTGGCAGCTAGATATTACACACTGATGTAGTATATTACGCTAATCATATACACAATATGGAGGCAAGCATAAGTTTTAAAAAAATTTAGCAAAACACAATGAAGCAACACCTTGTCGAGGTTCCCTAGGATGGTGGTCGACGAATGTGCGGCATGGCACTCGGACGAGCTAGCCTCTTCGCCATCGCACTTGCTCGACGAGCCAGGCCTTTTCGATTTAGCGGCACCAACTTTTTTCTGGGTGGCCGGATAGCAATGATCTGCCAAAGCTGATGTACACTGCTTATGCAACACCACATCGCAATCTGAATTCATTTATAGCACTCAGAAAGCATTTCATCTGTAAAGAATATGTCTTTAGCATACCTCCGCAACAATTTCGGTAAGTTGAGGGCAGACGCAAATGGAGAAGCGGTGAGGCCTTCAAAGGTGAACGCATATGCTTAATGTTATTTCAAGCCGAGCAGATAGATATTTATATTCGATCACTGTATGAGCTGTCACGTAAAAGATCAGTTATTGGAAAGTATCCCTATACATCGTCGATTAGCCGCTTTTCCATTCTCAACGTTCACAATGAAGGATATATCAGTGGAAGCAAGAAGTATAGAAAAGTTAATAGATCTGTTTGCAATTTCAGCTCTGCTATTGTAATAATCCCTCTGAGGATCCTTGAAACACAAGCTAGCTTCTTGCGAATACATACTATTATGGCTACATGTGATATCTAATCTATCGATGGGATCGAACCACAAACTTTTTGTATAGTGCATAATTGCTTTGCTGTTCCACCACTTAGCAAATCCATTTCTTTAAATGCATTCTCGATTTAAAACAACTCTTATCAGCAGATATAAACAATGAAGGCGATTCCTTTAATATATATCGTTGTTACTGAAGGCAATGAAGAAAGTAAAATGATATCTTTAGAAAAAATTCGTTATTATTTTTCAGTAAAGATTAGTTAATGAGGATGATAGTAGAAACGATTTCAATAAAATTCGGGCACTCACTCTGACAGAAATACGCTTGTGCGTTGACACCCCAAACAGCATCGCGACACTGATAGCAATAGACGGTTAGATTCACTGGACTTAGGAGGAATTGATGCCCTTTCACTTGTATAGATCGTTTTGATGCCATCTTCATCTTAAACATGCCTCCTTTGTCCTTGGTGACGAATGTTGGACACCGATCCAGCATCTTCTCGTTGGTATTTGAGCGCATATTGAGCACCACCTGAATCAGCCAAAGATATCCAGATTTCATTCGAAGTGCTTTTTTCTTCATCAAATATATGCAACAAAAAATAACTTAATGATCAGAATATAAGGTGTATTAAGAACTTTGACGAGTAAGCAGAATGTTAGTATTTAAATGAGAAAAAAACTAAAACTTATAAAACATTAGGTTCCCGCAGGAAGTAAATCACTTCAATATGTAATTCCGACCCACGATCGAATAGTTTTGCTTTTTTTCCCAGTGAAAAAAAAACAAAAAAAAAACAAAGAAAAACAAACGGTAAAGGTGATGACTTTTAAAATTGCAAACAAAAATCACTGATGAAAAAAAAAAGATTTTCATGGTAACTGTCGAAATATTTCCACTTTCTCCCATGTTGCTCCAACAATCAAGAATGAAATAGCTTAACTTGTCCTATTAGTGGTTTTCCCTTAATTCGATGATGTTGAAAATTACTCAATTTTTTGCACATTTATTTAATAAAAAATAATTTCGTCAATAAATCACAAAATCGAAATATCTTTTGAATTGTAAATATGAGCTTCGCAAATAATTTTCAAACATTTGAGGCATTTTATTTACCCAATATGTTGATAAATAAATTAATGAAAAATTCTAAAAAATATAGCAATTTCGTGAAATTATTTTCAACTACTCTATCAATAATATGAAATGCATTAAAAATCTATTAATTAAAATGTTGAAAAAATGCTAAAAAAAATTCTATAATCACTTTCCTCTTCAACAATGGGCTTGATACATTGACTGTCACTTACACCACTAATCCAACCGCAGAGATACTAAGAAATACGAAACATACGTTGCAATGATGTCGAGTAGAATTGTAGCTAATTTCCTATGAGAATGTAGACGCTTAGATTTTGTTTCAAAAAGATGTCTTGTTTGGGCATTGATCAAGACAATACAACAACTGCGATTTGAAACTGAATGAGTAGTAATATCAATCCTAGTTTTGCTGCATAAAGCCTCATATGCAATCTAACTTTCCTGGGTCATTTCCGTCGAAAGTATTGAGTTGTGAAAATATTAGTATCGAGTAGAGTTTAACTCACTCCAAATTGAATAAGGGGACAACGATCGTTATTGGTCAAATTAGCAGAAGCTATCTTCTGCTTACCAGAGGCTATCGATTGCTTATTCTAATGGGTGTTGCACAACGGTTGTTGATTGGATGAGCATACGCACCTTAATAACCGTAGCTAAGGCCGAAATAACAGCAAGCGAACGCGGCTCGCAGTTCTCGACATCCTGGTTTACAGAATTGAGCATATTCTCCAGCGATCGAATTAGAATCGTTTCGCCGACTCGTGCTTCCATCGCTGTATCGCCTTTGCTAATATGCGCCAATTGATTTGCATCAAATAAACTACCCAACCCTAAAAAAAAAGGAGTTCATTTCACTTTTTTTACCGCTTAAATTATGGTCATCGAGAAATATATCGCAACCGCCCTTTCTAAATCCTTAAATATTTTAGTTGAACTTTGAAAATTTACAGCACTATAAATAAAAAATATTGCAAAGATATGTTTGTCATATTCTCAATAGAAGGAACACATGAGGAAACAGCTCGCAATGACTTCTTTAATTGAAACTAAATTCCAAAAAACAACGTTTTCTGCTGTGGATATGTTCATTTGGTTCATTCTCAATCGTCATACAAACACATACAAGACGTCTAAGTAATAAACAACTGGGGCTCGTCCTTTGGCCAAGTGGTATACGGGTGGTCGCCAACGAAAAGAGAAAAAAAAAGCAACTACACCATTTTTCCTCTGTTGAATCACAAGAAGCGCCGCTTGCCTCGTTGTGCGCCATTCAAAACTTCTTTCAGCGGACGTATTGCGTCCACAAACAAAACGCCATTTCCAAACTAGCATTCATTAAAATAATGTGGCAGTGCAGAAACGCTAAAATTTTTTTCGATCTCTTGCCAGCTCCCAAACAAACTTTCATTTCAGTTGCTTCAATCAGTATGCACGCAATTGACAGCTTGAAGAATTTCCACCCATCTTCTTATGGTTTTACCATTCGAAGAAAGAAATATTCGTACGTAAGAAAATATTAGAGCAGTGTTAATTTTCAAATGGAATGAAATATTCACTGGCAATCCCATAAATTGCAACAAAAAAGCACAGAAAGTAATAATGTTACAGGAAATAGAACCAATGTGATATAAATTTCTTACGCAGATCTCTAGATTGTTTAAACCTTTCGCGTAATCAGAACGAGAGATCAGTAAATAGTAACACTGGTTGCCTATAATCCTTCTTTTCTATCATATTCCTATCATCCACCTCATTGCTGCAAAGTTTTACAGAAAATTGGCACAACTGATAAACGCATATTGGTGATAAGAAATACGATGCAGGTGGTACTAACTTTTTGCAAGTTTCAAATATCACTTTCAATGAACTTCACAAATTATAGCGTTTCGATACTTCGGTTAATGCAAAGAAAGAGGAACGAATTTACAAGCCGTCTGCTATTTATGTAACATCACGATATATTTCATGGCATCTTTTGACAACCGATTGTCTTCAATTAGTATTCGTAATTCAAATGAACATCTAGGGCAATTGCCGTTATTATCAGAGACTAAACAGACCGATGGATGAGAAGTTATACATTGTTGATGTGATGGATCAACGGAACAATTAAGAGGTTGTTCATTTCAGAGTGAAATATGCAGATTGTAATTACATCTCTCTTCTTCTTTTCTCTACGATTTCTGCGATCTTTTGCAATTACTTTCGTTTTTCGACTTTTTTCAAAGAAATAATCTGCCATTCCGTTCGGAGAATTTTTTTTTGTTTTGCGATTTCATTTAATCGAGATCGGTTTCAATCTTGATTCTGCCTATTCAAAAACTGCATTTGAAAATGACCGTGATTTACAGTGGGTTCATAGCGCATTTCCACTGCAACTATTCTGCAAGCGAATGAAACGAATATAGCTCACTGCCACCTTACAATGCTTCTTGTGACTCAAAAAAATTGTCACTCACTTTTGAGTTCAGTCGATAAAAATCGTTATCGCAAACAGCTGTCGACAAACTCGCCACTGGCATTCTATAGCCCTTCAAAACATCTACTGAAGCATGACCATTGCTTGAATGTGTTATCGAAAACGACCTAACCCGCACCTAAGAAGCTGCAAGTAATGTGCGGACAAGTATCGGTGCAAACATTTTGGTTGCAGAGCGTGTAAGGTGTTTACGAGGAAGAACGCGATCACGACTATGTCAATAGGGCATCCGAGCGCACCAATTGGATATCACAATGGTGCCGTGATGCTCATCGCCGAGATCGATGCGTCCCTAGTATCAGATGCACATAGACTGTTGCTCTGCATGTTGCATCACATCGACGCGATAAAACAACGGCGCTATCGTATTGTTTTATGCGAAATTCGGTGGGCGAATGGCGCATGCGTCTCGATGAATCTGCAGCGTAGAGCGCGTACGCGTGTCTTAGCACTCAATCAAGGAAACGGCACTTCCCGCAAAGTTCGATACTAAGCAAGCTCTGCCCGCCGTTACGTCTGCTTTCTGCGCTGACACGTCGGCAACTATTCTGGATCGGTGCCCTCTCTATTGTTCTCGTCTCTCTCGTCTCATATCATCCTTTAGCTCATTTCATCCGCTTCATATTCACGGTGACATCCATTCATCAAGCATCTTCCAAAAATAGGTGACGAATACACTACTGAGCACAACAATCGTGTCGTTCGACATATATCCTTAAAATTGCACTCATCCGATTAGCATTCATACTTTCAGCGATCGAGGAAATCCATCAACGCCGACTATGACAAATATTGCGAAGTTGCAATGGTTTTCTTGCGGTAAACGCAGACAGTTTGTGCGACAGTGCTTTTATCGAGTCATTCGTGTTCTGCTGAAATGTGATTGCAAAACGTTGAAGGGTAGACGAACGATAAATATTTCAGATCGATTAAAACACCGTGAAAAATTAATACTATTTTCAATTTTAAAAAACCGAGAAAATTTTATTTCACAATGTATCGTGCCATGTGATTGCAAAAACAACTCTAATCGAGAACCCCAGCTCAGGATTATGGACACAATCTCTCCTGAGGCATATCGATAACGTCGTCCAATGGAAGGGGATTTTTGGATGCATCATTGATACAGAATTCGCAGATCCCCATATAGGGATGCAGCATAAAAGACGATCAATAGATGACTGACTGACTGCGTGGCCGTGATGGTAATCAACACAAAATTTGAGCTGCATTTAGATGTACATTCGCGATTACATAAACACAGCCAGACTGCTGGTGGTCACAGCGTCGCACGCTGTTCACAATCCGTAAATTACGATTCAGCGTGAAACACGTTGGCGTATCGACGACGGGAATGGAGAAGGAGGAAAGAGGGGGTTGCAAACAGTCCAGACGTTAAGAAGTCATGAATCGTGCAGCCCAATCCTCCATTCAGCCTGATTGTCAGCAGAAGCTTCCAAAAACAGTGAAGCGTTCGGGAACTGTTTTTTGATACTTGGAAACAGCGAGCTAAAAGGCTTTCTGCTAAAGCAAAACTGTAAGCAGATCAGTCTGCTATAGATCAAGCGAGAATAGTGCGCGATACAAAGTAAGTCAAAGAAGGTCAACAGCACACAGGTAGATCAACCGGCTGCCCAGCACCTATCGTGAAACTAGCCTGAGACAGAATCACGAGGATATAAATGGGGGTTTACGTGCTCATGTATTCGTCCCAGCTTCTAGACTGGTCCTAAGGCCGAATGGGTCTACGTGTGGCCGTGAGCGCGCGGGGTGATCGACGGCAATGTGAAATTCAGCGGGTGCGACTGCGGGATCATATTGACGATTGAAGCCATCCTTGTGAACGACTCTCTATTTATTTGTCATGTTATTGTATAAGTGTGATAAACAGTGCGCCCATATACCTGTGCCGTTTCACAGTTTACTCGACCGCATCTCGACAGAGGGTGCAGATCATCAAGGAGACCTGGACGACTATACTAGCCAAGGGGAGCTGACCCTTACAAAACTCCCCCTTCAAAAATGCTAATTTCTTCTGGACCTCTTGCGCTAGCCACCGAACTCCACTAGTTCGAAAGCTCCAACGAAAGGTGCACATCCTACATAATTAGAACACAAAGACAAATATTTAAAATTAGAGATCAATGCAAATATTGTATTCACGACCAGTTCACATACCCATTTGTCTCTTTTGACGAAAATCGGCGAGATGCTCATTTATATCATCGAGCGATTTCTTTCTCGCAGCAACGAAAATCTTTTTTAGTTGATGCAGATCAGAATCGGTCGACTGAACAGTCGCTGCAAGCACCTAAAAAAGTGTGAGTAAAAAAATGAAGGATAAATACGTTGGTTATAAGATTATGGTATAAAACTTATCATAAGCTTATCAGGTCAGCTATCATCTGACTGATTACACTAGATTTGTTGAGTGACTTTAAAAAAAAGTGGTCACAAAAGCACTGATCATACGTATGAAGAAAAAAATTATCGCACTCTTTGGAAAGATGCTGATAACATGATTTCAAAAATGCTAATCGCATAGTCAAAGACAGCTTATAATATGATTAAAAAGAAGTGATCAAAACGCATTTCATTAGGTGATCATCAGAAGACACTAGTTATGCCGATCAAAAGAGATCGATCGTTGATCAAGAAGGCAGTTAACGATTAATTAAAAGATACTTATTGAACGAATAAAAGATAGAAATTGTGTGACCTATTTAGAGATTGGTAAATAATAGAAATTATGTGACCTATTTAGAGATTGGTAAATACTAATCACAGTTATCACAGGTCTCAATTATAGTTATCACAAATTATAATTCATTTATGCATAGGATAAAATTCTGGATAAAACCCTTCGACACCAACAATCACCGTCATCCTCAGGTAAATGAACTCAGACGTATCGTTGTGTGTGTGTGTGAGGGTAGATGCTAACGTTCAATGCTGTAACGTTTTGCTGGAACATTTATAGGGTGCACATCCATATGCGTTGTAGTCGAGATGATAACTCATAAATGAGCGTCGAAAGTTTTTTTTTTAACCGCATCACAATAGTAAAGGGAAATGCACTCAGTCTAGAAACAGACTGCCAAAATAAGGAATTACGCATTGAACAAGCATCAGAATCGAGCATACAGATGAAACTATCAAGGTTAAATTGAACAATTTTTAAGGAATTAAGTCAGTCTTTATAAAATGCCACTGTTAGATTTAGAGGTAAGTATGCATGGCGTCGTCAAATTTAACGAAGACAGCAATAGCGGATCAGTAAGGTAAAGATGTACAGGAATGTGGTCTCTATGCGAACGTAAACACAAACACCATATGCATTCATCGCTGATGCCAAACGCACTCTCCTCCACCTCCTTTTCCAGCAACCCTCAATATCCTATATCGTCAGCACTTATGAAGGTAGTTTTGTTGTGATACGTTCTTATCTGCGTGCTGTTTTCTTGTGAAATCTGCACATTTAAAAAAACTGTTTGTTGTGAAACCACAGTGCAATCTGCGCGTGCTCAACGCTCATACACAATTAAAAATAAACGCACAGTGACCACAACTAACGAAAAACAAGTAGAAAATGCACTGGAGCAATTGACACATTGCAAGCCCGTTTACAAGACCAACCGGTATAGTAAATTAGTGAGAAATGATAGAATACACGCGATAAAGCATTCCTCCGACCACTCTTCTACAACAGAATAATTTTTTCAACCGAAGTGGTTCTAAACTGTGCTTGGATCAGTGGTAAAAAATGTGCAGGCTTTAGTTAACAGCTCTTTTTTTTCGCCAAAGCAAAATTGCAAAAACGCGTAAAAATAAATCACTTGGAAATCTCCCCGCAGTATAGGACTGAGCCTCATTAGTTCCCTCCAGACTGCTCCCTCTCCACCCCCTCCCCCCACATCTCCGCCAGCTATTAAGACAACGATTGTATGTCCTTATGAGTATGCGACTGTCAAATAGGCAATATCCTGGTGCCATTATATTTGAGGCATTAATAATACAAACACTGTCACCTTGTCGATGCTTTGAATGAGCGATTGGTCGATGTTGTTCCAACACATCGGCGCGTTAGGAATAAGGAAAGTAGAAAATATTTCATAGGCCCATTTTCTCATCTCTTTTGGGCCGGCACCCGAATTCTGATACGCGTCCGTTATCAAGTAGAAAAACTGAAAATAAAACACTTAAAAATTTTTTGTCAGCATAACGGTCACCACCTGCTTTTTAGCTATCACGAGATTAGACAGTACAAAGCGAAACATAAGATCGCTTAAGCAAATGAGCAACTCTGTTTTCTTTTCTAATATATCCATTATTTTCTAGATATCGCTTTTTTCGTATGAACTTAGAAACGTAATAAAAACCACTTAAATGAGCTAAACTAGTGACGGAAAACATACTAAGATAGGTTTTAACCGTTAAAAAACTCACTTTTAATAATAGCTTCGATTGTTGGACAATACCCTACAGCAAAGGACGAGGGGCAAAACAGCAAAGGAGGTGAATAGGAGGTGATTCCACGAATTTTCATAAACTATTCCCTTGGGACCTAAATCCGTAAAGATATCAAGTAGGAGCGCAGCTTGGATTTGCAGGATGAATTTCTCACTCTCTTCTTTTGTCCTCTCAGACTCAGTTTTTCTCATCAGTTGAACAAATGAAAAACAACAGACCTCGAAAAAAATTAGCACGGCTACCTTTTAAAGGAAATTTTTTATACAATAGAAAAGTGATAATACGAAAACAAACCAAGCTACTGGGATTTGCATTTGCCAATAAATAGTTTATAAAAGCAGCCAAGTGCGCTGGACGCGTTTTGAGGTCCGCTATATTCGAAAATGGTCCCTGAGTTTCGAGCTGAAATCAATGACTAATTAATCGTCAACATAAAATGATAAATGAATGTCATCGATCCCATATTGAACCGGAAGCCGCTTATTCGGTTACATCGACATTTCCACTCAATCCGCTAAAGCTGATGAAAGTTGTAGACGACGCTTCTGCATTCCAAAATGTGCAACCATGAATTTTCATGCAGTCCCCCCTGTACATTGAGACAGCGAAAAATTTGATCCGCGTATTTGGTGAAATTCTTTTTTTTTTTCATTGCGCCATTTTCGTCTTCGTTGTCTCGACCAGCGAGCAACGAATGGACGATGGTCAAAAGCTCCACTGGTGGATAGCTTTACCACTTACTGATCAAAGGAAATAAAGTGCCAAAACCCATCTAACTAACTGAATTTTCCAGAGTGCTCATGATGCGCGTCATACGATGCTCTAATATTACAATGCGTCACTTTATACCTACAGCCTGCCATTGGTTGCCGAGTTCCATGACACAGACCGAGCTTTCCCCCGACGTATTTCCGGAATTTTCTCGTTAAAAAAGTTGTTTGAATTCTACAATCAACTCCGAATCCATTTCTTCACTGTCCACCTATGACGTTATTAGTACGTATAAGGCATGAAGGACTACCCTCCCTTCCCCCACTCCTAGAGCAGCGTTTCTCGGTTGCTCTCCTTATCGAAGGAAATGTCAAGTTGTTCCATTCCAACGCATTTTTACTTCAAAATCTGAGAAATATCTCTGAGACATTTATCGAAAATAGATCTAGAGGAAACAAGCATTAAGATTACGAATAAAAAATGCCCTTTCGGCTCTAAAATCTTCAGAGATTGTGAAAGCAATATCCGATAACGTATATTTTTGATTGACACTCAAAACTCTTGATAAAAATGCGTCAGACATCGTTGTGAAACATTGAAACCTCAACCGGTAAGAATAACAATGATCGCTTACTGTTATTATCCACAAAACCATCTTCCCAGCAACAACTTCCTTTTTTTAAATTATACGAACGCCGAGTATAAAAAAACAGTATATGCAAGGATTTTAACGAGTGCCTCAGAGGTTTCAATTCCACTTTTGCTATTTATACGTGAGAATGAAGTGAATTTAAAAAATGAATATCATACTGGAATTGGAATTTCAGATTCGTCATCATCAGTTCCCTCTTCCATCGGAATTATGTCAGTCGTATGCACATAATGCATACCGCTCGACTCCATCCACTTCTCCTAAAAGTACGCTATACCATATTAAATCTTGAATAAACAAGACTTTTGGAAATCTATTATCCCAAATCTATTGCTTCCTTCCGATGTTTTACTCGATACTGTCATAGTGTTTATGGCAATCAAAGAATAAGCCTCTCAAGCCAAAGATTCATGTGATATCGTGGGTTCGTTAGAATGGAATTTGTTAGGAAGTCTCCCAAAAGAGATGCGAGCGATCAGCATTTGAAAAGCTTCATGAATCACAAAATGAAACTTTCACCACCGCTGAATCGGCCCGCTAACCTCTTTTTGCATTGAGGAAGAACGGGGTGTTGTGGCTCAGTGCTAAGACCAAGCAGGACAAGAAATGCGACCTCCCCACCATCTTTTCTATATACAACACTTGAATAACAACATTCTCCTTAGTGCGTGGTAATGCAAGATCACGCTGGTTCGAGGCAGTGAGGTCCATTTCATTACATACCTTATAGTTGAAACTCAGCGTAGTACTTAGCACATTTGTGGCATCATGTGAAAGATTTACTGAGGTGGATGAGGTGGGGAGCAACAAATTAACGTCCTTTATACAATCATTTTGATTCTCAATGCAGCCTTCGTCGTTTTTAAAACTCGCTGACGTCCATAAATATTAGCTTGAATTAGTGAAGCGTTTTCTAGGCGACCTTCTGACCCTGTGAAAATACAACCCAGACAGCTCGAACAGAAGGAATCTATGATTTGTTTGGCGCAGACAAGGACTACTTCAATCTAAGATGCATCCCCAGATCTAAGAAGTAGGTCGATAGTATTACTTAACTAAAATCACTAAACGAAGCCTTTCAGATTCCAGTTTCAGTGCAAATATCCCTTTCAAACAACAATTAGATCGGCCATATGGCACGAAAATTTTCTGTAGGGAATCTAAAGTACGGATACCTGAGGTGTTTCTATATTTCTCAACTGAGATTGCAAGCTTTCTATTCGTTGTAAAGCTCGTTCCAACTGAGAACCCTCCACGCAAGTTTCACGAAGCCCCTGAAACTGTTAGTATGAAATCACACGTAAACACAATTAAACAACATTAGATGTCCACATCCTCGAAGCAAAGTAATGCAAAAGTACTGTAATTTGGAAAGGATATAGGATGATATATGTTACCTGCTTGAGAAGAGCGGGGGGAGAGAGGGGGGGGGGAAGGAATATGAAACATTCGATGCAATCTGCAAAGATGAAGTGACATTTCGTTTCATACAATCAAAACATCGTATGAAAGTGACAGCGAACGAAACGCTAGACGAAATAAAGATAATTTGGCATCGACGAGACAAACGATGAGAAAGCGATGTGAGCTGTCCCTTCGAGTGACAGCAATTGCCAAAAGATATTTGAAAGCTCAAAATCGCGGAAAAAGGTTTATGTGAAAAGAATGTTTTGGATAGATAGAGAAGGGCCTAAATGCTAAGCGAGTGTCTATGAGGAGGGATCGATTCGTGGATTCGTTGGGCCGTCAACTTGCCTCGACGTGTCGCCGCTCGTCTTCCAACATTTCACTGATAATTCGCACTCGTTTGCGCTTCCACTCTTCTTTTCTCTCGCCCTGAATGCAACAAAGAAAAAAATGAGCAAAATGAATGCCACAATTGGTGCTTCTTTGTTGCACAACATCACCATCACTGCTTATCCAATCAAAATGTGCGCCAATCAGAAGTGAGTTGTCGAAAAAGAGTGCATCTGCAGCATACACGCCGCTATTGTCAGTGCATCCATCTACTAATTAGCCTCAAGCTGCCTTCAGAAGTTCGGTAAAGTTGCAATATATTCCTGTACTGTTTTGTTTGTCATGTACACCTCACTAATTGGTACTTCCATCACAGCACTCTCAATAAAGTGCTCTCAGTTATACATTAGCAAACATCATACAACTTAAACTTGAAATGCATCCAAAATTTTCATGCAATTTTTTTGCTCTTCAATTCGACTACAGTTGAACGTTTTAAGGGAATAAATTCCAATAAATTCGCATCTCAGCATCGAGTTAATAACCGTTGAATAGGGCAGCAATGTGAACTAAATAAATTCAAACCAGTGATTTCTTAAAAGGTTGGCCATCGATATCAATTCGTATAAAAATAAACACAACAAAAGGAACTCACCTCTAAAGGGACCGTACCGGAAATAAGTGTCTTATTTTCTTGTGGTCGCAATTCCACGGCAGCGCGATATTCGGCTGGAAGTGGCTCGGGCGGCCTTCCTAGCAATGTTAACGCAACTGTCTGACCTCCTGAAATGGTGTTTGAAGCGCTTCAGAAGAATAGCTACAAGCGTCTTAACGGTTCTAAGTGATCGACTTAAATTGATTTCCTGTCGGGTTAATATTTCAATGATTGCCTTCCATTGATCAAATTTGCTGTTCCAGTAGCTCAACCTCTATATCAGGCTATTTGTTCAGGATGACTCTTCCATACAAGTACAACATGAATCACAGTCGTAATGGTGAGGCATTTTAAAAAGAGTTGTAGATCGATAAGCAGAAGAAGATTTCTTAGCATTCCCTCTCCCTAAACGTTGAAGAAATAATTATGGAAGAAAACATTAAATTAGTTTATTTAACAATAAAGATTCTGAACACCAAAACTTCATAACAATGAAACGTTGAACACTGCATAGTGTATTCATTATATAGTAACTGTTTGCATTGGATCATCAAGAAAACATTCACTAAAGGAAACTAAAGAAAGGAATGAAAGGAATGAAACAGAATGAAAGGGAGGAAGTGAAAATGATGGAACGAGAGACATAGCAAGTGGAAATATGAAAGTGTAATGGTGATATGAATGATAACCTTGCTAACTACTTTGTATGATAAAGCAGTAGCCCGTCTCGCACCCAATATTGTTCATAAATTCGTTGCAACCGTGAACATTTCGTTATTTCATTTGGAATCTCAGAAGTGGAAATATTGTAGCTATATATTATTTATTTATTTATCTATAATAATATCTAGTAACTATATGAGAGAAATGTAATCGAATTATTTTAATGACTTATGAGGAAGAAATTCTGCTTTGTTAAGCGCACCTATATAAACTTTTTAAAATTGTTTTATATCGTTATTTTTTGGCGGAAAAATTTTTCTATAGGATATGAATGTGCACAAGCGACGAACGCACGTTACAAAATTGAACTCTACACAGTAAGCGTAATAAAGATTGAAGAATGCAAGGTGAAACAACGAATATAGACTTAACATCTTTGGCTGAACTGCTTATGCGACCTATGCAATAATGAGCTAACCGAATTCAAATAAATCGACGCAGATGCTCGAACTTTTCTGAGTTATCGCAAGCGATTTTTGCAGAGAATTTAAACGAAAAATTGGTCATCGCAGTCATTCAGAAGACAGAAAACTGACAATAACATGCAACAGATTAGCGAAAGTAGGTCGAAATATCAGGCACATATAAGATGACAGATCGCTATTATCAAAAAGTTACCCAAAAAAAAAAACTATAGCAGTTATCTCGTCAGTTGATGGTGTTCTGCTGGATTGGTTTTTCCGTTAACAGAACTATCTATTTCTCTACCTTCTAGGAGAGATCTTCTCTCATTATCTAGTCCAGTTTTTAAAAATAAAAACTGTCACAATAGACTAATCCAGTACCAGAAACTGTCACCTCCAAAACAACGATAAGACTGTTTCGTATATGCAACAGACAGACTTCAGATACGAAATAACTACAAATCATTCCTCAACTAAAAAAATAGCATCGAGTAGAAATATTCTAGTAAAATGAACCATAGCTAACTCATAATAAGATCTCAGATACTGCTGTCTCAAACTATCAATTCCGAAATTCTATACATATTTTATCGATTATATAACATCCTTTTATGCTATTTGACTAAAAAAATACTAAAAGATCACTTCGTACATTGGCAAGATCTTTTCAACTTGCTGTGTTCATACTTCGACACATACAAACATATCTATTAACATCACTACCTATTCCCGACTTTTAAATGAGAACAACATTGACAATTCAACGTTTACTAAAACGATTAGAGATGTAGAGGTGAGATGCATTGCACTTGAAGCAATTCTAATAATTTTTAATGGCATATAAGACAGGTAAATCAAAGACTACAAGGAATGAGCGTAGATTAGAAAAGTTCTAAACATAAAATATATGATAATACGTGTAAAGATTTTCTAAGATATCGAAGTGGTTGAAAAATGGCTTGAATGAAATTAAGTAAAAATATTAGAAAATATTATGAGTATAAATCGATAATCAACGATATTCGAAAAAGCGGTTTGTCGATGAAAACTGTATTGTAGAGTAGGGATCATGAACCCATTGAAATTTCTTGTACTTGTTCCGAAAGTAGGCTTAACGATCGCATATGAAATGCATATTTTGCAGCATTTTCATTCCTCTCATAATTTCAGAGTCACTCACTCAGTTCGTTTCTCCGATTTGAGATCGCAAAAGTTAACGACTACGCGCAGTTTGGATATTTCATTTCAGAATGAGTGGGAACTGAAGCAGTGTAGAAGTGGATAATAGGATAGAGAAGGTAGAGGAGGGGATGCGCGGCCCTCATTACTAAGTTTCCATCATAAAAACCATAAAAATTAGAAATTTCTGGCAACTACCGCTGAAGTCTCCGCTGAGAAACGCTACTCGACTTCCCTATGCATCCCACTTTACTCAAGGCAAGTTGCGAAAATTTTATGAGTAAATATGGACCATCTAAGGAAAAAACGGGGGCAGATCAATTTTTTGAGGAGTTAAAGCAAGCTGCAATGCAAAACATCGGCAATGTTATCACCAGTGCTCATATTTTACTCTATTTTGTGAAAAAATGGCGATGACAGCATCGAAAACTTTCGCTTCAGCCTTCAGCCCGAAGAACCCGAAGGCCCAATGATTGCCAGCACTGGTTTTGACGCCGACTGGTTTTTAGACATGACCTCATGATACTAGAAAGATCTCCCATGAGAGAGACATTCTAAATAAAAGCCCATCTATGATAGAAAATCAAAACTCCGAAATTCTCTTTAGTACCGAATATCCTTTTTAATCAACAGAAATTAACCAGCTGGTCGTATTGGGTCTGGTAAGGAAAAGCAATTGCTCCAGACTACGGAAGAAGCCGCCCAACGCCCCTCCTGATTAACAGTGAGAAGCTTGATATGTTGCGGAATGAAATAAAACGGTCATTGTATGACGTTATCCAAGACAAGCGAAAAAATCAATATATACAACAAAAAATTGATAAATGGATTTTGAATTTCCGGCCCAATCGATGACGTTTGAAACACTTTAAATGCAAAAAAAATAAAATCAAAACAAAACGAATCGCCCCCATATGCTACTTAACTGAAGAAGGTCGCCCTCGCAAAATTTGACGCAGGTTATTTTAGACACGAATAGCGACCTTATGAATGATTTCACAGTTGTTTCTTTCGGATAAGCAATTCACTATCCGCATATCGTATTACCTCAAATAAAGCCCCTGAACGGAACCAACTCTTTGAGAATTAGGAAACGTTTTGTATGCTTTATTAAGAAGGGTAAGTTTACCGATTTACTGAAACGAAGAGTATTTTCTGTTCTCCAGATAGAGACACAACAATAATATGTGAAAATAAGCCTTTTACTTAATTCATACCTCTTGGAGAGGGAATTTTATTAGAGATAATATGGTACATATGAAATAAACTCATTTCTAGTTATGCAAATCATACACCGGCTTTATCATTTGAAAAAGACCCTTATTTAAGGCGTTGAAAAAAAAAAGGATTAAGCAACTCGGCTAACAATGAATTCTAGCGCTATCATTGTAGCCGACAATGAATTTCCAAAGAAATATTGGCCGATGAAAACAATAATCAACGAAAATCGAATGCTCTCCTATTCATTACCAACTGACACAATTAACGTCTAATCGACGGGTGTTGTTGATTGTAATCTGATTAGAAAGTGCTTTATATCAATGTGAACAATTGCAACCTTTCGCCAATACGATAGCCTTTTCTATGCACCAAACTGAAATTGACTTATCCGACTATAAAAGAGTATAGTAAGCCGATAAGCGATGAATAAAAATAAACTGACGGAGTGAGGGAATTATGATTTTAAAAAAATAAGAAAAGCAAATTACCAGAAATCATACGGACGACCTCGAGGTGATTGGATGCGGTGACAGGCATTCCATTCACTTTGAGAATTTTGTCACCTTGCCGAACACCAGCGCGAAATGCCGCTCCATCGGGTTTCACCGTATGCACATAAACTGGGTGATCGCCCGTGACGGTAAGGCCGTAGCCATCCGCCTGACGGGTGACCACCACACAGCGTTGGATTAGGGGTGCCGGTGACTGCAGGGCTGTAAACAACGAGTTGTTTCATTATGGATGTTCTCGAAAATTCAATGCTAATTAAACTCTCGAAGAAATGTGCACATCAATAATGGAGTAAAAAGGTAGGCTACACCTAATGCAACCCGCTAGTACGGATGATCGGCACTTACTGCAGACGATGGGCGTCATCCCATTGGCTATATATCGCAGAAAAACAGCGATGTCCCGTATATCTGATAACTGAGAGCGTTCAAAGAGTCCTTTGAACAGTCCGTCCACTGCACTAGACACCGACCTATGTGAACGTAGTTTAAGCTGCCTGATATAGGAGTCAACCTTTCGATAAGCTCATTCTGGTACTAACAATTAGTGTTCGCTACGTTGAACAACTGTACCCTCAGTGTTTTGCCTATAATCTGTTGGAGGATATCGTTCTCTCAATGATGCTGTTTGTTACTTTTACTGGTAATGAATACTACGAAAAAAAAGAAGAAAACAAAACATGCATAACAAGGATATTTGAATGGCAAAGCCATAAGCATGATGCGAGCTCACAGTTTTGAAGTGGGAAAATTGCACTGAAGCAGATCCATACTAAATGACCGCAAAGATAGAAACAACAAAATCCCACGATGCTGCACTATTTAACAGGGATACGCGCACTGCACGCCTACACTAAACAGATGCATAGATAGTGTTACTGATTTGACGTCAGGTCGTTTCAAAGCTAAATTTGGGATGTTTTGTTATTGCATCCACAGAGCGTTTGAAATATGTAGCACCCCTTCTCTTGTTCTCGATTTGCAAACCGGCAACAACGTCAATGATGCGTAAAACGGAAATCAAACAATCTACGCTTTCGATAATATTTACATAAACTTTCAACTATTAATAATAAAGCCACTGCTCAGATGTTACGAACAATGAATATGCAAAATAAATTCAAAAAAAGGTGAAATAATAAACATATAAGCATGCAAAATTATAACACGTTTATTACTTGTTCAATTCAAAATAAGCAATTGCAGACTCGCGATGAAAGTTTATTAAAAAAAAAAAAAAAAAAAACTAGCCGAAAATTATGCAAAAGAGATCGACAAAAAAAAAAGCCAAACCAGAGGAAAAAAATTTGCATTTCTTTCCTCTGAAATGCTTTGAATTTGCATATTTGATATTAAAGCATTATAATTATATGAAAGAATGTGTCGAAAAAAAAAAACGCAAACGAAACTACTTTATATTATATTTTTCATCAAAAAATTTTGATTGCTTTATAATCATTATAATTTATTGACCGCTTCGTCAATTATTACCATCGAATTCGGCATTAAAAGAAAATCATTGCTTTTGGAAGATAACGATTATGAAATTTGCATATAATTTCAACACTCTAGCACATCTAACGGTGAAATAAACATCAATTAAATCGTCTCGAAAGTTAAGTGAATAAAAACATCTTAATGTGATAATAGCTGTTTACAATTCCATTACCGTTCATAAGCTCAATAACAATATAAAATTAATAAGTGAATATTCGATGAGAGCTTTCGCTAAAATCGAGAATGTTTCGATACGGAAACGAAACTATTAAACTTTTCAACAGAATTTCGGCAACCTGTTAAAATTAAAATGCCGAAGAGATCATTGCTGAAGTGAATATACTTGTTTCATTTCATAACTCAAATCGGCAGTTATCATATAGAGGTCTAAAGCCTTTTTCAAACTACCCCTAAGCGTTTCGAATATTGACTTATATAATCTGGATATATACATTTTTGGATATAAAAGGGGCATTAGTTGTGAGGGAACAAATAAAAATTCATCTATGAATAACTATAAATACTGTAAGAAAAAAAAAACGAATTCAGAGAAGATCAACCAAGATGGAAAGTTGAACGAGACTCAGCCTATTTTGATTGTCAATAGAATAATGGTACAATAATTGAGATCGGTCTTTGATTCCACTCAAGCGACTGTGGAAATAACTCAAATAAAAAATAAGAGATATCATAGAATTTCGCGTAATCGTCCCTAAACCACACCCCCCCCCCCTCCTTTATCCCATTCAAAACATCCCAAAATTGTCTAATTTTTTAGAAAATTCATAACTCTTAAGCGCAATAAATTCTCAATTTTACATGTCAACGCATGTATCATTTTACAATTTGAATAAGAAAATGAGAAAGAAATATTTTATTTCATTGTTGCGTGAGGATTGCAGCAATTACTCATCGACTTGAAAATTTCTTCTCTCATATTTTCAGTGATTTTTACCTTTTTTTTTACAGAAATGAAAAAAAATTTTTTTTTAGCAATTTTCAATTATAATTTGAAAATAATCAACAATGGAGGCAAATATATGATGGCCAAAAAAAAAAAAAGTGTGAATATCAATAAACGAAAACGATTACTCGTTGAGTGCTGCAGAATCGAATTATTATAAGCAGAAACAGAAAAAAAAAAAAAAAAGAGCAAAATACAAAAAGATAAGACGGAACATTCTGAATAGAAACGATGAGACATTCGAATAGCATCGAAGAACAATATGATAAATGCATTTGCCAATCATAAGAATATTATCACTTAATGTGCAAAATGTGTGAAAGTAATTAATACGTTTATAGAGGGCTATTTAATGATAAATTTGACGATTGTATATGCAATTATATATCTTCGTTAAGATATTTTTTCTTTAAATTTTTTTGAATTTTCGAATTTTTCGTTGCAAAAATATTATTTTCGGTTAAAACATGAGAATTTCATAACGAATATTTTATAAATTTTATGATCAATCATTTCATCTATAAATAAATATTTCATCAGAGATTCAGCTTGAATTATTCTGAAAGCAATAAAATAAATACAAAAAAAAAACAACAACAACAAACAAACTAAAAAAAAAATTTCATAGGACTGAATAAATACTGGGAAATTCATAGCTATTTCTACGCTCATAAAATACAAACTCGCTAAAAGAACCGATGGAAATATACTTCAATGTATACCAATAGAATATTTATTCTCAAATCATGTGCAGTGTTATTATTCATCGAGTTTCAACTCAAAATATGAGATGGACCGCATTAAATATTACTAAATTTGTTGAAATTTTCTCACAGTTCCGATGTAGCTATAAAAAATTCACCAAAAGATGAAGATATTAGATAAACGATATTCATGTTGATAGTAAAATCAATGTATAAGGATATATAAATGTCAGAATCGTTACGATAATTCACAGGATAGATGAAAATATTAAAGAGATTCATGAAAAAAACCACTAATTCTTTTTTCAAATAAAATTTCGAAAGAATTACTTAACTTTTCGTTGTGCGTTTTTTTTTTTTTCAAAATCTTTTAAAATAAGAATGAAAGAAAAATATTGCATATAAACATTATGCAATATATTAGACTATTCGATGAGGGATTAAAGTGAATTTTGAGTAGAGATAACAAAGAGGGAAAGAATTTTTTTTTTTTTTTTTAATTCATCAGATTCGTCAATGACGAAGAATTTTTGAAACATTTTTGCTCGTTGAAAGAATACAAATGAAAGAGACGAATTTCATTGCAACAAATAGAAACTGCTAAGAATATTGCATTGCACAAATACAAATTGCAACTATCAATGCAACATTGCTCTCTATGAATTCTCAAATCATTGAACATCAATAAAACGCTTTTTTCAATCAGTATTTCTCTTCGTTTTCCATTCAGATTTCTTTTTTCATGCTCCCCTCGTTTCTCTTCGATGCAAAAAAAAAATGTCAATTCTAAAAAAAAATTTCAGGAATTTTTATGGATTTGTAAATATCATTAAAAATATAATATTGCATTCTCAATGTGAATCCTCGCTTATTTTATAGTGGTAAAAAAGTTCGTTAGCGCTAATAAAAAATCTCGTTTGAATCGATCAAAAATTCAAAATTTCGAAAGCGCTCTCAATGAACCATAAATTTTCGACATTAAATAAGGCAAATATGAAGCGGTTGGGAAAGCAGAATGGGAGGGGGGGGGGGGGTGTGGATGAAGGAGTCGAAGAAAAGGAAATGAAAACAAGGAGGACTCTTTGCTTTATAATGAAGAAGGAGGAGGATAAAAATTCTTCATACCCGCACACGAGATAGGAAAAAATTTACAATTTTGGAAACGGATGAACATTTTTCATTTTTTAACACACAATGTGTATATCGTTCTCTTTTGTAGTTTCAAAAAAAAAAACGCGTTTAACCCTTCAAACAATTTACGTTGAAATATTTAAATCAACGTTCTTTCAATACTTAATAGAGGCGACAATTTTTTTTTTTTTTTTGAGATATTCAAAAAAAATATTAATGGAAGATGATGAGAACTAATTAATTGCATATTCGAGTTGATCTAATAATATGCCATTATAATCGATGACATTATGCAGTACTTTATTGAAACTCACTGTTTCTTTGAAAAACCGAATGAAGATAGTATCTTTTAAACTATTATCGAAATTCGGTGAAAATTAGACGAATATTTTTCAGACGATAAATCGGTAAAATTTCTGTAAAAAAAAAGAGATATTTCAACAAGACTCATCTACTTCGCGAAGAGATAAAACGTATGATGAAAACCTCATGCGAAAATGATCAACTCTATATGTTACTTAAGAATGCAGCAACGGCGATATTCTTTATAGAATGAGCAAAGAAGCATAATCTGTAAGGAATTCCCATTGGTACACCAAAAAGGTGAGTGCTGGTTGCAGCGCTATTACTGGGAGTTCTATTTGCTTGTTGTTTTTTTAAGGAATACCCAAAACAGCCTTACCAACCATAACAGGACTACTGCAAGACGAAGTGAGTGCAGTGAAAAAGTCACCTAATGTGTGAAAAAATTCCTAAAAAATAACAACCCTAGAAAAAGGAAACGTCCGAAAGAAAGACAAACATGAACACGGAAAGCGATGCCTTAAAGCAAACATTTTGATTTTTTTTAAATGATGAACATTCATTTACCTGTAGATATTGGACGGCAACAAAACACATTTGAAGAGAAGAATATCGATGTAACAATTATGCATTCAAAAGTGATCACTAAAAAATTAGCGACAGAAATTTATATTAAAGGTGAGTTTCTAAACGAGCAGATGGGAGGACACAAAAAGGAAACACCTACCGGATAGGAGAGGAGGTGTAAGTGGGGGCGATACTCGTACGAGGGCAACGTCGTCAACAAGGAATACACGGTGACGGTCGAGCAGGATAGGACTGTTGGTGAGGAAGTCATAGGCGCGCAACGGCATTACCGAACAATGCGCAGCCGGCACGGCCTACGCTTATAAAAGCACGAGCGAATGCGGCAAGGAAACGCTGCTTACCGTTGCGATTCATCGATCTTTATTCTCTCTTCGGCAGCACAACACAATGGCCGCATAAGCGGTTCGAGAGAAGCTGCCAATTACGGAGCTCGGCAGAGCTTTTCCCTCGGGAAGTCGTCCAATCAATTGTCGGCTTCTTCCTCCGGATAAGGGATAACCGAACGAGGCTGCCATTTGAGGCTAGCATCAGGCTCATCGTCGCCGCGTTCAGCCCGCCACAATCAACCATGCCCCACCCCAAAAACTTGTTGTCACTCACTCTCAACGCCCTTCCACTCACCAACTATCCTATATATGCCACAATAATACCACATAGTGAAACTTACTGCATATCGTTTATAGCCTCACTTTCGTAGCATCTATAGAGAAACTTAGAGCAGGACTTGAAGCCGTGAAGCTAAGGCTTCCACTAATTGTCATCCTTTAACCTCGCGTCAAAATCCTTCACATAATTACTTCCCATTTTCAACTACTATAGTAAGCGAGTCTAAAAGATGCAACACTTGCTATCAACAAACATAGCACTCTTACAACGATCGTGTCCATAGGTGAATATCGAATGATATCGTACAAAATGCAGTGGTTAATTGGGAAATGAACGACGTTTGCACCAATCAAAGAAAAAAAGCTCTTTGGCACAAATGGTTCCGAATTCTACAAGCGCCGCAGGGAATTCTCACTGCGTCATGCTGCATATATATTTATTGAGGGAACAGGAAATACAATCAATCCAAGATTTAAATTAAATATCCTTACTATTTTAAGGTAATAATTTCTTATGTTTGCGCCAATTGAAAGACTGTTTCATGCGACAGTAGTGTAAAAACATGCATCTAATTAGATCAGGTGAGAGCATCAATAACATTCAAGCCTTATGAATCGGCGCGCGCAATTGTGCAAGTGCAAGATTTGCATGCATCTTTGCAACTTGATGAACCCTAACGAATAGATCAAAATTCATCATTATATAGTACACAATACTAGTCGCTCACTTTAGAGTGCAGCCGATATCAGCACTTATCTTATCTTTGATCATGCGTTAAACTTTAAAAAAACAAAACAGCAACGCATGCAACATTGACGGTAGGTTGGTGTAAAACGCGTATATCAAAAGCGTTAGTGAACAGTGGTAAAACTGGTGCGCAACGCACAGAAATGTGCGTGCGTGCGTGCTGCGTTGAACGCGATGACCGTGTCTGATCGCTACAGAGTGGCGGCACGCACGTACTAGATTAGATGCGTGCACATGCACGGTTAGGGCGACTAGCGACCGGGTCGACGTATTGGGAGTGGAAGCATCGAATCGAGCCTATCCCGATTGGCCTCGGGGGGTGACGCTTCACACGCTCGTATTGATGGTCAGCACTTGGCGCCCAATCGACAACACTGCCCAAGATTTGGCCGTCTGATGCGCAATGTGCCTTATGTGAGATTGTCATTGAAGCAAGTGTGCCTCATTCGATGCGTTTTAGAGGCATCGCTGCGTCCTCTTCCTCTTTTTTTTTTAATCTTTTTAAATGTCTTTTGACATGCTCGTAGCAACATACAACACAACTATTCAATCGTCGATTGCTCATACGGATATAGACATCTATCGAAAACACCTCACTTGCAGTTCACTTAATCCTCTTGTAAGCAATTCTCTCAATCGTGAGAACACCTACAATAAAACCTAAGCATTAAAACAGAAGTTGCGAAACTTTTTTCTTTGTTCTTTGCTATGTAATGGCATACGTCTAATAGCTTTAAAAATGTCAACCAAAGGTGATGAAAATATGAGTCAATTACGCAGCGAAATCTTTCAACTACCTGTGCAATATAAACTTAAGAGCATCATGCAAATCCTCGAACATTCTGTTCGAATCGACTGTCATAACGATTCCATATCTGAAGGGTATAAAGCAAATAGAAAAAAAGCACAAAAGAAATAAATTAATATCCTATAGTTCTCAAAGAATTCCAAATGCGATAATAAGAGCCTTTCGGAAATAAATGGATGTTGCAAGTATCGCATGACGAATCGATGGAAACAATTATGCAAATCTGCTGGAAAAAAAAACGAAAAGCTAATTCAGTACCACTTAGAAGTTTTAGTACAACAAATGGAAATGCCTGTCGCTGCAGCTGGTAAAACATTGTTCACATTTCATTTACGATATATTGAAGCGCTGACATTAATGCGTGCAAAATAGAGCAACAGATATGCTTTCAATATACATCTATTTGTCTTATCGACCGACCGATTATATAAATGCGGCAAAAATGAACGTCGATGATTGCAACTTTTCTAATTAGTATCACACAAAAATAGAATACCCCAACAGAAACATCGAACGACAATAGCGTTGATTAGGATTTTTTTTTTGCAACGCATAAATAAATTGCGGTCAATGTTTTCAACATTTTATAAAATTTTCTTTGTATTTTTTAGCAAAAATTTAGCAAAATTAAAAATTTCTAAACAATTACAAATGCAAAATTTCAATCCGCCAATTCATATGCAAAATTGTTTATAGTGATTTACAGTGATGCGTTTTTATAATCGAAATTTATGAAAAATTCATGTAAAAGTTCCCTATGATTATTATTCACGATCGAAGAAACTTTCGAAAGTATATACATATATATATATATATATATATATATATATATATATATATATATATATATATATATATATATATATATATATATACTTTAATTGTGGTCTTATGATGATGATTTTTGGCGGAAACGTTGAGGAAAGTGCTCTATTCGAGGTTGTGGTTTGCCTTCACGTAACATAGCCCAAAAAAATCCACAACCCTCTACATTTTTACAGATAAGCATGCAGAGTAGAATACTACAACGCAGCAATATTTTTTTTATATTTCATCAGTGTTGCTTCACATATTAGCTCAGTCATTAACCCGAAAATATTCAACTGAATGATTAATTCGCTTTCAGCGGATCTCTTTGAGTAATTTTTGTAGTGTTATTTTCAGTAGTACATTCCATGATATGGAATAAAATTCTAAAAAAAAATCTCTTCTCGATGGAATCTATCTCTTCAAAGTAAACCTACTTTATGAAAAATTTTGGAATGAAAAATTCTCTCCTCTTTTTTCTTCTCTAAAAACTTCTGTTCTGTTGTAGAATTTGAGAAGAGCAAGACTTTTCATACTTCTAATCGTGATGCACTCTTGTTTCGCTTTGCAGAAATTTTTGAGAAGAAAAACAATCGATCCTCACAAACACTTTTTTCTTCCTGGATTGGAAAAAATTATAATCTCTGAGGTTTTATTTTCAGCTTCTACGCTACATAATTGAGCCAAAAAAAATCAGTTTCATTTCCTTTTTTTTTCCTCATAAGAACTCGAAAAAAAAAAAACGCGTTGTTTCTCTCAACTGTTCGAAGTCTTTAGAGGATTCCATATTGGTCGTGTAGTTCTCTCTAGAATAGAGCAATTTAGCAGAAGCTATTAACTCCACTTAAATGTCATAACGTATGCCCTAAATGTCTAATTCAGTGTTCTCATTCAAATTATAATCATGAGAAAGTGATTATCACTCACTATATAACTATATCACTCTTCCGGCTATGAGAACGGAAGTATATGCCCAAAGCAATGAGTCAGTTCCGTGATAACAAACATCGCAATGGAGACAAAAATGGAGAAATATGGGGAAAAAAAAAACAGAAGCATGACAAATTTGATGTGAGTTGATGTAGTGGCCCTATGTGAGCATCTCTTACATTTTCATATGTTTCAATGAATGAAGAGAATTTAAGCTGTTCTACATTAAATATAGAAGGTTAAAGTAAAACAACTTGCTTACCGCTAAACACCCAAAATATCATACTATTTCGACAGCATTATTGTTGAGATATTCTAACACTTATATGTAGCAATAACGCTTGAAGATGTTTAAAAAAAACATTAGAAATTTCACAAACGTTTGCAAATAAAAATAAAATTGTTAATGCATTTGTATTATTAATAACACAACGTCGCTTAAATCATGACAAATTAAATTCTATACAAGTTTTCACATCCTGAAAAAATCCTCTTAATGTGAATTGTATTGTGGTTGCTGTAGCTAGATGATCATCGTCGAAGGCTTTATCAGCGTTGCTCATAATAATAGTCACAATAGCAATTTCAAATACATTAGAAATTGAGGTGCTAGCCAGTCTATTGCTAGAGACAAGGAACGGTGCCATCCCTCTTTAGTGGCCTTTTTGTATGAAATTATTAGCAATTCTCCCCCCCCCCCCCTCCTATCCTCCAACCTTCCATTAAGCCCTGTAATTTCATAGAAACCTAAATATACATTATGGATTTTCAAAAGATCAAGTGAAGAGATTAAATAAAAAATTACTGAATTCTAGTTTAGAATGTGCATAAATTATGACGTGGTTCCATTACGAATCTAGTTATTGCAACAGGAAGAAAGCATTCTCTCAAAGAGAAGTGAACGTTAAACCACAAAACAATACACTCCTAGACAAATATTCGTAGTTCAAAACAAACCTTCAATTGAGTTTACCATTTTATACTCATACAAATCATTCGCAATGCTCGACAACAGCTTTCACATAGTGAAGTCACTTGGAAACGGTCTCGGATATACGAGACTACAGAAATTCTTCCCATCGGGAGATTATTCCTCCCTTCTATTCCGATAACATGTAAAATTCTTCACCTACAATAAACATTCCTTTCTCTCATCCCATCCTCCTTGCTTCTACTTCAGAGTACTCAAAATAACCGACTGGATCAAAGTCCGAATCGCACAGATGTCAATAGTATGAATCAACGAAGCGTGGACAGTTTTCCTTAAGAAAAGCAACATTTCAGAATGACTATATGGGGAGTTGCTTCATGAGATTAGAAAGCGAGCTAGTGAATTGGTTGCTGTCGTATCTCAGACAGCAACTATGTGAGTACTCAATGGCATTAGCAGTTTGCATTAACGCTGACTCAATGCGCGATGAAGCAAACCAATGCTTTGTGCTAAAGGAAAGCAACATCACTGAATCAGCGAAACGCATCCTCATTTTTCGTTCACAAGCGTGCGAACTCGCTTGCTTTCAATGCTTCGAGCCCTTCAATGCTGGAATGTTTCTCCTTCATGAGCCTGCTGAGATGCCTCTCACTATGAGTATGCGTTCATCTTTACGTTTAGTTTGACTTTATCAAATGAACATTTAACGAGGATGTGTTTGCTAATCTTTATCAGAGATCCTTTCCCATGATATGTCGCATAGGTGACCGGTGGAATTCTCTCATTTTGAACGTTCACTAGAACGAAGATCAATGCTTCAGAAAAGGACTATAATGTGAGGTGAGGATGTCTTAACAGCAGGGTAGACCCTGAACCTAGAACCTATTTTCTGCTAACGATCCCAACCTTCCACCGCGTTACATATCATGTCAACAATAAGACATTACGACTCCGACAATGCAACAGCAATTCCTACCAAATAACTGGGTCAGAGCTCAATTTCCGCAATATGGGCACCTGCCAAACATAACCGCATAAAGTACAAACAACGGCTCTTTGACGCAAAATTTGCACATAACATTCTCGTGAAAAAAGGCTCGCTACGAAGTGTAAGCAAAGGCGCTCCAAAAAAATGACAACTTTTTAAGAAGAGCGTTTCTTTTTGAAAGGCCATATATGGTCTGCAAATGGAACTATATCATAGTTCTTAAATCATCTAACCAAGAAATCAACAAATCTCTATAGTCACAACAGTATGAGAGTATAATCTTCAAAAAGCCGTTTACATCTGCTTAGGTGTGAACTCAGAGTGTTGATTTTATGTTAGCTGAAAAAATGCATTTTCTTATTTTCGATCATTTATTCACAAATCAGAATTTAAAGATACAATCATTCGTGTTCACTAAATTCCTTTCTAATATCAAGCATATTAGAATGAAATATACTTTAGCTGCGTTGTTGGCCATAATGTGTTGCACTGGGAGTGATGGGAGCTCATCGAAGAGGGTGACGCCAGTGACCATGTGAAAGGTACTTGAGTAGTACAGCACAGTCCAGACAAGCGACGATCGGGCGAACAGAGTTCTAATGGGTAGTCAAAGAAGTACAAGATTATAAGTACAATATCATGATTGCATCTTTGAATTCCGATGACGAAAAATTGATGTGTTGCTCACAAAAATCAAAAACTGCGGCTTTCACATCACAAAAAAAAATCGACGTGAGTTCTTACCTAAAAGACGTTCTAATGCAATCTCGCTTACTAGTGCACAGAAAGAGCAGGATGGGAGTGACGAGTCGAGTTACTAAATTTATCTGAGCTCTCTCCTCCTCATTATAAGCCTTGAAAAGATTCTCTGAACGTGAATAAGAAAACATTTCAAAGGCTGTACTCAATATTTTCCAGAAATTCGCGCTTTTTTCCACAAGAAAATATGGAAGACTTGCATTCAATAGTAAAATATAACGTCATTTCCAATTGACACGAGTTGTTAGGGTCCAGAGGGCAATGAGAATACAACCAAGTAACTACGAGGCTTGGATTTTCATCTGGGAATAAATGCTACTGGTTTATTACTGCTGTTTCATCAACGAATATTATTTTACCTTCGTGAGCAAGTCCGTCGTATAACTTTCAGAGGTAACACTCATTGACTGCTTTCATAATAAGCACAATAAACATCAACTGCCATTGAGATAAAATTGAATACGTATGACGTCGAAAACAGTGTGATACGTCAACTTCGAGTTGACATTCAGAAAGGTATACCACTTTCGCAACGTTGAGGGTGGAGTGGAGGCAGTACGATGCATTCACTAATAGTGAACACCATAAAACAAAGGTGTGTTGCAAAAAAAGGCGAAGTTAGGTGAAGCCAATGAGTGCAACTGAAAGAAGCTTTAATTGTCGAATCAAACTACACGGATCGTAGAAGCCAATAGGCTGGCGAAATGCTATGGCCGAGGAGTGACACGTACGCACATCGGTTCAAAGCGATCGAGACGCTTGCTTCTTAAGCAATGATATGAGAGTGCGTGCGCACCTCTTCGAGCATCCAGATGTGAGCCCCACATGTGCGGTAGCATTCCAGCCAGCCCATTAGAGAAGCAATCCCTCTCGAATCACGATACCGATGCGACGCATAACGCTTTCGGCTACAACACAAATATCCCTCTCGTGAGGTGAGCATCTGACATGTGACGTTAATACGAAAACTTCGGCTGCATGCTTTCCTCGTTGACTACGTCATTTGCATACGTAAGTTTGAACGCAATCGGCTGGTTCCCTCAGGCGCCAAAAAGTTGCTAACTCGAGATAGCTGAAACGAAATTAGATCCATCGTCAGTGCCAATCACTATAAATTGCATTCATCATACCCCCTAACACTGCCAGCCAATGTGCAGTTCATGGCTGCTTTGCTTCTTCTTCTCCGACAACAGCAATTTATCAGCGACTTCCGCTCATTGCCTACCGAGAATGCAAGGTAACTAGCCTTTGTTCCACAACGGCTTCGTCTCCCTTTCCCTCTCCTCCTCCCCTTCCTTCTTTTTCACCACCTCCACTCTGTTGAAGGCCAACACAAGATCCTTTGTAAATTCATTACAATATTGAACCACAATCATCTGGCCGATCGTCCACTTTGTTGCCCAGCTCAGCGGCAAGGATAAAAAATTCTATTTAAAATATGAGCCCTATATTCGCTAGCCATCGTTACTTCTCATGGTTGGCCACTTGCTCATAACTTGCTGTATTTAACAATGAAATGATTTCTTTAGAAATAATTTGCAAATAGGAAAATGCACCTAAGAGCACTTTATACAAGCACTTTAATCCCTTCTGAAATGAGCTAAAAGCATTATTCACCGCTGTCCAAAATGATGCTGGATACTCATATCGAAGACAGCTTTTCGCAATCCGAAACATATAATAGTACATATTTATTTAAGTTCATTTACAAAGTGTACGAGATAAAGCTCATTGCAATCTAAATATAACATAAGTTCATAAAAGAACTGCACTGCAAATTGTATTTTAAAAAGCAGGTAGTTCACCTGTTACTTTAGGTCATAAGCATAAAATTACGAGCCCTTACAACGTTAAATCATCAACGACAAAAAAACTTACTCTCATGTTGAGCAGAAGCAAATGCAATAATTTATTGCAATACAACAATGAAAGACGCAATCGTTTTCAAATAATGTCCAATACGAGCTCAAGCTCACTGTAGTTGAAAATCAATCTAAGTCGGTGAACGGACTCCTGAGCATATCGGTAAGCGCTATCGAACAAAAATTATTCATCATTTCAAAATTGTGCAGAATATTGCAGAGATTATTCCTAGTTCAACTAATCCCTAATAAGAATGAGAGACAATTTCAAAGAATTCATTCGCAAAAAATAAATTAGAAGAAAATTTGTAAAAATTATTGAAAAAATCAAGCAAGAATTCAACATTTTTCACGTTCTTTCTTCATTTTCCTACCGTTGTCTTAATTGCAGTAAAATTCTGAAGATCCAATTTAGTAACGATACCGCGTTGCTAGCGCAACAAAATTATTGGAATATCAGTTAAATGAAAAGCGTAAATCGCATAATTCAAAAGCAGCAAATCTCCACATCGGCATCAGCACTTTGAGTCCGAACGGTCACTGAAAATGGGAATCTGCGCTCACATGACAGTGAAATCTGTATAGCTATAAAACAAACATATGCAGCAATTGTTAGGCTTAACAAAAAAAACGTGTTATCATAGAAAACTTTCGTTGAGCTATGATACGTATTACGAGTTCAGAATTCGCATCCGAATAAAACTCATTGCTGATAAAACTAAGCAAAGCCGAGGGGCAAAAAAAAACCGACCATGAAGCACCAAAAGAAAAGAAAACTCTATATCTGTAAACGAATATCTAAATTTTTAGCGGGAAACTTGAAAAAGTGAAGACATGTCTTTTTCATATTTTCTATAAAATTTCGTAAAGTCGTCTATGCGCATTTTGATATGGTCATATATTGGTGTTGCTATGTATTTCTTTGTGTAAAAATTAAAAAATTCGGGTTGGAAAACTTATATGAGAAAAAAAATCACAAAATTCTAACATATGAGATTCGATGATGCGTGCTCACGACAAGTTTTCTTGCTTAATATCGATCCATCATTAATACACGAAAATTACTGCGATAAATTTTTTCAATAACTATCATACATTGTATTAGCAAAACTTTAGCGTGAGCAATCGAACAAGCTGCAAATTGACTAAATTAACTTATGCAAAGATTTGTATAAGCAAAACGCATCGTGGTAATCCCAACTTTATGCATATGTATGTATATATATTGTGCACTTTCGGCTCAGCAATCATTGAAGTTAGGGTGAGAAAATTTCATGCACATATTTTACACTATACGATAGCTTTCCAATCAACATTAAAAGTGGATTCATCAACATCAAAAACGTTAATAACACTTAAAAGTATTCAAATATTTGCGCGGACTCAATCGATCGAGTTTTGAAACACCAAACTCTTATGTAACTACTGCACCAGTGATCGATTCTGTTAAGATATGGATATACGTTACCACTTGTTGGTAACTTATGCAAATGGTTGGAACAACAAAAACATTCACCATGTTAGCTCATTTGATATGGTTTTGCACTTGTTCAAACTGCATATTGCTATTTTTGTAATCAATCGGCAGAAAAGATAAGTACAGTTAGTCAGTGGACTGCGCGACATACGCTTTTTGCAATTTCTCACCTCCAATCCATCACTTCAACAAATTGCCAGAAAATTCTAGAATACAAAACAATAACTAATGTCACTCGTGCGTTTCTATAAAATATCCCTTTCGTCAATCCTATCAATTTCAAAATGCGATCTGACCGGTGTAAATGCCTTTTGTAAGTTGCTAACTTTTCAACACTATTTACAACTCTTTTCGAAATTTGAAGGTTTTATAAATGAGATATGATCCATTGATCAAAAACGGTAAAAGTGTTATATTGAGATAATACTGAGTTAAAGTCCTTTATGTGCACAACGTTGGCATAGACCCAGATGAATATAGTGCTCTGGGAAAACGAAATTAAGAAAAGAAAGGAAAATTTTTGAAGGCAAAAGAAAACATTACGCGGGTATCAGCAGAGACGGAATAGACGACTGTTAGGAGACTACATAGTTGTTAAGAATGCAAGAAGTAAGACACGAATAGATTACCTATGAGAACGAAAGATGACCACGTTTCGGCCCTTATCCGTTGACATGTGCACCTGAGTTATGCCCGGGCCATCGTCAGAACGAAACGCATAACCCTGTTAGTATTAGAATCTATATAGACAGCTGAACTAGTAGTAGAAAATTAGAAGGGAATGGAAAAAGGAACTCTTATCTGAATAAATGAAAAAAGCAAATTAAGAAGAATTGTAGCAAATATAAAAGTTGTGAACGATTACACTAACCTCACCACCATAGTCCGAAATAATGGAGGGAAATCAAAGCTTAAGAATGCTGCAAGAGAAGAACCAGTATGGAAAGTAAGGTGCATTTCTAATTTATCTATAAATTTAGGAACAGAATGCACGACAGGTTAAAAGTTAATATATTCAACCATATATTCGAAAGAAGTCAAACCAGAAACATAAGCGACGATGATTGATAATCGATGAATCCGAATGCAGATGTTGACTGCACCGTGCTAACAGCAGTAACGCGTAGAGCAATATTTATTTGATCTATGTTTAATACTAGACCTACCAAAGCAATATGAATAACATTTGAAGCTCACAAAAACATTCTCAAGACGAAATACTAATATAAAATACTAGAACGGAATCCTAATACTAATGCAGAAATTGAAGTTTCATTTCAAGTAAAACAAATGCATGGATCGAAGATGGAACACATAAGCTATAGGACAGTTTAATATTATGATGTCAAATTATGTGAAGAAATACTCCGTTGAGAAATACACTATTGACGAGCGATAAGCAATAAAATCTTAGTATACATTGTCAAAGTGATCGTTCGATGAAGTGTTAACACAAGCAGAGCAATATTTATTTAATGCTAAACCTATAGAAATAGTTACTTTATGCAAATGACTTTTAGGGTTACACATACAAAAAGGATTTATGCAATACGAATTATTAATAAGCGTAAAATACTTAAGTGCGTGAAGGATTTCATTAATCAAATTTTTAATACTCTGTCTATTAAGATAGACGAACTTATACACTAATTCTAGTTTCCTAATTAAAGGTCTATATACATATATATATATATATATATATATATATATATATATATATATATATATATATATATATATATATATATATATATATATATATATATATATATAGTACTAGAATTGCACCAAGACGTTTGTTCTTATATTTCTAAGCAGTCCTTTACATTTGTTAATGAAATCGGCCTTATATGAACACGGTTTACCAAATCTAAAAATTTGAGAGATTATTAGGCTTTTGTGTACAAAAGGTGGAATATTACTGTCCAACTGAGTATATTTATTAAATGAGTTATCAAATTGATCCGTTTTATCATAGACACTTGAGACGACAACATTAGAGGTAATATACAAGTTTGAGTTCATAAAATTAGCTCCTTTAAAAAAGTTTTCCCCCTGATCTGAGCACTTTTGAAAATCTTGGTTGCAGCTTATCCATTGCGGTATCACAGTATACTAGAACCCGAAACTCTAATTCACCTAGTGCCTGAACATCATATTTACCTTTACTTGCATGACTGAAGCAGTATGTATGACACGATACTTTTCGTCTCGTCCATTCACTTCCTTTACAATTAGCAGTGTTGCAGAGGCGCTGTGTTGCTAGAATCCAACTTTTTCTAGTGGGTAGTTTGCCCAATAGACCAACCTGAGATTGATATAAGGTTCTTTAAAAACAGGGAAAATTACACCTAATTTAGCAAAATGTCAAAATTTAAAGCCAATTGTGAGATGCCAAAGTTTATGTGCATCAAAAGATTCTCCTCGGGCAGACAGACCTGAGATGCTTCTGTCGGAAGACAATTTTCGTTATGCATAACTGTGAAAAAGTTTTTAATTCACATTCCAACCTTGCATCACTTTACAGCTTGTGCTTTATACCAAAGCTAGTATACCGCCACTATCGTTCGTATTCGAATACAACCAATGTTTGCCGCAATTGTTTCCCCGACCCTCTCCAAACTGAATTTTATTTCATCTGATGATTCAAAAATTTCATCACAACTGTGTCGAAGCAGCGCTGAAAGCTATCCTCCTAACATCAATGACCAAAGGCCTATTTCCGAATATTTCTTCTGAAGGAGATGGAAAGAGACTATGAGAGTTTTCGAGAGCAGGGCACGGCAAACGGAAGCGGGATAAACTGCACCGGAAAACCAAGCATGAGCATACCCCATCTTTTGCGGAAAAGACTGCGTTAAAAGTAGAAGCGAAGGAATTCTCCACTGTTTTCCATATCCACCAACTTTTACGCACGCCCGATTTGAAATCGATGTTATTGAGGATCTCTTTTTTTAAAAATACTCTAAAAACCAAACACTACTTAATATTCCAAATCTTGCTAGTGCATTGATTAATATCGGGAAAATGCTATCGGAAGATTACACCGTCACGCGCACACTAAGTGTAACCATCTGCATGTAATCGATGTATTTTTCTTTTATTCAGATCATTTTGGTCGGGCTAAGTGGAACTTTTCCACATTGGTAGAAATAATGCAAAAGAAATCTAATAGTTCGCATTGCTAAGTATTAATAATCCAAGAGCAATAATCACGAAAAACATTTCCGAATATTTCAGGATTGTAAGGTAGACAAAGGTGGGCAAAAGTGAAGTGGACAACATTTCCAGCATGTGAACGGTATGAAGTGGATCAACATCGAAAGCAGTTTTAATTTGTCAATGAGAAGTTAATACTCGTATATTTTCTCAATTCGAGGGTAAATAGTGGAGAAATACTTTTGAAAGTAGAGGAATATTGGATAGAATAGCATCAGAATTGCAGCTGAAATCGACAACGGTGAAAAGGAATGAAATCGATCGCGAAGTATTGGAAATATGCTTCCTTCACCTAATTAAAAGCATTTCTTTCTCGAAGCAATCTTCAAATCAGTTTCAGGTCCGTAAGCAGAAGAGGAAGAAGAACTTTCTGTTTCTCCTCCCCTCCAACAGACGAACACTGATGTAAGGAACTCCCTCATCACCCTTCCCCCTTAATATGATAGATAATGGAATAGTTACAATTTCATGAAGCAGTGCAAAACCCACAGCTCATATGCAATATGTCACTTTTTTGAATTTCGATATGTGATTTGAAGCAACTGTTCGAATTTATCTCATAGTAATGTTGAATTCGAACAAACAATAATATTCCAGTATTAGTTTAAACGACGAGGCTAATACCACTTGTGTTACTACCTATTATATCAATGCTCATCATTTAGCCTGCTAATTATGAGACCGTCGAATCCGAGGTGGCTGATCAAGAAAGCCTACTCGCAATGGACACTTTTACACTTTGCTTCGTCCACACCAATACTCTAATACTTATGAAAACAGCAAAGGCAGCATATTAACCAAAAGCTCCTGAAATCGTCGTTTTTGAGACGAATTTGCAGGTTAAACAGTGAGGATGATGCCGTTTCATGCTATCAACTTTCCCTTTCAAAAAATTCCTTTCGACGTCGACTTAGGGTTGCGGTTATAGACCACCCATCATGATTTGCCTCAGATAGATTCGACCCATTTCAGCTTATCGAACCATTCGACATTTATTTATTTGCATATTTAACTACAACAGACGATTCTTCTGCTATGTTGAAAAGCTTGCTGCGACTAGAAAGCTGTTAACCAAATTACAACTAGATGAAACTTAGAAAATGATAGTACACTAGCGTCTTAAAGACCACAATCGTGGGAAATCACCATTTCTGCTCCTGAAGATGTCTATGAGGCAGGAGCTCCTCATACAGACAATAAAGAATGACCTGATGTTTCCCGAGATTTCTAGTAGTTTTGGACATTAGACGTACTGGTTATTTCGTTACGCTAAATGCATGCACAACATATGTTAGCTGGTGCTACAAATAAAGCTTTCTCGCTTGATTTCAGCGCTCCTCAACAAAAGCTCTCTTTTCGAGCACATAATCTCTTCCCCCCCCCCCAACCCTCCAGTTGCGGATTCTGTAACACCACCATCCAATTGAGGCCGCAACTACTTCCAGAAACTCTTATAGCAAGGATCTGTTACCTATCACGTCACACAGAAGCAAGCAGCGCAGACGGCATGAAGTTCGCATACAAGATTTCCAGGTCCTAAATTCTTTGGCAGTGTATATTTGCGTATACGCATGCACCCTTTAAGGCTAGCTTTAGAGGTGCGATTAAAAAGAGAAGACAGACAACAGCGCAACTTCAAACAGCGATAGGACGTCTGACCGACCCTCTGACCACGATGCTTACATTCAGCTGGTCTAAGCTGTAATTTGTGTAGATGCCGTTTGCGCATAATGTCCCGGCCTTTTGGAAACTCTTACATATTCAAACGTTAAAGCTCCTCGCGTGACACTTAATGAAAACAGCTTCCTATTCATTGAAAAAAAAGTAACTTATAGGTTCAAGATAACCGTTTATGCCACTGCATAAATAAAGAAACAATGCAAACAATAGTTATCAGTTATGAAGACACAAATGCACTAATCTCTTGAGCGATGAGCTAATTCATGAAGTGCGAATAACTGCCGCTGCTGATGATGAAAAACAATTTGCATGCAGAAAAAACTTTTTTATCCATAAGAACATTTTATAAAGTGAACACCAAATATAAGTTCCCATTTATATGGAAATTGGTGGAAGATAATTATTAAAATAAAATAAGTCCACAATATAGTTGACAAAAACGAATTCGTTTCAAAATACCAATGCGACTTTGATCAACGACCCAACCATATCTGCTGAGGAAATTGAACTCTTACAACAAAAAGGTGAACAATTTATCGGGAAGCATATGAGAAGAAGAGAAATTTTCGATTATTATAAAAGGTGCAACTAATTGCCGTGTGGCAAATTTCAACAAAAACTTTTCATATGCCCAAATACCGTCCAATAGCGCCTTCGAATTCTTGCAAGTGAGCCGCACTGCGGTTAACTAACAATTTGATCTCTGAAAATTTCACCACCCATTCCTATGCAAAAAAAAAATGGAGTAAAATAGCAATAGCATATCAAAACAACATTCGTGGGGTATTTTTACGAAGGTTATATATTGCTTGACGATGCTAGAATCATAAAACTCAAACAGAAAACTTTTAACGTGAATTCTTCCCACTTTCTGATATAAATATCACTTTCTTTCAAGTTTAAGGGTGGGCGTATCTGATAGGTATGTGCATTTACTTATTAGGTTTGAGAAAGAAGATTACCGAAAGAATCACAAAAAATTTTTACTAGACAATGCGCCCAATAGTGTAGAAACAGTTTTCGCCCTTTGTTAGTTGTTATGACCATGACATTATTATGTTGTGCTACTATGAAGCATAAGACAGAAAATAATTGCATTAAAGCAAGACGAAGAAATTGAAGAAAATAACAACTTTAGAGAAAAAATAGTCAGATTCGATTTTCTTAAGCATTAAATGAAAATACTTTCAAATATCGCTGTAATCGATGCATTATCAATAGTTGTTTCTACTCTCGTTTATTATCAAGAATGTGTCTACAAGCTTATTGCAATTTGCATATGCACTCTTCTATTGTAGTAAATCAAACTATCTATGCAATTTTTAGAAGAAAAAAAAATACAAGTAAATGGTTGTTGCTTTTTTTTGAAGCAGTGGCGATGTGATAATTCATTATTTTAATAAAAAACAGCTAACATTTGAATGCAATAGATGATTTAGATAAATGTTGACTATTCATATAAATAAGAGAAGCACTCGCTGCAAGAACCATTAGAATACCAATAATGTTGCTTATTCCAGGTATGATATCATAATAAATGTATACCGAGAAGAAATATGCAACAAAAACCTGAAATCGCGTAGACTTTTTATTATACAATCGAGAATTTTACAATAGTATACTATTTGATTACCATATCTTTTAAATATGAAGCAATGTAAAGAGTAGCGTTCATAATGCAAATATCATGCGGGCATTTTTTTCATCCACCAACATTGTGCCAGATAATTTCAGCTCAAGAAAAAACAGCCGCAAATCCAATCCTCCAAAAAAAAAAACGAAACTGATAATCGCCCGTATTTCACTTCCGTTTTTCATGTGCGCAAAGAAAGGCCATTGAAAGGATTTCAACTTGTAACAATTAATGCCTGAGAAAGTGCAAAGAATATATACGAAAGAAATATGCAAAAAAAAGGATCTTCAAGGAGCAAATCCTCAAATTCTTTATGCGTTACCTGAATTGCACTTCTGACATCGGCAGTAAGCGAAAGAGTAAGCGAATCGGCATAACTGATACAGTAGAATAAAGTGAGATGAGTTAAGACGCCGAAGACAATCAATAAAAAGAACGTAACAATGAATGACATCGATGCGCTCGCAAATAAGAACATAACACCGCCATGAAGTTCGTCCTAAAATTAGGGTTTTTGACACTCTTCGAGAACAGATGATCTATAGAAGCAGGTCTCTTCATTCATTCATTACGCCACAGTGCCTATATATAAAATGAACCATACTCGTACTAATATTGTACCACAAGCTGCATAGTGCTATAATGAGAAATCTTCAACGAATTATGAAAACATTCGACAAGGATGATAGGCTGAACAACGATTCCAATAAATAAACAAACAAATAAAGTATCAAGAATTGCACAGTAGCGCTGTCTGTTGCAACTTACTGAACCCCTAAACACCAAATCCGAAATACGTACTGATATTCGACAGAAAAGATAGCGAATTCTCCAGAAGACAGCAGCAGCTATGGATCGAAAGTTGCCACTTAAAGTACACAAGTGGTTGGTAGGTTAAAGGACGACGATATTTTAACTCCTATATATGCCAAACAACAGTGAGGTTAAACTTTTGCCACCCACGTAACCACTAATGAAACCACATTTGTGGCAATCAAGAGAACTGTGGTTGAAACACCATTCTTCGCTGACTTGCTAGCTTAATTCCATGAAAACTTGTCCTAGAAACGGAAGCAATATCAACTGCATCGACTACAAATGACAATACCGCATTAAAGTATTGTTTTAATATTAAAACACCGTGACAGCACTGTTATTTTGGCTTTCACTAACAATTTAAAAGTGATGAGTAAACATTTACAATCGAACAGGAGCTTTTTTAACTCTTCCTTAATTCATTTCTAATAAAGCAATCATGTTTAATCACTCATATTTCATGGCATAGTGCTACGATTTCAAACTGCTCAGCTGAAACATTGGCACAAAAAAAGGTTTTCAAAGAACGCCTTTTCAGAAACATGCTATGACCATATCGGCAGCAAAACTAACTGCATAAAATATAACTGCGATATACGTGTGCATGATTTAGCATAAATTTATCTGCGTCGATCTTCGATATAACACCATTTGGGAATTTTTGATTGAACAAGACAAATCGAAAGTAAATAGAGCTGACCTCTTAATTTCTTTTAAGTTTTTAAATCTATTAACTGAAAATAAACAAAATAATATACCTCGAAGAAATCGGCAATTAAAAAAAATACAAGCGCATTGAAACTATTCACATAGAGTAAATCAAGTGGGGAATAGTTTAGCGCGAGATTCTCTAGTTGAACAAATGAGGCTGCGTTCATGATTAGTGTAGCCAATCCGAAGAGGTACGACCAACGTTCCCACATAAATTCGAAAATATCTGTAAGAGTGTTCAATAAACACGATACGCTTTAAGTCGACGACAAATTAAGCTTGCTTAGTTTTCAAAAATACTCGTAAAATTCAAAAGCATAAAACGATTAAATTAAAGAAAGTCACCTTCATTCCGATGAAAATTTTTGCCACTAGTTTTCTAGGTGTAAATAAAACAAATTCTGGTCGATGCAACGTATAATTTCAAAAATTTCTCACTATTCATTATGAAATACACGAATAAACGACGCGGAATTTTCACCTTTCTTATAACACAAAAGAAACATGAAAATATGCGCATATCGACTTGAGGGAATTTTTACGTAAACCAATAAATAAAGCAAGACAAAAACTGTGAAGTAATTGTGTATTCGCGAGTCGTATAGTCGCATACTATTATTAGATTTGAGCATATATATAATGCAACATCTTATACACTGTAATGCAACATCTTATAGTAGCTTTTTAAATAGTACTGTATAAATATGTAGCAAACGCGCGTAATAGGACAAGCGTTGATATCACTGTACATTGCTAACATTGAGGTATATTGTATTACTGAATACTAGTGCATACTGTATTACTAAATACTAGTGTAAGTATTATTGCAGAATAAAATATTGACAATACGTGCTATCTCATTTCGTGATTCAACGCGATTTCCGAGTACTTTAAAAGTATTAGTATTACAGCATCATCACACATTATGCAATGCTATGCGCATCCCATTTCAGAGTGCTTTTACAATATGCCACCAATAATAAAATAATCTCTACTGTTCGTTATGAAATAAACAAATAAATCTGATGAAATAAAAAAAGAATCGAACTTACTTGTAAGGGAAGATCCAACACAGAGAATGAAAACGAGAAGAAGAAATGAATAGGATGGAATTGGACGACGAGAAATAAAATTGCTGAAGAAAATCACTGCGATTGGGCAAAAGCATTTCACCGATGCAAACATTGGCATTGATGCACCCTCAATTGCGTTCATTGAGATATACGACGCGAATGTGTATAGAAACGATGGCAAGAACATCTCTCTACCTCGTTCTAATGTATATGATTGAATATGAAGTATTTTAAAGAACCTGAAAGTTCGATGCGGTCATCAACTGAAACAATGATTACCAATCGCATAACCATCTGCTTTATATTATCACTCAGCAACAGTTAATCGCATATTCATATTAAAGACACATGGGAAGCAGAGAGGAAGGGATGCAACGGCAGGAGGGGAGGCAGAGCAGGAAGAGAGAAAGAAAGGGGAAGAGGGATAGGGAAGCATGGAGGGGAGGGGAGAAAGAGGAAGGGGTAAGATGGAGAAGGGAAGGTGAGAAGGAGCGGGTGATGATACGAGGCACGAAATCAGCTCACGTACAAATAAGATCGCTTTTTACGAAAACTCAAAGTGGGAGATATCTGAATTGGAAACTAAATTTTACTCACTTAAAAAATGAACAAACAAAAGAAAATAGAAAAAGAACACGATGACCGAATAAAACTTTCAATTTGGAATGATTTTATTCGAAATTGTGCTCATATTTTATCGTTAGAAGTAAGAAGAATGTTTGCATCTCGAGCCAAATAGTAAACGGTCAGTCCTTAAAATTATGCCCCTACATAATAAAAGTTGTCTGCAATAACAAAAAGAATTGATCTAGAAACGAAAAGAATTTCAACTCATTTGATGATAAGCGCTTGCTTAATGCACTCAAATAAACGAACGTTCCTTTTTGAGGTTTTATTGTAATGTAACGACTGTTCCAATAATGTTGTGATCGTCGATTTATTCGATGAAATTTAAAGAGTTTCCCTGCGCTTCTCTCCCCTCGAAGACCAGAAACTGCTCTTATATACGAAATAAATCAAAAAAAAAAGATGAATTCTTTTGAATCCTTTTAATCATAGAATAGCATTTATTAGATGAACCTTTTAAATAGATGCAGACAATACAGACAATATACTTAAAGAGATTAATTAAAAAATTCCTCACAATAGAAGTAGAACTAAACTCGTGCGATATATTTGAAACCAAAAATCTTTTAAACTGACTCTCGAAATTAGTACTGCAATTGCAAAGTCACACCTCAATATTGATAGCGATTTGCATATTGCGATAGAAATAACGTACCTGGTGAGTTCGAGAATGATTAATGTTGCTGCCACTTGCGCCAAACTGATAAAAATTGGGAAGTCGAAGAATAGTTTCATTGCGACGATACGTCGCAATAGTGATGCGAACAACGATGACACGCCATATGCGATCACACTGGAAAATGTATTTAACTAGAACGCACCTTCAACGAGGCACCTCTTCACATGACATATCGAAAAATTGAAAATACTCTTTCTTGAATGTTATTACCAATCAGATGTCGATATGAGAGCTACTAATTAGTATACAAATTAACGCCTAATGGCATCCGCTTCAATATCTCTATAGATGCCCTACTGAAAGGACGTCTCGCATAGGTGCCCTATTGAAAGAATGAAAGAAATCCCCTTCTTCGTCTCGCCTAGGTCAGAAAAAAACTTAGACAAGAAATTCTGTCCGATCCGGCTTTATCTTAGAGCCTACTAGGTGGGGAATCTTTATCTATGTTATTCACGAGGGGTTTTCGAGAACGTATACTTCCATTTCTCCATTGAAGCGTACCACGGGATTCTTTGCTCTTCCACCCTTGCTGGATTGGCCATTTCTAGTTTGACAAAAAGTTCATTCTTTTAGATTCACGCTTTCAAGAACTTCTTTCAGTGGAGTTTGTTGGGGATTGGAGATATTTTGAATATGGGCACTGCAAACTGACCTGCCAAGCGAACCTTTACGCAAGAACAAAGAAGCGAAATTTTCGATTTTAAAGGCAAGATTATCAGTGTCAAGAGTGTCTCAAGGTGCATACCCTGCAAAGCTTTTAGTAGCGATTGGAAGGATGTCTGCTAGACCTCTTAAGAGGAATCAATCTTGAAATGAACTACGTAGACGTGTCTGTAAACCAAATGTTTGTGGGAATGAACATCTGTAACTCCTTTTACTACGTGGCTTCAACAAATTGGATTCGAAAGAAATGCGAGGAAAGAGGAATGATTTCGGCTCGTTTAAAGCAGAAACAGCGAATAACAAAAGAAGGAACCTTGAGCAATGAAGTGCTGTTGTTTGAGGGAGTCGGCTGTCCATGAGGAGTGAACAACTAAGCGTACTGTCGGCGTGAATGTGGCGGGTAGGATGTGATGATGAGAGGGTAGTTCGCATTATGTTGCCACTAGAATTCCTCCTATCTGCCTGCGTATCGCAGCCCATTCGACGATCATATCTCTCATTGTTCGATTTCGCACTTTCAGAAGGGCATCCCAAATATGGATACGCATCAATAAGACAGACAAAATTCATATTTCTGCATCCGAAGAGATCGGCGTAAACTCTCAAAAATACATTGAGATAATATTTGACAGTCACTTGAAGAAAAACTATAGCCAGCATGGACGGCGTTTGAAAAACTTTCAGTGCAACGAAATATTTCTCAATGAAGGAAGAAGGGAGAGGCACTTCTTAAGAGAGCTATATTTCATCCGTTTAAAGAAAGCCAACAAACGAAATGAGCTTTGATAAGAAAGTGAGGGAAATTTCACATAAGAACAAAGAAAGATAAAGATCTTTTACAAATTCAAATGCCCCTCATATCTTTTTTCAAATAAGATGAAAAACGATGTTGTTAATTAGAACCAAAGGAGAGAGATCGTCTTATGTTGCTCGATGAATGGACGATCACTTCCGTACTTCAAAAACTGGACCATCAATCGTATTAAAGCAACTGACAAAAACGATGTAAGCATAAAATATCTTTGCAAACGACACAAGCAAATGTCATTAAACTCTCGAAAAGGGATAATATTATTGGTCGCCATATATTGCGTTGATACTGAATTGATGACTAAAACGATAGAATTAATAAAGAAAAATGGTTGAAGTGCCTACTCATTTTCTACACAAAACTGTACTCTTTTAAATAAAATAATGGGAAATAAGGAGTTGCAAGTAATGCTGTAAACTTTGAAAAGGCTAATAGATGAGAAGAAGAGCAGAGTTGAAGGCTATCCCAACTTTTTACGAAGGCAGCTTTTTTCACAATCACTGAACAGCAATTATAAAAAGTGAATTTAGAAAAGAATTTACAATAAAGTAAAAATTTGTATCCGCAGTAAAAAATTGGCAAATTCGGCAAATCGACCATTTCGACCAACTTGACCGCAAATTCATTAAGTGAGATCGATATTACTGGTAATGTTACATATGATATTATATAACAGACATTTCAGAACAGAGAAATTGACATGAAAAAGAAAAATTTTCAAAACCGTAGATTTGTAGAACTTTTATTTAAGCATGAGATCATAAAACTAGAAGCCGTAAACATCGACTGAATCGTGAATTAACCCTACAATAAGAGCTAAAAAATAGAGACGTTATACTGCTTAATAGATCATTAAGCAGGTGAAAAACAATTGGTGCTCTTGTTTGTAGCAGATATGGTTCATACAACAACTTAATCTTCATAAGGACAATTGAAGGATGAGGACGCTATTCGAGTCACCTTCTGACTAAAACTGATTAGATGGAAGTGAAAAATGGATGTTATATCTTTCAAACAATTCTAGTTATTCTTTGCAGAAGTCAGCATTCAGGCTTACTTATTATAGCGTAACTTATTACAATGTAATAATCAAAACGTGACTATGTTATAAGCGAATCCTAATAAACAATATAACTGAGGATATTATATTACCTACAGGGGTGATGATTATAACTGCTTTGTTAAGTGCACGACTTCATATATCGTGATGCAAAGAAGCTAATGATTTTCTCGCTAAACAATGTTTAAATATTTCAATTGAGCATAGACAACCGTCATCAGCTAATTGCAAGAGAGAGGGAAGCACAAATTCAGGAATTTTCTAACGATGAACCTTTACCATGCGATAAACAAAGATTGCACGGAAATAAGAATTTTTCAAACAAGCATAATAGAGAATTGAAATCTGCAGAAATTTCAAAGAAGATTTGGAAGGAAACGTATAATTTCCGACAGGTTTTTCAGTTGTGTTAATACAACTAAATGGCCATAGTTGATCAGATCCGATTTACCAGAATATAACAATAAATCTATGCCAAAGATTGCGTGATTGCAATTCTTGGCCAGAAATTACAAGGCTGTAAATCTTGACCGAAAACCGCACAGCTGCGATTTCCAGCCTAAAATTATGAGGCCGTCGATTTTGGCCAAAATATTGAGACCCAATGTTTTCAGAAAGCCACAGAGCGTGCGAATGTAATGGAAAAACGCTAGATCAATTACATCGGATGCATTCAACAATGCTATCCAGGTTGATTTGAAATTCATTTGCAGTCAATCATTACGCCTGGCTCAAAAAACTTTATACAAAAACTTTATATATGCAGTATAGATTATCCACTCACAGCCTCATCAGAGATGTGTCTTGTTACAAGAAACAGAACTCCATTATCAGCACAATGATTGTGTAAGCAACCGAACGATGCTCACCATTCCACTCCATTCCCCCATTCTAAACGAGACGATGTTTTCGAACGTATCCTTACTTCAAAATTGGCGGGGACTTGTTCTTTACGGCTAGCTGAAGCCTGATCTTATTTTACAGTCAGTGAATGAACGGAGCAGTAGAACGTTGGGGGGAAACTAATGAAACGTGGAACCTCCCTATTCAAGTGAACGGAATGAAGGTGAAAAAGTTCTTAAATGGCATTTTTAATCAATAAAACAATCATGAAATATATGGCAACACTGTAAATAAACCACCCGATTTTTATGACATTTTGTTTTTCGCTTAGGTCAATTTCAATACAGATTCCATCTTGCGATGGAATCTGTATTGAAATTGACCCATTACAGGGCGATTCCTTGAGTTTTCACATATTTCATATCACTAACAGAGTTACACGCTCTCACTTAAATAGTATTCCACTTCTGAATAACCGAGTTTTTCCAAAGAAATCAAATATTTCTTGAAATCCGCCCACCAAAAAAGAAGAATAGTTTCAAAAGGCTTGTAATGAAGATCAGTCGGCTATAGATTCAGCGGGAGTGGCGCGCCTTGCAAGGCAAGTCAAAGAAAGTCAAGAACATATAGGTAAACCAAACAACTGCCCAGCATGTATCGTCAGGCTAGCCTGCGGCAGAATCGCGAGGATATAAAAGAGGTTGATGTGCTCATGTATTCGTCCCAGCTTCTAGACTGGTCCTAAGCCCGAATGGGTCTACGTGTGGCCGTGAGCGCGCGGGGTGATCGACGGCAATGTGAAATTCAGCGGGTGCGACTGCGGGATCCTACCGACGATTGAAGCCATCCTTGTGAACGATTCCCTATTTATTTGTCATGTTATTGTATAAATGTGATCAACAGTGCGTCCATACGCCTGTGCCGTCTCACAGTTTACTCGACCGCATCTCGACAGAGGGTGCAGATCATCAAGGAGACCTGGACGACTATACTAGCCAAGGGGAGCTGACCCTTACAAGCTTATTTCATAGGGTCGGTAAGGTTTTTTGTACAAAGGAAGAGTGAAAATGCGCGCATATAGTGAGTTTATTGATGAGAAAGACAAACAAACTTCCAAGCTGAGTATATCATTCTGGGAAATTCAAACAAGCAATAAATCAACACATCCACAAAGAAACACAAGAACAAACGAACCGCACACCTGAAGCTCTCAAACGCTACTAAGCAGAAGTGTTCGAGGCAAAGCGTTTCCCACAAAAGTGCATCAAAAACTTCTCTTTAGACCAAAAACCATAAATACCCTTACTGACAGATCTAAGTCATAAAGCTTCGAACCACGCAACAATTATATGACAGTGAACTGTTTTCCCGCTCAAGGACAAATACCCACTTTCATTCGTTTGGGCAAAGCCTGAAAAATAGCACAAATAGTTCGCCAACCACCACAGAGACACAGGATTTTTACGCGCCGCTGCAATGGGACAGCAGGATCGGCGCTGCGATGACGCCTTACTAGAGTTACATTGTTTGAAGAAGGCAGTATAGGTAATACGCCACCTAAGGGTATCGCAATAATTTGGAAAGTACATAGCTGTTGAAAAATATAAATTTGTTTGCTTTCATGAGCGGAACAGAACAATTACCATACTAAAGCCTGACATCTCAAATGCTAAATTATTAGCGAAAATATAAAAGAAATGGTGCCAGGAATGCTAGACGAAGAAAAAAAGTCTTGTTTGAAAACTCAACGATGGGCTACAATTAACGTTTTGATGCAATAAAATACGCTCAATAAATAAAAATAAAACCTCCATAAAATGACTTTGAAATGTACAATGTAAATTAACAGCGTTCTCAATTCTGATAAATAAACAAATATTTGGGGATAAAACATACGAAAATAAAAACAACAAATGGAAAAAAATTGAGAGATGATAATAAGAAACAAACATTACCACAAGAGAAGGAAAGCAGTTAATATCACAGTGAGCATAAAAATTTTAACCCGAAACGGATTTTAAAAAACATAATCAACGAACGATTCGCACGCAAATCGTTTATGTAAAACAACTCACATATGGTGACAAATGAAAATTAAGGACGTTTTCGTCAGTTCCACCTCCTCGCTCTATTCCCTAGCTTTTTTTCATTTATGCTAAATTTGTGGACCATATTCAACCACGAACATATCGAGAAGGCATCCCGAAAGCAAAAAATGTGAAAACTTCCCCAATCATTTTTTGGGGGAGAGGGGAAAGGGGGGGGAAGACGACAGCTATGTGGGAAAACGTTACAAGTTGCAGGATCATTTTCTATCGAAGAATGGCGACGATGTAACTGAAATGCCAAAAACTTCTAGCCTCTAAATGAAAAGTCAGCTGTATATGCGTCTTTGGTAAATATTCATTGAAAAACACAATAATTACCGCGAAACGCATCGAAACTAAGTAAAACAAAACAAAAGACGAAAATACTTCTGAAAGAAATTGCGGGTACACTTCAGCATGCAGTCTCAATATAGAAAACCACTGCTACCATACGCAAACACACACACACACACACACACACACACACACACACACACACAGTAATGATGTATTTGCGCTGGTCAGTAACTTCATAGTAATAGTAACCGCACAGTTCATGCGCATTATTCCAATTGCTAGCATAAAGATGCATGCGTTGGTACCGTAGGGACGTCTCAATAAAATTATTATCAACATCTTTAAAGTCGGAAGTTGTTATACATTTGCCGGCTGATCGCTCTCACTGGTTGTTTGAATCAGGTCTGCTAACCTCGATTTCAGCGAGACTACTCTCAGATTAGCCATAAAACTAGTTCTTACAATGACTGTTTCGCTGCTGGCAGTTTGTCGACTCACATAAGCCGTTCACTGAAGAAGTTATAAAGACGAAGTGAGGTGTTAGTAGTGACGTCGAATCTGTTTTGCCGTTAGTGTGTTAGATGGTGAAAGCATATCTGAAGATTTTCGTCGTTTTAGACGTCTCAAAGCTGCGCTTTCTTCTGATTCCATCGCAATATTCACCACGTTAAACCGATCATACTGAAACAAAAAGATCACTAACGAATCTCATATAAACAGGATGGATTCGCTCCTGCGAAACGTTCCTAATAAGTTCTTTGTTTTCATTAGTAACCCATACAGTTCGATCAATCACGGTGGAGAATGCGGTGTTTGCTTTCAAATATAATTTTACATTTAAGATGACAGCATGGATGAGAACCCTCAGAAAGTTTGGCTCATTTCGGTGCATCTTTAGGTTTGCTTTTCAATAGCGAAAGAAAATATCTCTCCTAAAAATAAAAAATTAACTGACTAACCGCTCAGAATGCAAGTATGGCCGTATCTGGATATTTGCGCTTCTCGAAGAGATCAACGGACACAGTAAGACTGGTAGACTTGCAGAAAAACTCATCGAAAGGATACGTTCAGTAGAAAGTCATGTAAAAATTCACGAAGTAAGCAAAAACCTCGCTCCGAGAACTGTCTCATACATATAAGAGTTGTCGAACGGTGATCTTAACGGGCTGAACATGCATTCCCACATAAATAGAAACCTTAGGAAGAGGTCCAGCATTTCATGAATAGAACAAACCACAAAACGGCTGAATAAAACAAAGTAATATGACCAACCTGTGACTGGTCCCAAAGATCTTCAAGATTCCACTTTTCCGTTGAATCTACGTTCGAGAGCACATGCTCGGAGCGACTTCTTTTTGAAAGTTTTTGGTGGGTGGGCGCGAGATGATTTGTTGTTGTAGTGCTTCCACCTTCTAGAGCGAACAGTTCGACTAGCTGCTCAGTGGCCATTGTTTGTAGAGATCGATTATCTGCGCCCACCAACGCCTCAAAATTTTGTTCGCTACAAAACAGTCGACGAGAAATCTAAAGCCAATAAAAGATCGTTGCTGAATTTAGTTTCATCAGCAACATTAACTAAAGAACTGGATGGATCAGTAGATAGCAATACAAACATTACTCATAAACAGTAAATCTGCTTATCAACTTTTTTATTAGTGCCGCCACAGAAAAATTAATGTTATTGAGAACGACAAACATTTTAAGCATCGATTCGTCTAGAATAAAAAACTGGCCAACTGTGAATTCCATCATTTTCTGAGGAAAAAAAAAGAGGAGTAGAGGAGAGACGACAGAGGAAAAATGGCGCTCATGTTTGCTCGAAGTTGCCACTTTTCATTAAGTATCTCGTTATCTCATTATCCTTTTAGCCACGGGTATGGATCTAGCGTTGGTTTTTTGCGAAATCAAAAGTGAATCCGAAACGTTCCAAGACCACTCAGCACCGCAATGCTAGGTGTTTTTTTTTCATCGCTTAAAAGAATACCCAAGATGAAAAGAAAATACACAAAACCATCTATATTATACTTCATGTGCTCATTCAAACATAAATTCGAACCAAAATCCTACATATGGAACTACATTAATTTAACTAACAGATTGAGGTTTTCTTCCACAAATTCTATGCATAACAAGATTATAAACGCTATTGCAAGACTACCTGTTCAAAAAGATAAAAGTCCACAAGCGAAATGAAGACAGCTCACATTTGCAGTATCCGTTTTGAATTTCTGATACCTCATAATCTTCTGCTCAATCGATGCCTCAGTGATAAGGCGATATACGTTCACCGTACGCTTCTGACCAATACGATGCGCACGATCCATTGCTTGCAAATCCTTCACCGGATTCCAATCATGCTCGACAAATATCACCACATCGGCGCCTGTCAAATTGAGGCCTTCACCTCCTACCTGCAATGAAACCATATTGCGATTAAGTGAAATGCTTTATGCAAAGGAAGCAAAAAAAAAAAGAGAAACTAAAAGAAAATAAGAAATGAGAGAAGGAAGACTCACACTAGTAGTGAGCAAAAGAACGTCGATTCCTGGATCGTTATTGAAGTTTTCAGCAATTGTATGACGTTCACTAACCGGCACCGTACCATCAAGAACTGAATATCTGCAATACTTAACACATCAAAAATCGAAACGACTAAGCACTCAACGTGGGAAGTCTCTAATCTGAGGAAGGCAGATCGGCGCATCATTTCACAGAAAGCATAAAAACGCCATGAAATAATGCGACACTCCTCAGATCCAGTAGTGTCATTATCACGATTTGACGGGGTGCTGTCTCTATGTTGGTCATCCTCTGTTAGCAAAGCCAAATAACCAAAGCTGCTAGCAATTACCGCCACCAATTATAGATCCAATGCTGCTAGACAAACCTGATGTCAAGACCCAGTTGGCCCGAGTTGAAAAATTCGGCGATAACTTGAACCGTTGAGATTCGCTGGCAAAAGATGAGGGCTCGATGAGCATTCAGCGTAGAAACCTCATTACCTATAATATAAAATACGTCACGAAATTTCGATACTACTGTCACATATATACACTCACAAAGAGTTCGACGTAGGGACAGTAACTTCCTAAAAAGAAGACAACCCTCTGGCCTCTGTCTCGTCAACGGACCAGTTTTTACAAAGAATGTTACCCTGACCTTGCACAGAGTATTCGCTTGTCGTATAGTCTTCGAGCGAGCCGATGCCACATTCGCGAAGTAGTTGGCCCAACGCTTTCATCTTACCCGACTCACTGGCCGCACCGAGCAGCTCACCAAATTTAAAACTGAAACATAAACCATTAGTGCACCAATGAACACAGAGCCATTCATAACTTCCCAATAACTGACAATTATTAAAAACGAATAGGTGAAGCGAGATGGTAAGGCAATCTTCATAAAGACCCAAAATAGATGTCAAAGACGACTCAACGAAGCTCAGAAGAACGTCGAAATATAGAACCTCTGCCACCCTATTAATACTAATCGAATGCATATACGCCTTGTTTCCTCACTAAAAAGGCACTTCTCTGAAATCACGAAGGTAATTCAAATGTACCTGTTTTTGGCCTTCGGACTGACCAACGATGGGTGTACGATACATTTGCGTAACTCAGTGATCGTCTCCAGAGCACTCAAACACTGCGAATTTTGGTGTGTATTTTGACCAGATTTGCACAGCTCTATGATATGCTCATAGAGGGCACGCTGCACGTCAGTCATTGTGCACATATAATCCTGAACAATTTTCTCTGGAAGATCTTCGAGTACGTCACCCTTGAGGCGACGCAGTACAAACGGTAATACTGCCTTATGCAAACGATCCAACGCGTTTTGACCATCCTGAAAGTGCATTTTACAACGTCAAGCAGAGCTGAAATATATCTACAGTAGAATAGCACGAGTTGCCCTAGAACTGAAGATCATTACATGAAAGCCATTCGAAAAAAAAAATGATACAAACGAACGCCAGTCTTCATGAGCAACCTTTCAATAGATCGTAAGCGGAGATAAGAGGGAAGGGAGGGAGTGAAGGGTGAGGACATGGTCATTCCTCTATGTCGTGAACTGCGAGTTATCCTTCTGCATTCTAGTTTACAAATCATGAGCAGAAATTCCAATCAGACTTTTTTCGTTTTTTTTTTGCCTCAGCTTCATTTATACTTCTTCGCTGTGACGCGCAATGCTCGTTTTTCCCTTGTTTTATTAAGTAATGAAGTTCCACTCCCTCGGAACAAGGCAATTATCAAACATTTAGTAAATATGCAAGGAACCTTCCGCTTCGGACAACGGATTCAGAATAACCTAAGTGGAAATGAAATAATATAGAAATTGAAAAAAAAAAGTCAACAGAACCTGAATTTCTTTCGCAGACGCATTGACACTCCGGCACGCATTTATTGCTTTTAGAAATGTTACTTTAAATTGCTTCATTGATCCAAGATAGCCGGGCATGAGGAACTGAAAAAGAACGTTTTGGAAAGCACAGGTCTCAGGTAACCACAAGAATTTCAGGGAACTTTAATTTTACGAAAAACATATGCAACGATGTGAATACCGCCCATAACAGAACGACAATACGCTGCTGACGCATATGCATCATAAAGAACGACTAGAATAAACGAAGCAGTCATATGACAGCACTGAAAACAAGCAACTAAATTAATTCTAAAAGCTAAAATGCCCTTCACGAGGAAATCTAATCGACAGTCCGACTAGCAATGCTAAAACATTCAATACAATTCCGTCGGAACGTAAAGTATAACATCGCCCAAGAACGTATTGCGCACTACTCAACGATGCAGCCTCCTTGCCACCATTTAGGAAAGAATGTTAGAGTACAATTACACCGACTGAGAAATAACCATAAAAACAAGCAGCATTTATTTCCATTGCATATATTAAACGAATGCTTAAGAAACAAATTCACTAAATGAACCTGAAAAAGAGCCCAAAGATCGGCGGGAGTATTCTGTACAGGTGTACCAGAGAGAACGAGACGATTCTGGGCTCGAAGAGAAGTGACAGATTTGAATATCTGTGTCATGGGGTTGCGTATTGCATGACCCTCGTCCAAAATCACGTAATACCAATCAATCTCTCTGCAACAAACAACGCTACACTAAAGAGTTTCGGACAAACTTCCTCTCCTATAGGCGCCAAAAATCATTACAACATTTGAAAGCGGTTGGTTGTCCTCTTCTTTTAAATGTATTACATAACAAAAACACTCACGAGCAAAACGTTAAAAAATGTTTATCACCAAAGTGCATGTAACAAAATGATACTATAGTAGGGTCAGAGTGCGGACACACTTAATACCTTAAAACTGCAACCACAAAACCTCGACACTTATCAAAGTATCAATTTTTCGACCAGAGTGTGAGGAGTAACCGAGGAAACTCACATTGAGGAGAACTTTCTAGTGGAATATTTATGGCGAATAGGGCTCATATGCTAATCAGTGCATCAAATTAGGTGGCTAACATCGCCTTTTCCTTACCAGAGTTAATGATCAACACAGAAGAAGGATGCTGCATGCTAGTAAAATTACTCGAAGCCGCTAATGAAGTTTCCTCTCCACTTAATCATAGTGACACAGACTGAGTGAAGAATGTCATAAAATACACGGATAGCAATGAGAACAACGATCGACACTACAATGCGATGCTCTTTTAGTTGATAAGACCACCCACCACATTTAACGAATGGAGGATAACAGTGAATAAAGAAAGTAAGCAAGTGGAAATAGGGAATGAAATTTGCAAAAACTAACTGGAAATAAGTGCAAGCTCGAATTGTATTATAAGAAGCCACTGTTGCAAACTGGCATGAGCTCATAGCTAAGCTCCTGCGATCTTTTATTCCTTCGTTTACTTTGTGAAATGGTGCTAATCCAGGAAAATACTTCGACCACTCAGCACACCAGTGTCCCACCAAAGTCGGTGGACAAACTATCAGCACCTGTAATTGTCACCCATAATGTATGCGATATTTCGACCACTCAATTATGCACATATCACAGTGATATAAAAAAATTCAAGTTTACTAATCGGTTTCATCAATCAATTCATATAATTGAAGCTTTACTACCCTAGCAACTTTTAAGAGCCGCTTTTAAAAAGAAATCTGACAAGCTTGAACTGTGTTATATAATAACATCATTGCCAACATGTCTAGCTGGGAAATAGAAACAAACAAGATCTTGTAAATTGTAGAGAGTATTCATCTATACGATAATCATCATCCTTCTTAATTTGAGGATAATTTGTGGACAAAGGCACGCAGTCTGCAAAACCAAGCGCAGCATGAAAAAACTATAACAATCAGGCCACCCATCTAAGTAACTCGATCACAACTGCTAATAAAATACTTTAGCTGCCAAAGTACGAAAGACTGAAATAGTTTTGAGGTACATAATCGAATCCATTGGTAGCGATACTGTTTGCAGCAAAATTTAGTCACAAGATTTTCTTCGCTCTCACTACAAGTTCCGAAATACTTCTTCCTCAATGCGTATTTCACAATGTGTTAAAGAAGGTGAAGGGCACCTTAGCTGCTGGCTTGCCGGCAACCTTCAATGCTAAAAGGCATAACGCTTGCAACGTCTTGCCGAGACCCATATCATCCGCCAGAATTCCGCTTAGTCCATATTCTTCAAGAAAAGACATCCAACGAATACCTTCCTGAAAATGCCAACAAATAATTAAGTCCATAAAAACATACTAAACCTATGCAACAAGCAACCTTATTCATGAAAAACGTGCTGAATTCAAGTCTGCAAACTTGATCTTGAAAACGTTGGAAAAACCCCTCAGAGAACGGATCGAATTAGAAATGACAAAAAAAAAAACATGCTTACTAAAAGCAGATCTGACCAAAAAAAGACAGTTGACTAAAGGCAGATCTGGCCAATGAAGAAAGCTGATTAAAAGCAGACCTGTCAAAAAAAGACGCTTTTCAAATAAGCAACGGTAAATAGATTTGAAATTTGAGTTATTAGCAGACGACCGCAAAAAATACAACTAAAATGACTCACCTGTTGATAAGGCCTTAATGTAATCGAAGCGGATATTCCTTTGATATTTTCGATAAGCAATGGTGGAAGCCTGCATGGATCACCAAGTAACAAATCCATCGAGCAATCAGTGAACTCTTCATCGGCCATATCATTCTTTGATATATTTTTCCCCGTGACGCTTTTCTATTAACAAATGGTGCATCATTTACCGGCAAATGAATAACATGCAACAAAAAAATCTTCGAATATATGTGAATATATACAATAGTTTCATAAAATAGAGTAAAATAAACATTTCGCAATGAGACATTGAAATTCAATTATGTGTTCCTATTAACTTCTTGCAAAATATATCCAACTTATATAACAAACGGTCAAATCCACCAAAAAATATACCAAAATTTACGTTGCAAATAATCTCGATGAGAGAGAGAGCTTTAAGTAATCCTATCAAAGTGATGAAGCTTTAGAACTAGAAATGGAGAGCGCAAGAAAGCTAACAATGTGAGTCTTAAAACCAGTAAGGAGATCAAAAAAAAAAACCAAAGACGGTTCAAATGGAAGAGGAGAGAAAGGGTCTGAGGCATTACGATCGTGTTCCGTTATCTGAACCTCCAACATTTCGGCCAGACTAAAAGGAAACAGAGAACGCCTTAGTAAAGTTTTCTAACATATACCTATAGCCCGTCTGAGTCCTCCAGCGCACTCTACGCGAAAATGGAGGTAATCATTGAGCCTCTCCTAATTCTTAGATCTGGAGAACAGAAACATCAAATTTTTGGTGAATTTTGAAAGAAATTCACATACTTTTCAACAGTAGAATGCAAGTAGTGACTTTTATTAGTTGAACGCAATAGTTACTTGTGAAAGTTAAATATTGACGAGCAAGTTTTACCTACCAGATAAAAAACTAACTCTTTCCACAGTAACCTTCCATCTGCATATGGATTACGAAAGTTTGTAACGCCTCCTCTTTTTCGTAATTTTGGATGCGCTGCTGATGTAAATTTTCGCACAGAAAAGTACTAAGTAAGAGAAGGGAGGGTAAAATTTCTTACGCTAAATGTCAAGCGCTAAGTTAAGACTTCCTAGACTCTCTCCGAGGAGAAAAAATTTACACGAAACACGGCAAACTTTTAAAAACATGATAAGTAAGCAAGCAATATAAAACACCAACCACTTTAAGGGCCATTAGAGGAACAAAGCTGCGAAATGCAAGCGCGGCTGACTCCCTCACCGCTTCACAACTGTCACTCATAAGGCGCAAAGAAAGAGGTGCAATCACTCTTAAAGCACCAAGAACCTATAAATATTTCCTATAAACATTATGAACCTGTAAAGATGAATGTTATCTCAAACACCGGGTGACTCAACTTCAGGTTCCTTTCACTCTTGGTGTCCCTCATCGTCCCGTGGATTTCACAGTTACAACCATGCGATTAATCTTCCCACTGCAATTCCTCTGTTATTTCATGATGCCTAGCTGAACAATAGTCTCATCTAAGACTTCTTAAGAAAATTCGTTAAATGCGCGCCAATAATTGCACATAGAACGCGTTAACGGACTTCTGTTGAGGCGGTGTAACTGTTGGGCCATAAAATCTCCACTATGGAGAGATTGAGTTGCATTCCATGCACAGGAAGAAGGCTACTTCAAAAACTCATTTCATGCATTGTTCCCCGCTGCGGATGGGGTTTAACTGAAGCTTAAAGAAACTTTAAAAATGCTTGTCACATAGAAATGAAAGCGGGTTTATGATCCATTTAGCATATATGTCTCATTTTGAAGGTGATCGAGTGATCGAAGTGCATTGGCACTTGTCACTGTCCATTGAACATTGCAGCGGAAAGGTGTTATCAACTGAAGAATTTTATAACAGCTCCCAGCTCAATAGACTCTTCACTGGTGGTCTATCTGTTATTACGGCCGTACAACTAAGCGAATAGCACATAGGCTTACCTCAACGTTCAATTCGGATAGGAAAAACAGCACTTCAACAAGTCCGCAGCGTTCGTTCACAGAGGCGACTCCAGATCGAAGATCCTTTTGTAACGGTATAATCACGAAGTTTAGCACATCCAAGAGGGCACCATCAAGGCGTGCGATCGTTGCCACACATCGAGCCGCACAAAAACGCAAAGCAACAATTTGCGCTGCAAAATGCCCATACGTTCATTGGTATCAATAATAAGCGCTATTTGCTTGTATGGCTTTTCTTCTAAGAAACAACTTCGAGTTTCTAAACACGAAAGAAGAGCACATAACAGAATCGACGCATCAAGATGGAATTCATATGTTAAAATATTCTAAACGAATGAATCAATTGAAAAGCTTACAAGTGAGGTGCTCCTTCAAACTCGGTAGTACATCACCGACAATACACGGGATTGTGCACTCGAGCTTTCGAATCTCGTCCACATACACTCTGAATGCGTCCATATACATTGCCATAACCTTCAAATACATTGATAAAATAAGGCAAAGATAGACCAGTATAAATCAAACTGATGTATCTTATCGGTTTAGGGCAAAACTATTCCAAAATTATTACAGTCAGTGCTAACAATAGAAAATTTGCTTTCTGTGACTCTCACCTATTTCCGGATGGAACAGATTCATTACAACTGGAAGCCTACATTCACAAAATTAAAATGTTAAGACTCGCAGGGTCCTAAGGAATGAGCTGATGAGCAAAATTACTGAGGAAAATGGTGGACGATGTATGAATAGCACAGCTAGGGATGAAATTAACCAATGACAAATAGGCGACGAAATGCTCAAAAAATTGCGAATAGCACTAAACCCATTAAATCGAACTGCAGATGAAGAGTACTTCTGGGAAAGTTCCCAGCACTTCGGGAAAAAACAATAACATGACATCATAGAATTATTAAAAAATTTACCTTTGGAGAATCGCACTTTCTGAAATCAAGTAAAGAGCTGAGGTCAGCACAAGCGAACGGTACTGTAAGCGCACGCACTGCAAATTCAGCATTCAACGCGCGGATCGACGGAGTACCCATCGGTTTTTGCGAGAGAATCACTGGCCCCGATCTAAATCAAAGAAACAGCGTCAAGGAGCAAGAAGTGCATCCAAAACGAGAAGCAAAAGCACGCTATAACTAAAACCTTGGAACTCTTCATCGATCAAGTGAAAAATAAACTTTTCACGCTACGATCGTTGTGGCAGAAACAAATAAATAAAATGAGATAATGCGAAATGAGGAATAGATTAATTCCGTTTTGATGAAATCGGAACGATTTTGTGTTTGGTCGATAATTTTCAAAAAGCAACACATTTTCAATATTATTATATTCAGAAGTTTTGATGATTTTATAGACTGCAATACGATATTATCTATGTTACAAATGTTTGCAGTCACTCTCTACTGTCGTTGAATTCAGAGATGATCACATCGAATGGCGGCGTTACCTTTGGGCTCACTGCTCAATTAATATGCGACGTTCACAACTTTTTATACTTGATCATATATCGATGAGAAATGAATGATTGCGAATGGATCAAAGAGAATTTATTGTCCTAGTGTCCCTTCATCTCCATGAACAACCAATCTCATTCGTTCTCTCCACGTTGCAACGGCTAAAAAAAAACAATGAAACTGTAACAACAGCAATAAAAGTAAACTTCACTACAGAAAAACTGTAAGTGAAAAAAAAAAACATTGACTCACAATTCGAAATCCTGCGGGAAACAATTTTCACAAGACGTCAGGTTCGTTACAATTTGTTTCAGCATTTTTGCATGAGGAGACGGTTTCTTCACTGAAAAAAAAAAAACGATTGAGCCGAAAGCAAATGCATATGAATCGATGGAAATTCTGTCATATCACTAGATGCAATCTACTTTCAAAGTAATCGTGCTGCAATTTCAGTGATGCAAATTGGTCATCCTTTGAGAAAGCTGTGAAGATGGATAGGACGTGTTATGCCTTCGCTTATTATAAAAAAATAAGTTGAAACGGCTCAAGCAAAGAAAGGAAACATACAAGAGGTCATTCTGAAGAGAACTGGCAAGGAATTAAGGGCGTGACGAGTAACGGTCAAATTTTCCTCGCAACGAAGCAATTCCATAAACGGTTTTACAAACGGATTGAGTGTGCTCGCTTCGGCGATCACCTGTGGACACGCTGTTATCAATGCCGATACTAGCAAAGCGTTCACTCGCCTGCAAAACATATTTAACACTAAATGTGCGCAGCCCTTCCCTCTCCCTCTCAGAGTATACCGCGTCTGAATGAATAAAGGACTCGACGGATTATATATATATATATATATATATATATATATATATATATATATATATATATATATATATATATATATATATATATATATATATATATATATATATATATATATGTTTATCGAAGAAAGTTTGGCCATTTGAAATGAAGCGTTTGAAAGAACGCGTTGAATATGAATGGGTTTCTAATTGCTCAAATAAGCAAAAGAAGATAGTTCACAGGAATCCGTCCATAAAAAAGCAACATCTACAAGCTAGATATTGCTCTTGTACGGACGAATTCCTGCGAACTATCTTCTTTTGCTTATTTGAGCAGTTAGGAACTCAAAATTTTTCAAAGTGAGGCGCAAAAGCTGTGCATACCATTGCCGCTAATGAAAAAGCAATAATCTCAAAAAACTAAAGCAATCGTCTCTTCTTTTCATTAAGTGGCGCCATATCATATCCCCATTAAGCGATTTCACTTGTCAAGTATCAAAATTACGCGATCGTGGTTATGGGAATGCGATCGAATTGAATCTGCTTAAGCGGAAGAAAAAAAATCTCTGAATTCATATGGATGATTAAATTAATGCAAATGCGATAATACTAAAAGCAGTAGTATACCTCACCAAAACATCGAATAAATGAACAAAGAAAAAGGAAATAACGATAACCCACAAAGCATTTAATGTCATTACTGCTTTAGCAGTAGCGACCACATTTTTGAAATTCTCGTAATGTGAAGTTAACGCCAATCGATCGTCTTCCTTTTTGATTTGAGCATAACATAGATCAAACACTTTTCTGCAAGTTATTCACATATTTGCATAGTGTACTTCACTTCTTTATTTTTAGTGAATTCAGCTCAAACTTCTGAGATGAGAATCTGAACTCCAACGACGACAAGAAAATACCAAGAACTACCAATCGCTTTCCTCAGAAAACTACTGTCAAAGCTGTAATAGGAAGCAGATGGAAGATCGAAAAGAAAAAAAAAGGAAGAAATAAGAGCAGATAACTAAGGGTCAGGAAAGTAAAGTAGGCGCAGAACTCGAAAGAGGTATCTAAGTGAGTTTGACAATAAAATTTCGTCTATTACCTAGCAAAAACATCCACAGGACCTCCAGTGCTCTCAATATGTTCAATTTCATTCGCATGAGCTCCTTTTCTTCTGCAATATGCCACAAACTCTTTATATGCACTATCCATATAGTGGAAGAAGAACTTCTCGTCGTCATAAGGAAGTGCTGGTGATTGCACCATCCTTTGCAGTAAGGCGACCAGGAAAATCGGCGGATTACTCTCTTGCTTATTCACAACCCTGAATTCACCACATTACTTTTTTTGTATATTAAAAACAGATGAAACTAAAACACCCTTACCACTCCATCGCTGATCGTCTGATTAAAATGCAAAATTGAGTAAAAAGAACTTCGAAAAATATCACATTTCGCCTACCTTCAAACGAAATAATAAATGTTATTTTGTGAAAGTGAATTGCAAATCTTTACTGCCCTCAATTCCTTCCTCTCAAACAAAAAAAATTCGTGTTTTTTGGCAAGTTCTGGCAGGATTTTTTAAATTGTACTTGTCGCTCATTTTTTGTGACAGAGCAAGTTATCAGAAAAAGAACAATGAGCTGGTTCCCCTCCCTTCCCAATAAGAAAAAAAAATTTAAAAAAAAAGGGAAACTGGAAGGGTTGAGGTGGAACAATTCGTTATGAGTGCACATCTTCTATTCTAAGTGAATACCTTCAGCAGAACGCCGATTCATATAATCAGAAAAAAAAAATCAGAAAAAAACTCCGTTAATGCATTTACTTTCTTCAAATTGTCTTATTCTCTATATGCAGTTCTCACATAGTTCTGTACTATGTCTTTCACTTTCTGATTTAAACTGTCAACTCTCTGAAATCGTTTTTTCGTCTCAATAACTAATCATCCATCATTTTCGCTTCCTTTTCGTTTCTTAAATTTATTTTTTGCAAGGCTCTATAAACCGAACATCATGAATAGAGGCATTCAGAGCACGCACATAGCACGCCCACCATTATTGGTCATGTATTTCGAAAAATAATTAAATTAATCATTATGTGCTTACGCCGCCCTCCACAACGCAACTCTGAAGGCAGAAATGTGCCGTAAACCGAAAATTGGCGAACAGGCACTGCATTTATACAAAATTTACAAAATTCATAAAATAAAATAAGCTGAATAAAGCTCATAGATGACCAAATTTTACTGAGAAGAAAAATATCTCTAACGTAAAAATTCAGATGGGTGGCAAAACGGAACAAGTTGCTTAAATAGCACTATCACTTACTCTACTAGATAGGAAAACAAACCAAGAACAACAACAAAAAAAGTAATTCCACTTTCAAAACCACAAAGTTTGCTACCCAGACTTGGAGACGCTTGTTAAATTTTGTCCTTCGTCCAATCACGGTCAAATATGCCTACGGGAATGTTTTATTAAACAACAGCCCCTAAGACCCTTGAAGCCAGGTACATAGTAAAACTTTCTACTATTTCTACTAGACCCCATTAGTTCAGCTAGGGTCTGCACTGAAAAAAAAGCAACGATAGAGTTTTATCGAAGCCACACTATTGCCCAAGAATTTGAGATAAGCAACTTCACAAACCAGTTGTAAGAAAACCAGCTATGCGTGAGGAGTGAGCCGCCAAGTCGATGCATTATCGCAGGTGAACTCAGCATTGGTGTAATGAGAAGTTCGGTTGCATCACTTAATGATTGGTCACCGATCTAAACTTTCCGAGCTTAGAAAGTAACCCTTGAAAGTAACTTATCCAACTTGCATGTAGCTATCATATCGAAATTAGAAGTGTTAGATTAAATGAATGTCGATGAATGCTTTCGGAGGCTCTAGACAAAGGCAACGGTCTTCTTGCTCGAGGAAGTGAAGTTAGGATCGCTGACATTCGAATCTCTCTAAAGCAATCTCTAGCAATGTTGGGGAAGTAAACTACCTCGGAGCCTCCTTGCTCGTTCCGAACATCTCTCTCAAACATCGATAACAACAAATTCCTGCTTGGCAGCGCTCAGCTTGATGCATTCCGCCTACTCGCCTCATCAATAAGAATCGGAATAAGAAAGAAGAATGTACAAAGAGACCAACCATAGAAGGGAAGCCGTGTATAGCTGATAGAAGCGGTGCCAAAAACCTTGCCACATGTACTTTGCGAGTAATAAGTGCATCTATACGTTCCATATCGGAAAGTGCACGGATTTCGTCACCACACATCAATTCCAAACGATCGCTGTTTGGTTGTTCGCCAACATTATGTTTCATCACATCTGCAGATATGCTCACTGAATTCAATTTCAAAGGTGATTTCTGAAGCATTCAGCAATGAATGTTGGTTGGAAATGCACTCGATACGGCGATTACAGCATAAACATGGAATTGCCGATCCCATCTCCCTTACAAATAAAAATAGAAACGAGTGAGTAGTGCTTGCCCATCATTCAGAAGCGCCTTGAATAAACAATTTTATATTTCTGCAAAAAAAGACCTTTGAGGATTCAACAGATACAAAAACTATCACAGTGGCCTGCCAATACGGACATAATTAAAAGAGGTCGAAACTACTATGGAAATCGACATGCAGTTTAGTTGAGTTAACCCTTCCAAGGCTCAACGCTACACATATTCTTCAGCATCGGAACTTATGCACACGCTGAATTCATCGTGTGCATATTATTAAATCACCAGATTTGACATTTTCCAGCTTGTGAGGCGCTTTCATAACAAAATGCGAAGGATCATCTTCAATATGTTGTTATGACGTCAACGAGCTTAAGACTAGGCCTCTTTTTGGGAGTCAGTACATCAGCCAGCTTTTGATAACAGTGTATGCACATCAGCTAATTTTCAACAATGGTGCACCCTCTCCCCCCTTCCCCCTCTTTTCTTCGAGTTTCAGATAAACGCATATCCGTAGCAAAGAAACATGCAGGTCATATGTTTGCGAATAAACAGGACATGAATTAAATTCTTTACTGCGAACAAATGTGACCCTTCCAGCCAATGTAAAAACCTCTTCTTTTTAAACAATGAAAATTTTATTCGGCTTGCCTAAAACGTGGAACAATTTTCTTTTGCTCGCAGGTTACTTCATGCAAGATTTCTTGTCTACTTATCTGATCATGTAACCCGAAGGTGGAACACCAAATATGAATTTGAACAAAGCTAAAAGACAATCAAAGAAAAAAATCAAAAGCAACAGACCAATTTGAGCACATTTCGCATCAAGCAGCAAACAAGCTGACCATCGCCCAAACGTCTCGACCAAAGCGCAGGGAAGACGGTTCAAGAGTGAGATCTGCGCGCTCACGCAATATGCACACGAAATGCATGCTTCTATGAGATCACTTGTTTCCTGAGGAGCCGCGAATAGCACTACACGGAAGAGTGAGGAAAGCACATGCATACAGCAATCTTCAAATGCCGATCCGTTCGAGTCCTGATGAAATAACAATTACTCTATGGAGCTCTCAACGAAGATGATACTGTAACAGCTCGAAAAAGATCGCGCGGTGAGTAACACCAAACTGTTCCAAACCAAGCTATTGCAAAAAAAAAAAAAAAATGTGGAGGCAAAGATGCGGCGCTGAATAGGAGGGTGGAAGAAGGGAGTGGAGGAAGGCCGAGGAGGAGGAGGAGTGGAGAAGATGAGAGACGTAGGTTAGCGCAATGGATGGGAATGAACTTCGATGGTGGGTAAGTTTTAAGAGGACTGTTTTATGGCGTTCCTTTCATACTAGATGAAGTGAAAAAATCACGAAAAAAATTTGTTGTTGATTAAAATAGAATTTGTTTACCTCTCCTTCCCCCCTCCCCTTCCTCCCTCTTGCCTGCGCATTTCCTACTCTAAATAGTGGACAACAAAAGTGAGAGTTTCAAGCCCTCGAAGAGTGAGTAATAAGCAAAAGACAGTTAGTGAATGACACAGAGACTGCCGCAAATAAACTCAAACTAACCGACTCGAACGCATAAGTCGTTTTTAAAAGAGGGCTGAGCAGGTGGCAGGTAAAGGGATACGAAACGAAAATGAATCCATAATTCAGGATGCCACGAAAATTACGCTTTTACGTATTTTGGAATATTTTAATCGATGACACGAACGGTCTCTAGAAGTTCGCAAAACAACTTATACGTTCTACTTTTGGCTCTCTATTAGGGGTGGGGGAAGTGATTACCCCTCCCTCTTTTCATTGGTTCTGGTTCCAAGTAAAAAAACGCACAAAGCGTACCTCGACGGACAGCTGCCTCGAGAAACACATTGAAAAAACGTTGACAATTTTAAGGCAACGAGTGACAAGCATCGGATTCAGCAAACGAGATAGATTGATCAACACCGATGAGGGAGGAGTTCGCGTCTCCGATGATCGCATCCAGGTTAGCAGTAGCGTTAGAAGATCCACAATCACAGTGTCAACGTCCATCAGCTAAACAAACAGATCCATTATTGAGCGACAAAAGCGCCATATTCCGAATACTAAATACAGTTGCAAATAAAGAACGCTGCAGATTCGAGCGAAGTGCAGAAGCTGTCGCGACCGCGCAAATGCAACGAGAACGAAGAGGTTGTTGATCGACAGATCACAAATGTAGCTCATAAAGATTTCGAAGTTGCACATCCAACTGGCATGCAAACTAGTAGCGGCCGTAATTTGCCGAAGACGTTAACTGCGTAAACAAGCAAGGTAACAAGCAAGGTATATAAACCGACCGTTAAATCATCACATTAACTACTGAATGCGAGTTCGTTCTTTGTGGTTATATCTCGTTGTTAATGGGTTGATAGTGTATCATTAGCATTGATTTTGTTGTTCGATAATAACAGCCTAGCGTAACGTCGCTTTAATAGCTGACGTTGAAGTTGTCTTTGTGCGAGAGTTGTTAGCTTCCTTTTCTTTTCTTGAAGCTTTTTAGGCGTCAATGTTTGCTACTGTGTATGTGTGCGTGTACTTTCTTAGTGTCATTCGATGCTAATGTCGGGCATCTGGTTTGTGATAGTATGCGCCTTTGTTGTTGGGATGAGCTGGGATTCGTGCGTTTGTTACATGCATGTTCATCGTCTTTTTAAATGTCTAAATATTATAGTAAAGATTCAACTACTCAAGTTTGAGATTTGGTTTACAAGGCAGTGTCAATGTGCAAACAAGAATTACGTCCACGGTGGAATACGGCATTGGTACTGGAAGAGGAACCACCTCGACATTATACAGTATATTATTGGGTAACTGGCGAAACCAAAAAAGTGGTCACTAACACACGGAAGGTATTCCTCAGGAATACCAATATATGCAACAGTACTTACTTAAGCTTATTCAAGAATGTTCACAGCGATTTACGTACTTCAAATTTGAGAATAATAATCAGTGCATTAAATACGGCAGCAAAGTGCGATTGTATTGAATCGACAGCTTATTTGGAGCACAACTAATGACTAATGCAATTCCGACCTGCTGTTGCCTCGTAGCACTACATGCCGTCTCAATAAAGCGATAGATCACGAGTTCGATACCCGAAAGCAGTACCGCGACATCCTCTTTCAGATTCTCTTTGCAAAATAATGCGGTTATAGCAGATAAAGCAGCTGATGAGACCTATAAACGATATTATTATAGACATAAATGAAGTATGGTCCTATAAAACCTTCAAAATTTTGTGAAAAAAAATGACAAAAGATAATCTAAATTTCAATTGAAAACAACAGTGTTATCAGGACTGATGGATTTAATCACAAAATGCTGAGAAAATAAAAAAATATGAACCAGGAAAGAAATCAGAATGTGTAAAAAATAAAAAAAAATGAACTTGCCTCATCGTGCTTATCCTCAAAAGAGAGAGTTATAAGCGCGTAGAATTGTTGAAATTTTACATGATAGCTCGGACCAGCGAAGTGATATTTCAGAACGAGCAGAGCAGCTTGCCGTTGAAACCACAACTACAATAAGAAGCATTCAACGTCGAACCCAACGACATCATTATTAACAACACTGCTGTCCACGACTAATATGAGGCAAAAAGTGACAAAACCGCAAAACGAAAAGGAACATGGACTATACACCTCCATTTGTTTTAAACCGGAGAGTGAACTTTCTTCTTATTTAGTCCCTTTAACACATTACACTTGAAATGTATCATTATTTGCCACACACACACATCCATGCAATCAGTTATCTCAACATTTCATACTAATTTTTTGTTCAAATATCGGCGTATTGCAGCTGATAATGCGACAACCACCTCAACATGCAAATCCCAAAAGCGCTGTCGAATAGGACGTACCGCCACGAAAACATTCTACATTTTACTGTATTAAAATCATATGAAAGGACGAAAGAAGTATGTGACGGGGATATAATGACCGAGAAGGAAACATCTGAAAACGTGACGTACATGTCTGGATGCTTCAGCGTTCCTTGCAAATGAATTCGCAGTCCACGTCGTACCGTTCATGCTTTGCAATGCGAACACATGCTTCGCTATCACCTCCACGAAGGCGTTTGTGGGATAAGCATCAATTAACTTCGCAATGCACTCAGCAACACCTTCTCTAACTGGCCCCACCGCCGACCTTGAAAATAAGAAACGAGAGTAAAATGTTGTTCAGAGTGCGAATCTTGCATGCCAACTGGAAGGAAGAAGGAAGGGGAGAAGTACACTTGACGCTCAATAGTCTAGATCAAAAAAGAGCTCTCAGGTGGAATGAATCAAGGCGACTCTCAAATACTGAAATGTTTTGTGCTTTAATTACGTTTCGAGAATGCCTCAACCAAACACGGATAACTCGAACTGGCAGCTCTGCAATGCGCTGTTTGTAAATGAAGATTTCACGTAATATAATGACCAACATCAGATTTTTTCAAGCACCTCGCAAAATTTATAACCTATCAGTCCATAAAGAGTTGATGTTTGGCTTTAAATTGCTTCCACGGAATGATTTATATACACAGGCTCATATGGATGCCATGGCATTGCGGATGCTTCAATTCGAAACTTCAATTAGGAACGGCATGAAAACCTCATCATGCTAGTCATCTGTTTCACCGTCCAGTCATGCATTCCCATCCAGATATTTTAAATTTGGGAAATCCATTTCACCCTTAATTAATCTCCCCCAATTAACTATGCAATGCGATAGATAACAAACCTCCCAGATGCGAAATCTATGAAGTTGTCGAGTGCCAACGTTTGAAACAAACGTGTGGCTGTGAGATCGATTAATTCGGCCGATAGCCTGCAAACTGCTCCATATATTTTTTATTTTGTGGCAATTTTTTTGTTAATGTTCCAACTTATCGGATGAACATGCTTATCCCGTCCTTCTATACAAGTGTACAACTACGCCATCAATTAAACATATCAAACTACAGCAGGGTTTAAATGAGGAAGAGTGAGGCGAGGTGCCTACAAATATCACAATTTTCCAAAACATGATCTGGGGAAGGGGGGGGGGGGGGAAGGCGAATTTTTTCGACCCATTTACGGGTGAACAGATGAGATTGAACACATCACCTTCTCTTAAACAGGGGCAAGCATATGAAGAATATCTCTTTTCCAAGGAAGACCTCGGCACAAGTATTTTAACGCACATAGTGAAGCTAGTACTAATTTACCACACTACGGCACTAATTTATCATCCCTCCCTCACCGCGATAGGTACAGAGGGAGATCATATAAGTTAATGAGTAGATATAACTTAATGAATTGGGGATTTCTGTTGCACGATGCACATTTCAAATAAGTTGTGAAACAACGAAAATCTACCGAAAAGGAACAGTGGAAATGATAGCAGCGAACGCGAGTGCCGCTCCATGGCGAACCTCCCACCTCGAGTCGGCGAGGTCATTCAACAGTTGCGAACATAGACGATGCAAAGCCAAATCCAACTCGTCGCAAACGTTATCTTCGTCAAGACTCAATAAGCTCGCCTCCAGATTCAACTAAACAACCTATGTCAACAAGTTGCCAGGCATAACCCGTTTTCAATGCGGAAGTGTTACTGTGTCTAGCTTAATCACGTTCATGAGCATGCATCTCACTTCTTGCACAATATTTTCGATATGAAATAAAATTCGCACTCGGCGAAGAAGGGAGGAAAGAACCGAAGGGACTCTCATCTTGAACAGAAAAAATATTAAAGGCAATCAAAAAAAAAATTCTGAAAACTCTTACAAACAGAAAAGAAGTCACAGAAATTATTAAATGGAAAGAAGTCACTGCATAATCTCAACTGTTAAGCAGCTGCAATAAAATCTGTAAAAAGTTGCAAAGTTTTAACCATAAAAGTTGCAACCGCGTTGCGTTGATTAGTTCAAAAAGTATCCTCCAGCTTATTGAGAAGCAACTGACAATTCTAATACAGAAATGATCATTTCAAAAATTTTCCGTTTCTCTCTCTGGACTGAAATCTTCGGTAGTAAATTTCAGTATGACTTCAGCCTTATCCCTGTTTATTATCAATTAAAAAGAAAGCAGGAGCTCCTCATTCGACACATTTGCATACATACATTGTCTAAATCGTGTAAAATACTTCATGCAGTGTTTATTATAACAATTTGATTACTTATAAGCGTTAAAATTCGTTATACTTGCATCACTGTCCTTTGCCATTATTCATCGAACGAATTTGTTCACATTGGAATGCTTAATGTTCATAACAAAAACCGGTCTGAAGAACCTTTATTGCGCTGTGTTTTTCTGCCGGAAATAGTAGGGAATCGAGTCAACGCTTCGTGCTCTTTGAGCTTTGTACTATGGAATATTCGAGTAGGTGAAGAATCCTATTGGTCATAATACTTTCAACAGTAGACATGCATACTCCATTCATCGGCAGACAAGGTGAATGCATCGGAAACATTCAAAAGGGTCACCTTTCTTTCGGTGCAACTCTCGAGTTCGCTAAAATTGATGAAGTCAGCGTCGCATACGAACGGTTCAGAAGAAACGCCTGCTTTTGGTTGCAAGCTGAGCTGCTCGTCTATGAATTTGCGCTGTTTGACCATAAACTTGCACTGTTGTCCGAATGCAGACGATCCCATGCGAGTAACGAGTTCTGTTTCACAGCTTCAAAAAGTACACCATCTCAACCGTAATAGCCGACTATCAAAAGAGTCTGATTACAGCCGTTTAGGATAATACAACAAAAAAGTACAACTATTTGATAAGGAGGAAAGAAAGGAAAAACTGTACACATATACTCACATCATTCGTCGTAATCCGCCTTAGGCGCATGCATTCTTTGTCAAATTCATTTGCAAGTGTGCCACAGTATAGCGACGAAATAGACCTTACAGCTTAGTTTCTAATATTTGATGACAAAATTCCAACCAATTCTGCCAAGGTCACTATGACAGAGCATAAAAAGGGTCTGTAACTGGTCTAAAACCAATATGATATAACCTCAACATCAGCTACAGCGGACAATGCAAAAAGGCTGCCGCTTGCAAATCACTGACAAAAAAACTTCCATTGTAAACAATATGCCAACAACATATAATAAATATGAGCCTTGCGGCATCGCTAAGAAGTATGTATTTAGACAAATTTAAGCTGCGATATAGAATTCGCTGGGTTTTTAAGAATGACAAAAACCAGAACCCCTATGAGAAATCACGCGAATATCGATGCTAAGAATATATCACTTTCAATTGATAAACAACTCAACTGCAATACACGACGGAAATCCCACGATCTTAGCAGAAGATTACCTAAACAGATAAGTGCTACTATAGCACTGGGAACGAGATGTTATCTAAAATATGGAAATCAAAGAACTGATTGCAAGCTGCAACGGCTATGACTGGTCAATGTAATCTTAACGCGAAGACATGTTATAAAGAGATGCTTACACGTTTTGTATGCAACGAAATTCACTTAACATCGTACTCCCTCTGCTCAAACGTATTAGCTATTCTGAAATTATCGTTATTTTCTTACGCCATAAAAATGAACTGAAGACAAAAATTCCAAGTAAATTATACACAAAACAAAAAAAAAAAAACCTTTCAAACACGAAATAAGCTGGGAAAACACCCCCCGGCGATAAACATGAGCTGCTGCTACTTTTTCGATGTTTATTCATCGAAATCAGCAATTAATGTGCATCTTGAGGCAGTGCAAAAATAAGAAATAACCTTAATAAGGGATAATAGTCACGAACGAGTACGCATAAATCGAGTGATGCAAGCCAGTGCGTACATGGAATCACTTCTTTTGCGATAACTGGCGTCGACCTCAACATAAACCTCAATGCTTCAGCTGCATCAATACGAGTCTCCCATGCACCATTTTGAAGATATTGTCTGAAAATTGTGCCTAAAATTGTTTGCATCTCGCAAAACGTCTACTCAGTGAATTAATTGTTCCTCCCGAATGAAACCGAAGATGCGATGAATTTTCTTTATGCTGCTTAACCTAAAATCCGTCATCTTCATATATTCCCAGCCTGCTTCATTTGTTTTACTCTCTATAATGTTTTCGACTTAATCTGTCATTCAGTACAGCAAGAAAATTTTTTAGTTTATTCTGCTCGACTTGCCAAAAAAAGAGTTAAAGTTCTCTTTTTCTTCCTTTCAGTCAACTAAAAATTAACTGACGTTTAATTAAGCACGGATTAAAGTTGATGATCTATATGCAATCTTTATTTGAAAAGCTCTTTGCACAAGTAATTTAATGAGATCTTTATTCCTCAACAACAAAACTTTTTACAATTTAACGCTGACAAAAAATGTAATTTGTTCACATATCTTTACTATGTTGCCAATATTTCAGTAATGCGTCCACTTAAACATATACCGATAAACATAGACATTCGAAATTTTGTTCACATATCTTCCCGTTTTCTTGCCCACTTCCTTCTTATAACAATATCCAGCACAGAGTGATGGATGGGACAATGCATTAGCATGCTCTCCATAGGGCATGCCGAGGCTTCAAACATACAAACCGAACAACCTTATCCTACTAACAGCACTAAACATTCGAATTGATTGCCATAACTATCAGCTTTAAAGACTCTCTTTAATATATATATATATATATATATATATATATATATATATATATATATATATATATATATATATATATATATATATATATAATATAACTATAACTTAAACAACTTTATATATATCAGCTATATATATATATATATATATATATATATATATATATATATATATATATATATATATATAATATATATATATATAACTAACAGGCTTACGTCTTGTAGGAAGAAATAGTCTCAAATTACTTACCGTTCCAGCATATAACTGAAATTCTAGCCAAATAAGTTGAAGAAGGACAAGCAACCATCAATTAAACGGTAGAATTATTAGAAAGCTCGAAAACAATCTTCATAATTGAGATCTCGATCAAGCTCCTTTATCAGCACTCTGTTGTCAGTTGTCAAATCAATCAACTTGTAAGCAAATAAATACACATTGAAAGTATAAAAGAATGAAGCATATGCACAGATATAGGGTCAAATAAACTAAAAGTAATGAAAAGAAATAAAGTGAACGAGATGAAAACACACCTGATTAGTATGGGTATCTGTGGGTTAGTAAGTGGAAAATGGGCGATCGCTTCAGCAGCCTCATGGCGGATAAGTGCGTTTCGAGATGTTAAAAGTGCACCTAGGCGTGCTGCACGGTCAGCCCCTTCTTCCACTGGCATTACTCTGCAACATCAACGATCATTAACAATGACAGGTAAGATGCTTATGAGAATCATTGGTTTTTTTGAGAGGTGTATATTAAGGGTAGACATCTTCCACTTTTATACGTCGAAGATGTGCAACAACAAAAGACTCGGAAAATATTAAGTAATGGACATAAGTATGACCTAACGAAAGATGTGCACAAATGGATGCTGCTGCAGACATCGCCGCACTGTGCTGTCTTCGGCACACGCTTGTGTGACAGAAAAAAACTTTTGAGCACGCATAAGGCGCTGTGTCCCAAGTCAACCAATATGACAATTTTTGCAGCATGTTTCCACGAAGTGTTACTGCTGTATATTAATTGATAAAGCCAACAGGATGAAAAATAAAGGCAAATTTCGACTTAGATAATAAAGCATAAAAAGCATAGGCCTGTGCTAGGTCCGGTCCCGACTGCGACCGTGGGCTGCAGTCCGACTTGGCCTTCAGGGAGGACATGTAATAATGGGCCTTGGCTAAGCACTACTCGCAGCCAACATGCGACCGGGACTGTGTCTAATCATGGCCAAGTGAAGAACAACTAAGTTTCCGGTTCCTTTTAGCCATGTGGTGCCGGGAACGGCTTCAAACAGCCTTCTTATCGCCACGAGGTAAATCTGGTTCTAGCCCTGCTTTTGATTCCCAACGGAACTGCAGCTGAGTTGGTCGCAGATCACAGAAAATTGACGATCATGCCCACCTGGACTTAATTACCCCACTGTCGACGAGTCTAATACCGTTTTAAAATGAAAAAAACAGCATGAGATGTGTACAAAGACTTGCTAACGAAACCAACACGTAGCACCTAAAGCAATTATTGAAGCAATATTATGTTCTACTAAAAACAGCTATGGATCGCAATCTCGATCTTCCAACAAATGCGATTTATTCCACTCCTGTCGTACAATTTTCATCGAAGTTTTCAAATTTCCCTTTTTTTTGTCACAACCACCTTGTTTGCAGACTCAAGAGTGTCTTCTCTCATTGGACCTTGTCCTGTATAACTTGTCGTCTCATCTGCCCAGCTTTACCCACTAATGCCCTCTGTCGTTCTATCAGTAAACTTGACGTTTCCACACTTCATCTAGTCTCTTTCGTATGAGCCCCGCGCTTGTGTATTCTGCTCAAGTTCGGCGGTCTCGCACTGCGTTTCTTGCTCTAACCTCCACCCAGCATTCCCACATTTCCCCTCAAAGCGGGTTTAATGTGTGTCTTAACGCACTAGAATAATATCTCCCCGAAGTGGCAGCATGCCTACAACTGCGCTGGGTTGAATGCGATGCTCATGAGGTCGACGCATCACTTCAACCGTCGATTGTGCGCCGCAATAGCTTCTGTTTCAGAGAGTGGCTGGGCCCTGAACATGGCTAGGAAAAGAGTAGTGCATTGCGGACCAAGTCGCCTCGATATGGGTTACTTGTGGTGGAAACAGAGTAGCAAGCATGGCGCTTGCATGTGACGAAAGGACTCCACATCGGACTACATGTTATGAGGATAGAAAACAAAATATTAGCCGCTGGCAAGAAAATCCTCAATACCTTTCTTCCTCATTTGTAAGGACATCGAGTGCCTTAAATATCCATGTTTCCTAAATCAACTCCAAATCACCGTATATCCTGTATACTTCTCACAGACATTTTTTCGAGGATTTCAGCGAATTTTGTTCTGTCGGTACCTGTAGCCAGTGGAGCTTTGCAAAAGGCACGGGAAGTAGGACTGGTTACATCATGTTATTTCAGATTACAACTTACGGCTTATGGTTCTATGGTACACATGTGTCCACATCATACATTTGTGGTAAGCCATAAAATGAAGAAAAAATTCTGCTCCTTCAATGGAATTGCGCTTTTTTAAAATTTTACGAATTGTTATGGTTGTTTCGTAGATGTCCTGCTTATGTAGTGTTTCCACTTAGTTGTTTCATCTATTTTCTGTGCATATCCACGTCTTTGTGGAAACAAAACAATGCTGATTAGAGGTACAAGATTGACATGCAATAACAGCGAAATGTACCGCAATCACCGCACACTTGCATAAGGAAAAAGACAGATTTATAAGATAAGTGCAGTACACAGATAAATATAAACTCACCAGCAAACTGTCCCTGCTTGGGCACTTACTCTTAAGACGGTTTGCGGGGCCTTTTCACACTTCTTGTGAGTGCGCGATTCCAGCTTGGCAACACTCTCACCCATATGCACTGAGATGGGCGGAGGCATAGAAAGAGACGACCACTAATAGTTCAATCTTTTAATATAGTTTAAGGGGGAAATATCGGCTTTAATTACCATTTTTTGATGGCCACCTCAAGGGTCCATTAATACGAAATAATGCAATGGTTTTTCATGTTTTTTTTTTGTTTCAGAAATCATTAGAGGCGGAGGTGAGATAGAGCGTGAAAAGGTTGATAGAGACGCAGAGGATATAAGACCTCTCTTTATCGGAGGCGATTCACCCGCTCTGCGCTTCTGCCTATTTTTTGCTTCGGATGTTGCAGTGAGCTTCGATAATTTTTGCGTGAAAAACATGGGGAAAATATGTAGCAGGTTATGACATCACCTTCACAGTTACCGAGAGTATCCATCTAGCGCTTCACGCCACATGCTTATGCAACGCTAAATGCTGCACGCATTGATTGCTGTTGTTTCCTCTACTTGGGCCAATTTTGGTGGGTGACGGTGAGTGGGTGCGTTTATGAAACCATGGGAACGTCGAGTTCGATCACTGAACATACAGTGGTCGGATTTATATAACGCCAAATTGTCGTACGTAACTTACTCGGTGCTAGTCTTTAATTGGGAAATTCGAGAAGACGTGGTATGTGGATGAGGTCAAAGTGCTTGACGTGGCTAGCCAGAGAAACCTCACCGTTAAGTTAGAAAGATATTATATTGTAGTAGTTGTTGTGGAATCTTTATTCAAATTTTAGAAATGAAGAAAGCTTCTATAAGAAATGAGATATAACAGTAGTAAGATAACAAAAGAACATACGATTCTGCTTGCAAATATATATAAACAACGACAAACAATAACAATACGAGACGACATGGTCGAAAATTGGGAATATCCAAATAGAATAATGAAATATTCAATAAATTAAATCAGCGATGGTTCTCAGGTGAAGCGATTCGAGGCGGTTGGTGAATAAAGAAACGAACGAGTTCAAACGAGAGATCATCCTGAATTCGAATCCTAAAGGACACTCGCAATTCACGGAAAAAATTTATGCGTTAACTGATGCTCACGGTGATCGAGAAATACGAGTTGAATCTTATACGATATGTCAGAAAACTTTTGTTGACAATTTTGAAGCAAAAGGCCGAATTAAACTTTAGCTTGGAGATGAAAAACCCTGAACTTAGCCTCATGATCGGATATGTAGGGCTCAACGAACGTTTTACAAAATATGAAACGAATAAAATATTCATAAATGTTTTCAACATTTCTTATCACTTATCAAAAGCCACATTCATCTTGGAGAGGAAGGGGGTAGAGGGGGAGAGCGGAAGGTTCTATTGCTGCACCAAGCCAACACATCATCAACATAGTTCACTAAGGCACTTTTACAGCAGAGGACTAACGAATAGACATCGTTTTAATGAGTGCATATATCTTCAGCACGTTTCCTTTTTCGCCCTTCAAGTGTATAATCATCTCTACCACGTGTACAGTGTGCAATTCCTGTTTGCATTTCGTCTTCTGAATGATTTTTGTGTACAAAGAGGTCAAAAAACCACAACATACCGATAACGAATCGCTCACCTTTTATGGGGTAATAGAAGAAAGTAGCAATGAAGGTTCTGCTTCAGCTAGCATTGAAAAAAATCTTCACTAGAGTCTGAAGGACTGGAGATCGGAAGCATTCCTCTAGGCCATAGCTCAAAGCCAATGTGACTACGCATACTCCTTTCCGGATTCGCTTTATTCAGGGAAACAAAGATGTAAGGATTTATATCTCCGATCTCGACAGAATGAGGAAGTGACTTTTATTCACTCCGACTCCACGAGAAAAGAAAATCGATTTTTCGACTTCAAGTCCCGTTAGGCAAAGGATTCGAATGGCAGGATGTGTGCAAACGTCATTTCCTGCTCAACCACTGAAGTATCACGATCATCATGGCCCGTCTGTACCACATTTTCCTTCAAATTAAATGAATTGGCCGAAGCACTAGTTCCACTCTTTGATCAATATATTGTTAGGCCTGAAATCTATTTTTTCACCGCACTAAGAGTGAGATAACTTTCAATGAGAGCCGCTGACCGGCGAATGGCGGGCTACGATGGCCCACTGCTTTGCACACGAACACCTAAAAAAATTATCGCTTCAGATGATTTCCGATTTTCAGTTAATTCCTATATTTGTTCAACATCCCATCGCGCCTCACTTCCTGGAGATCCAGAAATTCACCGCTAACTGGTCTCCTCCCTGGTTTAGGAGACGAAAGAAAGGGCGAGGGAAGGAACGAAGGGGAGCACTCCCAAACATGAAGCCCAATCACGGTGGAAGGATTTCGAGGCTATTCAGGTGTGCATCAAAGTAATCAAACAAGTTAGTCGCGCAACGCATAGGCTTTGACAAAGGTGCCGCCACATAAGGCGGCATGACCCCCAAAACTTATATGTTCAAAACTCAATATACTCTTCTTCCTTATTATTAACCAGCCGAATTTTTTCCAGTTTTGGTGTTTGCATAACTCTAACTGGGACGCCGAATCCTTACACAAACGAGTCACATTACGACGTTCATAACAGCAATTAGTAGTGCCTCAATGGTTACGTTCGTCATGAACTTCATTGCAAACAAACCAATAGTTTTGTGTTCAATGTTCGAATGTTCGCTGAAGAAGCGTTAATCCGAAACTAAACAAAATAATGAGTCTATTATATCGTTCATTAAGAAAATTTGCCATTCACTAAAAAAAAATTCACACATCATCCGAAACAGAAATTTTCGGATCTCTCATGAAAACTTCGGAAGTTTATACGAACATTTACGAGCTTGAATTTTGCGAATTGAAGTATTGGTTAAATCCAACGAAGAAGAATTTAGATCTCTTTTTAAAAACGTTCTGTGATGGCAATTAAACTAAAATACTGAATTTTGAATCAAAATAACAAACTTTTTTTAAATTTCTTTTGCAGAGTGTAACAAACGAAATGTTGAAACCTGGGTGAAGTAATCGGCACTTTGCAACCATTCAATACATTGGAAAGCCCTAACGAGCGACATTCGCCACTTAGCAATAGCCGCCGCCTCCACTCTTAACCTTAGAAATTTCCAATTCAGCACTACTATAGTCGGATTGACGTTCTAAGTATTATAAGACGTCATTGTTATATGCTCATAGGCTTAGTGACAAAAGCGCCATTCAAGACTTCTTTATTTCTGCTATTTTGGACTGCAATTTTGAAGTTTTTTTTGGTTTTACCACAATTCCTTATTCTATAAATTTAGTCTTGAGTATTCTAGAAGGGATGGTAGTGGTAAATCATTGTTCTGAATGCAAAAAACTGATTGTTTCCACTCTAATCATTTGATTGCCCGGGATGAATGTCACGAAAGCAATCATTGAATGCCTTTGGTTTATCTTTTCACATTGCTGAAAATTAAAATATGATAATCGCCATGTATTAAGGGTTAGCTATCATTTTTACCAAATTTTTCTTCGCTACGTCTCAAGTGATCGCTTAATATGGATGGATGTATGAAAATTTACTTTTACCACCTCCAGTGGGAATTGGAGTCGTAAATCGGAGTCCGATCTTCACTAAAGTTCTCATCAGCTCCTATGAAAGGAAGGGACGAGCGCAAGGAAGCAAAGAAAATTCTGTTACAAGACTTGTTGTGACCTTTGCACAAGACTTGATAACGGATGCCTTGAAGTGATACAACATGAAATCTGACCGTTTCAAGAGTGTGCCAGGAATTCAGTGCTTCGTTCTTGTCGAGATGAAAGATGATGGAAAATTGTGGTTTGCTGTGACATGATGCTAATTGAATTGTCGCATCATTTACTCACGACGCTGGGAAAAACTTTTCAGTGTGATTCGTTTGAATAGATAAAGCGTTGTTCGAATAGGGTGGCCAAGAAGATAGTCGAGATGCAGATGTTGTGATGATTTTGAGAGCCTTCTGACGATGGTGCAATGGTGTGGTCGTTTAGCGGTATTATTAAAGTAGACCACCTCTCTGCAGATAATACACCAGATTCGGAATTCGCGAGTGAGATGCGACAATCCATAGGCCGATCACGGCGTTCCTCATCTATAACACTTTAATCAATTCTAATTTTGGACCGTTCCCAGCAAACTAGTACGAAGGGGAGTTTTCCGGTGTTGTTTTAAGTCTAAAGTTGACCTGTACATTGAATACTGTTACACTGAGTACCTGTACATTGTTGTTTGAAATTAAATCACCAAAGCGTTCCGGTGCGAAACGCCACGATAGAGAGAGATGGGTCGGTTGAAGGAGAGGGAAAACGAGGTACAGCACCCCTCTAAAGTAAATAATACCAAGGGGAGCTCGAAAGTGGGGCCGGGAGGAGGTAAAATATTGCTCAGATGCTAGCATTCCAAGGAAAACATTCTACCAGTAGTACGCGTCTCGCAAACAACATTACCTTGCGTTTCGGCAATAAGCTCGTCCCACATTTTAGGATAGTGCAAGGTGTGATGGCACAAAATGAAAGTCACAGACGCAGAACGGGTGACACTTTCCGCAACACGTTTGAAGAGTCAAATGAAAATCTGTTCTCTAAGCGGAACAACTTGGAATTAAATGTTTTTCTTATATCCTTCAGCGTACGTATGATTTGTAATAGTATTGCTGATTTATCAGTTGTTGCGTCTTCAGTAAACTAAACTGGAATTCCATGAAAAATGCACGTTATGGGCTTATTTGCCTAGCCGTTCCATTCGCATCCGATTGGTAGTGTTATTTTCGACGCTGTCATATTTTCGAGTTTTATATGTAAGATGGTCTAGTGCTTTCACCTTTCTTATTTGAACGATATATTCGACTGTTTTGAATCATTGATTTCCAATATTCGATATAATGCGGAAAGGGAAGGGGTGAACGACCCTGATTTTAACATTGAACGAGTCATGGTCTGGCATGCTTCAACAAGTTTGATGTTTCTAGGCGGTGGAGAAGTTTAATGCTCATATAAACCACCAATTAAGTTTTGCCTTCCTATTGCGTTAAATGCCAGGTAGTGCATGTTTCAGGCGTATCCTAGTAGAAGTAACAATAAAAGCCGACGAGATTTGAAACGTTGCTTCATTGCATCATCCAACTGACATAACAAAATACGTTACGTTTACAGTAGTAACTGACGCTATAGTTCGGGGAAGTGGTTGCTGGCTAAAGGCTAATGTTGGACGCATCCAGATTCCGATTGCTCTAGAAATTCACTTCTACAGTGAACTACAGTTGATCACCTTTTCTCTGTTCACATAATATTAAAATGGGTTTTGCGATTCGGATCACTTCAGCGAACTGTAGAAATGAATTTATGCAAGAGTCTAACTCCGGAGCCGTCCGTTACCTCTTCACAACTTGGTCTCCAATCTTAGAATGCACGACAACAAGGGGACGGTCGTTTAGGTGAAGGATCGCGTTCGCGTCTCAGAACGATGCAACATTCTAAACTCGCTTGTATGTCGGTCAGTGCGCATGAGGGATGTGTCCGTTTAAAAAGTTGCAACTTTATGGATCTTTCGTAATGTTGCATTTCCGCCGTTTTATTTATTCACAGTTCTTTGTTTTCTTATTGCACCACTTTTTTAAATATTTTAAGTTATTTTCAATATGGTTTAAGTTTTCAGTGGTATTCACAATACATTCTGAATGGTTCGATGAATGAATTATAATTGAGATGTTGAAATTTATGACATCTTTGAATGTATTTTGATTACTGAGTGTTGTCAACGCGAAGAGCATATCTCCAAGCTGTAGGACTTATTTATCGAGGGTACTGCGATGGGAATGAAGGATAATCGAATAAAAAAGAAAATTCAAAAGCCCAGAACCACCTCGACGTAGATGATGCACAAATACTAGAAAAACAGAAACTCGGTAATAGTGCGTCGAGTGCTGTATCAATATAGTTTATGAAATAAATGCCGAGTGCTCTTGTTTTTGAACGCTCGTGATGAAGTAACGAAATGAATTTACACATGTAAATTTGCATAGGTTTGCATATGCAAATTCACGCTCATCGATTAGCATCTACAGATAACATATTACTTCTGGTTTATAATACCGTCTATTTGATAATCACTGTATGAAATATGCAAATGTGATCGCTGTAACGATTAATTATAATACAGTTGATTTATGAATAGTCAAATTATAGTGATTGATTCATTTGTTTGTGGATTCCATGAATGCAAATTATTCCATGAAAATATTTTCCACTCTTTGAATATTTCATTGGTTTTTAATTTTTGAACTTATTTATCATATCGTATTGAAATTTATCGGTTTTTTTTTTTTTATTTTGCAGATGACCAGCGACGGTCAATCTCCTTCGACGTCTTCGGGATGGTTTCTAAGCAATTTTCATCAGAATTTTTTTACCACTGCGCAGGTATTATTTGCCAGAGAATTTCATTAATCCATTCATTAGAAAGATATCGACGGTTGTTTTTTTTTTTTTTTTTATTACAGAAGTGATTTAAAGTGGATTTACTTAGGGCACAATGAAATTATTTTTACTCGATGAGTGCTTGAGTCGAATATGTTTGCAATGAGTTGATTGAAATTTTTATGCGTTCTTTTTTTTTTTTTTCAGTTATTCCCGTTGGCTTTGCCTCTACTAAATTTGATTCTATGAGTGCAAATAATATTGCACTGTTGAAGTATCAATTTCTTTCCATATTCAAAAGCATTAGCGTTATATTCAGTTATTTCAATGGTGTTTTTTTTTGTACTTTTCATACATTCATGTTTATTGAGATCAGTTTTTTTTTGGGGGGGGGGGGAGGGGGCAAATAAAAGAATTATTATTATTATTATTTTTTTGATATCCGATTTGTTCTATAGATTTTTCAAAATTACATTCAGCATAAGAAAAGATTTCCTTGCAATTCCTTCTGTTTAGTGACTATCACTCATCTTGCCTATTGGCAATTTCGATAGTTTTTTGCCTTATGTAGTTTGAATATGTGTCCGATTTTTGGCCAAATATGGCACAGCCACAAAATCGTATTGAATGGAAGGGGGTCTCTAAAGCAATGTCTGTTCATTTGGTCATTTAGTCATTATTAATTCCTATATAGAATTCATCATGATCTTTTAGATTAAATTAATAATCGTTGTTTGAGATTGCTGAAAGCAATATTGTTAGAAGTTAGAAGTAAAAGAAAATGATTGTCATATAGCACTTATCATTAAATATGATTGAACAGAGTGTTGAGTTGATATTAGAACCTTAATAATTTCATATCAGATAATTTTATTGCAGTTATTAAATTTATTGCAATTATTTTAGTCGATTACCAGAGATGAGGGATTGAATGCGATTCGAGAGGGACAGCGCCTAACATCCGCGCAATCAGCACATTCATCTGGTTTGTTTTCACTGTGAAGTTGGCAATAAAGTATAATGCGATATAACACATAAAAATTTTTTATTTGCATAATTTATGCAACTTTTGATCTCTTCTATTAAAGCATAATATAGCTTAAGAAACTGCCGAAGTGGTAACTATAGTTTTTGATTTTCTCCCCGTAATTAGGTTTTTAAAATTTTGGAGCCAGCAAGACATACAAATATAGTAGTTTAAAAATCAAGATGACACCTTGTGGGAGCCTGAAAGTGGTCGGTTTCAATTTAATACTGTGTGGTTTATATAGGTTTCAACTTTTCGATCCGTTAGGTGACTTCTTAATAACCTGGATGTGTTTTCATTCATTTGAAACGTCTTTTCTATTAGCTGAAAAGGTCATATCTTGATGGTTGTTCTAAATTTTCATGATACCAAGGTTAAATGACCTTTTCCATTTGCAAGATTCATTTCTTCCAATGACTTCGTTCAAATTCCATGAGTCTATGTTGGAAAATTTTTGCAAAAATATGCTGAAAATGCGGTATTTAGGGCTTTACTGCAGTTTGAAGTTATGCATTAACACAAAGTTTAAAAGAATTTCGACATGCAAAACAGCTGTGATATAGGCCTATAATTTGGCGTATTCTTTACATCGCCGTCTTCTTTGTATAGGACGATCACGTTAGCAAGTTATCATTCCTCAGAGTGTTTTCCGGCTGAAATGATCCACTTCAAGAGGGATAACAATTCCCGCACGATCAGATTTTTCCTCAGCTTCAGTGTTTTTTATTTGTGATTTTACAAAATCTCCTTTGATTATATGTGGACGAATTTCTTTGTAGAGTATCGATGTCGAGCTTCGTCCAGCTCCAACCGTTCCTGTTTCTTGTCACATTTTCTGAATATGCCCTGCATACCTGGATATCTTCTTTTGCAACAAATTTTCTACTAACACCCATGTGTCACGTTTTCCTCCAGCGCATCTTGTTCGAACATATTGCCTCATGGATTGACTCTGTACAGATCTTTTTTCAGCTTGCTAAAGCAAGACCCGCTTTCCTATCATCGCTTGCAAGTTTGAGGAAACCTACAGGGATCCTGTACCTCCGCAAGGGTAAGCATATTCCAAAAAATTCCTTTGAGTGCGGGGTCTCTTGCGATGGAAACCTCCGTATTCCAAAATCATTTGACATCTTTATGCGAGGACGCGGACGGGAGGAAAAGGATGGCGGTGAAGACCTAACATTACTGCATACTAATTGTCGTACTTCTTTATGAATTTCAGATCTTTGGCATGAACAGTTGCTTTCTGCAATGGGAAAGTAGTGGTATTTTTCTCTTTCAGGTCGAAGAGTCACAAATAGTGACAGCGAGCCGGTGGTTGCGATCGACATTGAAAGCGAAGGTGATTCGTCGACGCAGTCGATGTTAGGTACCACCACTACGAGGCATCGTCCTGCCTCGATTGGTTCCACTTCAAGCACCAGTTCTACTCGTTAGTTCATTTCATTTACTATTGCTAGTGTTACCATTTTGTTATTGTTAATGTTAATGGCAGTGTTATATCCATGGCTATTACTGCTACTATTGTTACGTGATCCAACACCAAAGGAGTGAAGTTGGGGGGGGGGGGGGAGAAAGGGATTTCCATTCGCTTAGGGAGAAACCTTGTATTTAACTCAAAAATTTTGGGGTTCTCTTTTCATTTTTCAACCTATATTGTCAATAAGGTAGCCGCTTTGCTAAACTGATTTTAAAGTCTGATGTGGTTCACTAAGCGCCATTGTTGCCGTTATTTCCCCCATATGATAGGTCGTTCTCAAAATGTGGTTGCTGCAATTTTTCGAAATCCCCTCCCTTTCCTTCTGCGCCCACTTCTTTCCATCCCCACATTTCCTTCTTCTTTTTCATCTCCTTCTCGTCAACTAACGTCCTGCGTACATGTCTTTTATTATGTATAAATATTCATATTCATATTATTTATTCATTAGATATGAAAGGGATAAGAGGTTCTTGCGAGCAGTATTGACGATCGATTAGTACGAATGTTCAGTTTTGCTTGCTTATTAACGGGCATTAAAATATACACTTTCTTTTTTTTGCGTTATTCTCAGCTGCTTCACTAAATATAACGGTTGATTATTATACAAAATGACAATGCGATAGTTTCGAATTGAGAGAACGAGTAGAAACTAATTGTTTGGAGGGGGAAACGTTACGGGAGCAAGTTCATTCGTAACACCGAAGAAATCGTTTCGTCGATTGGTCGATCGTAAGAAATGAAAACGACCTGCATCTGTCGGATTCATTTTCGGCATTTCAGGTGCCGCATAAAACCTGTGATATTTACTTTCACTATACCCTCTTTGATCAAATGGGGAAATTGACCATATAAAATTGACTCAAACTGTGCATTGTGATATTTCATCGAATATGACACCTCGTGTGAGTAGAAAATCTTTGTGCTTCGAAAGAAGGAAGTGAATTCTTTTGAATATTGCCTTTAATGAAGCCGAAAAATAGACAGCTAGTATCCTTAAAATGGAGCAAAGTCGCTGTCGTGACTCTCATATTCAAGGAAACACGACATTTCCTTGAATACAAGATTCATATTCCTTACTGACTGGAATATCAATTAGTACCTTTGCTTACTTGACTTGCCTCAAGTGGGTGAATGTATTTTCACTGTATAATGTGCTGCGAACATATGGCAAATTGAAAGGATGATAGGTACCTCACGCGTATATTTTATGCTGTCACTGATCAGAATGTATTACTGTTGATCTTCTTGGAACGCGGGCTGAACCTCATTGAGGTTTTGAATTCTCGATGAGTATTATAGCTCCCATTTTAGTGATCCAGCCATGTAGTTGTCCTTCAGAACACTTTGTTAGTTTTTCAGAGGATGATGATTCTTTGCACAATGCGAGTTCGGAGGAGCATTTAACACCGGATCGTGGTTCGTCTGCGTTTTTTCACAGCCTTCTAAATCGTTTGGGATTATTGATACATGAGAGTGAAATCCAGGAGGTATTTCATTGTTTTCTTTTTTTTTTTTTTAATAATTGCTTCGTTATTACTTATATTTTTTGATTTTTCAATGCCGTTATTTTCAAACGTACAAAGTGAAACGCTGTGATATTTGGAATCACTTGGAAATCTTATGGACCAAAGTATAAGGTTAATCATTCGCTCTGACTTCTCTTGGATGACGAAGTATTGGTTGTTTTGGCCGGATCGGTTCTTAATGACGTCCTTTTAAAACAGGTAGCGGCAGTGGTTCTGATGAATGTGGTGCCTCTCGCTCTGTTGGTCTTTTGCAAGGTGCTCATCACTAACTTTGTGGCGTTATTCACTATTTTTATGGCATCCGGTTGCTTTAATATGGCTAATCTTGCTTTCATTGCTTGCTCCAGGTGAATTTTTCAAGCAATATTCTTTATGTGGTTTTTTTTTTCGCAACGAAGAGCGGTTAAATGCTTCGTAACACTTATTGGAGGAGGGGGAAAGGAAATTTCCTCTTTGGCCTAGATTCTTTGATGTGGATTGCGTTTTTTTAACATATAGTCGCGTGTTTTGCGCTTATTTTCCAGGCGTTGGCAATGATTCGTGCTTAATACATTTGCTGTATCTGCCTACTATTTTTGGCTCAAATTGATGCTCGGTTTTCGTTGAATCGTTTGCTTGTAAAGTTCCTCGAATTTCACTAATAGCAGCTATAGCACTACTATGTATGGATTTGATACGGGTTTGAAAAAGGAGTTGATGTAGGTTCCGTTGTCTTCTTTATTGGAAACTTTGATTTCTATTGTATTATCCATGCCCGCATCGTACTTTCTTAACTTTATTTATTTTTCATTTGATTTTTTTTTTTTTTTTTTGCTTACTTCAGATTAATGCTCCAATTTCCTATTTAAAGAAATGTCACTGCCTTCTTTGGCGATCATATTCTAAGAGCATGACACGTGAAAGGAGAGGGTAATATCCAGAATAGTTCAATCTTCTATTCTAATTTATCTACATTCTCTTGTTTACAAAGAAACTAATTTTTTTCTGATTTGCTTCTTCATAGTTCTTCACTTTATAGTATCTCATGTTTTCAAAATTTTTAAAGAAACCGTCATGATTGTTCAAATGTTACGGTCTTTAATAAGCTGTTCCTTGCATATGTTTACGATGAGGCACTGCTATTTGCTGTGCAACAAAAAGCACAGTTTGCGCTTTTTTCCATGAAAGTGATGCATCATTTAATTCATAGTCAATGAGATGGGCACATCTGGCATCTTATTTTCGATATATCGAAGGATCAGATTCATTGAGCAATGTTTATTTATCATCTTTCTGTGCAGATTCTGAAGTTGATGTTCGCAAATAGTAGAGACGTTGATGTTTTGTGATAAGTATAGATTGAGATTGATGTTGAATCGATAGCAACAAACTGTTGTTGACTATCAAAAACTGCGATCGCTAACCAATAAACCGTTGGCCGTTCATCTGGCAATCGCCAACAAAAATATTTTAATTTCTCAGCATTGTTCAGAATTTTTTTTTTTTTTTTTCAAATTGAAGTGACAATTTTTATGATTGGCTAATCGATTACGATTGTAATAGGTAGTAATAAGTTTATTGACAGATGCTGAGCAACTATGCAATAGAACGTCATAATGGTATGTGGAGAGAAAACGCCAAAATGCTTCTAAAAATTGTCAGGCGTAATTTCTTAAATTCCAGTTTCTCATTTTTCAATGAAGAGGGAATTCATATATTCAACATATTCGAATGTCATCTCTAAATGTGAGAAATACGAACTATAGAGAAGATTCTTTTGAAATTTGGTAATTTTATAAGAGTTTTCAGAGGACGAAGGTATCTCCATCTTGCACAGGCAACCTTCTTTGTGCAACTTTTCATCGGAACCCAATGCTTCCTCTATGGTAAGTATTGCAAGTAATCGTTTTCAAACTTATCCGTGAATGCAGTCTTGTGTAGTTACTGCCAATTGATTTGATAGTTGCCCTTAACCGGATAACTTTTCGAGAAATGTTTCTTGGATACAGTTCGTCGACGTATTTTACACATGAACTTTTTTATTTGCGCTTTTTGTAATTACTGGGCTTACTTATATCGGGACAAAGATCGCTTAGAAGAAATGAGGTACGTTTAAGTGATTTGTGAAGAGGCCAAAACCGACCGACTGATCGATCGATCGAAATTCTTGAAATACGAACATGTTCTCTCTTTTGTTATTCTCTTCATTTTGCTAGCGATGCTTTGATTCTTTCAGTTACTCTTTTTTTTGCAAAACGAAAAAAAAAATGGCGGGAGAGGTTTTTGCAGTGCCCATTTACTAGCAAAATTAGGGGCATCGTATGGCATCTTTAGAAGAAATAACTAGGAAAACTAGGATGTAGTGCTGAGTATTACATTTTTGATATATATTGAAAATAGAATATGTTGTGCTTGAATATTGGATTTTCATGTGGTAAGCGTTTTCGATTTTAAATGTCGATGTTTTTTGTTTTGTTTTTTTGCAAACTCTTCGGTTTATTTTTACATTCGAATGTTGCATACATCTTGAATAATTATAAGAAGAAGAATGCGAGGGGTTGCAAGTTGTCGGCAGTTTTCATAGTTGAGTTATTCCAATACGTGGCATTTGGTTGTAGTTTCTGGCGAATGCACTTACTGTATCACATCAAACACCAATGCAATAAACTATCGTATTTGTGCCGTACGCTTGACAAAATGTCCGGTCGTTAATTGTGCTGATATATGAACTGGCTCACATTGATCTAATAGGTGCTCTATTCGAAAGTATAGATTATAATTTACAGGTCCTGATGATGCAATCTTACCAATGATATTCATTTTGCCGACGCCAACATTGCCGACATTTTTTTCTACTCTACACGGTGTGCTTATCACAGATTTTTCGGTCAGATTGATGACCGTTCAATTAAAAGTGTTCGTAAGTTACTTAATTTATTTTTGAGTTGATTTGTTTAAATAAAATTGAATAATAATAGAAAAATGTGCTTTGTTTTCGTCAAATAGAATATAATGCAACACTTTATGTCACTAAGTTTGCATATTCTCCTCAATAAGTTTAATATCATGCAAAAGGGGTATCATTATAGGGCGTCAATAAATATCTCTGTATGGTCAATCGTGTTCTTTCTTTACCTACTTCAACAAGAGCTATCACTTAAACACAATTCATATAAGCTAAACGTGTGTATTTATGAATTAAGCGTGCTGTCCATAAGGATCTTATTTGAAAGAAAGCTTCTTCAGGTGGTCATTTCTTTAATCCTTTAGCGAGATGGACAAAATATAGTAATGCTTTAACTTCCATTGTTTTTTTTTAATAACATAAATGTTTTTTTCTCCTGCTGATGGTGTTTCACCATTGTTTAATTATGCACGTTTTATTGTCGATTTTGTTGCATTGAACAATCGGAAATATTGCTAAATTGAGATTGTAAGAATTGATTTACAGGTAGCATGTATCCCACCTGCGATTCTATCGAACAAACGTCGCCTTCGTCGAACCTATCAATGGATAGAATATTCGAGTCAATTGTATCGATATTTATTGCCGATTCAACGCTGGTATCTTTACTTAAGCGATACGCAGTCATCGAGTGTGGCTGTTTATTATTTCGACATCGTACTTGTTGTTTTATATATTATCTACAAAGTGAGTTGTTTTACTTCAAATGTGACGAATTTGTTTCATCGCAATATATTTGATCGTGATTATTTTTTACGATAATTTTTTTCATTTGTGCTGTAATAATTTACTGCACCACCAAAAAAATTTTTTTTGATTTTTTGATATAAATGTTTTTGAGTTAATAAAAGTGGAGAATAAGTTGAGTTGATGAAAAAATATTGATAAAATATTAGGAAAACTATATTCTTTTGATATTTTTTATTTTATATAAATATTATGCTGTTCGAAGTACGTTAAGATGCAACGAAGAAGTATATATATATATATATATATATATATATATATATATATATATATATATATATATATATATATATGTATTTGTTTATTTTTTAGAGTAATATATATTTTAATTTCATTATTGATGCAATTGCAGCTGAATGCAAAAAGAAAATTCAAGTTATTCTGACATCGTACTCGTTTTTTTTTTTTAATGTATCATCTGCAATAAATGACATATGCAGTAGTGCACTAGTGCAATAGATCCTTTGATTGAGAGGTGTACTGAACTCTTCGAGCAGTTTTCATCAGAAGTGTCCAACAAAATTTTCCTTCTCGCAAAATTTTTATCAGATTAAAATTCGTTGAAAGAAATAAATTTGTTAGAAACGTTTTTCGCAAAGAAAAAAGTCTCTGCTTCGAGGATTATATCTACTAATTAAAAAAAAAAAAAGTTTCAGTAACACGCCTTCCATCAGTATCGAAAAACCACTCTATTTAGAGGACTTATTTTTTGTCGTCAGTGGTTATCGGGTTGATTCAATTCAATCTCTTCTGCATTCATTCTGTGATCTCGATTAAGTGCGTTCACTGTCATGGTGAACGATCAAAGACACGTTTAGTTGAAGTCGCAAGGAAATGTTTTCCCAAGCCAATTTTTTTCTCTTCCCTCTCTGGTCCTTGTCAAGTACATGCATTAAAGTAGATATTATTGCAGATTCTAATTTTTCGAATGCCACTCACTCGTTGGCTACATAGTACACGTTTCATTTGTCGACTTACGTCAATTGGTAGTGTACCGTCTCTAGCTGAATTAGCCACTTATCCTCAGTGCACAATTTGCTTTTCGGAGGTCAATGGTCCACTGAAGGTATTCACTCACTTTTCAAACTTTTTACTTCCAAATTAATGCTGCTTCACACGCTTTCATTGTTATTCAAAGCAATAGTTTGTGGTGGTGGTAGTGGAGCAAATTTCGTGTTGATTTGTTGAAGTTTTGAGAGAAAAACGACAACTGCTAGAGAATCATTCTTATTTTTGATGCATTTTTTCGTTGTTTTTTTTTTTAACTAACTGATGAAATTTTACGGTATCTGTGAAATGTTTTACTTACCCATTGTTAGGTTACGTCAGTTTATCATAGACGAGAGGATTGAATGACGAGAGGATACAGTTTTGGGAATTATTGAGCTCTGTAGCATCGATTAGTAGAAACACTATCTTGTACTGTACATCCTAGTGGTCGATGCGTTAAAAAAGCTTGTCATAGTCGTATTTGTGTGATCTGAGAAAGAGGAGATATATATGTGCGTAAATATGGTCAAAGTTTAATCGAAGAAGAATAGCAATATCTAAAGAAAATTTGATTGCAGCTTCCGTGTGGACATGTGTTTTGTGAGCAGTGCATTGGAACTTGGCTTGATAATGAAAACGCCTGTCCGAATTGTCGAGCAGTGATAACACTCGAAGACAACGCATGGAAAAACGGTGACACATCGTATTTGCCCCAATTTTGTTAGGAGGCATTTCCACTCACTCTCTTCTATTTCCGGGTATCTCCTTTTTTTAGGGAAAAGTGGACTCACATCGATTGACGATTCGTAAAATATTTCGCATTTGGCAATTCGAAGAATAGGAGAGGTTACATCATTAACAATCAATAGTGAATGTTATGCAACGTAGCGGAATGAAAATGGGACGAATGGTTCATTCAGTGGGTTTAATGGATTTCTCTATGTGAATAGATGTTTTTTCTTTCGAATGAAAGCACTTATTTTCTGACTACTTCACGTAATCAGAGATGTTTTGTAACCCTTTCGAATACTGCATCTAATTCGTTTAGCATAAATCATTTTCAGACGTTTCCGATAGATAGGTATTGACTATGATGACATCAGAATTTGACTTTCCAACTTTATGACGCAAAGGGAAATCCAAATTATTCTTGACTGTTGATTTGTTTAGGCACTTCTGCTTTATACCTTTTTAACTTGCTAAAGCGCTGCATAAATCAGCTTTTAAAAGTTGCTAATTTATTAGAAAATGTGAAGATTTGGAAGAGATATAAAGTAAAGTTGAACCTTGGCATTTCTATTGCTCTGTTATGCGTGATGATCGTAAGCCCCTACGCATAATTTCTGTTGAGGAAAAAGATGAAGTGAAAGATAGGCTCGAAAATATTTATTTCTTTCAAAATAGAGCATCGAGTGACAAATGAGAGCGTTTTTGAGGCGTTCAGGACAAAGAAAATCAAACGAACCTACATCCGTTTGTAGATCTTGAAAATTTTTTTTTTCTTTAGCGTCTCTGTTTGATATTCTCTGTAATAGATTCAAGTTATGTGAAAAATGATGCAGGCGGAGTGGATTGTTCGTATTCGATGCTTCCTGTTCCATCTCTTCACTTATTGCTCTATATGAGCGCATACAACAAATAAGTTAAATGAATATGTGTGATTAAACTATAGAATCGAATGCTTCATAATGTGATTCATTCGCTAATATTGCAGTACTAATATTGATGATCCAGTCGTTTTGCATTGTTTCTTAATTGTTTAGGGATACGTTGCGTCCTCTTTTATCATAGTATTCGGATTTCGTTTTGTGGTGTGTTTGCTTGCTGCATATTTGCATATCGATAAAATGCCTTCTGATGAATTCACTTTTGATGAATGGCTTATGCCTGTTGAAATTAAAGAAGAAAAATGGCCGAAGAGGGAGGGATGGGAGGGTGATTTGAAAATTGTAATGGCTGATATTTTGGCTTTTATCCAGTTTTTGGCCAAATTTGCCCGTGATTACCTATACTCTACACGGCCTATTTTCTTTGTTTTCGTGACAAACTATATTGTCGAATTAGTTGATGCTAGCGGAAATATGGACGGCAATGTTCCTTCCCACTATGACAAGTGTTCTTCATAGAGTTAATCGACGCAATTAAATGCATTCCAGTTAAGTGAACTGTGATGCTACTGCATGAAGTAATGACGAATGAGATGAATATTTTAGACGCCGTTAAAAATAAATCTCTTTCTTGTCTATACCATTGAACTTATTTTTTTTATTGAATATCTCGTTTATTTGTGAAACGCTGTCTACAAATTTCGCAGAGAAAAAAAAAAGATTTGGTTTTATCACAGCATTTAATATGTGAATATTTATGTGTTTATTAAGGCTTAAGATTAAGAACGATTACAAAAATGAAATACTTGACTTTTTTCAATTCCTGAAATTGATTTCAGCTTACGATATATGCAAACATTCTGCATATTTGAATCCGAAACACTGTCATAAGCATGTGTGTCATATAAATACACGTTAGCATTTGGAAGAGGTGCTCACTTCGTGATAAATAGTGAATTATCCTGTGATGTATGTATGTTTGTTCCTGTACAGTGGGAATTCATCGCAATGCCTTATCGTCGAATTGCTTCATTTCGTTGTTAGTGATGAGGATTCTATTCGGGTGCGATGAGTTGATTGTAACAAAAAAGCCGTTGTGAGTTATACCATGTGCCATTTATGTGTTTATTCTTCCATAAATTTTCACTGTTATTACCGATTTCTAGTTGGATGTTGTTTTTTTTTTTTAGCTTGAACTCTGATTTAATTTAAATTTATTGAATAAAAGACGATTATGTTATTTGAATTTGCGCTATTATCTGAAGAACGGAACAAAAGGTGAAATAAACAGTGAAAGGGGGGACGCTCTATATGAATGGGATGGATCTCCCGTATAGATTTGAGTAGAATTACCGTTGATGCTCATACAGGTAGAATTCCGCATTGATTTTATTTGGAGAAGTAATTTTTCCGAACAGTTGAAGGAGAAAGCATGTATTTACAAGAGATGCGACCAGGCAGAAAGCACTGCTGAATAGATGTTTAGCTCTTTAAAGCCGCATAGGTAAATATCAGAGTGAGTAATGTTTAGTATTTGGAGGTCGTTTCAACCATTTAGGATAATATACGTGTATTGCGATCGTTCATCTCATTACCATCTTGCTTGCTTGAACGTAGGCCATCTCAGATAGAGTCAGCTTGCTGGATCGTTAAGAAAAATGGAAGCGTTGTTCATTACAAGCGACTTCATCGAGAAACAAAAAGAGAACCTGGGCTTCTCAAACAAACACGGTATTTTATAGTGTTTGTTGAGGAGGTCTATCGTCGAAAAACTGATTTTTAAAAGCAATGTGGTTCAATACAAAACTTGTTATGCTATCACTGGCAAAACCTGGAGGTTGCAGTGGTTTTTTTTTAAAGTTCCCATTAAAAGTCCTCCAATTGTGATGACCGATGCTTAAGCCATATTTAAGTATTTTGTGTCTTCTTAGGAAAGATTTATAGTCGAGAGAGGGTTGTTATTCCGTTTTTGAGAGAAATGCATAGTCGTTAATAGATATTTTTCGCCTTTTCTACCAATAATTCCATACAGTTTTTCCGTTATTTTGTTTACGGAACTTAGAGCTTCTCGAATTTCAAACGTTCAGCAACTTAATTATAGCTGAATAAAAAATTTTAACGCTCTGTTCAGTGAAGAGGAACATAGCGATTCCGAACTTCTTGGGAGGATAGTGACATATAAGAAGAAGGATGACCTATAATCTAGAGCAAATCCGGCCGGCCTCTAATCTCATGTACAGAGGAGTGAATTTCTCCCTCAGCTCCTCCCACTCCTTCCTCCACAAAATTTGTGCTAATTTGATGATTGCAATGTTTTTTATATTAATAAGTTCAATTTTCTCGCAGTTGAAAGTGAATACTAGTAGTAATTTAGTAAGTACATTGTTGAGAATTTTTGAGCAAACGGATCGTTGATAATATTTGACTGTTTCCCCCTCCCTATTCTTTTATAAGAATCCCTTAAGTGACGTATCGTAAGACGTACGGTCATCCACTTGTACGCTATGCAGATTAATGGTTCGCGACACATTTCTGCATTGTCCGTGGGCAAAAAACCTAAACAATGAAAAAAGTCACCACATCAGAGTATGCGGAAATGATTAGAAAGAGCGTAACAATTTTTAAAGGGAATGGTTAGCGCCAAACGAGCTCCAGATTTCCGTATTTTAAACTTCAGAGAGGTTGCAAAATGGGTTTAAAATGTTTGCAGAATTTCTCGTTGAAGTCCATATCCAGTGATCCAATTTACTTCAGCGCAAAATATCTCTCCAAATGTTTTCTAGTGGCGATTGGCACCTTTTATCCCTCCCTTCCCCCCCCCCCTCCCCCATTTAAATTTTGGAATGATTATTTTAGATAGCTAAATAGTGGGCATTTTCTTCTCTTCGTAAGCTCTGAGATATATTCAGTTGTAGAGGGATCGTAGCCCTCGCTTTCACTTGGTCTTTGCGGAGAGGCGCATTCACCCATTTCATCGAATTTCGCGTCGGAGATTTTCCACTTTGTTCTAAAATCCTGGCATAAGATTTCTTAAGCCGGCCAAAAGTGATTCGAAAAAATTTCTTTGTTAGACGATTTGCACAGCGTTATTGTTTTCGGATATCTAGGCAATCAACTGATTGGACTAGCGCATTTTAAGGTGCAAAAGCATTGTGCCCCACCCATCTCTAGTATGCTTCTGCATTTTTTTTTTTTTTTTTTGCTAAAATTTTTCCCAATAAAATGACTAATTGAAATTTTCAATGTTATCGTTTTTGCTCATCTATTGTTGCCAAATGTTCTTTTTTTTTTTTTTTCAAGCAATAAATATAATGACGATATATGAATTCGTTCTAAATAGACGACAATCAAACACATCAATGCGAACAACAAAGTGTGAAAGATTTAAAGATTGGCATCAAGCAAATTTGATGTTGAGGCATTTTTTTATGCGACCAAATAGATCACTCAATTTTGATTTTTTATTTTCACTCATCACAATTCTCCATATTTCAAAAAATTCAATCGTTAAGCAAATCAAAACATTGTTGATAAGTCGTTTTGATTAGCGAATAGCTTTGAATAAAAGTCCTCTTAGGCGTTAAGGATTTCTCAAGATTTTTGAATCATGAATTTTTCAACGTTTTCTGGGAGCTAAGGTTTATTGAAGAAATGGATAGAAGAGTTGAAGACTACATATTATTCCCAAAAATTCACTGCAGCACACAAACCCTTCGAATGTGTTGTCTTTTCTCAAGATTTATGAAAGAGGGAAGTTCATCGTCGTAGGAGTTTATTTCTTCCCACTGGAGCTTAAAGGAGGGGCGGGGTGTCAAAGGGGGTTATGCTTATTACAGTTAGGGGTTTTATTCGAATATTCATGAGAGCGCAATATTGATAATACGCGAAGCGTCTCTGTTCATGGTATAAGGCAGTTAATGCTCATAGGAAAGACCAACTCATCATAAATGCGTTAAACAGACATACAAGAGGGCACTATTTTTGTTTTGTGTAAATAACACGTGTGTGCTCGAGGTATCCTTGAACCGGATGCGTCGCTGTACGCATTTCGATGATTTGTTCGAGGTAGTGATCGTCGTGCTTGATGAATGTCCTTCGTAGCTGAAATGTATTTCCATTCATATTGTTTGAACCTTATGCAAATAGGATTCAAAGTTAAGCTCTAGTGATTACAATTATTAGCACGATTGCTGTATAGACGGTCCTCTTTCGGGTTAAATAGGTATATTGCGGGACAAATATTGCACCATTGAGAAAATTGAGATTTTCTGAAAAATGGTGAGGAATTTTTTACAAAAGCGATTTCAATCGAGTCAACGCCCAATCAATGAGGCATCAATCGTTCCACCACCCACGACGTATAGCATGAAACTATCATCTCAGAGAGAAAGAACTTTTCGTTGAATTCGAAAATAAAACTGAGTGAACGCTTGAATGTTGAGGCAAAGAAATGCACTATGATAACATTTGCCAATCTGCACTGAATACCAAAAACGCGCAATGAACTAGAAATACAATGGTTTACTTATAGTATTTCTCAGTGCATATGAGTATATCTGGACGACAGGTGAGGAAAAAATGGGGAGTGGTTCACTTCATTTCCATCTATTCATCTTTCTTTCCGAAATTCCTGTATAATCGAGGAATGTGTTGTAATATTTGCATCTCATCGACTCCTTCTTTAGACATCTTTGTGGAAGTCCACTTTACCCTTAGGGAATTTTGAAAACATCAGCCGATGATTTCTGCAAGAATCTCAATTCCCGTCTCAATATCACCTCATTGATCCCTTTCCCAAAAAGTTCTATTCGCAGTATAAGCTAAAACCTTTTACCAATAAAAACGATAGCCGACCGCTTTCTAGTGTGTGAATAGCAACTGAAAAAAAGATGACTCAAATATGTCGATGCAGAAATGAGAATCTACAATAAAATAATAGCTGAAACTAACGTCTTCAACAGGTAGATCCCTCGAGAAAGAAATCCGACCGATATCCTTCAAGGTTAATACCATTTTGTTGAGTGATGTTTGCCCCACTTCATAGGTGGTGAATCCTAAATCCATAAAAATTACGCCGGTTTTTTCCGTTTTTATTTTTAACATTCACTGAATTGAAAAATCAATAGAAATTTATTGCGAATATACATTGAAAATTTCTAAGTGTATAGCGAAGATCATTTTCAAATACCGAAAACTTTTTCGATAAAAAGCTGGTCTTCGAACGACAATTTCATGAGAGCCGCAAAGTGAAAACAATGTTAGTAAGACTTCGAATACTCGCACAACACATTTCAACAACCATGAACCAACAACATCGCCATCAAGATAACCAGCAATTGTGGATGGAAACGATGGATATGAACGATGCTATGAAAGCCACGCGACCGTTGAATCAGGGCCAGAGGAATAATTCGACCTGTCTCGACGCTCAACGAACGCTCTCGTGCGGTGCAACTGCATCTGTCCCACTGAACGTCCCGTACCGAGACTTTGTCATTTTCCAACTATGTTGCACCGCACGAGAGTGTTCGTTGAGCGTCGAGACAGGTCGAATTATTCCTCTGGCCCTGATTCAACGGTCGCGTGGCTTTCATAGCATCGTTCATATCCATCGTTTCCATCCACAATTGCTGGTTATCTTGATGGCGATGTTGTTGGTTCACGGTTGTTGAAGTGTGTTGTGCGAGTATTCGAAGTCTTACTAGCATTGTTTTCACTTTGCGGCTCTCATGAAATTGTCGTTCGAAGCAGCTTGTCTTTTATAATCTAATTTTTAGTGTTACTGTGTCGAGGATTCTAAAGTTTTTTCAGGCAATAACGTTGCGATACTTCACGAATCTTTTTTCCCAATGCACTCATATCGTCGAAATTAATGAGTTCATTTTTTAATGTTATTGTTCACTTTTTTTGTGATAAAATCGAAGCGCAACAAATGAGGACGATAAAACTTTGAAAATATTCTATTTCAGTGATACTCACAACGAGGCATATCATTATCATCAACTATTTAATTGTTGATTTTCGAGTAAATTAGAGATCATTGTCTGTCTAGAATTTTTATTCTATTAATTCGATGATTTTATATCACTCTTTATTCTAAAAAAGTTTTTTTTTTTAAGGTGGGAAAGCACGCATGAAATTAAGCTTTGAGAATTTAAATTTATGAAATGAATTTTAAGAGGTGAAGTAATGAAAATCAATAAAGTGAAAATTAAGCAAACCATTATTTCCGGCGGTCATTAGCGTAGCATTACCAGTGGGATCGACTGTAAGGAAGCCCCATTCATCGTGAAAATGATCCTTAGTAGTATGCGACCATGCCCGAGCGCTAAATTTTCAAATATTGTTTTTCTGAGGATATCGTATTTACTCACTTTTTCTGAGGATATCGTATTTACTCACTTTTCTGAGGATATCGTATTTACTCACCTATAACTCTAACTTGAATAGAAATCGTTTCTAGTCGATGAAACACTTAAATAAAAACCTCTTGGAACAGAATCTTTCTGAATGTAAGCCCTCTCTTAAAAAAGCTTAAAAAAGCGCATTCAGGTGCAAGCTCAAGGAACGTAAAAAGTAGGATGCTCTAAACCTCTAAGGAAACGGTATCTTATCTCATCAATGAAAATTCTGAGAAGAATGTCCCAATTTCGATGTGGATAATGAATATTCGCTCATTGGCGAGAAGTTTTATGCGGAAGCATTTCTAGCGAAAATTTTATGATGCATACAATGTTTCACTAAGTGCTATTCATAGCGATGCAATCGTTGCGATAGTTTTTCCTTTGTTTCATCTAGCAACCATAAAACTTACATATGATTCAAAAATTTATGACAAAAAATCCTAACTATTCGAAGAAAAAATACTATCTTGTGTATAATAGCTTTTTTGAAAAAGTTTTCAACATGCTTGTTCTTTTTTTGCATCTTTTTTTTTGCATTATTTATCTTCACTTCATTATTTTAATAGTTCTTAATTTTATTATATAATTGTCAGTTTTTATGCAAAAATTGATATCTTTTCACTCATAAAAACAATGTTTGTCGATGACTTTTGCAAAAGAGTTTTTCGAAGTATTTTATAACTTTAAAAACATTTCCAAAAATTTCTCCCCTCTCATTTCGATAACATAAAAATTAAATCAACTCTGCTATCAACTACAATACTTCCCTATTTATTCACGAAATCGCAGTTCGTAAATAGGCGTGGCATATATCAGCCGGTTCTGCTGCCAGCTGATATTCCCAACACGATGTAAAACTAGACGACGTCCACTAAAACGGATCACACCGCACACAAATAATATCGCATTGTTGATCGAAAATTCAACAGTCAATGCAATTGTCATCCGCCTTATTCACCTTCCGGAAATTAATTACCCAGGGAAGTAAACTAAACAAATTCGTGTCTGTGTGACAATGCTTCACGATTGTCTACCTCATCAATTAGTTTTATAAGGAATCAATGAAAGTATATTTGATAGTAATAGCATAGAACATAGTGACACTTAACTTTTCGGCGAATCGATATGCCTTATTATGTACTTTAATCCATGTGCAATCCTATTTCAATACCGAACTATATGCAGTCTTTTATGAATCATTTAAGGTACCGATGGAGTAAACTGTAGATTTACAATTATAACACCCTTCATTAAATTAAACAAATGACATCGCTAAGCGATTGAAAGGGCTTAATGATAGGAATGCACAAAACTAAATTTTCCAAAAAAAAAATGTTATACATTCCACGTTTAGCAAACATTTTGAATTCAGAGTTTGCTTATTGAGAAATTTTCGCATTGAATATTTTTATAGTTAAAATATTTAATCGCAAATGTGAATTGATTCGCAAGTGAAAATATTGGAAAGTGAAAAAAAAAAGAACATTTACTGAAAGGAAACATCAGTATTGTAGATGATTCGAATATTAGAATATTAAGAATTACAAAAATTAACTCTTGAACGAAATGCTCTATCATCATTCTTCAATTTACGACTTTGTAATCGAAAAAATCCTTTACAAATTTCGAGAAAAATAGAAGAATACAGCCTTGTTTATTAGAGAAACTTTTGCATGCGTTTAAGGCTACATCAATTCTAGATAAGATTTCGGATTAAGGAAAATCTCTTTTTGAAGCAATGAAGCTAAAAGTTTAGCTAATAACGTTAGAAAATCGAAGAGCCTGAATATCTGTGACAAATGACCTATCACTCATCGTAATTTCCAGAGAAAATCAACACAGAAAAGAAAATTTTTAGGAGTGTTTCTCATATGCAAAATATTACTCAGTCTAATTAAATCATTTCGCAGGATACATGAAACTTTTGTGGACTGAATATTGAATGAGATCGAAGTTGCGAAAGCCCTCAACGACACTTAAAATAATAACCGAGATAACATTGAGTTCATTCCGTCAAAAAATATTTTAGCCGTGGGTTTTGTGGACGCGATAACCAACGCCACCGGAGATAGCTGAACTTTGTGAGTATTAAGCAATTTTGCGGAGTGAATGTTTCAATTATCTCAATATCCACTAAGAGAAAATTTACCGCCACGAGACAACTTATTCAGATGCAAAACGCGTCTGCAGGCGTTCTATGGCAGAAATAACCTAGCATTAACCACAAGTGATAGCAATGATTGCTGAGAATGCAATTCTACGGTCAACAGTTGCAAATTTTAGAGGCATGAGGGCCTATTTGCATAGACAAATACAAAAGCAAGAGTGAAGTTTTTAAGTGGCATTGAATATGAGAAAAGCTTTGGTGATTGACTCTCAAATATGGGTTATACGTTGCAATGATGAATAAATTATGTCTGTAATAATATAATTTAGTGAATCATTTCAGGAGAAAAATAAGAGGATATTTAATAAAGTATATTCAGAAAATAATAAAAGAGTTTCTCATACCTGAAATTCAAGAACTGTATATTTGATGATCTAGCGATAGGAGCTTCCGATATGTGTAACTCTTCTCCGAAAGTCATTGTTGGAACGGTTGGCCAAAACACCTAAACGTAATGCTGCATAGCTTAAACCATTTTATTGTCATTCGTAATGCTTTATTCGTGAGTACAATTGAGGAATGCATTAGAAAATCCTTCAACGACTGTAAACTTTATTCCTTTATTCTTTAGCGGTACTATTCTTAAAGAAGGTACTCTGATATAGTACTCTGTGAAAAACGATGTTTGAATGTTCCATATATTGCGGCACTTTCTGAGGGTTGCATTGCACTATTAGAACAGTCATGTCCTTGTCTCGAATCAACTATTCGCCTCCACCCGCCCCCACCCCCCCCCCCCCCTTCTTCCTTCGTATATAAATAAGTCGCTCTGGAAAGATACCGCCCTCTGTTCAATAATTTCTCCCTCTCCAACCATCCTTCCTAAAATAAAACACCCAAAGAAATGTCACATATACACATAACGGTACATTGTCGTTTGTATACGCATTATAGCACCTATGGACATTCAACTGCACATAAATATCGCCCTATACATGTATTGTTCAGTACGTTACTATCGTTTATCTATGATAAATACTATCGTTCTAGTTTAGGAATTGTTGAAAACAGACTTCCTCCTCACTGTTTTCCGCTTAAATAATTCGATTTCTTTAAAATCGAAGAAAATGTAATAAATCGAGAGGTTTCATTTGCAGTTATATGACTTAATATAGAGTGATTAGCAATATCGTAGAGGACTCGATGGAAGAAAAATGAGAGAAGAAATGAGAAAAAAAAAAAAAGAATTTCGTAGTTATAATAAATCAACCCTAAAAATGTGTTATGTTAGCATATTGTGAATAAGAGTATCTCTTAGAGGATTTAATAACGTAAAACGTTATATAGATGACTAATTAGATATTAAAATATCGCACTTTTAAAATGAATAAAACATCAAACGGACATTTATGATCTATTTCTAATATAATCGAATGAGAGGTAATTGTTTAAAAAAATGGATGAAAAATATTGAAGCCGAAGTACTATTAAAGAACAGTTTAAGAGCATTTTCAATCGATAAAAAAATTTCATCAAGCGTAAATTAAGTCATTTATTATAGTAAAGTTGAATTTATAGGCGCTCTTTTATGCTGGAAATATTGTGAATTGGCACTAATGAGTGTTAAATAATTGTCTGAAATCGTTTCATATGCAACTCAAACAATTAGCGAACACAGAATATGACTATGAAAAGGTAAGTATAAAGGTGAGAAGACACCTTTCGATTGTTTTCACATAATCCTTACTTGAATATTTTCATTGAACTCACGATGCTTATGGTGAAAAAACAAATTTTTAAACAGCTTCATGAATATTTCATTACATAGTGAAAGCATAGTTTATAGGTGGATTATTGTTATTGATTAACGAACGGTATAACGAAGCACTTACCTTTCCAGAGAATTCCGATCTCCATTTACCAACAATCCATTCAAGCTTTTGGTTGTTTAGAGAAAGTTCACCATTAACAGCTGTCAACAACACCAAGAGGAACAACGATAACGTACGCACAACACACATGTCTTACGTTGTGAGTCGGCTCCGTTCTAATGACTACGAAGACGCCTCTTGATGCAGTGGCAGTGGAATCGAATCGTCGTCGCCCTGCACCTTAACGGCCGACTTCCACTTCCCATTTTCGATGAATTCTTTTCTCATACGAAACCTGTCTCTGTTTCTTCGCAACTACTACATTTCATCCGTTGCCATGTCGCATTCTCCACGTAGTACGTTTATGCACCTGCATTGCACACAACTAGCGCTGTGATTTTATTACTGTCCAATACGTCGGTTGGTAATTGCTGATAAACACCGACCGACTCAATTCTATCTCGAAGTTGTGCATAGACGAACTATAAGGCATCATTTAATTGTCTAAGCACCCATGAGTGGAAAAATATCATCGGTGAATGTTATTTTATGCAAATTACTTTAAATCTGACAAATGGCTACTCATCTTAGAGCTATCCAAGGTACATATCCGGAAATGTGTCCGTGACAATTTTTTTACTATTGTTCAATTATCCGGAATGTCTATCGATCGTCACCCACTTTATTCTCGACAGGTTCAATCAGTGTACACGTTTGCACCATGCAAAAAAAAAAAAAAAAAAACACTAAATAAGAGCACCACAATTGTGACACTTTTTCCAACGAGTGACACTCCGATCGACGATCACAATTTCCCTTTGGAGATTCTTCTAAATGGGCGATAAAATTGATTGTTTCTCAATATAGATCATATTGACATTTCTTGTTTCTCTTTTTTACACTCTTTGTATATGAGAAAATATTGAGTTTCATTTAATTTATTCACTTAAATAATTATTATTTAATAGAACAATAAAAAATACAATTGATCTGATGGTGATCATAAGGCATTCTAATTGTCATAGGCATATTTGATTTGGGTTTTGATTTATTTTTCAACTGATCGAATAAAATATTTCATAGACTTCAGCAGTTGTGGATTAATTTCAATGGTTGTGTCTATAGTTTCTTTCATAAATCCATTCTATGAATTCAGTTAATAAATTATAAAAGAGCAATTTCATATTATGTTCATTAGTTATAATTGTTGCAATCTTTGGAACAGCTGGGCTGGAAATATTCTTATTTTCAGATAGGTGCTGCATGCAACAGTTTTTTTAAAAATCACCTTCCCCTCTCGACCGCCTTTAGCTTTGGGTAAGGGCAATGGAAATTTACCCGCAAGTATTTTTTCACAATGGTGTCATTCATATATTCAGAATTTCCAATAGGGATGAGGCGAATAAATGGATGAGACCGACTACCCAAACAGATATTGCCGGGAAGATTAAGCAACTCGGAAGGGAATGTAGATAGAATTCTACTATTAATTACTTAACTAAAAATTGAAGAGAATTTTTTTCTCATTAATAAATGCGAAGTTTTAAAGGTGAAATTTCGGCACTTTCCAGGTAAAAAGGATAGTTTTCGCCGAAAATCTACTGAAGTGGGGAAATTCTTCGATCGAACACAGAACGGAAAAGTTAGAGCACATCAGCTCTTCTCCCTCTTCCTCCCCCCCTCCCTCCCCCCCCCCCTCCCATCACCTGTCAGCACCTGTCAGTAGCACCTTGAATTTTACGAGAAAATTTCACCAAATATTGCATTATTAGAATCATACTTGAAAACATTGCTTTGAAAAAGAACAACCAGATTAAACTATTGCAGGTTTGAAACAACCATGTCAGCAATATCCCTTCTCTGAACTCCCCCCCCCCCCTTCCACCTCACACCTAGCGGTTTGGTAACGTTGCCTACAGCAGTCCTAATTATTCACGTTTAAATTGAATCTTAGATTCTAAAAAAATGAATAAAACACAGCGAAAACATTTGTTACGGTAGTTGTTTTGCTGACGTCGTTTAGCATCGTTTGCTGCTCAATAGCAACTAAATGAATACTTCAACTTTTTATGGGAATATTCTTACGTGCACACGTTTATGATCAATAATGAGTAAATCTATTACTACTTGCAACTGGCTATCGTTAACTCGATGCACTTTACAAAGCAATAATGCTGATGTTGCTGTTGTGTCTATTTGCGTTGCTGTTTTGTTAGTGCATTTATAAGAGTGCCAAATTCAAACGATGACGTCGAATTTGTATCGGTTTGTTGTCGATTGAGGGAGGGCGGTTGTGTAGTCGTCATATTCGTGTTGTATTTCAGATTTTGAATTAACTGGTGGGGTTCGATGTGGAGGTGTGGAGTGCAGGTAGGATGGATCTAAAGATGTGGAGAGCATAACCTTAGCTCTGACTTGGCCTCGTATAGGAAAGGACAAGTAGGAGGGCTAGGAAAAGGAAATCAAGCGATTGAATAGGATCGTGCTTGTTGTCTTGATTCTCTTCCTCGAACGTACCTAACTACGTTTTCTCATGCCTAACGGAGCTTATGGTTTGTTCTCGAGTGTGATCTGGCCATATCATCCCATGTTTATCGAGTTGGGCTAGCATCATGCAGAGGTCTCGACCACGGTTTCTACCCTTGGGCGTGTTTTCTTTTCTCGCGTTTTGACGTTCGTTTAGGCAAATGCTAAACAATATTGTATTATAGGTAAACGCTGAACAGCCATTCAATTGCGCTTGAATAGTGATACAAATGCTTACCGGATGCCATCCGAATTTTTTAGTCGGCCTTATTTTTATAAATGTTTGTTTTTTCGTGAAAGTGCGTTTTTCACTATTTCCTCAAATATATTTACTTCGAGCGCGAAGGGCCCCGAACGGCCGAGGTCCTAAAGAGGAGCCGTATAATTGACTACCAAGGTTACTTGTAAAGTGATAGTCGTTATTGCAGGCTTATTCGACTGGGGTACTACTTAGAGATGAAGACGCGACTTGGCCATATGGCCTTGACATTATTGCCTTTCTTTCTCGCATATGTGTCGACCACAGGTATTTTCTTTGCATTGTTGTAGTCGGCAGTGTCAATTTATAAAACCAACTTTAAGCTGACTCCGTTGAAATCTTTTACAAGTTTTAGGATGACATTTCATCTGGCGTTGATGTCGTATTCCCGCAAATCACGTATATGTGGAAGTGCACAAAACTTCAGGTCTAAGCAGTTAGGTTCAGATGTATTTGAACGTTCGCGAAAACTATGTCATTTTGTGACTACGAAAACGTTGCATGCTCCCACATAAATATGCGACTTCAATTCATAAAGATACAGAAGAATTACGAATGATGCACCCGCAAGAAGTTCACGTCACCAGATGAAAAGGAGTACATTGCCGATTCTTTCGTGTTGTGTTCAAAAAAAAAGATTCTCTAATTTGTGAATTCTTTTCAATTCAAAAATTGCTGTTGTCTTCAACTACAGTAACACTTAAAAAGAGTGAAAAATGGTGATGAACTAACAACATGTCGATTGTATTGCTCAAAGCTCACCTCGTCGGATTTTGACCACCTTCAGAGACAAAGGCAACACAGTTGCCGGCAGTGTCACAAATTTACATTCCTCTAGAATCTTCGGTTATTTTCGGTAGCGGCACCTTCCAATGCATTATTTCTTCCCTTTCTCCCATCCTGTTCGATCCTAGCTCTCGTCTCATTTCTGTTGAGAATGTGCTTTGCTTGAATGCGTTTAGGACAAAACGCCTAACGCAGGAATCTTATATCCATCATAGGCAGAAAAAATATAATAATTGATAGGTATTGGAGATGTTAGCGTTCTTCGAACTCATTGATTGTTTTTAAATCGAGTACCTCTTTAGCGAACTTTTTCATTTCTTTACTCTTTTCAACAACCAAGCAGGCGTTGATCTTATATTAATAAAAATTCGATCATTTATATTTTCTTTGGTGAAGGGGTTGTCAAGCAAAACAGGGCATGGCTAGTTTTATTAGTTTATTTATAAGTTTTTTTGCTATTTGTTTGCGCTCGACGGTGATTGAAGTTTACTGCAGATGCCGCGTTGGCTGCAATGTCTATTGATTTCGGGTCACAGTTTATGAAAATTGCATTGGTGAAACCTGGAGTTCCAATGGAGATCGTATTGAATAAGGAGTCGAGGAGGAAAACTCCGAATTTAGTTGCAATTAGGAATGGCGAAAGATTTTTCGGCGATGCGGCACTTGCTGCTGTAAGTCTTTTTCGTATATGTTTTCTTCCGGTAATGTTTGTCAGCTTTTTGCTCCCATTACCGATATCTGCCTTTTTTAATTGTCTTTGATAGGTATTCAGACTATGTTCCTCATGTCCACACGAATTGTTCCTATTCGTAGACGTACAGCGCTAAATTTATCTCACTGCATTCGCATTGAACATCTTCGTGAGCTCGAAGGAAATAAGGTAAAGACTTCTAATTTATATGGATTGAGTTTTCAGAACGAATTGTAACCAATGTAAAAGGTTTGTTATTTTCTATATACTCTTAAATGGAAAATTTATTAAGTTTTTATGAGAAATCAATTTTGCTTTAATCAGATGAAATGTTATCTGCAATAAAATTTTCAGTCCATAAAGCACCCGAAATACTCAATCGGTTATTTGGTAGATCTTCTTGGCAAAAAGTTTGATAACCCAATCGTATCGCTCTACACGAAAAGATTCCCATTTTTGAATATAACGGCCGATGATGAACGACAAACGGTGCAATTCGATATGTAAGTTAATGCATTTTAAAAAATAATACGCATTTGCTAAATGGGGATTACGAAAAAACTGATGTTTGTTGTTAATTTATTCCCCATATGTGACATAATTTTGATGTCATTGCAACATGAGAGTTCATAGTTTTCGCAGTTCCCATTTTGTTGGTTCCAAAGATAGGATTTTACTAACGCGGGATCTTTCTTCCCTCCCCTCCCCCCCCCCCCTTCTCTTGTTCAGTCGTGTAACAGCGATAACGTTCCTTATTTATTTGTTTGTTTCTGATGGCTGTTGACTTGTTAAATGATAAACTAATAGGCTATTCAGTGGACGATTCAAGCTTTTTATATATTGTTGTTCATGTATTTTATAGATGAAAATTGAGTCATTTAATGTCTGTAAACAACATTCTCACTCGTTTGCTATCGTGGGCCATTGGATTTTGTTGAATTTGATATTTAAATATAATAAACAAAAAGGGGGGGGGGGGGGAAGCGTTAACTGGCTACAGTTTCATTTAAATTAGATCAATTTTACGCATTTTCTCAAATCTGTCAGTCACACATTGACGTCTTCAAGCTACATTCCTCTAACTGGTTTTGATCAGATTATCTTTTCTGAATATCTTTTCGAAGATAAATTTTTTGGCCCAAATTCATAACGGAAGTTTAAAATTTGTAGTTGGCAGATGCTGTAAAAAAGGAACCAGAAATGTTGAAATTTCATGGCCAAATGCATTCAAGCACACATGCCAAGGGCACCGAACTTCTGATTTCGACAATTTTTTTCCATTTGTTCCCTTGTCGACATTAAATTTAAACAGCACTCGTCGTAGACTCGGTAGTACTCAACTCGGTTCATATTTTCCTTTGTTTCGAGCATTTCTTTTATTCAGAGTTTTCTATTTCGACGCAGTTTTCGACTGGAAAGCAACAGTTATTGAATAGAAATGGAAATTGAAGAGAGCACCTGAATTGATTGTGATGGATTACAGTGATGGTGAGAAATACAGTGTGGAGTCGCTGATTGCGATGTTGTTGTCACATGCACGCAAGACAGCCGAAGATTTTGCGGAGCAGCCAGTGAAAGATGTGGTCCTTACAGTGCCAGCATTCTTCAATCAGGCGGAAAGACGTGCCATGGTGAAAGCAGCTGAGATGGCTGATCTCAATCTGCTGCAGGTATGCTGCTTTGAGTCTTGTGCTAAATAAGCTGTTGTCGCATTACAGCGGTGACTGCCTTCCCACGCGAAGGTACTTGAAAATGCAGCTGCCGTGTGCAGTCAGGCGCATTGCCTATTCGGGTGCTAATCCTTTACAAGATAGTATTTTCTAATGGGAATTTGTGAATGCTTATTTGTTTTTTTTTTTTGGGGGGGGGGGAGCGAAAGTGGTGAGGGACTGAACAGCCCTCCGAGACTTACTGTTATTAGTTTCCTTATCATTGTAATTTTCGTGTTCTGTACCGCACATCATTTTGCACGTAGAGGACTAATTATGCGATTCGTTGATGTGATGATCCACATCAGAATCTCATTAATGTAATATTTGCTTGCGAATTATTAGCATAATTTCACAGGTCACTTCTTGGTCATTTACCTGTGGTCAGTGGTTTTGTGGATGCTGAGACAGGTTCACTATTGATGGAGTTGGAATTCTGTAAGATTCTTTTACAATAACTCATTGTTGCCTAAGTTTGTTGTAAAAAATAGTAGGCAGTTTTCAAAGATTATATTGGAGGAGAATGAATGTGCTGCAGAAGTTGATTTCTCACTAGTTGTTGTAATTAAGTCAATATTTTAAGTTTTTTTTTGCCAGTTTCATGTCCATTTAGTTAACCCGAAAGTATTTGACTTATTGTTAATGTTTACCTTTGATCAGTTGTCATGGGTTTATATGTTTATTATGCGCATTAAATATGACCGCATTCGGCATAAATGTGGGATTTTTGAATTAAATTGTTGAATGTGGTTATAAGGCGTGATAACCTCCATGTTTTAAATATATCCAACTTATAAGGCATCGTGATATTTTTACATGTCTGAGATGATGGGATTTGCCAATGAAAAGGTATTTTCAGCTTTTCAATGACCATTCGGCTGCCGCCTTGAATTACGGTGTTTTCCGAAGGAAAGAGATCGGAGACCAGACACAAACGTTGCTTATCTATGACATGGGTGCATCAAAGACGACGGCCGCCATTATCAGCTACCAATCTGAAAAAGAAAAAGATTCCAATGAGAAGAACCCCACGATGAAGACTATTGGTTATGGGTATGTCATGTTTTGTTGTCTTTGTTCGTGTCTTTGATATGGTTTGTGCAGAATTTTAATAAACTAAATGTGGCCCATTGGGGCCTGATATACCCACGTTTGTAAACAATTCTTCGTGCACAATTTAATGGGATGGTGTGTCATTGTGGAAAAAATCCAATCGTCAAGAGGGTGCTACGAAGTCGAGAATTAGGACTCTTTTTCAAAATAGCTACCTCAGAAAGAAAAAAAGCTCAAGAAAGCTTACAAGAAGACAAAGGCGCCTGATTTAACAAACAAAGAAACTTCTTCAAGCCAGCAAAAAGTAATCATCGACATTTCCAACGAAAGAGAGGAAAAGGGGATTATGAGGGCCACGATCGTCGATGAAGCGGCTGAATTCCTTCGATATAATCGTAGTATTCAGGCTGGTTGCGTGATTGTAAAGCACGAAATTCGAGCAGTTGCTTTCGGTTTTCATCGCAGACATAGAAATTCTTCTTCCTCCTCCCTTCCCCCTCCGATTGCGTCAACCATATGCGCATTGAAGATGGAATAGGTGAGCAAAGGGCATAAGTCGCCCACCGGCAGTCCCGCAGTCATCAGACACTGTCTAACATATATGCTGTTACCGTTTCGATTGGTACGTATCGATCTTGGAACTGTCTGCTCTGTTGAGGAATTTTTTTCAATCCTGAAGCTTGGATGCTTTAAAAAAAGAGTAGATTATGAGATTATGAGCCATAAGACTAAGCCTGTAGTTGGCGTTGCATTGTGCAGTGTGCGATTTTAGAGACTTTTCCTCTTGGCTACGGTGTTTCATAAGCCAGTGCATGCAACATTGGTTGAGCTTCTGTTTATTTGACTCACCTATTGTGACGTACTAACTGGGCCAGTGAAGTTCTTGTTAATGAAAATGGAACTGAAATTTTTGACTGGAATAGTGTACGTAACTCGAGTAAAGGTTACATATGAGTTGTGAAAAGTTTGCCTACTTGTAGACTTTCATTTGCACATATCTTCCTAGCGTATACCAGCTTTGTATCTTCAGTTGCTGGGTCCTTGTTACCGGTGGCCCGGAGAACCGTTGTTTAAAGGCAAATTGCCTGTAAATAACATAAAGCTTTCACACCGGAGATTTTTACCAGCATAATTTAAAAACTGGAAGCTATGAGGGTTTATCTATGATACGACAAGTGCGGCAAATATCGTGGGCGCTACTTGAAAAAGACGGCATTGAACTGTTTCTGTGAAACCAATTGTAGATTTTCTAATATTTTTCTCATTTGAAATACTTTCTAGGATCTGCAAAGACTTGTTATGTGGCAGGATTATCTGAGTGAAGCGTACCAAATTTTTCGGCTGCCGCGCAGTTTTGATGCTTGTCACAAGAATTGTTTTCAGTAGATGCCCCTCTGCCGTCTTCATGTTTGAAACTTGTTAAATAATGTTAGCGTATGATGGAGGATCTTCTACTTTTTTTTGTGACTTGCAGATTCGATCGTACATTGGGTGGTTTTGAAATAACGCTTCGATTACGCGATCACCTCGTCGAGGAGTTCAGGAAGCACGTAAAAACGCAGCAAGATATTGCAACAAACCCGCGCTCGATGGCCAAAATGTTAAAGGAAGCCGAACGTCTCAAACAGGTTTCCCATGCTTTGACATTTCATTTGAATTATCTCTGCCTCCACGCATGCTGTGTTAAAAGTTAGGGACTACAGATTTTTATTGCATTGCATTCTTAGAACTTTGTACTTAAAGATATTTGATATGATAGTTCATATTGTTGGATTGCGAGTATCCTTGCAGCGAAGGTGATTCTCGCTAGGTGATCACCTCGTGATTTATAGCTTTTGTTGTGTGGGGATTGACCCACTTCATGTCTTGTTTCAAAGCATCCGTTGTATGTATACTTCATTGTCACCAGATAGTCGTCTTTAGCAGAAGGTCAGGTCACCTCACTGACAAGAGCGGGTAATGTTGAGCACTTAAATTATTGATATGAGTGGCAAAAGATAAGTTCGATTGGTGGTGTTTGCGAAGCAGTTGACTTAAATCTATCAGTGGGAAAGAGGTGGCTGGGAACTATTGAACTGTTATTTGAATGCGCAGAACAGCGATTCTGTTAAGGTGCTATCAGCAAATGCGGATCATTTTGCGCAAGTCGAGAACGTCCATGAAGAACACGACTTCAAGGTTCGCGTGACTCGAGCTGAGCTCGAAGAAATGATCGTTGATTTGGAACCGAGGATGGTGCAGCCCATTATTGACGCATTGAAGATGGCCGAGGTGGATGTTGCTCAGGTACCACAATTTTTGGCATGATGTTTTTCAGTAGTAATACTGAGGGATTGCTTAGTGTAAGTTGTCTAATAGGGGGGAGCAGTAATATTTTGATTTTTATTTATTTATTTACTGTTACTTTGGAATTTGGTTCTTCCAGTAGGCACATTTGGATGTTTAATAATTTATAGCTGATTTTAAATGTTTAAAACAAAAATCTGCTGATCTCTAAGATGTGCCAAGAGGCGAGGAGAGCCTTGTGATGTTTGCAGTGCCATACAATTTAGCGAAAGGGAGGGGATTTTAGGAGAAGGGGAAGTCTGATGGGTGTTCATCGATATTGAACATCTTTTCTTCCTCGTACTGTAGTTGTTTGTCAAGGAAGTATTTTCCAGAAAATCTGTTTAGATTTCGAACAGTTTGACAGTTGTTCGATTCTTTACACTCGTAAGTGCAATAAATATAACTAACATTGAATGTCGATACTCTTTAAGTATTCAATAAAACCGTCCGTGTGTTCGGATCCATAACGAAAAGAAAGGAACAACTTGAGGTGTATTTATTTTCAGTGGGTATTCTGCTTTTGTGGGTAGCTTTGATCTTTGAGCTTCTGTGCATCAGCCGGAAAGATCGCTTTTATGTTGGTAATTTCTGTGTGGGTGTTACTAGATCTCTTCCAGGTTGATCAAGTTGTGTTGATGGGTGCAGGTACGCGAGTTCCGAAGGTTAAGGCTGTGTTACAAGGATTTTTCAAAAAGTATGCAGCTGCGCCTTGTCTATTCATTACTTCTCCTAGTATAAGATTTTTTGTCGTCTTCGAACCAGTAAGTGTGCATAGCTAATTGGCCAGTGGATGTAGTACGACAGTATTGGCACGGGCTTTTGCAGTTGTTCTGTTGACATTTCTGTTATCGTCTATTTTTTGGCTGTGAGAGACTCAGTTTGCTTTTTATTAGTTTTCTTTATGTATCACAAAGCATGAACGTCAGATGTTTGGTTTAAGATGAGTCCAGTCGGTAGTCCATTTAATTTCTGAGTGATGCTTCCTATGATTTGGGAGAGGTGTGGTTAATGACGACTTCTCTGTGCAGCCACGTTCAAAGAAAGCACTACGATGACAAAATATCTATTATGCTACCAGATGTAACCATTTTCACTCTTAGACACTGCACTTATATATATATATATATATATATATATATATATATATATATATATATATATATATATATATATATTGGTTCAATTCATTATCAGCCAATTTTCAGCAAAGAATTGGGCAATTTTTTGAATACAGATGAAGCGATTGCAATGGGTAGCGTTTATCAAGCAGCGCATCTCAGTAAAGGATTCAAAGTGAAGAAGTTTGGTGTATACGATTTACACATCTACCCTATTCAGGTATCAATTTTGTTGTTTTACCGAGTTGATGCCCATTTATCCTTCGAATTGGAGGTGATCGAGAGGAAGAGAATTTTTGGCAGGAATCCTATGAAAATGAGATAGCGTGCAAAAATCGACCATAGCGTTACCTGAAAAAATCGCGATGAAAATGTGCCGAACGTTGAAAGTATGGTTACGGGCAGCCTTTAAAAATTGGATTGGGCTTTAGGCATTTGCTCAAACAATTAATAGCTCTCATCAGAGCATAAATTGATCCGGAATGGGGAACGGGTGGAAGGTGGGGAGGGGAAGGGGGATGGGAGAATTACCGTCATTAATGTTGTTGAGCTGAAATTTTGTTGCTGCAATTTCCTGCCTTAATATATTCTCAAAATTTATCTCCGGTTGATGTTTGTAAGTGTAACTGATTCATTTGTAATACTCTTTGTTGTTCAGTGGATTTTCATCTTTCATGAGGTGAAGGGGATAGGGAACGGGACAAGATGCGTCAAAACCGTGAATATATTTCTCAAAATTGACACGCAACGATTTCATGAATTGTTGTCGATTATCTTTCTTTGGTACTACATTTTTAGTATTCGTGAGGGTGTATTATATATTTTACATTCCTAGTGGTGTGTTTGGGGAATAGGTGAGAGAAGCAGCTCCGTAACTAAGTGGGAGGAAGTATCCGATGAAGTAGACAATTCACATCTCTTACAGTTTTAGTGAGTAGTTTTAAAAATGGCACTTGGTGGATATGTTTGACCAAAATTGAATCATGCATACTTCTATTCCTCCCGCCTCCACCTCCAACTCCCATTGCCCTATATACAACCTTATGATGTTAAGTAATTTATCAACTTCAGTGCAACCAAGAGGCTTGCATTTTCTGTCTTGGGTCTACGTTGATCTGTTAATTGCTACTGGGCTGCCGCTGACAACCGACTTTATGATAAAGTCTGGTTGTGATTTTTCCTCAAAAAATTTTGGCTGGGGAAGAAAATTTTCTCCAGAAAGTGACTTGATTACAGTAGGTGAATGATTAGTATGATCACCACCAACATGAGCTTCTAACGGTGATTAGGTTGATTAATAAAAAGTAGTTGGTTACCATGATGGATTATTTCATAATTAATATATTTTCGTATTCGGTTGATGTGAATACCATGCGCAACGATCGTAACTTTTCAGGTTGACTTCTGGAGTGCGTCAGAGAAGGGCGGTGTGAAAAAGAAGCGTCTTGTACATCGGCCAATCTTCAGCTATATGTCTTTCTATCCAAGCAACAGGAAAATCCTTTCGTTCACATCATTTGATGACGATTTCGGTTTCAACTTGAACTACGGTGATCTCAAGCAGCTCAGTGACAAACAAATCCGGTTATTTTCCTAACATTTTTTTTCTTATAACTGCATATCGCATACTAGGTTATGAATGACTGCTGGAGGAAGCCGCTTTATCACTAGATCGTCCTCTCAGGAAGAGTAAACTTAATTCCAGAAATGTTTGAGAGCAAATGTTTGCGTTTTGTAGTTCGTACATTCCTCTGAATGCAAATAAAAAAAAAAAAAAAAACATTCAGAAGTGAGCAGTGGTCATGAAGCAGTCTGCATTAATGAAATCTTTGAGCACTCAAGCAAATAAATAAACTTCTCTAATAAATGTTTTCTCTAACGCAACAGCGCACTCGCTCAGTGCATCGGGTAGTTAGTATAAACGATTAATGGTTATAAATGGTTAATTAGTACAGATCAGTAGTTAATAAGGTCGTTTTATAGTCTTTATCTAACATTTTCAATATTAGATAAGAGAATGCTTCCCTTTTCTTGTTAATAGCATGAAGCGTAGCAGCTGTTGTAGTGGAGCTTTTTTTATCTTGTGGTCGGATCTAATAGTGGTAAATGTTAATTCTTATAGGGATGTTTTCCAAGTCGCATTTCTTGCTGTGATGGAGATTAACATTTTCTAAGAATTTGAATTAAATGCGATTGCCTGTATTCCAGGTTTCTGTAAGTCTTATGCTTAATTAGATAAACCTTTTTTTTTAATATCTGAGACTGAAGTTAGTTCTCCTTTTTTAGCTCATATGCGATTTTTTTTTTTTTTTTAGATGAAGGAATGAAGTGTCAACTGCACATACATATTGTTGTAGGGAATTTGGATCAGTGAACATAAGTGACATAGAAATGACCGGAATAGCTGAGGCCATCCGAACTGAAATGGCTGACGAGGGCACTTCGATGAAGGTAATCAACAAATCGATATCGGGTTTTTATTATTGTTGGGAAGTTTATTGTACTTTATAGGGCACGCGATAAGTTCTTGCTGTTATGCTACATTTTCGCTGCGGCGACTTGCTTATGCGGCACTAAAAATGATTTTGTCATGTGCTCGTTCGTGATCCTTATGCTGCCTCAAGACTTTCTTCATTAGATGCACGTTGTTTCGTAGATTTCTTCCCGCCTACATATTCATTTCCTTTAGGTTTTATTCAATTCCATTCTGTTCATGCATCGTTAAGTTTGGAAATTGAAAGCTTTAGTCATTGATCAGACTCGTTAGCAGCAAGTTAACATAAATGAAGTGGGCAAAATTTTAGAGCATGAACAGTAATAGAAAGAGGCGATAGTTGTGATAGATAATAGTGTCCATTTGTAAATTATTGCAGGGTGTGAAGGTACGCTTCAGCGTTGATGGTTCGGGTGTTGTTCATTTGGAGGGAGCAGAGGCAGTCTTCGATAAATTGCCAAAAGAGCAATCGGCTTTTGCCTGTACGTTCGTTGTGCTAACTGCATTGATCTTATTTTTCTATTCTGTTTTCTTTTTTCGCTTCGGGAGCAAACCCCCAAAATATTATGTTAGCTCGTGCGCCCACTCCGAAAAAGCCCTATCAGGAATTTTCTGAGGAAGAATTCCCTGCACTTAATAAAACTGAAGGTTAATATTTCGCTGAAAGCATCGCAATATAACGCATTACTGGTGCAGCACAAAACTTTATTCCAAAAATATGCCCTCTCCGCTAGTCTTCCTTTCAAAGCTTAGATGACTGCTTATCCCTAAATTTTTACTGCTTATTGCACAACTTTTCTGGCCAAAGCTGAGGGTTTCTTTATATATATTTTAGAAGTCTTAATATGAAGTCAAGCAAACTCCTTTAAGCAATTGCCGGAAAATTTGCCGGACTCTTCTCATCCGGAAGTGGGTCGAAGGAGGAAGCAGAAAAGGCGAAAGGCGAAGCAGACAAAGGGAGCAATGAACAAAAAGGAGCCGAAAGTAAAGAGCAAATGAATGCAGAGGAGCAATCAAAAGATGCCAAAAGCAACGCGAAGGAGGCTGATACTGCATCTGATAAAGTGAAGCTTTATGTTGATTCGTCATATATATATATATATATATATATATATATATATATATATATATTTGAAAAAGACTGCATCAGATTTGAAAAAGGTCACATCAGATGCGGGCGGTAGTGGTCCATGCGATGCGTTTTAGGGAATAATTATTATAGGTGACTATTCATTGAATGCTTATCGGGCGCTGGTCCATAAATGAAAACACAAAGCAAATATTACCCCATATGCAACATTTTCTGGTCACGATCATAATCAAATCCGGACATACAAAGCACTTTTGAGGTTCTCTTAGTTATTTTTTTCTAAATGCTATAGGCTAGTCAAGCCCTATTGTATGGTGAAAAGGTGACTATTAACGTTTTCGCTCAGCAATACTTCCAATTTCAGATCAGAGCATTATTTATCAGATAGTACATAAAAAGTTTTCGGTTTCTGTTCGACTTCTTAAAGAAAGGGATTCTCCATTTTCCTTGTCCCCCTCCTCCCCCACATTCATTTATTTAAAAGGAATATTGCAGCCTCTTCCTGCACACTGTTTGGGTCGAGAATTGGCCAGGATAGAAGGCAGGAAGGAAGGCAAGGGGTGTCTTTGGTCACTTTTACGTTGTTAAACGGCGTTCCTGGTAGTCGCATTTTGTGTCATGCAAGAAAATTGCCTAACGGGCTGAAAATGCTGGGAAAGAGAGAAATTTTTGGTTGCAGTGGTAGCTTTTGCAGTTGTTTCAAGTCCATGCTGTTGCAGTAGCTCTAGAGTTTTCTGCCAAATAATATCCGGGTTTCGAGACAAGCTAGATTAAAGGAATAGAACAGCGCGGGAAAGAAGACTTCTTTGTTTGCGCCTCGTTATGATAAAGAGTACACAGTGTGTTTTTATTCAAGAAAAAATTGAGACCTTGCAGTGATCCCAGAGCTGATGGTTTCAGTTCGCTGTAGCTGTTCGTTTCAACTGTTGCGTGGGATGCCAAAGTTAAGTCGACCGTTCTAGGTTCCAGGATGTCAGCTCCTTCATTTCTACATGCAGTTTAGATGCGAACGCTTTTTAAGCATTGATATTATTTGCCTTTTTTTGTATTCTGGAGATTGTATAACACTGATTGCTTTTAGAATGAGAAACCGACAACGGAAAGCGGAAAGAATCAAGCAAAGGTAATAGTTTTATAACTATCGAAACCAGTAAACAAATTGTTTCATTGGAAACATTCAGTTTCTATCTTCTGCGCTAATGAAAGGTTTAATGATGCATTACTTATATTGTTTGTGAATGAAAAATGCGACCTGTTCGTTGTGTTTGTTTAGATCTTCTTATTTGTTTCGCTGTGGAATCTATGGTCAGATTTCCTTGAATTGATTCCACAAATCGCCTTCGAATTTGATTATTTTTTCGAACTGAGAAAAATCACCGATGTTAAATTTTCTATTTGCTATATGACATAAACAATGAGAATGCGTGCATAATGATATGTGATAACAAAAGTGAAAGAATTAGGTTGTAAAAAAAGATTATTTTTTTCAGAACCAAACAATAAGGTGTCTTACTTCACAAACGAAGGGGTATGGAACGGGTATTTGCTTCTAAGGTGCGAGTCGTCGGTCCGTTGTAATAGGTTTTATGCGTCTGGTAACTTTTATTGCAAAGTGCTGACTTGAGGTGGAACTGTGTAGTGCAGTTATTATTGGATTATTTTCATAGAGCGGTGCCGATGAAAAGGAGAAAGAGGCAGCAAAAGAGCAGAAACCGAAGACTGTGAAGATTCCGCTAAAGATCACCGAAAAAAGACTCGATGTGGTCGAAATTCCTGCGAAGGAAATGACTGCCGCCAAGAAAATGTGAGTGTTCGATCGGCTTTTACGTTTACTCACTTTCGCATTGCTTTCCTGGAAGTCTTATTTTCTGTATTATCGGTATTCCTAAATTGTTTTCTAAACAGTTTTGCAAATAGTTTGAGAGATAATAATTATTTCGTCATTTTTACAAACAGTTGGGCATTTTTATCCAAAGTTTTTACCCATAAGAAATGGTCACCTGAATTTACTCGATTTTCAGATTGAGCAGTTTCGAAGATCGAGAAAGGACTAAAGCTAAACGGGAAGCAGCACATAACAACCTCGAGGCACTCGTTTATGACGTCGCCGACAAGTTGGAGCAGTCCGAATTCCAGGTTCTTACAGATTTTTCGATAGATCGATTTATTGAGAAAATAGCTATAAGTTGTCGCCATATTCGTTGCGCTCATCGGAAAGTGGTGAACGGTGGGGTGGAAGGGGTTCATAAATGTGAGAAGGTCGAGTGAGTGTCGATGAACTTACTTTCCAGATCAAGAGTGGCAGTTTTCGCAATTTAAAATTTCTTTGTGAGCGACCTATTACAGGTATTGTCTCAACCAAAATTGCCTTTCAAACACGGAGTTGTTTTTATTAGGAGCATTTATTGCAGTGGTAGCAACTGGAGTGAAAAGATTGAAAACCTCTGCATCACCTCTTCTTTTTTACTGCAGGTTTCGTGTCGACTTAGAGAGCAGTGTTCACCATTAGCTGATCTGACAGTCCTTTTAATTTCCAGCTGTGACAGAGAAGTTGGGAGGGTGCAACTTTGATATGTAGTCAGTACTTTTTGAGGCTGTTTTTTGGTTTCTGTAATCCTTAGTTAAGGTTGTTTTCAAATCAGAGTGCTTCGCTGGTGAGTGATTGAAGATTTGAAGGTGCACATATCTTATAGAAGTTCGTGACGGAAGAAGAGCGGAACGCAATATCTGATCAGGTGAGAACTCTACGTGGTTGGCTGGAAGATGAGGTGGATCTCGAAACGACCACTGAACAGTTCGAGAATAAGCATAATTCGCTGGAAGTTTTGCTGAAACCGATCAAATTCCGCACAAAAGAATTTCAGGTTATCTGGCCTAAACCTTCATTCAAATTCACATAATACATCACCTGCATCCTTCTCTCTTCCTGATCGCTTTTCATTTTTAAGTCTTTGCAAGGAAAGCTTTCTCACCATCTTGAGGATATTCTCGTCATTTCCAGATTTTGCCGTTTTTCATCTTTCCGCTTTATATTTTATTTTCATATTTATGCTTCAGCAATGGTATTTTAGCTGACCTAACATCCGCTTTTCTTGTTAAAAGATTCCATTCATCTATTTTATCGTTTTTTCCGCACTTTTCTGCATTCTGCTTCATTGATTGTCACGTTTTTGTCTTTTAATAATTTTATGTTCATCTTTTAGAAAATTAGAATATTCTTTTTTTTTTGTTTCCTATGTGAACTGTATAAGAAAAGTAATTCCGTCATTTGGATTTGCTCTTTTTCAAGGTCTGTTTTCTTTTCAATGACTGCCTTGAAGATTAGTTGTCAGTTGGAATCTAGGTATACGAACTGGCCTGCGGAACCTGTGCTCAGTTTTGTCTATTTGAGCTAATTTTGTTGCATTTTTTTTTTTTTTAAAGGAACGCCCAGCTGTAGTGGCCGATCTGTTGTCGTTATTCAATCATACAGAAATGTTTTTGGCACTGAGCGAGAATCTCACTGCTGTCGAACTTTTCTCAGAAGTGGAAATAACGACGTTGAAGAAGGTCTTCAATGAAACTAAGGTTAACGCATTTTCCTGTGAATGTTAGCATTCCAACCGCGATTCATCAACCAAATTTCAAAGGGCTGTAAGATGGAAAAAGGAAGCGAACCTAGAACTTTAATAATGTACAAAATTTCCGAGGATATTTGAAAACCAAAATTTTTTGCGATATTCAGCAAGTATGCGATAGCGTTGCTTCATAATTTCATCGCGCCTTATTAGCATGAAATAACAAGAAGATTTATTTGAATTAAGTAGTGTTTTTCAAGGCGATATGCAATATAAGGATCATTACCATTCGTGGATAAGCAAAACTATGATATGCTCAAATCTGGGCAGTTGATGAAGGGGAACGTATTGGAATGTGCAAGATGGTCATAGGTTGCAGTTATTTATTTGCTGATAAATGCGTGCTTACACAATGTTGTTGAAAAGAAAGCATGCGCATTCTTTTGCAAAAGTTATTGCTATTAATAAAGTCTATAAAATTTAGGCGTGGTGGGCTGAAAAGAATGTATCGCAGTTGGCATTGAAACCGACCGATCCACCAGCTTACACTGTTAATGACCTCAAAGAGAAGGTATTATTCTTTTGTATTTTAAATTTGGTATCTTTGATGTAAAGGTGTATCAGAGAAGTTATCGTGATGGCGCTGTATATTTTTGTCAAATATTACCTTGTTGCTTGAGCAATTCTGTCTTGAGGAAGCCTTTTTGTTATTGATCCCTTACAAGGCCTGCTGTTACTTCTGGCAGCTGTTGTAGCAAGTTTCAGTCACATCTGTTATTGCGGGTTAAAGTTCAGTTACTGCAAGTCGTGGATACAGAAACTGTTATGCTCTCTTACAAGTTATAGTTGCATCTTTTAGAGTTATTCTCGCTCCTAACAACTTTTCTTAAGCGGTTTCTTTTTTGCATCTGTTATTGTCTCAGAGGTTGTTTTTGAAAATGCATGACATTTTTTCATTCGTAACTCTCTTTCTTTCTTTCTAGGTCGCTGTGAAGATGCTTGTTTTCTGTTTTACTTAGTCTTACTTTTTAGACAACGAGTACTATAAAATGATTTCAGATCCGCGATTTGGACCGCGAAGTGAAATACTTGCTAAATAAAATGAAGTTCGCAAAACCGAAGCTTCGAAAAGAGGAAGCTAAGCGAAATATTACGAATGAAACAGAAAGTGGCTCGGCAGCTCGCCCTGATGGTGTTAAAGAAGGATCACCACAGGAAGCAGTTGTGGCAGAAGAGGAATCTGGGAAGGAGAGCGAAGGTCCAGAGGTATCGAGTTTGGGTGAGAAAAGTGGTGGGGAAGGTCCGGCTACGGAAAAAGGGGACGAATCGGAGGGCCCTCCTGCTGGCGATGAGAAGACTCACGATACATCGGAGTTATGAGCGGTGTTAAGCATGTGCTTCCTTTCCAGCTTTCATCGGTTACATTGAGTTCATGTATCTCTTTAATCTTAGTTTCTTCTTCAGTTCTAATTGAAGTATTCGCTGTGGACGCATTTTATGATGCGTTTTTTAAAAGTTGTGTAATTGTGCAGAACAGGATGTGGTTTTACTCGGCAGATGTGAAAAAAAGGACTTTGCCATTAGCTGCATGGGTGAGGACGAGAAGAGTTAGTTTGCGGAAAATATAGGATTCGCCAGTAAACGAAGACTCAGTGAATGCTCAGCTGACTGCAGCTTTATGTCATATGGGCAGCGAAATTTGCATAGATGAATGGGGTGATTTAAGTCTAAGGTTTGCACTATGGAAATCCAGTAACGATGACGAGAGGGAAGTTCGGCAAAGGACAGACCAATTTAAGGGAAAATAATGCGGAAGAATACGTAAGCAAGGAGGTTGACATCGGGGAGGAAGTGTCAGGAAAGTAGTCGTTCAATAAAGGATCTGAAAGGGATAAAGAATCCGCCCTTCATAACTGTATTATGTTTCGTCCACCCCCTTTGCCTACCCATCCTCGCCACGGGTGTGTTTGAAATCGTTAACACTTGATAGGTAGGGCACATTCTCTATCGCACCATATTCTGAAGATTAGCCAAGCAATATGTTGGATAAATTTTGATTGCAGTTGTAGGTACATCTGTCGATGATACATTTTTTTCCTTTTTCCGGTTGTTCCTTTCTCGTCGTCCTCTCTGTTGGATTTATTTCACTTGTGCCAACCGGGCTGTGTAATGCGTTATAGTCGCTAAATTAATTTATTTGTTTTTGTATGCGCTGGAAAGGTGATGTGTACTGATTGGTTGTTGTTGAGTGAAGCAACTAGAATTTTTTGGATTTTAAATGACGGAAAACTTGAAGTGTTATGGTCTGTGATATCTCGAGCATTATGAGTTCCTTATGATGCAGTTATTGTGGGTGGTTGACGTCGTAAATAAGAGCGGCCTTCTCACATCCTTTGTGTGAGAATTTCTTTTTTTTCTTTGCGGACGCTCGTAATCTTCGTTGTTGTTTGTTTGTTTGTTTGTTTACGGTCGTCTTCTTTTCATGAAGCTATGTGACCATTGATTTTGACACACTGAGTACGTAATTTCCGAGCGACACTTGAACTAGAGCGAGCATGCGCAGTGATTCCAACGACATCAGCTGACATGGGTTTATTGCTCGATGGGTTTTTTGGCTTTTGATAACTGATTCACTGGACGCAATAAGCGTAAGCAACACAACAAAAATTCTCCAAACAAAGAGTTCTTATCCCAACATCCAGTTTGTCTATCACCGTCTCACCATCCTGGCCGAGGATACCCTGATTCACAGGTTTGGCTGCAATTAAAGCGCATCGGTGTCGGGGCGCAATCCTCATTCCCAGCACAGAGACCAAGAAGCGATTACCTACCACGTCGGACAGGGCTGTTCGAGGGATCCGCAAGCCAAATATTCTGCTGCAGATTTAGTTAATGATCTCTGGCAATGAAAAGTTGCAAAATGTCGTCGAATAGCAGTTATGGGCTTCTTGGGGGTAGCGGTTTTCACCTGATTTGACGGCATCAAATAAATTGTTCTCCTGAAAGCAAGCCACCGAGTAAAATTCCGAGCTCAGAGCTGCCGGACCTTCGTTTGTTGAAAACGTGCCTATCGCTGAAAAAATTATTGTTGACTAAGTACCAATGAGTCTCAAAACCCCTACTGTTCGTTATATGACGCTGCTTTAATTAGAGCAGTTTACCCCTCGCGCTAAAGGTTGTAAAAATGACTGCACTGTGAAAGCAGGCCTGCGAGAAGCTTTTTTGGGCTTGTATTCGTAAACGTGCACATTGCCAATCACATTTTCTGACATTCAGGTTCGGCTGTTCGCGTTTTTTCTAAATTTTAGCTGCCGTGTTGTGATCGGAATTAGCACATAGCAAAGCTAATCGCCAGTGTCGGAAAGGACGCGTTCATCTGTCTGGGAACTCATTTGAAGCGCTGATCCTTTCTGAAGTCTCCAGCATGTGAAATCAAGTACACCACAACTGTCGGGTTCGTAGGGAGCTGAGTTTCATGTTCGATCTACCATTGGCGCAGTAAAAACCGGAAAGAATTCAGCTACATTAGCCTCCCGTCTGGCTTACACTTACAAGCCTGTCTGATCTTACCTTTGACGAAATTTTAAAAAATTGCTGCCACTTGTTGAGTCATCTGAATTGCTCGACTGGCGAAACAATACTGGTGGTAGATGTTGCCTTGCACTGAACGGTTGCTGAGACCATCGGTAGCGATGGAAGACAGGAGAGAGATTGTCAGGTAGACTTAATGATCTCTAAGCGAGAGAGAGCCCAAACTGAAGGCAGGAATCTGTTTCCATCAGTTGTCTAGGCGGACAGATATCTCGATGGTATCTGCATCAAGAATATCTCGTACAACGTACGAAAAGGGTGCCTCAACCTAACTGTATCTGGGCTTTGTGCAGGCAGCAGGCGTTCTATTAGTTGTTGAAAGCTTTTGGCTAGAAAAATAGCGACTATGTTATAATGACAGTTTCAAGGCTAGCTATTAAAAATCCTAACTTACTGCATTTTTTAGTGATTGCTAAAGCGCAATGACAATATCTCACCTCGACGCGACACTAATTCCCTGCATATGTAACAGACCAGTCTTTGTGCAACTTTTTTTGCTCTTATATAGATAGCATTGCACGTTAGAGCGGAGAATCCACTATCATTGCAAAGGCATGCAAAACTTTAGCAAGCAAATAAAAGATCACAAAACGCGATTTCGCATCTCTTGGTGCGATTTTCTACACAGAATCTTTGCGGTTTTGCGAGGGCAAATACCTTCTAAATATTCCAGCTCCAAGGTCGTAATAAATATTTTACTCTGCTCTGTGAAATGTGCGATTAGTTGACGGAACTACTGCCACTGCCGTAAGTGCATGCAAGCTGAAATGAGGGAATATAGATGCTATGTTTGGAAAGATTAAAAAAACACTGTGTTGTTTCGCTTGGTTTTCGGACGGTGGCTATGCAATTCGGACCATAAACGGGAAAAGATTTGTATGCGCCGACAATAGTGGATTTGGCAGATTATTTTACAATTTACTGCTATTCTCGTAAAACATTTTTTCCTAATTTTTGATAGCCTGAATTTATCAATCACTATCATTTCCCATTGTTCAATTTCTTCAGCCTACTTCAAGTAATTCTAGTGCACAAAGTATTTGTTCATTTGATGCACACATCATGAATCTAAAATTATAAGGAAATTCCCATCGATTTATGCTCCTCCAGTCTAACAAATGAAAGGGAAATATTCTTGAGCTCAACTAGACCGCAGATTTGTGACAAAATGAGCGCATAGGCACCATTTTGAGGGCTTAAGAAAACTTCTCGTTGTCAAATGCAGGAAACGAACGACACTGAACGCATTTTTTGACTGCGCTAAATCTTCTTCCGAAATGCAAGAAAAATAACTTGCAAACTAAATTTATCGCTTCGTTCAGCAGCGAGAAAAGTTTATATCATTAACGGTTTTCATCTACAATACGAAATTGTCATAGAAGTTCGACGGGTCAAAAAAATATGCAAATAAGGCAAGAGACTAATTCAACAAATGGCAGTGGCTCAAAGTCGCATTGAAAAAGTGGTTTACCGGTTCACCCGTTTTCCGGTTCTATCGGTCTCAAAACATGGAAGTTTCAGTAATTTTTCACTCAATTCTCATAGCTAGTGAGAAAATTACATTTCTAGGATTTATTCAAAACGCCACAACGATCTGCTATCTGTTTTAACTATGGTGACATTTTCCGTTAAGATGTGATTATTTTGTTAGTGCTAGTGAGAGCAAATGTAATTCCCTTTTGCCAAATTCGGTGCCGAATCCTAGGTCGAGATCTTGAACCTCGGGTATATGTGGAGAATGGACGGGCTCGGTCATTGTTTGCTGTAGGGTCGGAACGTAAAGTTAGCTAGTGTGAGGCTGTAATGGTCGCAGTTGATTTTCATCCATAAAGTTTCAAACCGACTATAGGTTAATGAAAAAGAACTTAATTGGAAACTGAAAGCTGTAATAAATTTTCGGTAAAGGATTTCTGTTTATGTGAATTGTAATCTTATCAGCTTTGTTCCTCCAAGCAGTGAGTGCTTTGTCATAAGCCATGCCCTTTTTAGTTATGCACAGCACTGCCTTGCAGTTCTTCCAGTTGACTGAATAGATTCTTTCTACAGATGAACCCATTCAACTTCTATTCTCCAAAATATATTGTCAAGGATTTCAGAGTCACGAGTGTTTTTCCGGTACGCTGACGAACGAACGCAACATATTCCAAAGTAAATTTTGCCCTCAGAGGGTGATGGTGACCATAAGCAGTTGCAGAACTTTTACTCACTAGTTTCATATGGAGAATTTCTTAAAATAAAGTAACATTCTATAGTTATACTAAATAATTTTCAATTTAGGTTGTTCTACTCTTAGTGATTACAAAAATGATTTTCTTAGGCATATTTGGAAGGGTAAGGAATGACTACCGAAATTATCTCGCTCCCATGGGATCAAGGAAGAGGTCTCCATCCTCTTGGTGCTCGATATCGCAACGATAGGCGAAAAAGAGGCAAAAACATTACAGCAAATGAAGTTTATTGTTCGCATACCGCTTAGCTCACAGTTATTTAAAACTTTCATTTCCATAGAAATTGAAGCAATATGTGTCTGAAAATGGAAGAGATTATGAAGTTTTGTATAGCTGATTCTAAAATCTTCCAGCTATTTGTAAAACATTGGAGGGAAGCCGAACATTATGCACTTTAAATTGAGCGTTCAAAAAATTGGTTCCTGCTTCGCTCATCACTTCCTTTGTTCTTTCAGTTGGTCGTTCCTCGCTAAGTTGAAAAAGCATTTGAAAAGCGCAAAAGCCGTAATGCTCGCAGCCCTTCAGATGATTGTTGCAAAAGATATGTATACAGGAACGATGGGAGAAAGATAAGGAATTAATATGCATAATTATACTGCAACAACGTTTTATTGGGTTTTTTCTTCTCTTTCTCAAACTGGCCCTGGGGAAAGTATAGTCTACTTTTTTACCAATATGGCTCACACGTCACTTAACTGCATAGGACACTTTATTTTACTCACAACTGAAACATCGACCTTTTCTAACTCACAAGGCATCCATCCTATTGGTTGCTCTAGCAGAAACTCAGCTCATTCTTAGAACAGCCTCAGAGATGAAATGCTCAGATCTTTCAAAAAATTTTTAGAAAGCTGAAAAACAAGCAAAAAATTCTTTCATGTCTTCTAATGAGGAACCTTTCAGAGGGTCTTGCCGAGACAGGAACAACTTCCTTACTTATATGGGCACTGCTGTGGACGAAACCTCGTCGACCTTTACTTTCCATTGCATCCCCAGTGGATGGCACATTGTCCCCGTGGGTAATGAGAAGACTTCGACTCCATGAATCTCCCCTTTTCATGTGGGGAAATCGGCCAGAGGTATTTCTCTTAGTATGGAGGTTTTTGTGCCGATTGAAGCTTCATTTTAAAAGATCCACGGTGGCCGAACACATAAACCTATTGAGGTTTGCAGGCAAAGAAAAATGCATCAGTATTCTTGCTGCCGGCTTGTGTCTTAGTTTACTTGTGTCTTCCCTCACTTTAAATAAAACTGCTCTTGAAATATGCCATATTTCCAGATTGGGAAAAGAAGAAAAAAAAAAATTACCAAATTTCGATTAGTGCACGGGGAAAATATAGGTATAACACGTCCTATGCAAATTACATTTAATTCGGTAGTTGCATAGATTTTCGAATAAAGCACTAATCATCGAAAATGTCTTCTTGGTACCTCGCAAAATGACCTTGCATTCCCTCCACTTGAGGACTGTTTTAAAGCAATGTTATTGCAGATAATGGATATCTGTAGACGAAATAAGTTTGAATGTGCACTAAGACAGCAAAAACCATGTGCCCACGCTTTATGTTTGATTGCGTTGAAAGCGCGTTTGTGGGAGGAGCATGTTGAGCTCAACACGAATCAGCGATATTCGATTCCGCAGCAGCATTCATTCAGTTGTATACGGTGCCGAGATGCGCTCGTGGCTTGCGGTGCTCTTCGTTTCGATTATCGTGGACGTTGTGTACCCTTCTCCATTGTATGTGGCCGATCCGTCTATTTCAAAAGTAAGCAAATCCGGCTAATATCAATCCAGTATATTAGTTCCACTCCTTCATGTACTAATATTTTTAAATCGTTAGGTGATATACGAGAATATTCAACGAGAGATTCGTATCAAATTTTACATCAATTCTTCTACAGAAAATTTGACAATCCCAAGATCAGAACTTATCGCAATACGAGCAGAGAACTCTTACTGCTTAAAAATTACATAGGCAACGGCTTGAACGAACGATCTTTAAAACTAGAGGGGTTTAACTTTAAAACTTTAAAACTTTAAAACTAAAAATGAACGATCTTAAAATGAACGATTTAAAATTTGAAACTAGGCGCTTATTCGAGCCGAATTTCGTCTCCAAGTCCTTAATGTATTCCAAATTGACTAACGCACTGATAATACGTGTTGTTTCACTCATGTGTGAAGAATCTCGAGTTATTGATAATCAGTTGAATCTAAACATATTTGTTTGGTCTTTGCAATATACTGCAATAGACTGTGAAAGGTATGCTGTAACACAATTTTGGTCCAAAGACCAACAATATTATGCCAAAGGATTTAAAAGAGAGTCGAAGTCTTAGTGAGGATACCAATCTTCCAAGATGTGGCAATTCATTTTCCATGAATGCCTCTTGCGCATCTTGATGAATCAGCTATTTAGGAAATACTTTCTCAAGGAAATTTTCAATGATGAAATTATTTATCACCGAAAATTCGCCATTATTCATTATTCATCAAAATTCACCATCATTCACCATTATTCTTTGGAGTTGATTCATGTCGAGTTTAATAAGACGAATTTATTACACAAAGTAGCTATAATCCCAAGTTAAAAGTACATAAAGGAACAAATGTTCCTTTTTGCTATCATCGTTATTCTTCTTTAAAAAAACTGAAAATATTCTCATTCAGGTGCACTTTTTTTCGCCCCGAGATTACTAGTGGAATTGAGATGAGTTAATAGTACAAATGTACAATATATGGTGATATTTGTTGTTACTAGTATAGATAATATCGCGTTAAAAATATCTGTAAAGTTAAATTCACAAATTTTTCATGGAATTAAGCAATTAAAATCTTGCAGATGTTGAAAAGCTTGGTTTCAATGTAAAGAATAAAATGAGTGTTTGCATATTCAAAATTTACTTCTAAAATTGAAAATCTTGCGACGAGATTAAGTCAAACTCATTTTAGGCACTGAGTTACGAAGCATTAGCACTGAGATAGATTATTAGCAACGATGTTGACAATAAAGCTGCTTTTTGCAGAAATATTGGCATTTTAAATAAGAGCAAGCGCAGAACGATGAGAAGATCAATAGCTTCAAGAAAGCATTTTGGTGGAGGATTATTGTTGAGAAATGACAAAAATTCCACGAAGTGTCATCCAATGCGAAGGCAATCATAGTTGGACTTGCTGCGGATGCCATTCTACTATAGAAGAACGTAAAGACATCGAAAAACGCATCTGCATCATACAAATAATGGACTCTTCGAGTTATGTGACATCCATCCTCTATAGTGCGATTCTCAATTTGCTGAACTTAAGAAAATCACTAAATATTTTAAATTTTCAACGTCAGTCAATGATGGTGACCACCTGCTACTCCGTGAATTTTATAGAAGCACGCAGCATCACGGTCGTTTTCTGTGAAAGCTGTTAAATGTGTTTTAACTGGTGGATAGATGTCTCTGATCGTTGTGTTTATAGGTGATGCTTTATTTGAGCTTTTAATTCTGATTGCTATTCAGCTTGATGCTTCAATCTTAACATAAGTAAATAACATACTGTTTATACTATGCTTTATTTCACGATTGCAATATTAACTTAGCCTGAAGTCTATTCACCCTTCTTCCTTCTTATTACTTGTTGTTTTTACGAAACCATTTTTTCTTAGTTTCATATTTCTTGTTACAAAGTTGCGAAGGTTGGATCTATCCGCACGTCTGTACATATCCACTCAAGACTCATCGATGATCCACTGGATCGAGTTGATTTAACAGAATGCCCCTTTATAACACAGCTGATGTAATAAATACTCTTGCTGAGCATCTATTGATCCTAAAAGTGATTCGTATATCCATCGGCCTATTTATTTTATGACTTTCAATTCTGCTCATAATTGAAATTCGTTTATGCGGTTCCGGTTCCAGCCATTTGGGAGATCTTCACCAGTCGCTGTCTAATGTGTCACATATGAGTTTTCCACATTTTGGGAATCCATTATAAATTACACGTATTAGTGAAGGCTAGACCTAGCACTACCGCCTGCGGCCTTATTGCAGCGTTATACTTGCTTGAAAATGCTGTTTCCTCCACAAGTAGGCTCCTTTCCGATCGCTATCCGCAATTAATACAGATTAGCCGTTTCAGAAATTTTCTGCTTACTATGCTTCCATCCAAATTTCATCAAAAATTAGGCTTCATCATTAATATTCTCATTAAGCCTGTTAAAATTTTATTCCTAATTTACAATGTAGCCGTAAAAATTCAGCACGTATTTTTGAAGAGCTGAGATTGCATGAAATTTTCGTTTTTCTTTAGCTATTATTGAAACTTCATTAATTCCCTGCTCAATTAACGTCTTAATCTGTAAAGAATATTAAAAACGCAAGAAAAACTCGTTCACTTTTTTATGCCGTTTGTTTAACTGATCGCATTTACCTGTCCCATCAAAAAACTTTACCAACACCTTTGAGTCTACCGACTGTGCCCGTTTACTGCTTCCTTATTCTTCTACATTCGTGCAAAAAGACAAGCCATATGAGGCGATAGCTTCTCGTCCAACTTCACCAATGTAATTTTTCCATGTTGCTACCGATCCATAGTCTGGAGTTTAGCAGTAACCGTCAAGTAGTGATGTAATATTCACGTGGAGAATACTGAATTTTGCACAATAAAATCAAATCTACAAGCTTCGACGTTTCCGATCTCGCAATCTTTTTTTGAAGACACATGTTATTGAAAAATAAGATTTATTGTGAAGATTGTGCTTACGATTTTCTCTCTTTTTTTTGCACGTGGATTATTGAATTGTGAGTTGAACAATGTAGAAGCATTTTCGAATTATTTAAATTTGACTTATTTTCTGGTGCCTTAGTTTAACTTCGATTAAAGTCTACTGTTATCTTCCTTAAATGTGCAGGAGGAGATGAGCGGTTTCGTGTCGCAAACTCTTTTGCATATAATATTAAAGTAAGATGTAAATGTGGGCAGAATGTCTTGTTGACTGAATATGACGTTTCAAAACGCTTCGTTGGTTGATGAAAATAAGTCGGAAATATGATTGGGGAACCGACCTTCTTAATTATACTAATGACAAGGCATTCATATCATTTTTTTTTCATTCTCTTAGTGAGAGTGTCATCCTCGTTTTGTCTCTGTGTCGGCGCTATTCACAGCCCATCTTATGAATATCTTCTCCAAACGTTAGCACAACCTAGCACCGAATACCACACTAATCTATATGGAAGCATATAAGCGGATTGCACATCATACGCTTGAACAACTATTATAGAGGCACCTTATAATGACTCAACTTTTACACCTTGTTCATATCACATTACACGTAAGAATTTCTCATGGAAGTGTTATATTTCTGTTTCCGATTGCGGACAGTTCAAATTAGCCGAAATTCTTCGATGATATCCTCTCGCATCACGGTAAAAACTTGTATTAGAATATGCTTGAAATGTGTTAATTGCAAACCGACGGGCCCCGCATCAACACAGCTTTCGTTGATTAGCATCATCTTATGAGAGGGGAAGGGGTGCATATTATGGGGGAGCGCATTATGAACGCCATTATTTATCCGCATATATGGTCTCAGTTTTCTAACCTCTACAAGCAGCAACTACAATCTTTGTTAATATATGGGGAGCAGTTCCTATATTAAGGAAATCAGAAATACGACATCTCTTCTCATCTTCCTGTTATTCTAATGAACAACTTATAAATAAATATTTCAGTATAAATAAGCCTACGAATATAAAAAATTCTTTCTTATGCAATAGCCAATAGTTTGCAACGACAGTAAATCTTGTGACTTCCACCTATGATTCTTTCAATTTGATATCTCTGGTATTATGTGGTAAATCTGTAATTTAAAATAGACTGAACCAAAGAATCACTCGATTCTCTGTGAGCATGTGAAATTTCTCACGTGTAATTTACATCCGGAGCCATGAGTGCAATTTTTTCTGATTCATTTATCTACTTCTGAAAGAGTGAAGGATACAAAGTTGCAATTTCAACTTCTTTCCCATAACTGATTAAATGCAACCAAATACAAAAGCAGTTAGTTTCAGCTATTGCTACCTGTAGTTTCGATAATTTTTGAGTATTTTCATAAGAGTACTTGGTTTATTCCGCAGAAATGAAAAAAAAAACATGCGTTACATCATCTTCCTTTGTTGATGACAACATATGTAGCTAAAACCCACTCGTTTCTACCCTGTTGCATCTTTTTTCTTCATTCTACCTCTTTCATTCACCATTTGGGAATTGATGTATTCTTTATCTTTTAAGTGGCTTCAAGTAACCAAAATCAACATTTGTTTTTGTTATTCGATTTGATTTCAAAAACGTACGCTTACGTGGTTGCTCATAGCACTGTTTTCAGCGCTCTTTAGCTAGCGGTCGTTGGGGACTAAGACCCGGCAAGCGATCTCAGGATGTACCGAGTTATACCGATGAACTTGGCCTCGATGGGAACTCACCTATCTACGACGCTTTGAAACAATCGCACTTTATTTATGTGGTTCGGAAATGAACTTCTCATCGGAAGGCAATAAATTGGATCATCGCCCAATTTTGTTGTTCAAATTTATTATTTCGAAAGCTTTGTGGATCGTGTGCACTGAAAAAAAGATCTGTTAAAATTGTTTGATGAATGCACACTTCTATAAAACATGAAGAAATGCGTTTATAAAAACTCGAATGAAATGTGATCTATAATTTGCTAATTTGATCAATATCACCTTATTGCTGGAATATTATCGAAAAAAGTCAACTGTTGCCCGGTGAAGGTCAACGTCTTCTATCCATGAGTAGTTGAATAACTGAGTTCTTTGACAAAAAAGACGAAGAAAAAAATACTAAATGAACTATGAGGCATATCACATAAAAATTTTAAGCTATAAAAAACGCTATAAAAGCGGATAACTTGAGGCTGAAGAAAAGTAGTGGAACTAGAAACGTAATGGAACAGAAATAGAAACGCAAAGAGAAAATTAGACAGAAATAAGGCTGAAAAAAGTTACTAAACTTGGTAGATAAGTGTATAAAAAAGCCGTTGCGGCCTTTGAATCTTGACATCGATTGCAGGAGAATCGAAAAATTATTGTTAGGGTAGTGTGTAATTAGATGCTAACATTATCCATAACTTACTAAACCACAACATCTATAAAGTAAGCGTTATGAAAGAGAAACCTAAACAAATGAAAATTCTATCTAAAATATATACATATTGGACAGCAAAATAGTGATTGGAGGCAGCATTTTGCGATTTTAGCTAGTTAATACTTATTGACGATTAGCGCTGAATTAGCCGACTTCAACTGAAATATAATCACCAAAGTAAAATGAAAATTCCATAAAGTGAATCCAAAATTCCAAATAGAACGCTTAATAATTTAAAAATCTATCAAAAATGTTTTATGTATTTTTAAAAATTTCCATTTTGCGAAGTGTGTTATGCCATCCTCAAGTGGGCGGTGTGTGTAGTATGTATACGGCTGCTTGTCTTATGAGGAAGTTTCAGCAGTGGCAATCACTAAAGACAGAGCTACAAAACTACACCACAGGATGACGGCATCACCAATATTTTAGTTGAGACACCAACTCAGAAGGAGAATTTGCCATGGAGGGTCATTTTATGATCGATATGACATTTTACAAACAGCTCGCTTTGAAATCAATTCTTTTTTGGAGTATTTGTGTGAGCGGTTAATTCGATGAAAATAGGAATGCATTATTGCGTATCAATGCAATGGTTGCCGTTTCGTTCATATTTGTATGCATGCACGTTTGTGTTCGCAGATCCATAATCCATCGATTGATACGTTCTTTACTGCTATACGACTTGAATTTGCATTTTGTTTACTTCTTGAAACTGTCCTTTAGCAGGTTCACCATCGAACGCCTTGATAACTAGTTATCCACTAAGCATTCATTCAATTTTATGCATTTTTCGATTCTAGCATAGCATAGTTGTCAGGGGAAATTTATTTCGTCATTCACGTTCTTAAATGTGTTCGATCGTTTTTCAGTTGCAACAATTTTTTCGTTTCCATATCTCCACTATCGATGCAGCAGAGTTCATCTATCTCTTACTATCTACTTCCTATACTAACTGAGATTTCATTAAGTTAACGATCAGTGATTTATTCACTTAATGGGTAAGCAATTCCCAAATTCTGTGAGATTCTAATCGGGTCATCGTGCACTCTGTTGCCCGTCATTTTTCACGAGCACTTAGCGCTGCTCGGTCACTTTGTTCGCTTTGTACGAAGTTTCTCAAATGAATATGATTGCTAAAGCGAACACAGTGCCAACTTCTATGGCACTGGCACTATTTTCGGTGTATTTTTAATTTGTGGCAATATGATCGTAATGCAAAATTTGATATCTTTTTGTAGGTTTCCTCCAAAGTGGGATTTTTACTTGCTGAAGACACGTGGAATTTAGTTGAAGAGCGTAGCTACTGTGCTTTCTGCAACTGAACATAAAATTTCACTTCCGGAAGTCAGATTTATTATTTTTTCTTCCCCAGTCTTGGCTGACCGAACTATTCTGTCTTAGGTGTTGACTGACCTTAAAGCAACTAGTATAAAGTAAGTAGTAAAAAGCGTTAAAGTTGAAAACGTGTATTTGGAAGTAAGCCCGTCTAGGCTATTTAAGTTCCATTTTCAATCATCAGTCGCGCTTTTTCATTGACAATGAAAGATAGTTTTCAATTGAACTTTTGTTTAACATTACAGCAGTAAAATATACTCACAATAGAAAATCCAACTTCAATAATGTTTGCAAGAATTGAAAGCATCAAAATGGTCATCTCATATCATTAAAATTGTTAAGAAAATCAATGTATTTCGATATTAACACTTCTTAGTGATGCGTTTGTATCTTTCAATCTATGGACATCATAAACCGTGCCATTTGTCTTAGAAATCCATTAACTTCCATAGAGATAAATGAAAAATTATAGGCAAAATGCTGAAAACTGGATAGACTAAATCATTTGAATTCAGATTTGAATTTCCTTATGTAGTAAGTCGAAAGATTTCAAATATTTTCCAATTTCTTAGTAGTTTCTCGAAATTGCTTTTTTTTCAAATATTTTAAGGAGGCATTTTTCAAAAATTCTTTCCTTGAAATAGGCTGATTTCATATGGTTTGTGAATTTCCTGAGAACCATTTTGAAAGTATATTAGGAGTTGAAGTGCAAGATTGTGTCACAAGTTAGAGATTATATTACAAGTATATCACAAGATTTTTAAACGTAACAAGTTGGCAACGAGATTAATCAACAAAATTGCTCACCAACGTGCTGAATTTCAAAAAATTTGAATCCATTTTAACATTTGTCGGTGAATTCCATCAACATGTTTTGCTTGATAGATTATTTGTTATCGTATAGGCAAGCGCTCGAATGCTTCTCCTAAGGTGACTGTTCAAGATCTGCAAGACATCTACCAGAATGTGTCGTTATATGAAGCTTCTTCCATCACAATGTTCCTTGCTCAGATAAGGGCTTCTTATTGTCCTGTTCAACAAGCATTATACACTTGTAAAAAGTGATTTGTGGGGAAGGGCAATATTTTGCAACAGTTGGCGGAAAGCGGGCATAGTAATTGAGCATAAGTGATGCTCCCAATAGTGCTACTCTTTCCTTCTATGAGCTTTCAATTCGCAGATGGCACTTATAGTGATTGATCATTCAAGCAATGAGCTTGCTCAGGAAATTACTGAGAAAAAGCACTTGAAGCTCAAAGAGCTGGATGAAACTCGCCAGCGGGAATGATTTCATTACGCTCATCTACTTCATCAATAAATTATATGCATTGCAGCACATTCAGACAACGATCTCTTTGGGATATGACGTTATAGACGTTTCAACATATTTTCAAAAAGTCTCATGAAAGGATTATTGCTATATCCGTCGACCTCAATAAGGCAATGGGACTTATAATGCATTCAAAGTATGTGAACATGTTTCAAGTGAGACGTTAACGAAAGCGACTTTTTACACGGATAAGGACACAGAGGAATTGTATGCAACAGATATGAGATGAGAAATTATTGACATATTTATAATATTAAAACGAAGTGATGACTCGATCCAGTTGAAACATTGCTGGTATAGCTTTCGAGCAATCGATTATTTGTACAGTACTTCGTCGCGCTGATTGCCATTCTTGTCCTGCTCTAAAAGCCTCTTTGAAGTATTAATTACCAACATAATATGTTATTAGAAGGACAAGAGAGATATCGAATAACCAAATTGCCAATTGAGTATCCGAAAGGAATATAAGCAAAAAAAAAATGGATTTGCTATCGAAATAAGACGGCAGCGTCAGAATGGTATAAATGATGGTAAATAGATGTCGAGAAGAAGGTACAGCACTTTTTCGCCGTTTATTAAGTATTGCTTATTACTTAGGTTAAGTACTACTTAAGTATTACTTAATGAACTAGAGCGAATGACATTCGCTCTAGTTCAATGAATAATTCTCAGTTTGTTTCTTCAATGTTCCATCCGAAATAATCAGCAAATCACTAATTCTATGGCCAATAGCTTTTGTTCTCGCAATTTCCTTATCCCCAAAAAAAAAACAGTACAAATTTAATTCAAAATCAAAATTCCCACAGTTAAAATTGTATTTACCAACAAATTGGAACTTATGCATCGAGCAAATCACCCCAAATAATTTTCAATATAATCAAATGAAAGTAAAAGAGAAGTTAACATTTAGAGAGATTCTCAACGAATCGAATGTGGCAGTTTTTTGATGGAATTTCGGCACTACTTTATAATGATCACTTAGCACATTTCGTGCAAAAGAGCAACATAACTAGCAAAAATAAAATAACAAATCTACTGACGGATTGGTGCTGACCGTCAAGCACTGCCGAGTATATCGTGGAGGTGGAGAATATGAAGAGCATCGAGCTAATGAATCGGATATCGTGTAAACTGGTGGAGCGACCTCACTGCAAATTAAGTTTCACGCTGATTAATGATACCAATCAACTTTCGTGCTGATTAATGATTCAGATGCTTACAACTTATAAGTTGAAAATTTTTAGTTGAAAAACTTCAGACACAGTCTTACAGTGTGTATGTTTCGCAAGCACAATCTGTACAACATACTGCTGCACAACTTAGATGTGGTGGAAATGGAGGGATCTGAATTATCGCCTACAATAGTCCTAAAAAATTCATGTTTCTAGCAAGCCTGCTCATGACTGAGCGTAAAAAATCGCATGAAAGCCAAAAATCACCACATCAAATTCTGAGATGTCGTCAGAACTCTCACTAGAAGCAGACTTAGGCCATAAATTGAAACTATATCCATACGACTTCAAATCACCATTTTTATTGTGACGAAACGTTCTCATAATGAGGATTACATGAAAGTTCCCTTTTAAAAATGCTCAAAAAAGCGCAGACGAGAAAGAAAAAGATTTGCTTTCTCTAAGATTAGTGGTTGATAAATAGCTGTATAGGAAGCTTCCAGTTTCTTGAGAAAATATGCGCTATCTATGAAATGACACACAGCAGGAGGAGTTGATCTGGGCAAGCAATGAAATCCGATCGCTCAAATCGATTTGATTAATTCTTTTTTTGACCATCCACATCAACCATTCAGCAATCAGGCATTAAGCAATTAGGCAATCGATGGCCATTACATCTGCTGGTGGAACTTTTGTCTATCAAACAGTGGAAAGCTTGAACTGGTTTGATCATGTGGATTTTCCATATCCCATTTATACAAATTAGATGAGCTCAAAGGGCTCCCGTGCGCCCTCATAGAGCAATTTAAATCTTTCCAGCTGAATATTATTATGCACAAGGCAGAGATTTGCTGCATATCACAGAAAATTGCATAAGTTGCTCGAATGCAATAAAAAATTGAAAAGTATTTCTTTAGAATGAAAACCTAACTGCAATATTTTGCACCATTAATTATTACTTCTTTACATTTTCTGCATACTCCCTAGTATCATTCCAGAAATTTTAAACCAACATCCTCTTCAACATGCGTTTATCATACATTTTTGCCAGCCAATTCGAAATAGACAAATTTCTCTACCGTATGACCATAGATGCGCTAATCACATAAACGTTCTTGCTATAATTAGCCGGCAAAAGCGTTTCTTGTTCGTTCATAAATATAGCATATAGCCGTTTACAGAGGAAATTTTAGCGAATCAGATGAGTGTTGTTGCGTGACGGTGGATCGTTAAAAATTGCCCCTCTCAACGCAATTGTCCATCTGTCGCCACGGTGTATGTCTGTTTATGAATACGTTGAGTAGTCAGAATGCTCAAAATGTGCTATATGATCGCGAGATTGTTCAAGTGAGATTGAAAAATAGCCTCTGTTTTGCTTTACTGGTCACCAGACGTGCAAATATTTTAACCTCGGATTATCTCAAAATTGCATATTCGTCCGATCTAGCTGCTACTTTTAGTAACAGCATCGTGAGAGAAATGCATCAAAGTGGAGTGCTGATTGCGTCCATTAATTAATTCAAAGAACTTTTGAATGTTCGAATTTCTTGAACAATGAAAAACAAGCTCCAAAACAAGAAAAGGATATTATAAGTTGTAAACGGTGACTCATTTCTGCTACAGAAGGCGTTCCAACAGTGGGTTATATTGCAGTCACAATGGATGCATAATACGGCAAGCACTGCAAATGCTGAGCTATAATGGACTATTTAATGCAAGAAAGACTTTCTTCACTTTTTTGAAGGAGTAATGAGATATTTGCAATTGCAACGAAGATTTTTACTCCGATAGCCATCTAAATAATTCAACTGAAATGGCTGTCGATCGACAAACATTGGTCAACCATTAAAAGCAGCGAAGTCTGAACCGACTACCTTGTGTTATTGCGATCGGTAAATCGGTAAGGTGGCGGTGACATTTCAGGAGCGCATCGTATTAACTGTGGCCTAGTCACTGTGTTCCATAGATGTGAGGAGATGACCGCTGAATGATATGTTATAAAAATCTCATGTTCATGAATAAACCTAATTGAATATTTTGCTCTTAGAACGCTTTATTAAGATCGAATCAAGCAATGAGGAGTGAGAATAAAAATCCTTTTCGTAGATGTCTTTTAGAAATTCGTGCCCAATCCCAACTGTTGAAATAATTATCTGAAGTAACCCATTTCAATCGAATCAACGGCGCATTCGATCGCTGAAAATATTCCAATGTGATATCAGTTTTGTTAATTACATTATAGAATAACGAACAAAATGACCGCTTGATGGAGTGGGCAGCAGGACGATATGTCTATTGGTGAGAAATACAAACGTCGAGCGGTTATTTTATGAGCGGACGAGCGCAAGCTGCTTAGCGCGACGATTGTGTTGTATGTGAGCAGCTGTGATCGCCACATTGAGAGTATACTCCATCAAGGTCACCCTTTGAGCTGCTCAACGAAAGCATACCCAATTAACGCCGAGCCACCCGGCCCTCGGCCCAACACTACTCATAAGTTTGGCAAATTTTTCATGTGATGACCAGCATATGAAAATTCCAACAAAATTCCCATTTGTTTGTAGAAACTGAATTGTTTCTTCTTGTTCTTCTATTTTGAGAGGGAAAAAAGCGAGCGAGAGAGAAATTTTATTGCTTAGAGAAAACTATTTTCGAAATCTTCTATTCTAGGCGAAGATTTAACGAAATGGTAGCATCTATTGACATAAGAAACTATAAGCAGTACATAAATTTGAGTTATTTGAAAAACAACAGTTGGAAGATGAAATATTAGGCATCTGTTTCTACAATGTAAGTTATTACTTACGAAAAGAATCAATGAAAATTTTCAACTGCTTTCAAGAAGCAACTATTTTATCGTTTGTAATGTTTTTTAATTATTAAATAATAAGCGGTGATCGGTGGTGGATAGTTGATGCTACGAACTTTAATGTGCACTATTCATGCATTAATATCGAAAATATTATAATCTAGATGATAGAACAATTCCCGCGGATCCCCCTTTCAAATTTGCCGAGATGGATTCGAATCCTTTGGCGGCCGCATTTATTCTTCACCTTATAAATTTTCTATTGCTGTATGAGTAGTGGCGTTCGGTTTTTATAAACTTTTGTGTTTTTAAGCAATAGGGTAATGAAACTTCAATTAATAAATGGGCATTATAGAATATCAACAAAGCGAACCAGGAGATGAGTATAGCCGATAAGGGAATGAGCAATCGATAGCCCTAAATGACCGCATATAGATAGCTGGTCCAGTTGTTGCCTCATCGCTTCTCTCATAAGCGGTAAACCGCCATGCTAAAGCAGAAACGGCGAGCAATACAATGCCGACTCCTGCAACGATTTCATCTATATTATTACTCACCTCATCGAATGTGTTTATTTTTTCAAAAGTAAGAGTTACAATTAAGTCAACTCATTTTACCAAGACAAAATGTACCGATACGGTGTTACACGATGTGGCTGTCTTAGCAATACTATTACCAACTTTGGGTTTTGCAGTAAAAAACCTCTCTGAAAGGAAGTTGACGAAAAGTGTGATAGCAGACTAATTATGTTATGTGGATGCATTTAAGACAAAACCAGCTTACCAGTAATGATGAAAATGAGAGCCACCGAGGTAACGGTAAGGAATGCAAGCGCAGCAACAATCGCTGCAGTTCCCATCAGTGACACAATTACAGCGAATATACGTATTGTTGAAATCAACGAGCATTTCCGTAACGATAAAGCCATTCTTAAAGTACAAGCTACTCGAAACGGTCAAACGTCGTGATATGCAGCTACAGGAATGGAGTACGAAGCAATCTCCCCTGAGTGGAGGAATGTGGAAGTCAGGACGTTATTAGCGCGAGCTCGAGCATCAATACTCTCGCGCTTTTCAGATGAACATCAGAAGAAGCATGTTACGATGAGCGCAATCACGTTTTGATGAGATGAGATGAGATGAGGGTCATGTTGGTGGTGTACTGCCTCTGCTGGCCAGAACCGACCTACCATCTGTCCACTTCAGCGATTGCGCTCTTTTGCGCACTTATCGCAATTTCTTTAGCCGCAGTCTTCTTTAGTATTCTCGCGCATCCACTATCTTCCACTCACCCTCCTTCCCCGTCGAATGATATCTTCATATCGTCCTAATTGAAGTGCTCGCAGTGACTTATCAGCTTCAGACCAGCTTGTGCTATCATGGATGGCTACACAGTATCACATGCACTCAAGAGTAATCTCGTTTATGATATATCATCTCCTTACATACCTTTTATACATTCACATTAACCATCTTCTGTCTTCTGCATTATATTTGCAACAACGCAAACGAAGAATAGAGAAATCTTCTATGAAAATGCAAAAAACCTCTTTTTTTGTCTCTTTTTTTTCCTTTTTTTTGGAATCTTTTTTTTGCTAGAATCCGTGAAAATAAGCCGAGCATAAAAGCAACACTTTTATTTAGCTACCCTAAACCGTCGCCATAAATGATCTTTCAGTAGTTGGTGGGCAACGAAGCGACTTCATCCAAGCAAAACAACCCCATAATTTAAGCATATTGCTGGTAAAATCGGCAAGCTCATGCAACGACATTCAGCTTGACAGGACAGTAGCATATTCATTGCCTTCGCTGCAAATAATGCAGTTCATATGGTACTAAGGGGTATTTAGAATCTCTTTTCGTAATACACTTCATCAATAAGCAGTAATCGGCATGTCGATGTCATTTTTAAAATTGTTTAATCTAAGTCGACTTCCGATCCTTATTGTTCTTCAACGAGCACATTACTGCCTTAGAAACAACTCGTATGAATATGCTTTTAGCATATTATATTTAGAACGTGATCTTATTTGTTTTGGGGGAGGGGGTAGAGGGAGAGAGAAGGGCAGTATTCACGAATGGTTGCTGAATATTTAGCCGACCAGTTTTCATGTAATATTGTACTAGCTGAAATCAGAGACAAGAAAAAACCACAAAATTCTTTCTTAACTAATTTCAGGCATTTATGGGAAGGGATCTTAGCGCTAATTTTTCGAAAATTCTTGAGCTTTAATTCTAGCCAAACGACAATGGTAACCGCACTTCCGTTAAGACGTTTCTGGCTTCATTTTTTCGCCTTCCTCCCCCTCACTCTCCTCCTTCCTTAGTTATGGCGCTCAGATGGAAGTCAAGCAATTATAAGCAGTTGCTGGTCACTGGGACCAGAATCGGTTACTAGGAAGGAATATGCTGAGAGGACTCTGTTCGAAGACAAGTTCCTCGTAGGAGAGAGTAATGAGGAACAATAACTCGACTTTTTCGTCGATAAATTTTGTCGGAAACCTCTTGCCAGGCATGCATTTTTTCGGCAACACTTCGACAGTTTCTCCTGCAGTTCCACTTTTTCATTCCGACCCTCTTGTTCTCTTTCCTCTCCCTTCAGCCAAACCTCTCCTCAATAGGAATACTTCTCTAGCAAATCACTTTTCTACTTTCGCATCGCTCTTCTTTCATCCTAACTGGCTTCCAGATGAGGTCCTCCCTCCATAAGAGTCATCTCTGAGCAGGATGTCACTCGAAATTATGACGGATAACCAAATAGACTAGAACAAAGTCAACAACTCTTTTGAGATCGACAGGTATTTGAAGCGAATGAAATATTTTATCGAACGCTCGGCAGGGGAAGTTTGACGATAATGGAAAAAAACTCATAATGAACAAAAAATCTAAACAAAATCGTAGTCAGTTTGAGTTTAGCATATATACTATGGAAGATTTGTAATTATAGGCTGAGTTTGAGTAAAAAAGGCTTATTTTGCTCTCTCTTTGTCAATATCAGGGTGATATTCGAACAAAGAGGAAAATACGTCTATATAGTGTCGGATTTTTCAATGCCGAACTCATAGATGCATCCGATGAGCATGAATACAAATGGAGTTAAACTGAGGTCAGTATGGCGATTGCGTGATCATGTGGAAATTGAAAGGAACAATTTTCTGTAGATCATGTTGCACTTGTGGTCTTAAGCAACTTTTCAGAAGAAAAACGATTCCTGGGAAATGAAATATGGAATTTGCATATTTTTATCCAAGACAAAAGCCGCATCAAATTGATCATTCATATATATATATATATATATATATATATATATATATATATATATATATATATATATATATATATATATATATATATATATATATATATATATATATATATATATATATATATATGTGGAGAGTGTACACGGCACACATCGTATCCTTCCATATTTTTTACTTTTTCTTATTATTTTTAGATCGCAAAATATCTTTTCATTTAAATTTTGGAAATATGTCAATTTTTTAATGGATGTGAAAAATTTGTTTCTATTTCAGCTAAGACCCTTCAACGGCATTCAAAACTGGGTATTTTTCGATACTCTCATGTAAACTTCTATCGTCCCCTCTTTCTGCCACATTTTATGTATTTCCTTGAAATTGCCAGTGAAAGTTTTCTGAACATTGAGACAATAAGCAACTTTGGCAAAAAAAAAAGATTCGAACAAATTTATTGAGAAGTACAATGAATGAATGAAACTTTTAAATCGCCATAGATAAATAGCCACTCGTGGGAAAATTTATTCTTCTCATTTGTTTTTCCACCACTAAGGAACATTTTTAGCATCGGTAACCACTTATGATTTGATGATCAATTTTATTTTATTCTCAATGCAAGTAAATAAACTGACAAAGAGATTTATAACAGCTGCTCTTTGCTATCTACTAACCACAGTATGATAAGTTAGAATAATATATGTTATAAGAATTATTTCTTTGTTGCATCAATCATAGGTGTTATGAACTATTGATTTATAGTAGAAATTCCTTTTTGTATATTGGAGTAGTATGCTTTTGTTGAATGCATTTCTAAAGAGTCGTTGTTATTTCGATAATTAGACATCTTTAACGTTTGTTTTCTTACTTGAGACCACTGATAACAACGGTAAACGCTAAGCGACAGGTGTTGCCTCCCACAATTCGCCATCTTGAACTCTCTTCGAGCACAACTTCGCATGTATTTCGATCGTTCATATGCCTATTAGAAATTTATTTCGATTATGAAGTCAAGATTATTGTTGCTTACGGTGTTGTTCAAATTTTCTTTTTTTTTCGCCCGATTACGGCTGTCAGTGATGTTTTTGAGGCGAAACCGACCCACTCTATTTCTTATTAGATTTTATTCAGTTCCTTATATATACTCCACTTATATTTTTATACTTCTGCATACAACTCGCCAAAGGCTAGATTTGCATATACTTTATCTTTTATAAATATGCATTTGCATCCAGTGATGCCATACAATAATGAAAATATTTCTCATCGCTTTTTTGTCGATTAGGAGAACTCAAGGATCTTTTGCTCACTGACAATCTTAGAAAGTTTGTTGAGGATGTTTGATGCACATTTACCTAAAAAAATTTTTTTAGAGTACCGCCGAGTATCGCCCCTACAGTGTTTACACTTGTTCTCTATTAGGTGTGTGTTGTTCAATTATCTCTCATTTGAGGATTACATCAAGGTTTACAAGAAAAAAGTTGCACATTTCTAGCTGTGTGAGACATCGAATTTTAGCTGATGCGATTTCACTTTAAGTGTAAATAAACTCGTCAAAATAGTGTAACCTTCTAATATTCGACCGCAAATAATCTGATATAATCAAATATTTCAGAGATGCATTTAAATCATTAAAGGCAAACGATCCATCATCGAAAGCCAGTGATAAATGAATAATATCAGTTTTGCAGCATTTCCCACAAAAGTGATATAAAGTGAAGCGAACCTGAAAGGTTTATCAACGAGATGGACATCGTTGCGAAGTTATGTTCAGTGTTTATCATTTTATTAGGCATTTTTATTGCTTACAAATATACGATGGAAACAAATCGGCACATTCAAATACCATTAAAGGGATTCACTGTTAGTCGTCTTCATAGCATCCGACAAATCGCACGGTAAGCGATTCATGATTCTAACTGACTATTCTTTACTAGAATTTGCGAGAAATTCGAAAAAAAAAAAGCCGACGGAAGATTCTCTTGTATTGTTGCTGTTTTGAATGGGTCTTAGAAAAATGCATACGAACCGACGTCAATAACAAATACCTAGCCCAACAAAAATACGCATTCACCGATAACAAAGGAATCGGTGATCACATGACCAGTAACAAGTTGTACCACATGACCGGTAATAAAGAAGCACGTCGCAATAACACATTTGTTTGCTAGATTTAACAATTGCTATGGTCTATATATATGTTAACTAAGGTGCTGTGCTTAAGTAATTCTATAGTGAGTGCTTTAGTGTCGATGATGGGGTTCCCCTGATTTCGAGTTGCTGAACCTTCATAGAGGTAATACGTCTGCTTGCTGGTCAACATATTTTTGAATGCATAAAAATGTAACTTATTTTGAAAGTGATATCTAAAACTAATGTAAATAATTTCTTGCAAGCATCATCCGGGGAAAATGCCCGAGAAAGATGGCGGAATAATCCTCATTATTTATACCTTATAGGAATATGAATGACTAAACTAGTATAAGAGAGCCATTCTGATTTCCATACCTTTTCAGTAAGTAATTTAGCCCTCTGTTCAACGGAGAATGCAAAAGTGGGCCTCACCTATTGCAAGAACTGGGCAAACTTTGAATGAAGAGAGAAGTGGCTGTGATCAATTGGAGCTTTTGAGCTTTCAAAGGAGATGGGTGGCGGGCGATGTTCAACCGCTCCTCGCTTTAGAGGATTCAAGAAGTGAAAAGAGATGGTGACCGCTTAGAACACCATTTTCTTTTGTTCATTTCGCTCATCTTAAGTTGCAACACAAAGCATCAACGCATAGAAATTTCCAAGGTTGTTTGGGCATTTGGGACAATTTCCATTCTCTTCATTCGCAAAAAAACGTGTCGGGTCTCTCGGCACTTCTCCAACATCTGACAGATTGTTTTTTCTTTAATTTTACAGGGACAGAAATTGAAATTTTATGTACTCTTGGCGTAAAAATAATTGGTTGCAATAATAACTGAATTGTTTCCCCACTGAAAAGATAATTTTTAGAAGAATCTGAATAAAAGCAGTTCTAAAAGTTATATGTTATAAGAGTTTCTTGTCGAAATTTTAATTGCCATTAAGATAAATTTGATGCTAGATGTGAACTTGTTTTTGAGGGACATATGATGCTAAAATTTGATTCATCACAAAGCTAGCTGTGACTGTTGAAATTTAAGAAAGGAGGTGGGGGAGGGGGTGGTGGTAAAATAAGTGCCCATGAATGGCTTGAATGTGCGAACAAGCGTTTTAATTAGTTTGATCGATTCGCTGATTCCCTAGAGAAATTTCCATGTCATTTTACGCCCTCAAGCGCACATCACGAGCCTCCCACATGCCTACCCCCATCCCCCACTGCCATTTATTCTGCACTACCTGTTGGCTCTCTCTTTCTCCACTGCTCACCACATAAGAGAAATTAACTTGCTGTACAGGTGGGAATAATTCATAACAACACAAAGTGCTCATTTTCAGTGAGTTACTTGAGGATGAGAGTGAGGGTATGGCACTGGCCGTTATCTACAAAGGCGAAATTGTGGTCGATTTGTGGGGCGGATACGCTGATAAGTGAATATTCTGTTCTATGTTATCGTTCGGCCCCAGACTCAGAATACATGGAATCAAAAGACCTAAAAATAACAAGCAACGGACTATTAAGAAACGCTGAGTTGAAAACAGTCGCCTAGATTTATAACTCTTCTATAAGGCGTTTACCAAAGCATGCGCAAAGTTAAAGGCCGTGTTAGACAACCTTAATGTTATGAGGTTTTGTGTTATGCTATCATAACAGGATCTTGTGTTATGCTATCACAACTTGTGCACAAATTATTCTTCCAATTGAATTTTTTTTGCATTCAGTCTCAAATTTTTCGAGGCATTGGTGTTTCTGTAGTATATACTATTAGAATGATCTAGAAAAACACGATTATTTCATTTATATGCGGGTGCGGAATTCAACTAAGAAAATTTTTTTAAGCAGAAGTTAAATTGAGAGTGTAAGTTTTTTTTTTTGTTTCATTTTCAGTGTTGGTTTTATAACAGCTTGAGTGAGGGTGTAATCTCTTTTCGGCTGAAACAGGTCGTCAAATCGCCGATGGGAACGAGATACACTGACATGCGCTTACTCGTCGACAAAGATTTTCGGTGGTCTTATTGCAGCGAAGATGGTAACTGAAGGGATATTACGATATGACGACAAGTTGGGTCGCTACTATTCAATATTACAACCGCTTTCCCAGTAATCAACAAAAATATGATTGTGTTTGTGAATATTGTTTCGTGAAATGAGGATATATCCTTGATTCATTTGATCCATCGCAGGAAATGGGCTCTTTAAGAGCTTTACCTATTTTGGCCATTTTTCGTAGAACGGTTTAATCTGTACTGGATATAGTCTGTTACAACGTTTCCTCTGAAAATTTTTATACATACGGCATATTTATAACAAACATCCATGTGAGTTATAAAATTACCGAACACATTTCAGGTGGTCAAATATTGGCCACAATTCAACAAATTTGGAAAGGAGACGCTCTCAGTACAGGATATTCTCGAACACAAAGTAGGCGATTTAATTTTTGATAACTCCACTGAGATGATAAAGAATATTTTAGCAGTACAGCTGTTATTCTCATGACTAAAGCCAGCCAATACAATTTAACTCGGATTTTATTACATTTTATTTTTTTTTTTCTCGAGGTTTATAGCAGCGCGTTATAACGACGATCACTTTCAAAAATAGAATTTTCAGTCTGGGTTGGTAGCGTTTCATCGTGAATTTTCAATTGAGGAAGCTACACAACCGTCTATAATTTCTCGAATCATTGAAGAGGTATGAGATTATTATGCATAAATTATCTAACTGCTAGATCTTATTCATACTTTTGTTCTCGTACTTGTAGAAAGAAATATAGTTTAAATGGCTCTCGAAAAGGAAATTGCTACAAGGAATAAGGATAAATTTGCACGAGATTTCAATGTCGTTCTCGCCGCTATCGCTAATGCACTTCCTTCTTACTCTTTCATCTTTTAAACTGTGGCTGAATTGTTTCGATTTTCATGCTGCTGCCCTCTTACATAATGAATGTCTGTTTGCTCTGATTGTAGTTTTCACGAACGTTTTCCTTTTCTTTGTTGCATGCTCCCATTATTTTTGCATATTTTCCATAATTGGGACTTTGAAATAAAATAAAATGCAAATAAATGAGCACATTTTGTCTGTGCAAACACTACTACCATTGATATTCTAAAATCGTTCAAAATAACTAAACTCAATTTAGCGTTGAGAAAAAATATTACCTCTCATATTAAAAAATTTTTTATTTTCAGAGGACCTCAGACTGCATTAGTGAACGATAGAATGAATGAGGACAAATGATGTACAAATATAGGAGCGATTCATGGGTCACGCAAAGTTAATTTTGATGAGTTTTCTTAAAGAGTGTCGACAAAAGAAAAAAGGAAACGGTTTTAAATGTATGAGTTCGAATTTTTCAAGAACTAAGTATTTACATAAAAAATTGATGCTTGTATAGTGAGCACAAAAGGCTGATTTAGAGGCAATGTTTGTTCTGACTAATGTCAGCGAGAATGGAAAAATTTAACACTTTTTCAGAGTAAACCACTTTGGAAGCCAGGAAGTAAAATAGGCTATCATGCGATAACCTATGGGTTTCTTGTTGATCAACTGTTTCGTCGTGCCGACAATAAACATCGCTCTATAGCTGAAATTTTCGAACAGGATGTGAAGTTACAATCAAAAGGTGCATGGCTAATGATCATAAATATGTTTGCATCGCTTAATTGACTCAATTAATGAACTCTAAAAACGAGATGATCTTTAGTAAGCTTTATATTTCCGAATAAAATAAACAAATATGCAAATGGTCAATTCTGTAAAGGTTGCTCGTTTTTCGTAATTATAAACTAGAAACGATTTCTATTTTTTTGGGAACGAAACTCACAATGAAATTTTGGATCGTCGATTGAGGTAGTCTACAATATCATTTCCATCTGATTTTTGTGCACATAAAATGCGTATTTTTTGTTAACAATTCATTTATGAATTCATATATCCAGGTGGAATTTAATGCGCTTTACAAAACGCGTTATGTTGCACGAAAGGTATTCTCACGAACCTAACTAACAAAGTTTAGAAAAACAACCTTTCCAAAGTGCATAGGAGTCGATGCTGAAGTTGACTAAATATTTTGAAATTTGTCTTAGGAGTCGCATTTACCCACTGTTAATAACGGTTAATTTTCAAGAGCGATTTTTTTCGTGAATGAGACGGATCACTCTTTCAGGAAGCGGAAATTCACGTGGTAAAAATGTCACACGTGCATACGCTCAAGCACTTTTATTCATCAGTAGTATTTAGCAATTCTTGAAAGTATAGGAAAAATGCTAATGACTTTTGAAAAATAAATATATAGCCTCTGAAAAATTCAAGAGTAGAAATTTTGACTTAATTTCAAAAATATTTCAGACGGCGATTTCTTTATTGGTCTACCAATGGAAGAGGAACATCGTATAGCAAGGATAAGCAACCCACCATTTCTAGCATCACTAATATCACACGCAAAACAACCGTTACGTTTCGCCGAAATTATGTACAAGTATTGGAGAAACAGCGGGATTGCAAGCATATCTGCGGCGTATCCACATATTCTAAGAATTATGGGCGTAAGCTATATCGGCTGCATTTCCTTTGCATATAAAGTTGAAAGATTTTGTTGCTTTTGAGTTGAGAACTTGTTTTCATGCCGCAGCACAGTGCTCCTGGAAAATGCATCAGCTGCATTGCGTGATATATGAGTATGGTTGATCGCAAGCTTCTAAAAAATTACATCAAAACAATAAAAGTTCTTATGGATAAAAAATACAAGCTCAGATTATTTTCATAAAAAGTTCTTTATCATATTTTCCGACTAATAAGGGCAAATAAGAAAAAGGAAGACAGATTTCAGTCAACCATTCCATACAACGATCCAAAAATTCATCAACTGGAAAACATTGGCTCCCTCGGAATCGGTTCCGCGCGTGGAATGGCCAGCACAATAGCGACATTTTTGCAGGTCAGCTGTGTCCAACTTAAAATTGCTTATCTGAAATCGCACTCAATATTAATTCTTTTTTAATTGACTGCTTTCTCGTGAAAATATCTGAGACCCTTAACTTTTAAGATGCATTTTTGCAGGTCATATATAAGATACTCACAGCAACTCTAGAAATTTCATTTTACGTGAATGATATATATGTGCATCGTGTAATAGAAAAACTGAAAAGACACTTAAAAGTGTTCTGCAACTCACAACGATTTATTTATTATAGTTGTAAACAGCGCATTTTTAGAAAAGCGCTGTTTTCTTCCACATTTTTTTGTAGTATGGCTTCTTTAAGTGAATATTCTCGAAAACAAACGCCGATCGAAGCTGTAGAAGAGATTCTTATTCGTTTTGTCCGCCTTTTTACGAAGGCATGCTTGCTACATTCGATAATGAATGGGAAAAGCTCAAACCTAGCCAATAAGTTGGTCGTAGAAAGCGCTATTTCGTTCAGCTAGGCTAATAAATACCTCTAGAGAAGCAATTTGCCAATTGAATTTGCTATAGCATCATCTCATCAACAGTACGCTACTACAATTGATCTCAGCACCAGTCGAATATGAAGATGATCTAGTCATTATGCAATCGTTGTTTCGCGGTTATGGATTCTTCTATCGACAACATCCAGTAAGAAAAAATGTAGGCTCGTTCAATTGAAGAAAAAATGTCAACAAATCAGGAATTTCAAAGATAAAACTCATTTGAAGTTAATCTCATGATTTTCTCATTATAAAAAAAAAAAAAAAAAATTGGAAACTAACATATTACTTAATGTGTTTGATGAAAAATTTTCTAGAGCAATATACTCACCTAGCAAATTTGACGAGTGAATAATGAAAATAAGTGTTGTTTTCATTTAATTAAAATGCAATGCAATCCATCCTCATAGTTGTTCAATAACGTTTTTACTATAGTGTTCAGTGTGTTTTTTTCTATTTTCACTGTTTGCAATACAATACCTAGAAATGTAATATCTAGAAATATTTTACTGTTTCCGGTCTGTTGCACTCCAATCTATCGTTATCGGCAATTCAAATTTAGGCATGAAACTAAATGCCGCTCATTGAGTACTTTTTACAAAAATTGATCATAAAAGCTTGAAAAAATTTAGAATTAATTTGATGACATCGAAATTCTCCTTTAAAGCAATAAATTTTGTCGCTATAAAATTCGTAATGTTTTTTCTGTAAAGAAAAAATTACTAATGGTGCATAAATATCCATTGAATTGATCACAAAAATCGATAGATTGTTTTTGTTTTCAAGGCATGGACGATATATCATGCTGGAAATGGTGGTCAAATGGTCGAAATAGATCCACAGCAAGGAATCGTTATTGTACTTCTCAGGAACGGATTGAGAGCTGGAAGTGACGGTGAATCTCTATATTGGCGTGCGTCTAATCACCTGTTTAATTTATTGCTGCGAATGGACGAGTGACTTCAATTGATTGTTGCACAAGTTTCCATCGACCTCAGTTGGATTAATGAGCGTCGATTTATCCGATTCCGATGTGCCGATCTATTTGCAACGTCCTCCTACTATATAGCTTTAATATGGAAGCGCTGTTTTATTCGAGTTTCTCAGGAGAAATTTGCAATTATCGATTGTAAACTTTGTAATCATTATCAACTTAGTGAAGGCTACATATACTGCAAGCAAATCCAACGATTTGAAGCTTACTTATTTTTTTAACAATTTTTTTTCGAAGCTTATTCTCACATTTGAACAAATGGTTGAGAAAAATTCAAAAATTATGCACCACAATTGGCTATCGCATTTGATAATAACTCCGTAAAAATTTTGCATAAAATGATGCTCAGCGGAATGAAAATCTTTCGAAGATAGCAACAGTGAAATGCATTTGCGTCTGATAAGTGTAAGAAAAGATTTATGATATCGATGCGCTTTACGGCAATTGTTTCTATGATATGCTTTAAAGTTAATACGGTTAATGTTACACTAAATTAATTTAACTGTACGATGTGATCCGAATATCGACATCAATGGCTCATTATTAGTAGTTCATTTGAAGCCTCTTAAGGTGATCGTGCAGAAGTAATCTGTCGTCTTACATTATTTATTGGCAGCATATGCCTGAAATTGATGAGAAATGTCACGTCAATACTACTACGTCTTTCAATTTGCTCAGTTGTCAAAAAAAGTCTAAATGTTGCATGCAAAAGTGAAAGACAGTGAAAAAAAGATTGATTTGAAAATTATTGCGCTTTATTAGAATACTGAAAATATAACGAAATGAAACATACAAATTAGTGAGAAATGTCACACATTGAGTAGAGTATAATACAATCAAAGATGCGAAAAAGATAGGTGTTCTAATGAGATGAATATTTCAATAACGGAATTAAAACTTCAAAAACACAAAATAGAGAAACAAAGCGCAATCAAGTTGGAATGAACAGATCATATGGAAAAAATACCGAATCATAAAATGACTGCAAGATCGACCAATTACCACTTCCTTTGCTTTGCAATTTTTCCAAAGCGTTTTTTGTTTGCTTCATTTATATAATGCTTTCCTTTAAAAAAAGGGATTTAATTTTTTACTGTCGGACTGAAAAAAGACTAATGATTAGGAAATGCGAACAACAATGGTGGCTGGCTATCAGCACTGGGCGCGTACGCACACACACGAACATACAAGCGTGAAATTCGGCGAGATGTGGAAGGGAGAGGGAGGGGGGGGGGAAGAGATAGAGGGGCGTGGATGAGTGGAGGCATGGCGGATAATTGAACAATTTTCTAGGCAATAAAAAATAACGGCAAGAAGAAGAAAGAACGGCGCTCATTCTTACCGGGATTCTCCTTAAGTGGAATTTTTTAGTTTGACAGGAAGAGATGCTGCACTCATATTCGAGCGGCGTCAAAGATAAAAACCAAGCAAATTATTCCATCTCATGCACTTCGAAAAATTTTCCTCTTCGATGGCCAACACTAACGCTATATTGACAGAAGGTAAGGCATTCAAATATTTTGCAATTATTTTGTTTATGTTCGCATGGTTTTCAAAATAAATTTTTTCCTCAATCAGCATTCACGGGAGATCAGCAGAGTTTTTTTCACATATATTGCCCATGCATAACAAAAAACGCTTAATTTAATTGCCGCAAGATTTGAAAGAGATTACTTCCTTGAAAAGATATGGATAAACGCTTCCAACAACAACAACAACGTCACCTAATTTCACGTAAATGTGCAATAATATTCATTTATATTTAATCCTTTATCAACTCGAGGCGATCGCATATGCAACAGCGAATGTTGCTTTAAAAAAAACACAATTTTTCAGCGTTACATTTATTATCGAAAATATGATTCCACAACTGCTAAAATGCACCTGAAGCGGTAATTAGGTTAAGAATGAAAACTTTCTCGAAGAAGTAATCAGATTCATAAGTAATGAGTCGAATCGAATCGAACATAACATTATAATAAGCAAAAGCTTCAGCAAAACAGATGCCATAAATTGCATGCTTTCTTGCCTTCAATAAATCAACAAATTCTATCAGCAATGCAATGAGCTCTTCATAACAATTCGCAAAACGTTATCTCACAGATCATTTCCACCTCTTCCTCTTTCACAATTCCTTGTTCTTCTCTTTCTTTTCTTTCTCCTCCCTATCCCTTTCACTTCTTCCGTTCCCTCTTCCTTCCTATACTCGGTTAATTAACACAAGCAGTAGTGTTTTAAAATGGAAGATCCCCACTGTAGAACTCATATTTTGTACTCTGAAAAGCATGGATCAAGTAGCGACGTCGAACCAAAAGCCAAAGGTGGCATTTCGGAGCATCATCGCTAAGCGCACATTTGTTGTGATACTGCTTCAGAAAATGCCGTTAAATGCGGCGAACAAATCGAACGAACAATATGTTTGCTACTAAATGTGATCTAGCAAACTTTTTTATCACCTTTTAAGAAGATAATATTAACAAGTCAATTTCTTACGCAACATCTAAAATATTTTATAAAACAACTCGATAACCCTGTTTTCTGAATGCTTTATAACACAGTGTGAGGCAGCCGAACAAGATATGTCATTCAATCGAATCGTTCGTCGAAGGAAGAAGAAGCAAAACGAATGCCGTCGACAGCTAGGACTGAACGATCGCCGTGGGTGGTCTCACGCTCCCCATTGAGTCTGCTGGAGTTGGTGAAGTGGAATGTGCAGGAGTACTTGAACGCGACGATCGCACGGTTTGGCCTCAATGTTATAATAATAATAAATATGAAAAGCCTACAAAATTCGTTTAAAAACAGCAGAGGATTCGTTACTAAAAAGAAACACGTAGTAACTTTACTTGTCGAGTGAGAGTTTGGTATAGGCATCGTTTCTTTCCTCTTATTTCGATGCTGCTTTCCATATCTTCATATGAAAAAGGCTTCAATTCTCTACAAGCAAACTTTACGGTGCTTTAAAGATAGAAGAAACGGTGATGAACTGGTCGCTTTATCAAAAATAACAAGTATTACTAGAATTAAGCTAGAATTCAATCAAACTTTAGCATGAATAGCGAATTCATTATTTAGAAGTACTACACTGCTCGCATGCAGTGGAAGTTTTTCATCTACGGCCTACTTACCATTATCACTGCCTCCGAACTCGGACGAATTGTCATCGAGAGATTTCTGCCTGTTTTTCGTTCGCAACAAATTCCTCTCCTTGACTTTGTACTCAAGTGTTGAATGGGGAACGCCATAAAAGCTTCCCGCCCGATGCACTGACATCTCACCGCGTCTTACCGACTTCACTGCTTCATCCAACGCATCTTTGTCATATTTCCTCAAATAATAGCAACCTTTACGACCAGTTCGCTACACGCCTAATTATCACTCGGCAAAATTAGTAGTAATTTCTTGTAAACAATTTTACGAAGATTAGTAGAAAGTAGAAATCGATTTCAGGTAAACGTCACATTGTTACATACAAAGTAAACATTTAGCAAAATCGTTCGTATGCAATCTTATTATAGTAAACGAGTATTAGAACGCTTCATAATAGACACTGAGAAATAGTATGCACAGATAGCTAAAAAAGTAAGGCAAACTAGACATATTGAATTTCAGAAATACTTCTTCCAATTGCTGAATGGTACTTCTCGAGACCAAATTTTTTCTTTCAATTACTGCGTGAGTACTTTGGCTGCGAAACCAGTTGAAAACACTAATCACTATGGTATGATGCGTTTTCAGAATTTGTGTTTACTGGTACATTAGCTACAACAGCATCAACTTGAACTGGTGCAAAGGTGGATATTCTTTCCCGTCCATAATTCGCCTCTTTTTTTAATGCACTTCATTTCTTTCCAACATTTTGGTTCCTTTGCATACAATTAAAATTTTGCGCAGTTAGCAGTAGCAATATAAAGGATATCAATGTACTAAGAAAATGACACTAAAATAGTATGAGACACAAAAACAGAGATGGCACGTCAAAGAATAGATTTAGAGAATATACGAAATGATGAAAAAATGATTATGTTGGATGACAAATATACTTTTGATACAGCGAACTCGATTAAAAAATGAATACAGTTGGGCAGAACAAAGAAACAACTATTTTAGTGGAGAAGTAATATGTTCTATTTACTTGGTGATTTTACACGCCGAGTCAATCCCACTTTATTCCTGAATGCCGTCGAGGTCAAAAGGTACTTTACTTTTTCTTCACGAAAGACGGCGCATTAATCGTTGAGGTAATTAGTGAACGATATGTTATGCTACAATTTTCATCACGCTCACCCTAAACTACACTTAATCCACCGTATCACATTGCTTTTGCGCTTCAGTAGCCAAATAAGTAATTACGCAATGCCTCGCCGGTGGACAATTGGTGCACACCACCGTTTACAGCGCGAGATAGGTGTGCGCACTTCGTGTTAATTCACTAACAAAATGCAATTCCGTCGTATTCACTATCATAAACCCTGGTGCACACGCATCCACTTCGATGAGCATTATTGTGGTAACAAACCCAACGGTTACTCTGCATTTCAATGTAGCGCAATGAGAATTAAGCGGAAATATCTGACGATATTAGATTATCAATGGAACGGGAAATGCAGCCAGCACCTTTGTGAATCTGTTTCAACCATCGAGATGCTTCTTTAGGAACGCTTATGCTGATATATGCTGGAATAATATAACCCCTAATCCCGTTGTTTACTAGCAACGACTTCATATCCCTAAAAGTCCTCATATATATTCTCCCTCATCCTCCAACATATGTGTTTTCGAATTTCATAATATTTCGCAACTGAAACAGTGATGGACATTTAATTGTGTCTCCTGTACTGAGATGTTCCTTGTCATTCCTGTAACAATGAAATTTACCCCTTTCTAATGCCATCATGACAACGACATGTTTTCAAATATGAAGCATTTTTATAACCAATATGAAAACTTGGACATCAATGAAGATCATTACGAACCTGTACTGTCCTCTCTTTGGTCTCGATCTCTTCCAATCACCGTGACTCTCGGTACTGTTTGCCGGACTCTGGCTGTTTTTCTTCTCTTCTGTAACTGCACCACTGCCTTCGTTAGTTTGATGACGTGCGAATGGCGACCACACTGCTCGATTCCATTCAGATGTTGCAGGCGAATCACAGCCACGCTCCCAATTTGTTGCATTTCCTACGCAGATACATACTCATTCACAAATGATGACTTTCAACATAATCCCTTCGGCACTGACCATCGAACGTCGCAAAAAAGGCCACAAAAACTTCAGTTTAAACCTCTCTTTTCTGCTTGCTCAACTTGATTGTCCATATAAACATATCATATTGTGGGCCATGGTCTAGCTCGCCTTCCATACTGCTTTCTTAAGTGTCTCCGTTTGGACTGATATATTTGTTATACTAAACGGTTTTCAACAATTGAAATTAGATGTGCAAAAGCAACCTAATGGCGCTGCTGTGACTGAAACCGTCATCTAAAACAATATCGCCAACATCGCAGAAGGGCTTAAACTTTTCAAAAAGATCTTTAAGGTCTTAACACAAACTGTACAGCACAAAAAATACAATCTGGGTATTTGAAAACCATAGTACTCAAGGCGGTTCAAGCATATTAATTACTTGCATATCTGCTATAAAAGCTATCAGTAGAAAACCTCAGTGCCGAATCATTGCTGGGAGGAAGGAAGGGGGGGGGGGGGGGGAAGAAGGGTGATTCAATCAGTCCATACTTGAACAACAAAAAGCAACCACTGTGATTGAGGTTGCGACGCGAATTCATCCTCTCTAAGCGTGATACACGTTGCTTATTTGGTAGATGAAATAGAGATGGAAAGAAGTATTGTAGAATAAACGATGAACACGAAATATCGTGATGGTCCCATCACACTAACCAGCAAAAGTGCATGTCACTCTTTCAAAAGTGTTAAAATTATTAATCGCAATAGGCAAAAAAAAATCCTCATCTCAAAAATAAAAATAGAAACATTGACCGATATTCAGTTGTTACGCGGTTGGGAAATTTTTTTTTTTTTACATTTAAACTGCTCTCCATACGCTTCACAGTTAACTGAATTGGAGTGATTTTTTTAAAATAAACATGAAAGAAGTTGTTATCCTCAACAATGCGTTGATTTTTGTGTTCGGCAAAGGTGGAATAGAAATAGTAAAAAACTGAAGTACCAGTTGGTGAGCTGACTGCAGCGATAGACGGTGGTGTACTGCGGATGCCTATATCATGCGCTCTTGGAGAATCATCCACCGATGTAAGCGTAGTATCGGTTTTCACATTCACGCACGGACTAAAAATTGTCTGAGAAATGATAGTGTAAAGCAGTTAGCTGATGCATCATAACGTTATACTTTAAAAGCGAATTTCATAGGTCGTTAGTTTCAACAATCGTTTTTCTACATAAAAACGATCCAAATGTTTAATCAGATGCGATAACTTTATCAACATTTCCACCACGTTAAATTGTAACCGAATACTTTGGAAAAAACTTGCCGTTTCCGTTCCAATGTTGTGTATGATAAAGTGAAACATACAAAAGCAATTTTAATAACCGTATTAAGCTGCAAAAATACCTCGTAAATGAAAGAAGCAAGAACGAGTGGTGTATGTCAGACATCAAAAAGAGTCGGAAATGATGAAATATTCATGAAAATCTCACGCTGCTTTCTTCTGCTCGATTGTCGTGTCTGACTTGCTGGCGGAAGATTGTCCAGTGGCACGCCTTCTTTTGTATTGACTTGGCTCACCACTCAACTCTTCGGCCGCTTCCAATTTGTAAATTTTATTTCGTAACGTCGACCTAAATTATTTCAATTTTCAGCAGTTTCCTCAAGTTGAATATTTCCACAATAAGTGTCGAAAATATGCACAAATGACAAGTTCTATTCATGCGTCACTCTCAGCAGATATTTCCACAGTGCGGTTTAATCGGTGGATATCAGCAAAAACTTTTCAGTGGAATTTTCACTAAAACCAAAAAAGTGGAGCGAAATGAGGCGAAAGAACCAACTCAACCAATTCTCTACAGAACATGACGCAAACTTTTTCGAAAATTGCCAAGTAGATGTCCATCTCCCCATTCCCACTGAAAAAGTGGCATTAATATACTGAAGACTGAAAAATTTCCGTCCCCTCATTTCCACTAATTTTTCAACCAGAATCGAAAATGTTACGTTAGGAATAATTGATTCTAGTCGTAACCTTATGAACCATTCTTGGACATACGATTATACTCAGATACTAAATCATTTTTCTCGTTGCCTTCCATCTGCTTGAAATTTGTCCGCCTTTACCATTCTGCCAAAAGTATGACGTAAACTTCCTTTCAACAGAAGAAATCAGAGAGTCTTTCCGTATGAATATGTATGTTACAAAAAACAATGAAGAAATATGCCAGTACCTGGGAATACCGTATACAACACTTGCCCTCCTTGTGCCAAGACGTCCGCAACGAATGTCTTTTACTGCTGCGTCCAAATCAGCCTGACTATAGTTTCTTTTGCTATTGACTGCTACCGTAAGTGTGGTAACAGAACTCGTACACATAGACGGCGTTGACCGATCCTTTTCAACATCCTGCCTGGAAGTGTAAGGATAAGAGCATATATAATTTTTACTCGAAATAAAACAATCGCAGTAAAAGTGCTTTCTAATGAAATTGAGGTCTCCAATTACTAAATGAAAATATCGACCCAGAGCCTTGAATTACTAGGCGAAAAATGTACTATTTCATTTATGCCATACACCAACCGCTATAGACATTGCCTTCACCTCGAATTTTTTCTGCTTAAAAAAGTTGTATTTGATTTATGAGAAATTTCTCTTTTATCAGTAGAAAACGTCAAACATCTGAAAAAGTATTAGCATCTCCAGAAATGAGATTGAATTAAGATGAGGAGCATTCGTGTTATGCTGATTTAGCGGCAGATTTATATATAAGACGAAAGCACCTCATATATTTTTAGGTAAAATATTTCTTAGTTGTTTGCCTTTTTTGGGGTGAACCTCCATCCCAAAAAAAGTTTTCCGTCGTCACAAAACGTTCAAAATCGAAACTCGAATTTGACGCTTCCTCCACCATTTCCATCGTCGCTCCCAAATGGCCTTTATCAATTTCAAGTTCAAAAAAGTTCACTTTACATGCCTTCTTCTCCACTAACTTTAAAACAAGGACAAAATGGCTACAAAAAAGTTCCCTCAATTAACTGTAATAAAACTCAAGTCAAACATGGCATATTTTTCGTTATTCTTATTGTTCATGCTGAAATACTAATTTCCTGGCCCTTAGTTTTAATGTTCAGTAGTCATCGTGAGGTAAAGCCACAAAACATGAGGTTTGCAGATTTCGGACTCATAAATTCAAATGTGAAGCAATTAATGCGTTAGCCCTAATGATAGCCCTTTATTGATGCTTTCATACCATGAAAATATTCCGCCTGAGTAGAAATTTTTTTTCTTCAGTTCCACTAGAAGGGAAGCCAATTCTGTTATACGTAGGTAGATTCCGCTTCTACAGAATTAACTTGCGAAAAATTACCTGAGAGCAAAGTAGGTGTGTATCGCTTTCCTGTTACCTGCATTGAATTTTTAGCGGTTGCTCGTGACAGAAAAAGCAAAAAAAGCTTACATTGTAGACAGAAGCGCTTTTTCTTGAAACTTCGCATCAGAAGTGATTGGCAATGGAGTAGCTCGATGTCGTTTTCCTTCACGTAGCTTCAGTACGCTCGATGCTGCACTTTGTGTGGCCGCTTGTAGAGCGCGTTTCGAGCTGAGGTCCAGAGGTTGCTCATCACCTAAGCTTGTTTCCGCATTTGACACCTCTTTTCTTTCAAATACGTTAGCTATGTTGCTCACCGAATCCGATGATGTACTGCCGGAGCTTGTCTGCTGACCTATAAAAAGATTTTTTCGTGCTAGATGCTCTTGAATAGAAGAGACAAAGATCAAACACCATCATCTCCAGCTTTGTAAGGTGAAAGTCGCCATCGCCCTCTTCTTGAAGGTCCAGGCTAATAGATTAATCTGCTGGTGTGCTCACAAAAAAGAAAAAATTAATCTTGTGGAGCCTAACAAATGCATTTCCGAAAGAGCGTTACAAAATTGTATGCATTATCAACAGTGGTTGTTGAATAATTTTCATTCTAGGAGCCAGCAGCGCTTGAATCTCTCATTAAAAATTGCCATTTGACTTGGCCATTTCATAGGCATAACGTAATCTGATGTGCTGTCCGCACATATACCACCTTAAAAGTAATAAATTGGATAGGAAAAGAAGGGCACAAACCTGCGAGGGAGTTAATACTCGATTCGTATGCACGTGGAGGGAGCATAGGACAAGCGGTATTTACTGGTTGCTGCGTTTTGTTGACGGCATTCGCTATCGCCAAATACTGGCTTGAAAATGGTGAAAGTACATCGAAGTTGTCTTGCGCTTGTAGTAACGTACCAGCCCTAACCGCTGACAGATAGCGATTACGTGTGGGCGAGCGACCTAGTGTTGGAATCACTCCTGCAAAACCACGTCTCTTACTTTCTGATCAAAAATCCCCGGTGACATTTTCAAAAAGACCTCATGGGAAAAGGCTTCTTTCAATTTTAAAGTGCAGTGAAAAGCGTGTAGAAAGGATAGTAAAAGTACTCACTAAACATGCAACCGTTTCTGAAGTGCAAAGGGTGAGTTGAATACTCCAAGAAAGTATATCCTTTCTTCATCTCCGAATAGCCTGTAATACCCACCTCCCCTGAAAATTTTCAAGCCTCACTCGTTAGAGCTTATGTCGATTTCCATAACTCGTTAGGATTTTTGATTTCTTCATGAGTTTCAGCGAAAACAACATTATTGAACGGCAGCTCATGAGCATGCTAGGTGTTGAATAATTTGGCATGGAATTGAAAATAAGTCCAAAAATTAGCTATATCTCTCTGCTGAAACCTTTCTGAAAGCGATGTTAACTGTTTTGATGTGGCACATTACACCACATAGGTGAAACATCTGACTGAATATTACTAAGATAACTTACAAACGCAAATTCATTCATAACTAGTGGGACTGTCGTGGAAGAAGGGCAATATACTCTCCACCTTAACCTTAAAGAGGGAACAGAAGCTTAGCTTAATAGATCTTTGATGTCAGTGTGAATGAATCTGAAAATATTGATAGAATGATTTGCGTTTTGACGAGTCAGAGGCAATCTCAAAAAAGTGGATCCCTCCCCCCATCCCAACCTCCTACAGCTCCACTCCTCCTCTTTCAATTTAATGGAGCATGGATGACAAACGCATTTGTCCTAAAATGCAATCGTAAGCACAGCCAAGTGTGAGCCTTGCTCTTTAGCTGCTGCCAGCTGAGCGCGCTTCATCACAGAACTGAACAAATGGCGCCGTCTGGACCAGTTTTCTGCGTCGCCTCCATCGATCAGCTTCACTTTCGTATTACCGTAACCCGCCGCAGCATCTTTCGCTGTGAACAGACGAATGAACAACCATAACCAGGATATAATATAAAATGAGCTCACTATTTCTTTATTTAAATTATGAATATTGTAACATCGCCGAAGTAAACATAGTTCAACATTAGTTCCTCTTAAGCAATTACAAGAAAGCACTGCAGTGGATCTCTTCAAAAATTTTAATTCTACTTTCAAATTTATTCGATCTAGTCAACTGTCAACTTTACTTTATTTCACGCAACCCAGGAATGAGCCGTTCACTAGTGCATCTTTTAAAGTTCTGCACTATCCACCTGAATGCCACTGCCATATACTCTAATGATATATTAACGACAACTACTGAAATTTGAACTTTGCGAGAGAAGCGTTTCGAAAAGCTGTAAGCGGCCTTTATATGTGCATATAAGTCTGTACAAGAGAAGCTGTGAGTGTTATGCAATAGTTTAAAAAAGTCCTTTCCAATCTCCACTTCATTACATAAAAATTATTTTCACCTTCTTTCTTAATATATCTTCAACATGTGAAAAAGCATGGAGAATTTAAAAGAAAACATCGAAGATCGCACTATCAAAACCTCTTCTCAAGTTGTTCTAAGACCAACTCGATGCTAGTAATTGTTGCTTTGAAATGAGCCGTTCAAACATAATTTACGATCTTTCTACAGTCAAAGAATTACTAGTATTTTAGCAAATATTTTAAGTGACGACGTATTTACACCAATAAATATTACCTATCAGCAAAGCAACTACTTAAAGAAGGATCGCTAACGCAAGAGAACTCTACGCTATAAATAGATTCTCAAATGCAAGGAGGAGTTAACAATTCCAGATATAAACCATTCAGATGATAAAAGAATACAATGAAAATTTGGCAACACTTTTCATTAAATGCATCAGGTCAACTAAGCCAGCAGCTATCGTTGCAATATTGCAGTTAATTCAAGCAATCAAGGATGCAAACAAATGCTATTGAGAAAGCTTAATGCAACTAGCCAAATATACAAGCATATCCTGTAAAGATATTGCAACAAGTTTTGCTTAATGCAACTTAACGCAGAAAAATGCAACATTGTAGAGATATTGTGGTGTAATGCACTTAATGCAGCCAATGAAATATGGAAGCGCATACTGTAGAAATACTGCAGCTCATTGCACTTAATTCAACGATCCAGATACACAATAACGTGCTGAAGAGATATTGCAGCGCATTGCATTTGATGCAATTGGCCAAATATATGAGCACATACTGTAAAGAGACTGCAATACATTGCACTTAACGTAGTCACTCTAATATGCAAGCACATATTTTCGACATATTGCAATAAGTCTGCTCTAAAAAGAGATACAGAAGATTGGAACTGGAATTTTCAAACAGAAACGAAGAAATTGAAATAGAAAAAAAACGGCACAAAAACACGCACAAGTGCCAAGACAAAGACTGAACTGGCACTTTGAGGGCTATCGCAATTAATTTCCGGCAAACTTTTGCAGGAATTTGACAGCGGATCAAGGCAGAAAGGACCAGTTCTGAATGCTCCACGGCTTAAGATGGCCCAAGTGTTAAAACACCGGGGTGATTTTGCGCATTACAGAATGCTTTAGGCGACGCGCTGAGCTGTGTAGAGCCGCTTAATGTGCTTCATTGTTCACACTGGGCCGAAAGTGACACTAACCTGGCATGACTTGAGGTGAATCGAAATAGCTGGGATGTATCATCCCAGCGGCACCCCATTGCAGGAGATTATGGATGTAGAATTGGCTCGCCATCTCAGCTGAAAAAAAACAAACAAACAAGTACATACTCATGAAAAAATAACTTTTTTCTCTGCCTATGGAGAGAATACAATACCCTTCCTAATAACATTCATTTCTGCAACGAAAATCATTGCATAAATGAAATTCCGATAACGAGTCATTGAAAGTTTTATTAGACAGTTCGAGACGAGTACATAAAAAGCCAAATTATAAGCATTAAAACAATAACTTGGTCTGATATGAAAGCAAAATTTAATCATAACAGGAATAAAATGAAAAGAAGAAGTGATAAGCTAATTTCAGGTTTTCTTGAGTTACTCCACTTTTACGTTCTAAATAATCTCAAAAATCTCAATGCAAAAAAAAGCTGCGAGGTAACGCTTTTCAATCATATACGATAGGATGAGGAAGTATTCAAAAGATAATGTTGATTTGAAGACTTGGACTCGTTGAATAGATCAAGAAACTCACCGATTTTGTTCGCTAAACTCAAGAAATATTATTGAATTTTTTATTATGGCTTGCCAAAAAGCTTTTAGATCGCCAAAATATTCGGCTGCTAAGTTCTCTTATCAGCGTCTCATATCAGCGGCTACTTTCCCATCCGACTACACGAATATAAGATCGTCAGTGAAAATGGCATATTATATAAAACATCTGACAGCTATCTGATTGTTTCTGCATTTCAATGAATAAGCGCAACGACGATGTGTCTCAGCACGATGAGGGAACGATGCGAACATAGCTGTTTCGTTGATAAAAACACCACTCAAAAAGACGCCATTTTGAAAGTTTAACATTGCGTCTTTGTGCGGACGAGTGTTTAAGGTGGTAATTGGCCGACGCTGTGTCAAGTTTCTCAAAAGTTTGTTTGACACAATTTTTACACAAAAGTGTTTTACGGAAATATTTGCTACCAACTTCTTGATCTGAGAAACTTACAGAAGGGTAAGAGATGAGGCATGGTAGGAAACATAGGTGGATGGAGCAGGTGGGAGAATGCCTGTGCTAGATGACTGTTAGCCGGAGGCATATGATTATCAACAACAGTCGTTTCGTTCGATGGTACCACCTTTCCGCTACTACGACTCGAACTGTTGTAAATGGGCAGCGACGCAGTTGTGGCTGCCCTGTCGCCCTCATCGCCGCCCACCGCATCGTTGATTTCGCTCTGAGCTAAGCTGTCCGTCATCATCTGCAACTGATCTCTTTCATCCTCGTTCACCTATTTACATGTGCAGTATTGGAACACACCAATTATGCTAACCCCAAATTGCTTTATCAAATACATATTAAGAAAACTCTGGAAGATAGGTCTGCGGATTGTGGTACTTGGTAAAGATACATTTCGAGCGATAAAAGCTGCGACGAATAAACTCATTAGCTTCCACGACAAGTTCGGCTTTGGTATGGTCCAGTAACGTTCCTCTGACAAACATCAGCTGCCTATATATCGATGAACCAGACCGCGAAGACTATCTCATCGAAAATTGACTGTTTTATTTTAAGAAAACAAATGTCCATTATCACGACATGCTGAATTGTACTAACGAGAAGATACATCAAACCATGTGAACGACTCGAACCATCACGAATGAGTTTTCATATCAAAAATTTAGCACTTATGAGGCCATTACGCTGAAAGACGACATAGGCTTACCTTGTCGAGGTCTTCGGCAGCGCCTGCCCTTTTCCCACAACAAACAGGGCATATGTCTGAAGGCGACCAATCTTCTTGTTTCGAAAAGTGCTCGTTCACTTTCTCTAAAACTCCTTTAAACTTTTTGTGGACGGGAAATTTTCGTCAATGTGGTTCCTATCTATGTTTCGAGAGCGCTTTTTTTTCAGCGATTTTATCATCACGAGAGCGCTTTTAGCACATCTCATACGTATAAACTTACATGTCATATTCGTTACGAAAACCGTTAGTTATATCTATTACGTGACCACATTCGAATTTTCTCTGAGGAAATTTTGAGAAAAAATAATTTACCGTAAATAATTCGCAATCATCAAGGAAAAGAATCCATTGTAGGGAACAGCATTAAAAATAGAAACGATCAGCACAATATTTCATACTCATTTTTTAACGCATCAACAAAAAGTATTGATCCGTAGCGGAAAAGAACTGTAAGATCGCTGCATATCACATAGCATTTTGCTGAGTGACTCGCATTGCGTAAATGAATAGCATCAAATATAATTCTTAGGCACTTATTTACTATGATCTACCATGTCTATCAAAAAAAAAAAAAAAAAAAACAAAAAAAAAACAAAAAAAAACAAAAACAAGAAGCGCTGTACATATGGATAGGACCATTTCGAGGCATCGATAAACGCAACTATAGTTTAGCATAAATGAACCGGAAGATATACCCTTCAAAACATATCGACCAAGAAATAATAACTGACAAAACTAAACAACTGGCTGAGCGTGACAAAATAAACCGCAGTAGAGAGGGGGTGGGGGGGGAGGTAGGGGGAGGAGAGGAGAATGAAAAATGAAAATTCTTCATCACTTCTGAAAGAATTTCGAATACGCCGTTGATAAGAAATTATTAAAAATTGCGGTAGCTGTGAAATTTTCAAAAGAGCTCCTCATCATTGCCTGTTTCTCTTAATTCGTTCTATACCTGTTTCTCTTAATTCGTTCTACTTCACAGCATATAAAGCAGTCATGTCGCCAACTTTGGAATTTTAATTTATTATGATACTTTGAAACATACATACGCCGTGATAAAAATTTGTTGCATGAAGAAAAGTGCAAATCGATATACACAAATTAGGAATGTACATGATTGCAGAAACTAGAGGTCATACTTTGAGACGAGAAAAAGAAACATATATAGGTGAAGAAACAGGTGAAAAAAATCTACTGGAGGGCGTCAACACATATTGCACAGAGGCGCCCGTGATGTTTATCCACGGGTGCGCCACGTTTCACACAACTCCGTCGTCTCTGCGCTTTTGAGGATGCATTTTCGCACAGTTGCTTCATCGGTTTTGGGCCATCATGTTTATTGTGTACCACCCACCCAAACAACGAATGCTGCGTTGATTTTTCGTTGCTACACTACAAGCTTATCGTTGTATGGCATGACTATGCGCTTACAAGAGCACTTTCTTTTCCTTTTCCAAGTGCCTATTACGGCAGTCTACGAAAATTTCGTGAATCCGTTCGACTGCTCATTTTTGTTAAATATTGACCGATTAATCATCAAGCGTCAACTGGTGTAATTTTTCATGATCAACTATCAACCCTACTGGATGAATCGTTTTGTAGACGGAAATGGACTAATCAAATTGGTTCGATAGATCGAGCCTAGCGGATTATGTGACCACGAATATTAACTAGAAACTGAGCGCGTGGACTGATTGGCTATGGAGTGACAAAGGTGATGGAATAAAATTGGAGAGAGATGGATTACCTGATGCGAGAGCAGAAGAGATCAGGTCGGCAACAGCACTACATTCAACACGCTTCGAAGAAAGTCTTCTGCTCACTTGTTCCAAGCCTTAAATGCATCAATGATTTTGCGTGTGCTTCTGTGTATTTACATTCATCTCATTTAAGGAACAACGACTACATATAAGTTTTCTTCATTTTAAGTTTTAAATTCCAAACGAAAATTTTCAGTATGCATGCATTAAAAGTGCACTGTATTTTCTTGGCGGAAATAGAATTGAAGCCTAAAGCCATCAAAACCTAAAAATTTTTGCCCATTTCAAATCGCGATAAGCTGAGTTTTAATCGGCTTTCAGTCTAATTCGCTACTCGGCTTCTTTCATCACCACCATATGAGTCAAATATTCGTATAAAATTATAATATGCATAAGCACGTACACTTGCATAATTCATTCTTTCAAATAGAAACGTTTCTATTTTCCACGATCTCCAAGATGAATATTGCTGGTTATGATGCACTTCCATAAAAGAAGAGCTGTTGTTTTTTTTTTTTTTTGACATGTGACGCTTATTTGCTGGTGCACATTTTCACAGAAGATTGAATACCATCGCGAAAATAAGTCATGACAGGGAAATGGCTTACTACATGTTTTGAATTTCAAAGATGAATTGGTACATTGAATGGAACGTTTTCATTGAATATGGGACTTCCTCTTGAGGGTTTCTTTTTAAGAGAGGGGTTATCAATCAAGTCAACAGGTTCTATATGAGGTTATACATTTGCATTTCTGTCTTGCCTGCAAGGCTCGAAAGCCCAACCTCATTGACATAACCTTATATACCAGGGGATTCCAACATCTCTTTAGTGCTTCGAAAACGAACTTCGAATTGAACCAATTGCATTTATGAGTATTAATGTTTATTCAGCAGTTTCCAAACTGCAGCGATTTTAGAAATCCATTTGTCGCCTTCTTCGACCGCTAATATTCAACTGACTTTATTGTTGGCTGATAAAATTTGATAGCCTACGTAAATTTCGACGGGGGAAATTCGGCGAATGAAGAAAACTTTTGAAATGTATTCGGTGCTGATCGAAGAAGGACATGAGCGATGAGCACAACAAATTTTTACAATGCCGCATAGCAACAAATAGCATCTACGTGCACTCATCTGAATTCCTTGTTGTGTTTGCATACTGGTAGGAAATACCTGTACTACGTTGGTTTGAAATCATGTTAGGTAGTATTCTCTCGATTACATCCCTGCGTGTTGATAATTTCTAGTTACTTATGATACGCGTAAAAGTTGTTTCCTATACTCATATCCCACTTGCAGCTTGTTTACTTAAGCAAAACTAAAATTACACAAATTCTCTCATCCATCATTCTTAACCCGAGTTTCATTTCACTTAGATAATTCGATCATTATTATGGCGAGTTGTTTGAAATGGTGCACATCGATACATTCGACAAGTGTTCAGCTAACATAAAACCAAGCTTTTTTTACTTCACTTGCTACAAATGATGCTGTGATAGAATGGTTCTTCTCTGGTTTCAAAACACGCTACTTCACTTGTATTTCATAATCGCATTTCGCAAAGTCGCTCTGTAATAACGGCGACTTTCGATGTCTCTTCTTTTGGAAAATTTTATTTTAAATCCCTAATGGATAAATCAGCTTCAATATTTTAACATTGGAGAGCCACCATGAAGGAAATTTATGTTATAATCTCTGAAGATTTGAACATAGGAGTTCATATTTAGGTGCTGATGTTTTTGACGAAGAAGTGTGCGTGCCTGCTTACATCGACAACTGTCAGATTTGGCTAGTCGTTTTAATGTCATCTGTAGAAGAATCGTATATATTGCGTGGATTGGCAGCGAAACTCTAAACTGGGGAAGCAACGATCGACAAATTGTATGTCGAGTGGTGATGCCTGTTTGTAGCGTTTGTTTGGAAAGAAAATGTTGATGCATCAGTGGTGCAAGTTCGGAAGGGGCAAACATTGGATAGGGATCCGAAGCACTTCTGACATCCTTCACCGATGCTTAAGAAACAATAAGGCTGTGCAGAAGAAGATTATCATTGAAACATTATCTTCCAAAGCCTCATAAAAAACATGAAAGGCCACTGTCAAGGACGTATAACACATTGTTGCATAAAGCGGTCAATTTTCCGATCGGCGCTTTTGTAGCAAAATCCTAGGCGCAACAAGTGGTTGAACAATTGTTTCGTGAAAGAAATTCAGATATATCATTGGTCTTAAAAGATAAATCCTATTAAGTTCTTTCCCTTACTGACACGAAGCCTAGCTCCAATGGTCAATCACCTCGAAAGTAAGAGCACTTGGTAAGGATGAGCAGACGAACGAGGTTTACTGGTCCGGAAGAGACTCCGCTGTTATCTCGAAGGGGAATCGGCGAGTGAAGCCGATGAACGAATGTAAGAAGTGAGAATTGAAATGCGTTCGCCGAAATCATCGGCAACCAATCTCCCTTTCTCTTTCTCTCTTCGTCTCTCTATCTCTGTACCTATCCCTTCTTTTAAGCAACAGAAATACAAACCAGTGCGAATCTTCAACCCATGGCATTTCAGATGTTAGCGATGAAATTTGCAGAAATATTGATATCTTTTACTTTCATATAAATAAAAGTTACAGATGCATGCATAATGTCATATATAACAACGTCATATTATTCAGGCTCAAATTCGAATAATAACCGCTGTTCAATGAGCGATGAAAACTTTGTCTGCAGATGTGAACGAATCTGCGATATTTATGTTGTAAGGCGATTGCAGTGGTAGAATGCTTGTCGGGTAAGCAAGAGATCATGATTCGTTCCCATTGATGGGCAGAGTTTTCATCGGTTATCTAATGAAAATTGCGATTAAGAAAACGAACTATTAACATTTCTGTCAAAGTTTAGATCAATGGCGCTATTTTGATATATTAATTTCAGGTTATTTGAATACCATTACTGAAGTAAGATAAATTTTGATAACTGTTTTTGGAGTTCGACAAATCTCCATTACCAATGCTGATTTTTTGTTGCATTCCAGTGATAAGTGCTGTGAGAGTGCATTTGAGATTGAATACGGTAGCTCATCTCTAAATGTGCTCAAGCCATTGTAAGAGCAAAGTAAAAATTTTTGGAAAACAACAAGAGATGCTAATGGGTGACTGTCCAACTTTTTTTTAAATCGTATTTTCGATGGAAAAAAATTGAGGGGTAAATCGACGAAATGCATGTGATCTAACCCTCTCCTTATTTAGTGCATTTTCAGAGAGATTTTATCGAAGAATTTTCCACTCGTTCAGTAATGTCGCTCGCGTGCGAATCTTAACGAGCTTATTTTTAATCATTTAATTCAACGATTTCAAGAAATAAGGGAGTTAATTCCGAGAAGGCAATATAATGAACATCATCACCGAGTAACTCTTATGGTACCCATTTCATCATTAAACAATTGGCATCTGGCTGAGAGTTGATTGTCAGCATATTCCTTTCATTTATCGTTGCATTTGAAAGTATCTTACGAGTTTGCTATTGCATTGTAATATTTATCATAGTTATTGCTTTGCCTGTTGAACACATTAAGCGTGACGCCTTTCTTACTAAACTTCAAAATTCCTCATTTTCTTCATTGCGATAAAAGGAAGCTGAGTGAAATGAATATATATGACCATCCGAAAATGTAGCAAACTTGGAGTGATTTTATACAGCATGGGTGTTGAATTTGTTTGTAGATTTATCGAAAATGAATTGCTGCACGAAGTAGATTGATGCAAAGTATAATAGTAGATTTAAAAACATAGAAATTAAAAAACGATCTAGTGAAATCTTTGAGCGCCTAGCAAATATCGCTGCAAAGTTTTAAAAAAAAAACACTCAACAACGAATGAAAAAGAATATCGGCAGATTAATTTGACGATTAAGAAAATTTGAATTGATAGCGCTGTTAGCATGGACTCATTTTTTGATCGCACAAAACTTAATTACCTGTTGTCTCTTGCCTTAAATTTCCTCAATTAGTTGTCGTCTAGTCATAGTGAAGAAATTATCATCATCAACATACGTTTCGTTTGAAATGAACCGATATTGAGGGAATGAATTTAATTCATAATGAAAACTGCACGATGATATTCGCTTTGCCTCAAGTATGTTGAAGACCGAACAAAAAAATCCATTAAAACGAGCGAATATGATATATTCGGATGAAATTGGTTAGAATTACTATTGGTTGATATGATGGAATTTGAAGGTGATAATTGCATTCATGAATATTTGTGATGAAAATCTGTTTATATATGCTCATACATCCATTGGGTAGATATGTCGAGTGATGGAATTGTTCCATAAGAGATGCCCGTTGTCTCGCGTTGCTACGTTATGCTGCTAAGCAGAAAGTGCAATGCGATTCGCTGAGAATCGCTTCAATACGCACTGTTAATGACTGCACAACGAATCAGTGCGAACTTCAAGTCAGATCGGTCAAAACTATTAGTCACAGTAAACCGCTGAGAATACATTTCTAGCTAGAGAAACATCGAAATTTTTGAAAAGAGTGTTTCACCTCTCACATATGTGAGTGCAATTCATTTCAAACAATCGCACAAAATCACCAACTTATTCGTTAAAGTTGCTCGTTTCATTGTGTTATGCTCGAATCTGAGTAAGCGCTGTAGAAACTTTACGTGGCACAACTGATGCAAAGCTGACAACATGTGCCTATATAAGTAATGGATTTGGCGCCTTTCAAAGCGACACATGTATTAAGAAAATTAAGAGGGCGTTAGCGAATTGCAATACTCCTTTTAGATAGAAGAGTGTCAGCCGATCGAGGGGTCCACCCGGGCCGAGGAGCATTTTTCCTCTTCTTTGGGAATGATTGATTCGAAATGAATTAATAATGAAGATGCACTCAGACGAGTACCACCAATGCTTAGGCCCGTCTCCCGTATTTGCGCGAAATGCTGCTTTCTAAAACCATAATTAATGCAGCATTGCTGTTGGGCAGCCTGTTTGCTGTTATTGCGCACACTGTGTAGCAAAAAAAAAAAAAAAAAAAAAAAAACACGCTGCTTTGCCTCATCAGTTCGTTCTCGTTTCAGCTTCAGCCTCAATCGAGAAGCGAGTCACTCGCTTTCGGCTTGCACTCATGCGGCTGCAATCATTTGGCAAACATATTCGACCCTTCTCTTCAAGCGCATCGCATCGCCTTCTCACTAATTAATTGTTCCTGATTTTAAATCTCCTCTGCTTTCCGGCTGAGCGCTTCCATGCACCCAATTATCCTATCACATCATAGGCCTCCTTCAGACCCACTAACATTGTGGACCAAGCGAAAAACCGTAGCAACAAACCGTAGGAGATGAACACAATGTGCAACAGCTTAACTAACTGCTTGAGAAGAGTCATAACCTTACATATCCTTTTTTACAATTCACTATGATAAAACTGCTATGCCCCTCCCCGACCCCAATTTTGCTTGTTTCACTGCGAATTCCATTTAACCAGAGCATAATATAAGACCAGTGCCGCGCAGTAGTTCAAAATAAACTGGACAGTAATTATTTATCTGTCAGAGGGTTTCACTTTTTGGAAAGGTGCTTTGACGATTTCTTGGAGGGTCGGTTTTTTCAGTTTGCAAATCAATGCGTTTTTGATCATCTCTGTTTTAAGTGTGAATCGAGCAGCACTTTTCAAGGCTTTAAAGAACCTCAGTTTGGCTTCATAGAAAAAACTTTTGATTTTGAGTGGCCGTGAAGCAGCTGCCTATTAGCGGTCCTTGTTTTTAACGAGCGTGATTATATCTAAGAGCAGATTAGAAACGCCGTTATATTTTCGAAAAGCGAGAGTGGTTCGTTTCCATGACGACTCACACTGAGCCGCTCCCAAACTTCGAGACTCTTTTAATGACTCTAAAATTCTCTTCAGCCTTTCCCCTATGAAGACAGTATTGCTTTTACGATCAAATTTCCCCGATTTTACTAATCTGCATTTGTGAACCCATCTGAAAAGAGACCTGGAATTTACAAGAAAATTCATGATGCATTGCGACTACCGCTGCATCTAATGCCTTATAAAAGCTGTGCGTTTTAGAGTTGGTTAGCGTTAAAAAAGGCGACATTCCTTGATATTCAGCTGAACATGCGAATCTAATTTTCAAGCTTCACCAGTTTTTCCGAAGCACTTTCTTTCCGTTTCGAAGCAGTAACAACCTACTAAGGTGTCACATAGCGCAACATGCGTGTGAACCTACAAGCAACATTTTACTGCTGTCTCCATCAAATGAAATGAATAGTGCACCAAAGGAGTGTTGGTGATGTGAGAATCAAATCGAGATGTTAAGTAACGAATTTGCAAACACCACTGCAGTCCCACTCTGTCATAAGTGATATTTTCAGGGGTGATACACATTACACTCGTTCATTCACTGGTAATGGGAGGTACGCGTTTTCTGAAGTGCATTCTTAAAAACCGGTGAATATCTAAAAGTTGTATGCCTGTGGTTGATTAAGAAGACGTCTGGTCTTATGCTTGTCAACGCTTTGTATATAAGCAACAGACGATCGTTACAAGGTGTATCTTTATTTTGCTGCTGATTGTCACACTCATTACAACACCTAAGGATCCGAAATTTGCTCACCCAGTTTTATAAGTCCACATGATGAAGCAACGAGTTTCCATAATCTAGGATTTGACAAGACCGCCTCAACCTGCATCGCCTAGGATCGTTGCTTGTTAACGGAGGTTTCACTGCGAACACTAACGAGTACGGGTGATTGTGGGTGTTTGAATGAACTAAGTGGAGGAGAGAGCATCAAATGACGAGATTTGCGCAAGCTCGTCGATGCTTCTTCGCGCACCGCTATTATGCGGCGGTCCTCTTTGCATATCTGCCAATTAAGTACGGGCCAGCCTCCTATTAAAATGCAACATTTGACCGGGCGCACATAGCCAGCCAGCAGTCACGTCTTCGTTGGGGCATCCTGGAGCACGGCTGTCTAATTGATTTGAGCCGGTGATAATGAGCGCTCGAGAGGCGCACACTATACAGCGGTCGGCAGCGAGAAGAGTCCGTTTCAATGCATCACGCATATCATTTGCAGTTGCGATCGTGGAACGCAAACGATTTTGGCTAACGAATTTTTTGCCTTTGCTCCTAATTGTGCCCACACGATGCGCTCATTCATGTCTTCTAAACGATCGTCTTGCCCCACATTTGCTTTCGGATGCCCTCACCTACATAATCAGCATCTATGCGCTGCTCAACAGTTTTTGTTTCCGTTCACCTAGCTCACTTCATTTTCTCTTTCGACGGCTCTTCGGATGCCAACCATATAGTGCCACCGCGTATACGGTGATGAATTACTGATCACAAATTGAAGATCATAACAGCTTTCATTTACATAGCACATCTTCGTAGTAGTCGTCATACCTTTGATCATCCCATCCCATACAAAAGTGGAAGTGAGATGCAAAAGAAGCAAAAAAGCAATACTTTGATGGCTAGACTTTAAAATAAGTCAGTCATCAAAACGTTTATCGAACGAGCAATTTGTTAAATGCGAATAATAAAAAAAAGGTGTTTTTTATCAAAGTTGGTGACTTTGAGAGTTTATTTATACTTTTCAAGGGGAATTTTCGAAGTTAAATGTGTTAACGATAATCGGATATGGCGCTAAATTTTGCAAACTTAGAATGACCGTGATGTTAGCAATGCATCACTCAGCCTCACAAAATAGCGCAAAACGAATGAGACGCTCTATGCACGTATTCTCAACGAGCAATTCGCGTACACTTTTCCCCTTCTCTTAAGCAGCTATCACATTTTCATGGCAATACGCCTCTCGCCCTAATATCTCTAATTAATTATTCTTCATTCGCCTGGCCCTCAACTATTAACTTGCTCGCTCCACTGATTAATAATTTTCTCGCCAGCTTATATGCATCATATGCAACGATTGGCCTCATCGTTTGCGCCTCAAATATTGTCAACGCAAATTCGTCACATATTTATAACGCCACTTCAAGCTGCTTTACGAATACTGCATCATATTTCAATTGTTTCCAATCGAGAAATTCATTTCTCACCGACAAATTTCCACATCAATCAGCAATGCACCAACATTTTCTATAGGCTTTTTGTTAGTGAGCATTTCATACCTCTGTGGGCGTTGCTGAATTTCTCTGAAAATATCCCAGACAAACTCATTGTTTTGAGTTTTGCTGAAAAATTTATCGCCCACAATAGAAAGTACGATTTATGATGAATAATTTTGAATATTCTAAACAGTTTGTAATGAATATGGATGAAATTTTGGCAAGAATGACTGTTCAACATCAAAAGCAATAATGCTCTGCAATTACGAGTAATTCACATCGTGGAGAATTACAACTTTTAACATTGTGCTTAACACATTTTTTTGAAATACTTCAAGCAACCACTTCGTAGTGACGAGTACAGTACAACACCATTAAATAGAATAAATAGAATAATGCGATGCTCCAGCTGCAACCCTATGATACCCAAACCTTTTCCGACGGAGATCGATCCCAAGTGTAGCCACTTACATGTTCACTGTTATCAACACTCTGAGTAAATCCTCTAGATATATTTTCACTGTGCTACTTGTGCAAATAGGAATTCATTGTGCAATTGCTAAACCGTTAACACTAATAAGGATGAATATTATGTATAATAACTTTCACGGGACAACAATATGCACTTAATACTTGAAGCTGAATACATATTCCTAGAATCATCTGATTAATTCTCACAGCTGGCAACTAAAATGCTAAACGCATGCGACAATAGTAGCAAGGGGCTGGTATAATGCCTGATGTTCGAAATTGCGCCAAGAAAATCGACTTATTGTAGGCAAAAAACGAATATTTAAATGCGCAATAATTTTCAAAGTTGAAATGGATATTGATTTTGAGGTGACAATTGAAGACCTTTTTAAAAAAGATAAGAACTGCTCAAAATTTAGAAGCACACCATTTCTTAAAATACTTGACTTTTATGCAAAAATTGCGCAGAAATTCGAATATAGGATTCAGCGAAGGAATTCGAGCGTAGCATTCAGCTCGGACGGATATCGTAGAGCGCTTATGCATGGCGTGATCTTACTCATAATTTTAACTAGCAGTTCTCAAGAGAGAAAAGCTTACACAAGTTTATAAAGGACTCAAGCTTAGCGCTGACAGGAAGTGTGACGAATCGTCTCGAAATTTAGTTGCGGAGCTTGCCGCATGCTGCAATTTGCACCATTAATATTGCAGTGATTAGCGTTCATATGTTGCAGTCAGGCACTATTCTATCAGACAAAATCGTGAACGTAACACTGAGCATATTTCTTTGCAAATGTAAGAGCCAGATGTACGAAAATAATATGCACTGAGAGCAAATTTTATTGCATCCATATTCCAGTTTTTTGCAAAGAGATTAACGTCAATTTGATAGAGTAGCTGCGAATGCCAGATTGCAAAAGTACTGTAGAAATTCGATGCTTTGATATAACTCACAGTAGTCGTTCCTTCAGACACTTTCTCCTTGATAAAATACTCTTATTTAGGCCCGGTTTTTATGAATCACTTCTTTAGGATTTCCTTTTTTAAATTTTGATTGCAAGGGAAATTTCCTACATGCGAGATAGCAATATAATTAGTGGTTCATGTTAGTTAATTCACACAGTACCATGAACCACTAATTCCCGCTGCTACTATATATATATATATATATATATATATATATATATATATATATATATATATATATATATATATATGAATTGATGGGTACTTTTAAACATGAGCAGTCTAAACGATTCGTTTGAGTCAATCGTATTGAGCCGTTTTGTTGTTCAAATTAAGCAGGAATGAACGAAGTAAAATGTCGATGAATTTCATATGCTGTTGAGGCAAGAAGCGACTTTCACATAATTCAAGGCAAAAGACATGAAGATGGCCAGTTGCATATAAAAGTAAATCTGCTAGCTGAACGAATGAAAATATTGATAACAGAGGGAGGGAAAGAGAGACCAAGAGGGAGGGAGAAAAGTGTTAAATGAGCGTATTGGTAGATTACCTGAATGAATGGAGCGCTTAGTGTGAATTACGAAGACGACAAATTGTGAAAGAGGCGCAATGAAGTGATGGTATCAAGTGGGTGTGAGAATTGATGCCCTATTGCGTCCGTTGCAATTAATGAACTGTGTCCCTCCAAATTACGTGGGGCCGTTGCCATGGCACGCTAATGATCTTCGTCATACAACTCAACTTATGAGATTGTAATAGGCTTATGCTCAGTTAGCAAACCTTTTCGGCGCACTCTCTTTAACAAATTGATTGGAATGTTTGCTGCGCTTCAGCCTCACAGCGCACAAATCATCTCAGCAACAAGGTGTTGCACACTGACATACACACACACATTCATACACACGCACATACATAAGCATACACACAGACATACACACATACACTTACACGCATGCACACATACACACAGACTCATACACACTTACAGTATTATAAGCGAATTGAACGACGAATCGTGCACTCACCTATCATTGAGAGTAAACTTCGACCCCACTTTTGCAAATCGCGACAATGGTTTTTCCTTTCGCTGAAGCAACGTGGACCGCAGTAGCTCATCGTATAGCGAATGAATACTTGACAGGAAAATAAATAGTGATTTTAGGTGCAAATCACCTGAACGGCTCGCTTTGATTTGAGCATTGCACGATTAGAAGCTAGCCGAATTGGACCACAGTTTGGTCAGAGTGTGTCGGAGGCTGTCGTAGGGCGCTGGTCCGGACAGGTGCATTAAGGGATTAGCGAAAGCTAAGCAAGCTGCCGAAGCGCGCTCATGGCAGAGGGAGGAGTCCTATCACATGGGCGGGCCAGCCGCACCTTTGTCAAACTAAGTGATAACTTCATCTGCTATAGAGTCGCTTTTTGTAAACTGCAATCGATAGGCCCTCGCTAGCAAATATGCAATCGTTTCCGAAACGAACTCTTCTTATGTGGATACGTTCTATGTACGGCGTCGAGTTGTGGAATACTATCGTCGAATGGTAAAGCTAATGGACGCTAGCGGCACTTCTGATTCATCGAGACGAATGGATAAGGGAGAATCTGTTTGGCAAAAAAAAAAAACACAAACAAAATCCACCCAGAGAAGAGGAGAGCAGTGACCGTTTCAGGAGGCGGTGGTTTTGAAGTGAGCGCAGCGTTGCTGGACGGATAGGCTAACAAGTATGAGATGGATGCTAAATACGCTTACGCGGGCCTCGACTGCCACTCAACAAAGACCCGCCCTCAATTCTCAGACTCTTTTAATGAGAGGTGTTATTACGAATACAACAAGTTGCCAATTGCAATTCTCAGCGCCAAGTGAATCTCACCAAAATGTTTCAATGAGCGCATTTGCTAGACGTTTTTTTTGGTGAAGTACTACTTGAGCATATGGGGGATCATCATGTTGGGGGGTCATTTTTGTTCCAGTAATCTGTTCTAGTTATCCTTGCCACGTCATTGGAATATTAATTCTCAAATATCAAACATGGTAACAATTTATTTCATATGTTCTCAATAATCTGGATTAATCACTTCGAATACTCAATATCTCGCTTTGCTTTCAAGTTTACTATGCATGCTTCGATGTGCATTTATGTTTCTTTCGCACACTTCATCGCTTATGATTTTCATGTTAGAATTTTTTCGTTTTTCTACAGTCTTCTCCTCTTCTCTTCCCCTTCCATCTCCCCCTTTCATCCCCCTCCACCTCCACTAGGTGTGCCGGTATATTGCGCAAGTATCTGCATTAATTGCATCTTGTCTATGCGTATTGCCTATATGGGAGCAGCCATCTATTCAATAAAAATTTCGTTTCTTCTGTGATCAGCTACACCATCACAGAACATCATTCCTTAGAGTCATTTCAAGGTGGCTATGTCAAGAAATTATCGTTAACGAAAAGCCAAAAAAGCTAAATGACTTATGTCATTGCATAATTCTTTTAGATTTTCTTCGAGGTTCGCATTTAGATGCCCTAGAACTGATGGTTTTTTCATATTCCATTCGACTAAAGACTATATTCATCGAAAACTCATTAAGGAAAATATGAAAGCGAAATACTGAATCTTTCAGATATGAACTAAAATGCTTCAACAGTTTGAGGATGGTGCACCATCGCTGAATCACGTTGAAGAAATGCGTAAAGATCATGCACTAAGATTGACAAATGGCAGAAAGACTTGAAAGAGTTGGCACTATATATGTTTCATACAGTTTAACCTACTGGACAAATATGTTGTGTAAATATTCGAGGAGCAACATGGATGTGGCCGCTGCTCTTTTTCCTATGTGAACGACTATCTTTTTTGCCAAAAATGAGTTTATTTTCGAAGAGCTTGTTTAAACGTAGAACAAAATTTAACTCGAAAATTTAAAGAATTCATTTGCATGTCAATAATTTATGTTTATCGAATCAGTCGGAAGCAAAATAGAATTAAATCTTTTCACAATTGGCAAGGATTGGTTTAGTCTCTTCTCCATAAATTTTATCCCATTCGAGATCGTGGTGACTGAAAACAAGATGAAAAGCAACTAGTAAATAATCAAGTTATATATCACACGAAATATTACTATACATAGCTCCCCAATATATCATTATCTGGAAATAAAATTTCGACTGCTTGTGATATACGGGAATGTGTTCACCTGTTTGGCCAGTAGTTCCAACTTGCGAATGACAAAAGGTCTCGTAGAAAGGTTTAATAGGTGCAACATGCATAAACTGGCCATTAACTCCTCCCCCATTCATCTTCGTTTCGAACCGTCATCTTTTTCATCTTTTGATGAATTCTTAGAGTGCTATAAAAATTGCATCCAAGTTTGATTTGGTAACCTCTCTGATTTGATTGGAAATAAGTCGCTTTCATCAGCATTTATGTAAGCTTAGTTATTGGTTTTGGATATTTGGGCAGCCGTTTCGATTGGTGGCTCTAAGTGCAGCAACAGATATCGTAGTAGTCCTCATTGCACGCTTTTCCACCCATTCGAAATTGCACACTGCCAACCTATTGGTCTTATTTTCTCGTTCTTTCAGACGTTAGCCGTTTTGATCTCTAGTGTTATCAAAACCCAATAACGGTTTTAAAACAAATTCCTGGAAAATCTTATAAAATGCGCTTTAGTTCATGAAAATATTCCACATCATTTTTTTTTTTGCTTATCTTTTACCTGCATAAATATTTGTCGCAGAATACCAATTTGCACAAATCAAAGGTGGAAAATATCTACGCCCGTTAAAATGAAAAATTCCATGAGGCACAGATGATGAAAGGATGTGTAATATCATTGTGCTGCCTAAAGGTGAATTCTGTACGAGCAAAAACGAAAAGAAAACCGATTTTTTCCGTTCAGAGACAAATAACGAAAGTCTGGCGCCTTTCCTCATCAACAACTTAGTTTTGCACCTAGTCAGTAATCCGTTGATTGATCGTATAAGCCTCTTCCGAATGGATTGAAAGTCGAGAACAAATTACATGAATTCATGATATTTTACACACGATATACTTAAGACCACTAGTGAATATGGTGCAAAGTTCATCATTTGTTGACCGGCGCTCAAGCGTTGAACTCTTTAATGATATTCGATCTTGAGGCCTGGCCCGATATCGTGAATCCAAGTTTTTTTGACTTTTTATATACCACTTGAATTATTGCGCCATCTCTAGGTTTCCAGCCGTCGCTGCTCTTGTTGGGGTTCGACGTTCTGCTTAAGAGAACTGGAAAGTGTAGTTTTGGACACTCGACTGAAATATTACCGTATAAAGATGAATATACACAGCAGCTGAAGGTATATGCAATGAAAAAAAAAAAGAAAACGGAGAAACAATGAATTGATATGGTATGAAGAATGGAGTCAGGTGGAGTGGGAAACATCGTCATTGCAAGAAGCGTTTGCAACGATTGGCAACGTTGTTATTGCTGCCTGATGTTCTTTCGTGTTAACGCTTATTTAAAGAAATCTTCTAACAATTCGCCTTCATCGCCAATGAAAGTACTGACCTAGAAAACTCTAGTCACTATTGGGAAAAAAAAAGCTTGTATTTTATCACAAAATATTTCGCGTTTGAATAGGAAACTAACCAGCATTGAACTAAATCTTTCCCTTTATTAGCTCCATCACAGAAAGATCACATTATAGGCCTTTACAATTTACTGATTGCATCTATGAGTTTTTTCTTTTTTTTTGAAAAGGAAATACGTTGAATTTCCCATGCGAAAGATTTGCATCATGCTCTATTAGTTCACCAAGTTCAGTAGCACCATGTTTAGCGTAATAACTTACGTACTGAAAATTGTTACGCTGAATTTGGTGTTACTTATTGAAGGTGGATAGGGATTTTTTTTTTGGTAGAATGCAATAGAAAGCTATCTTGAAAGAAAATTGTTTCTTAATTCACGCCACTTCAAGTCTTTTAAAAGTGTTCATTGCTCAAATTAGGTTCCATATAACTTATAAACCCAGCTATAAAACTTAAAATAGCATAGAATTTTGTTTCATTTCATTCAAGTTGAAATTCGTTCAATGCCTCTTAACAGATAATGACCATCAATTCGCTTATGGGACCTTTCGAATAGGCAATTATTACTATTTGAGTGGTCAAACATGTCGGACGTGTTCGGAACTTCGATTTGACATACCCAAACGGCTAAGACTTTTACAAATTTCTTTTTTAATGTATAATTCTTGACACATGCCAAGTTTGCTAATCGACACCAAAAATATGAAATTTGGGATATCTTTTTTGTGGTGACAAATTTAATCGCAAAAATCGAAGTTTTTCACTTAATGAGCAAAATAATGCTCCACTTGAATTTTTTTTTTTCAGTTTCAGAAATGCATCAAAGATTTTCAAGAACGTTGCTCGTTGTTTACTAGAGATTTTAACCTGCATAATCCTATGTCTTCTTTGTTTACTGTTTTCCGCTGATTCGGCTCTCTTTCGTCAGCTTTATAAAAAAGGTGTGTGTTTGTGCCTGCGTCTGTGTCTGTGGTATTGTAGAGCTAGTGCCTTTAGTGTGCATCGAGTAGTGCTCTAGTTAATACGAAAATTATTTAGTCTCTGTTCTCACTAATAAAGTTAAGAAAATTGAAATCGGAATGCTCGTTCAACTTTTTAGCCAAAAAGCATCATAAAGGTAGTATGTTCAATGTTTTGAAGTGAACTGTTTTGCATGTGATGGAAATATGAGGTTTAGAGCGTATCGTAAGGTAATGCGACATCCTTTCGCGACGCCAAAATCATCGACATCAAGGTGCGGCGTCTTTTTCGTCCACAGTCGCCGTTTGTATTATTACAGATCGTAAATTCCGATTAAGCGATAGGTCGCCATAACTTTGCAGAAAGAATTTTATCGTTCTCGCAGCGAACTATTAAAATTCACTTTATTGAATCTAAATTGCAATATTTGGCACATGCTAAAGCACTGCTTAGCACAGCTAAGTGTGAAAAGTAAGAATCATCATTCAAGCATTCAACAGATCGATTCCCATAGATCAGTTCCAATATCAGAAGGCTCAGTCTACATTATTAGAACTTGATTTATTCACTTACTTGCATATTGTTTCCGATAATATGAGTAACTAGAGTGATGTAATTGGGAGCATCTGCTGAGTAGGACATTTTTGATAAAGTGATAAATTTGATTGAATTTGATTGCATTAGGTGTACAAAAATGTTTTTAATTGCTTTCTGATAACGAAGAAATAGGTAGATCGTACTCTTGAGGCGCAAAGATGAGAGCAATAAATATTTGGTTCATTGGTCGCTTTAACTTTTCATATGTGGAGGACAAGCAACAAGCATAGTAATCGCTTTTGCAGCCACATTTCAAAGTGTTTAGCTATAGCTTATGGCTTCCTCACGACAATCGATCTTAAAATTCCATTTTCTTCATTGTAACAGGAAGCGATCGTGAAAGGTATCATGTTCCTCATTTGTATTTTCTCCTCACTTTTCAAGCTCCTAAAGAAAACAGGCCTTTGAGTGACACATGTGCCTTTGCGTAAAGCCTTTAAAAGCGAATATTACGTTAGGCGTTACGGATTCTCCTTTGAAAGATCTCGTGAAAATTTTGGCAGCACTGGAAATTTGCACTTGGAAAAGAAAATTCTACAAGGCACATATATGCACACGATGAGACGGTTGGTTTCTACTCAACAATGCAAATGAAAGGTGTGAATGTACAGTGTGAAAACTGAACCGATCGAACAGGCGTTTGTCTGAAATCAGTGTTTGGCGTCGCTATTTTCATAGAGAAGGAAGGTTGAAATACGTCGTAACATTGCAGCAATGGAGAATGATGCCTAATAGCCTGCACCGCGAGTAAATTCAGCAGCGTTTGCGATGAATGGGGGGTGAGGAGTGGTCGGTATAAAACAGATGGAAGTATGATACAGGGGAAACAGGCGGAGGACAGGGAATGTGAAGGATACAGTGTCGTGGCTAGGAATCCTCGACTTGAAGGTATTATCATTCAAGAAAGTGTCGCATAAGGTGCACACACATTCACAACGGAAATTTTCCTCACTCGTCAAAATGAGGACGAACAATCAAATGTGTCCAGTAGCGATACGCGAACATCGAATGAATTGAGATTTCGCGGTAGCCGGACGCCTTTTTCAACCAGCTTTTATCAAATCCCTCGAGAGGATTTCTAGCATATAGTGTGTATTTTCACAGTATTTTCACCTTAATTTCAAAACTGATAATTAAAATAAGTGTAGGCATTACAATTTTTTTCAGGGAAAAATTACAAGTGACGTCACTGCGTGGTCAACGTGTTAGTATTCCTGGCGATGAAATGAAGTGAACGTACCACAGTGCAAAGTTTGCGAAAGTTTTCATTGACAGCTATGTAATTCTAGGTAGTGAAAAAGAGTGAGTTCTATCGGTTGCACTCTTAAAACTTCAAAGTAGCAGTTGCTAGCAATAACTCTAGTTCCTCATGCTTTCTAAGCGCTTGGATGTCTCACACATATGTGCTCCACTGAATTTGATAGTGGAGTTGTTTCAAACGAAACAAATATTTCTGCGTGAGCAGTCAATTAGCGTTCGTGAATGAAGCGGAAAGACATCATGTTAATTTCAGCGACGACAAGATGCCGAAATGTGCTGTCATAAATGGGAAGACGATACAGGCTGAGCGCGTCGTGAATTGCTGCAGACACGGCGGCAACGCTCACTCTAAGGCGCCGCCAAGGTGTCGCGGCCGCACTCAACTCTTGTCAACTCCACTATTCCTAATACAATCGCTTACTACTCTCGCCTCTCATATTCTCCTCCATAAGCTTTTCTCGAATTGAACAGCTCCAGATCGTCAGGTTCCAGTTGAGGCCAGATGTACTCACCGTTATAAATGATGCCTTCTATAATGATCCCTAGTGCCTTGATGTGAAGCTAAGATGCTTCTTTTGTCCCATGTTTTTATCCTACCTTTTTAATCTAATCCACATTTACTACGCATTTTCAGAAGAAAATAATACAGTATGCTACATTACACTTATATGTTCGGTTTGAGGTTTTTCTTCACCACATAAGAGGCCAGACCGTAGAACTTAAGTAGCGCTTCGACGAAACCGTTGTGTGGCATCTTTGATGTGGTTTCTAAGTAGAATTTCTTAGCAAGTAGAGGAATGACGTTTTAAATTAGCCAGATCTTGCAAAGGATGCAAGCAAAAGAAAACAAAGGAGAGATTTATGCACTACATGGGAGCCCGAGGGAATGAGCCTAGTCACGCTTGAAATACCTGAAGAGAAATTTTTTGAAAATACAGGTGAATGCACAAAATGCTGTTTGATATACTACAAAAATATCACAATCTTCCGAACTTGAACGTGTGAATATGCCACATCCAATTGACGAAAATTCTCAACTCCCATGCATTTGCGTGAGTGAAGGAGAGGAAACGAGAGAGAGAAAGGGGAAGAGAGAGCACATAAATGCAAGAGATCAAAATGCTGAGAAATTGTTCGCTAGCCATTTGGCTACGGTCCATCTTTTCAGAATTTCCCACTTTGTGGTACTTCGCTCGTTCTGCGTTCATCTTTAAGAATCCATCTATCATGAGCACATGTTTTTGATCTCTGCGCGAAGATACTTTTAAATAGATTTTTTTTTCTAAGTAAAAGGCTCTCTAAAAAATTTGGCATGCCGTTTCTTTGTTCATTTGTTCCAAATGCTTAATGAGCAATTAGATATCTCAAAGTTTATTTCTTCGAGCAAATAAAATAAATTCAGAATCATAACTATAATATATAAATGAATCATTCAATTATATCCCCGTAGTACTACTTTTTGCCTTTGTTATTTATCTCTACTAATGATTAGCTTAACGCGCTTTTTTTTTTGATGAGCATACGTTTGCCTCCATTAGGGATCGTAAAAAATTTAAATTGTCGGAGTTATTTCTCCTTTGGGCGTTTATTTCATTGCTTATTAGGCCAATTCATCAGTTTTATGCAGAGAAATTCTTAGGCGCATTTAAGTTGAGAGTGGCCACCTTTCCGTTCCTAGATCAGCGATTTCTCTGCAATTTTTTCATAGCAGAATGAAACGGTAATTCATTTGGTTACATGCGGTTAGCGTCGTTTTCAAGGCTGAATGATGAAATGCCTCAAGACGTTTGTTGGCATTGCTTATTGCCAATTTCATATATCATATATATGTATACAATGTCTCGTATATGATGCAAGCGCATTGCGTATCTTCTCTTGTATTCGCATATCTCAATCCCAATGCGCAGGGATTAATATCCATGTTATTGATAATAATAGACTAGACACCCTATTATGAGTGTTGTCCAATTTTCTGTTCTGTTTACTTTTCATTCTCCGTATTGAAGAACATTAAAAAATAATTTTTTTTTTTTAATTTTTGAGATGATGGTATGAGTTTTTCTCAAAACTGAACTACTTTTTATGCACTCAGTCATTCGATACGATTAAAATTAGCTAAACAAATGAGATAGTCTTATTTCAAACTATTGCGATAAGTCAGTAAATGACTCAATGCACATGAGTGCAACTTTATGGTTCATTTTCGCACCATTTCCGTTTCTTTCTTCTCTCTTTTTCATTGAATTGCACTGCAAACGAGCAATGCTTTCTATAGTTTCCATTTGCAAGCTTATCTCTTCTAAGCGATTGTATTTTTACTTAAGACTTCTATAAATTATTTGCAAAGAACACATATTAGTAAATGTGGATTTACAATTGCGCATCGTACATTGTAAATCCACGATGCGTAGCTACTATATGCATGTTGTCCAATACAGGGCTCACCGTTCTTGCAGACCTCGATTTCCATCCAGAAGTCATAAGTCCGACATCGCCATGAAGTTTAGCATAACCTGATGCACTTCAGATAATGTGAGACCTGAACCACGTCAGCAGGATCTGCACTTTGATTCCAAATATGGGTCTCTTTCTTGGGCATTAGGCCCTCTTGTGCTAATAGCAAGGTTCATCCTTCTCCGCCCACCCCCTTTCTCCCCTCAAAAATTTCTTGTCTCCACTAAATTTCATAGAGGTGCGTTAAGAAGCGTTGAGCATCAAATATGCCATTTAAGAAAAAATCGAAAATTTTGACCTTAAGGGTATCTTTGCTTGTCGTGCGGCAATCGTCCTTGTCTCAATCATCCGCGATTCGTATGCGCATATATAGTCGATTCCACAGGCGATCTTCGTAATGTTTTGCACGAAACCTTGAGCTGGCTTCTTTCCAGAAACGATTTTTTCGTATATTCCAAGAAGTGAATACATTACAAATAGTGCAGTATGTCTATCTTTTTTTGCATATTTCTCTTCATTCACTCAATTTTTACCAGTTGAAGATTTTTCAGTTTTCATTTATGTTTTATGTTCAGGTTATGTGAATATGAACGATTATTAATCTCTATTAATGGATAAATTAGTGTGTTTATTTGTGGAAACAATGCTTTAAGATAGAGTAAGTGTAAGTGCAATTTTTGTGGTTGTTAATAAATCTGAAGATTTTGCCGACTTTTTTGCATTTGTCGTTTTCAATTCTTCTCTTTTGAAGTTATTATATCAACAAAAATATTGCCATTTCAACTTCAAATTGAAATATAGCCTGTTTTCTTTGTGAAGAAAGAGCTGCATAAAATTTGATCCTTTACTGTACTTTTTTTTTCATAAATTGACGCACTTAGAATAATCATTCTCTTTTTTGTGAAAATCGATTGTTGCTTTTCTACTACATGTTGATCGTTTTAACCATCAGAAGATCAAATGGTGTTAAATTTTGCTTAGAATTCATTCTTTCTCTTACCGTATCACATAATTTTCGTGACACATAGACCGTATTGCGCTAGTGGCACAATTTAATTCGCTTAAATAGGATGATTATCAATTTCAACTCTACCGACTTCGCCTCTAGCACCGAATAAACTTTATATATATATATATATATATATATATATATATATATATATATATATATATATATATATATATATATATATATATATATATATATATATATATATGTATATAATATTCATCAAGTGGAAGGTCATTCTTCAATTTAAGACCACTTTTTTTGTGACTGAAAAGAATCCTCTACGAAATTTGGGAAATACTTATGTGCGCGTGTCTGCACGAGAATTTGAATTTTTTGAACAGAAGAAGTAAGACAAAGAAGTTTATAGCCTATCCAAACTACACGTAAGCCATACGATAGCCTCGTTCAAAATTTGTTGTGATAGGTAAAACCCTTAGAAAAACGTCGGAAACTGGTGAAAATTTCAGAAATTTCGAAAATATCCATGAAGAACTAAAATTTTCACCGCTCTCGATCTTTGAGCCTTTTTTTTCCGGGCAAAATCAAACTTCATCGTTTGCGGCCCACTCAGAAAAGCAATTTATAGCAGTTTCACAGCCCATATTTCAGTTCCACTATGTGAAAAGTGATCTCTGACAGCAAGGTAAGTGTTCAGGTGCTATGAGGGGTGTTCAATAAATTGTGGATCAACGGCTTTCGTGCAGAGCAGAGAAGTGGTGACCATTAGAGAGAGCAAAATCTCTACGAACGCCTTAAGGAACGTATAAAAGAGAAGCGTTTTTGCATATATGCAATTGGTATGCTTCTAGCTGTCTAGTGAGGTATCGTCTTGACGAGGGTCGGTTCGGACCTTAGCTGTTCGCAGTCGAACCGCAAAGTGGATCGGGCGTGAGGAGTACCAGGTGCTGGTTGGTGCGAAGGTGACACTAGTCGTGCCAAGGCTCTGTAGGAGCGATCATGTTATCCCATCTGCTCTTACCATTGTTGGTTTTTAAGGCTTAATAAAAATCTTAACTTTTTGTCTTGTTGCCAGATTACGCAGCATCTGGTCGAGGTTCGAAAGAGAAGGGATATGCGGATTTTTTCGGGGGCAAATTAAGGACAGACGGCAAAGAAAATGAAGTCGATATCCTTACACCGCAAATTTAGTAAAAAAAAAATTTAGCAGCGAACTCAAAAATAGTCCACCGCAAGTGTATGATTTGTACAAATATGTTGTACACCATTTCTGTACCTACCACATTTTCGAGTGGAAGTAACAATATTTCCAATAAGTAACCTGTCTCCAATGTCCTCCCTTTTTGAAATCTTACGAAATATTGAACTTTGGTGGTTTATTCCAGGTAATGCCATTTACGTGCTGACAGAGATGTATGTGGATGTGTATGTTTTGCTTGACTGATACTTCCAGGTTGTGGCCCACAAAGCTACGGTAATCAAATTTGGTGGGCGTATTCTACGCTATAGGGCGAGCAACCAATTTGCAATTCAATTACGATTCTCTATGAGTTATTGATGTTTAAAGGCAGCATGAAATTCGCTAGCCAGTTTTGCCCTGCGAGCGATTGATTGCCGCAGAAAGATGGATTCCGTGATTGAGGATTTATAGAATGGATCGATTTCGTATGGAATGCCGTATTTGAAATGATTTTTTAATTCTTTTGAGATACTTAGGTAACTAGTTGGCCTATTACGATGAAATAAAAAAAACATTTATTTTATCAGCCTTTAGAGCATTCTTCTCAAGTTGTTTTGTCTTGAATCTGAGTGATCTGAATGTATTTCGCTAAATGTTCATAATTTAATTGAATATGTATTCAAGTTCACCAATAACAAGAGTAGATCATAAACTAGACGAGTAACAACTCGCTCTATAAAGGAATTGATGCAATTGCAATGCGAGCGATAAACACGTAAAACAGCTAGCAACGTAGGGCAACGAATGCACCGTCACTTTGTTGGATAGCGATGTGGGCGACACAATTTGGCGACGATAAATTTTTATTAGTTAGAAGCGTAGCAACGAATGTGTCCGCTCCTGCTGATGCGATTTTGATCATCGTTACTATTTTTCATTCGCCAATTGGTAGCGCTTTCCTTTCTTTCTTCTGATATGATGTTTACACCTCTTCTCCAAGTTTTTCGGGCCATTGTTACTCAAAAATATCACCAATGCAAACATATTTATTTGTTCAGTAAGCAAAATACTGTCTAGTATCAGCAACATCGATCCGTGTAATTTTCGTCACTATGTGGCCGATCAGTGATGAATGAACTTTCGACGACTTTCTTTCATGAGAGAGAGAAAGGGAGAGAGAGTAAGAAGACAACTGATCCGGCAAGTCCGGCAAAATCTTAGGATCCGACAAAATCTTGCTTTTGCGGAGCGAAATGCCTTTTATGCAAAATGCAGGAAGTCCGTGAGTCGAAACATTGTACAAAGTTTCAGTCGTTGCGTGAAAATTACCCATAGCCGATCATTTATGACATTATAGAGATCTATTGCAGAAACGTCTGCCGCAATTCGGACACTTCAACAAGGTGCAAAGATGAAGAGGTCATCGGTGACTTCAGTGATTAGCGTGAACACGGGAAGCCGCGCAACGGTAATCGAGGAGAACGAGTTACGCAACGAGCGGATCAAGAAGGCGGCTCTATTGCATGAAGCTCTCTCGCAAGCAGGAGCTGTAAGAGCTCAAAAACGGAAACAGGTTTATGTTTAAGCGTTTTTTCTAGATTTTGATGCTGTTATCGTCGTGCACTTGTTCGTGGGGCTTTGCCGATTTTTTCCTGAAAATTTCGAAGTATTAAAAGATAAGTTAATCGATATAAGAACAGGGAACATCCATGCTAATGCTGGAATTCATGAAATCGTGAAATGTTGAATTGTTTTTGTGGATTAAATGCATGAGTACAAACTCTATTCATTTATTGCAATAGATCCATTTCTAGACTGAATTGATACCTGATGGGGTTGCAGTTTATTGTTCGATCGTTCGAATATCACAAAACATTTGAACATTTAGGTCCGTTAAAGCTTCAGTCAGCGAATTTGGGTTTACTATGACCTGAATTTGAACTCGTTTAAATTGGAATTCAAAAAGATTGAGATTTGAGTTTACACCTCAGTTGATTTGCATGTGAATCTGTTTCGCCTGAATTTGTATGTACATCCTCTTCTATGTGAATCGAGCGTTGATCAGAAACACGAAATAAGATCATATTTCCGTTAAAAATTTAGAGTGCCACAGCATACTTCATGCTGCTTGTAGCTGTCTTAATAATTCGATTCGCCTCGCAGAGGTCATAATTTACAGCTTAATATTAAATAAACTCGAATTGTCTGAAAGAAATTAAAAAACCTCAGGTGCTGAATTGTTAGAACTCGATAGTCGAACGGTAGAACATTAAGAGTTGCCCATGAAATAGCTGCCAAATTCGTGTAACGTTTCAAATTCACTTTTATGATACCGCTCAACTGCGTATGTTCCGATCAGTGAGGGACAACGTTTCACTCAGCTCATTTCGCGCATTATTCTTTTTATGCTTTATATTTAAATCGATGTCAGAAATTTAATGCAAACATTTCAAAGTCATATTTTAGTGAAAACCTTCCGGTCCTGATTATCATAGAGGATAGAAAAGTGAGAACTTCATTTGACGGGGCTGAAAAATTTTACGCTTAATATTATGCTTGTTTTGTTAGCACCAACTTTCGAATGATTAGCGTTCATTGATTATTGCATCAAACCGATCAAGATGTGATTGCTAGACGAGGGAACAAAGGAGGGGTGCAAGCTGCACATATGGTGTGGTGGATATCCACCAATAGAAGAACGTCATCAGTCAACCAAAAGGCGTCGATGACTTTGTTCCAGCCCGCGTCGAGTCAATTTTATTGCCTCTAACCCTCCTGGCTGAGCGTTTAGCGGCCTCTTCGGTTGTGATGTGTTCTCCTTTTCAGCGGCTAGTCTAAAGCACAACGAGCTTGTTCGATGTGCATTTACCCGTATATTTTGCGATTTGGCTCGGCAACGCACTTTTATGAGCAAATAATGAAGCGGAGTTAGTACCGTGTTGACGAACACTACCTAGTTCATTCACTCATACACAGCACGCTTTTCGCCGTATCGTGCTAAAAGGATGTGCCATTTGCATGATGACATTTTTAATTCGTCTTTATTCGTCGTTTATGAGTAATCGGCTAACTCATTCATATCCATATCGATATATTCCAAAATGTTTCCTTTTCTTTCACTCCAGTTTAAGGTTTTTCCTGCACCTGCATCGCCTTGTACAGATCGCCATATTTCTACCTGCACGTACTTACGTCGCATGCAAGCCTATAAATCGGTTGCAAAATCTTCGATCAAAACTCGTTCTTTTTCTCACTCGATACGGTTAAAAACCTTGTTTATAATATTGTATGCTATTATTCATTAACAATTTTAAAAATACATCGGTGAGAGTACGCAGTGATATGTTTTTATGATAAAAAATTTCCGCGCTTGTATATGTGCAAGAAAAAAGGATTAAATAACGATTAAATGACGTCATCAAGAGAGTATTTTATTTTTCTCATTTATTGATGGCATAGATAAAAGGGGTGACTGCAGACAACAGTCAAACAAATCACGTTTACGACCGATCGGTGTTCTTATACTATCTGCGCGTTGAGGCCAATCCACCGTGTTAAATTACTATCAACGATATACCTTGAAACAAAAACGCTTGAAATTTTCTTCGATACGTTTTTGTCAATTTGCATATGCGAAATGTGTTAGAGTGAAGTAGTGTCGATACATATTTAAGCGTATTTATTTACTTCATTTCGGACAGATTACAACTTGGAAACCGTTGAAGTTAAAGTTGTGAAATTTGGCGAGAACAGTGTACCTCACAGATTGATCATCTCTATAGTCTTTCAAGTTGATCGATGAACTCGAAAGGCACATTGAGATGACAAAAAGTTTTATGCACATTACAGTACTGGAATCACAAAAAAAAAACGGATCCGTTTTGCCGGAATTTTTTTTGGACCCTCAGATAGGTGAAAATACGAAAGCATTTTTCTTCATATTTTATCATTTATTGATAACCTATATAAAGTTGGTTGATTAATCGAATACAATGCAAAAGCGCATTTTTTACTCATCTTGTTGATATAAACTGCTTTCATTATTTATTCTTTTATTAAGCATGACATTGTAAACGCTAAAACTCGTTGAATTTAGGTGATTCATCAAAAAATAAAATGTAGAGCATTTCTCACGGAATGGATCAGATTAATTATGCTGGTGAGGGGGAGAGGGGAAAGTCTGGCGAAACCAGAGCTACAATGCATACACGATTTTCTTCTCCTTATCGAATTTTTTAAGCAGCGAGTTTGTTGCTACGCATCTAATGCTTAAATAGATATCTTTAAGAGCCATCTGCAGCCGCTTATATTGTAAGACTTCAATTCGATGGTGTGGGGGGAGGGTTAGTAAGGGGAGCTGCATTTAATTGGGAGAGAGGGACTCTTTCAACTTTGAGCTCTAGAAATGGGATTTTATATGCCGGAGGACTATCTTCAATGCTTTGCTGTATATAGGAGTTAAGGGGCGAGTCGATGTTGACTACATGATATAATCACCTGTAATAAATGAGCTATTTGGGGCCGTTTTGATGAGGAGTTGCAGCCGCTGTCGTTTATCAGTCAATAGCAGTGCAGTGGGGTGCAGCACGGCGAAGGGGCGAAAGATGGTCACTGATAAAATCATCGTGTTGTGGCAATGTTTTCTGGGTGCCAACCATCGCATTGTCACCCCGATATGCACTTCTTTTTGTCTCTCATGTTTTTAACAGTTTTCTTTTTTCTTTGTTTTTGTTTTCTATCACTCAGTCCACTCTTTACTAAAAGATTTTCATATCATTTATTATCATGACCGATAGAAGTGAAAAAGAATTTTAAAAAGTCAAGACTAAATCCGAATAAGTTAATTTCGCTTGCGGCTGCATTGCTGGTTTGTGCGTTTTCCTAAAATAATTAATTGTGTTTATATATGCGCTCTTCATACTTTTCTTTTTGGTGAAGTTTCTCTGCCTCTTTTGGGGTGGCATTAAAAATGCCAACGAGCCGGGGAGAGGGGTGGGAATGTGATTCCTCATTGAAGTTTTTTTGGTCGTATGGATATTATGAAGACAAAATTTTGCTTTAATTCCAATGCAACCTTAGGATGTTTCGATTAATTTGTAATGGATTTATTGATGTTTTTTAGGCTTCGAAATATGTAGATATCTGAATGTGATTCATATTTTTATAGATCCAGGAATTACGAAACTATGTTGGTTTGTTTATTTCTTCGTGGGTTGCCTAGACTCTACCCCCTCCCTTCGCCTTCTCTGAAGCAGTGCTGATCACTATAGTGACTTCTTCGAGACGCCTGGCTTTATCCACAGGGGTTGTAAGAACTTACGGGCGAGTCCCTTCCTAGCTGTTTTGCCCAGATCTGCCTGTTGAATATTTTTTCTCGACCTACTGAGCTTGCTCTAAAATGTTTGAATATTGCGCATAGCGATTCTCTGGTAGCTTTTCTTTTGGAGCTGAAGTTCGGAAATTTTCATTTCGAAAAAACTTCAGATTATTGTTTTCTCTCAATTTCTTAATTTTTCTTCTTTCGAGTTCCACCTTCATTTGATGTTATTTTCTAGAAAGCAATGTTTTCAAATGAGGCGGTCGAATGTCGTGGAGAGGAGCATCTACACAAAGAATGCCCTGCTAAAGAGTAAACTCATCTTTTTCCTTATTTATAGTTTGAATAAACCTTCATTGTTCGACCATTCCGATTTGTTCGACCAGTCGGGCTTGTTCGAACTCTTCATTCGAGATTAATGCATTAAACGAAACATCCTTTTTTCAATTTTTTCGCTACGGTAAATTAATTTGGGGCAAGCAATCGAGCTAGATATATAGAATTCAAGCGACTTAATTTACACGGCTCACCCATTTCAAACGCATAGATTGAAAACTAACATATTGAACAATCAATGTTACATAAGCTATATAATGAAATATATGCTTTACGCATTAGTTGATTATAATCACTTTTTTTTCAAATTTTATAGAACAGTGATAAGAACAATGACGAATTTAGTTAAGTGCAATAAAAGCGAAATAAGTTTATGTATTATGCGGTTTATAGTATTCAGATAGAGGTAATCAATTATAAAACTTTTCGATGATTATCAGTATTGATCTTATCGCACAATAGGGAAGAAAATTTATATTTCCAATGGCGTTCAGAAGTAGTTACGCTTCATGAGTGGTGGTAGTTGCTGGTTCTTAAAAACAACAACCAATCGGGTGTCTGTATTTCCATCACATACTACGGTCCTCCCATGCGTCCCGTAATTGTGCCGAATACTTTCATCAGTTTATCAGCAGTATAAGTAATGGGAATGAAGAAAAATCACATGCATCATTATCGCTTTGTATAACGATAATTATTCAGTCACTGTGAGCTTGTCTTAGCAACGTAGAAAAACGATTTCATGACGAAGGATTCCCTTAGACAAATTTGCTGCAGTTTTATGCAGAAGCTAGCTTAAAATTTCTGAGTTCTGTTTTACTCTCGGTCGTTAAATTTATTGATGAGTAGTCGAAACCTTTAAATAAATACATGGAAACAGTTTTCGGTAAAGATTTTTCGATTTATGAAGATTGTTTTTGAAATGGAGAATGAAACTTTGTCTAGAGGTTATAAATCTAAGAAGCGTGCATAATAGCCTTGTTTCTTCAAGTAAATTCTTGGATTAGCCTATACGCTTAAAGTATTTACCACCTCTCAATTTCCGGCATAGGGCGGAAACAGTTAGCGGCGGAAGTGAAGCCAAAAAAGCAAGAAATTTTCATAGTTATTTCTGGATCAGCGGTTTAGTTGAAGTTAGGGTTATTGTACCGTGCAAGCATTAGATTGCAAATAAATACGGCATCAACAAGCAAGCTTGATTTCTCTAAGAGTTCTTCAGGAGCGCGGTTTTAGGTACGGTGGATAAGAATAAAGACAAAACAATGTGCTGGTTTCTGCAAACAGGATTTTGAGTTGATGCGATTGATAAAGACAGACAATTGTTTCATATGGCAGGTAATAACCAAAATTTTCTGTCACATACATTGTCGAGGTGTGATTATCAACCAGTTTAAGGGAATGCGACGAAGGTGCAGCAGAAAATATCGTCATTTCTGAGCGGTCAACGAAGCAGCTCATCAAGCATAAAAGCTATGTATCTGCAATCAAAGAGCATTTCCTTTTCCCACTTTTAGAGGTTATATATTACGTAAAAGATTTCCATATTCATTACTCAAATCTAATGTAATATCGATTTTCCACTTTGAAATGTAACTCTTAATGAAAATAACAAATATTTGAAATCTTCAATAAAAATTCAACTTAGCCCGTGTCTTCAGTGCAACATGGCAATAACCTATGGGTTTTCATTTTTCAATTGACGATGAAGATTGCTAATTATTTCTACGGGCCATGAACGTCTCTATATATCTTTAACTTACTCGAAATTGTTTACAGAGTGAAACTTTGTCCAAGTTCTTAGAAGTACACAACATTGTTTGATTTAGAGTGATTATTATAGATAAAAGTGATATTTATTGGCAATCTTTGCTATGTTTTCTAATAATTTAAGCGTTGTAGCATTTTATACTGTATACCTTGATTGCAATATTTCATTGGTGCATTCACTTCCACAAATTTGCTCCCCCTTCCCTCATCTTTCTAAATTTTGAAATTCGCATAAGTTTATACTGTCAGATTTAATATTCTCCATCTCCCTACAGATTTATTCCCACTGTGTTGTTTTGTAATGAATTTCTTCTTCGTTCGTTGGGAGCGAAGACGATAATAAGAACTGATTGCAGCTAATGCTAAAGAAATGTGAGGCCGCCACGTGGAGTATGTCATCGGAAGCATTTGCGATGGATGATGTTGTTGAGGTTAATAACTCTTCCTTTCGATAGCTTCCTCATTTCATTGATAATAATATCATACGTTTATATTAATGTAAAGCGTGGGCTTAAGTTTGCATCGCATTATTAAATTTCGAAAATGTTGTTTAAGTTTGCATTGCGTTATTCAATTTTGCAAAGCGTTGTTCAAGTTTGCAAGTTTTCAACGAGTTATGCGGTCATATCTTACGGGAACGTTTACTTTCGGAAAGAATTTACTGAACATAAGGAGAAGCTATGGTGATCCTGAATAGACGAAAATTTTTCCTACTTTCGGTGAAAATTGCAAACGTTCGCTTGTCGTCAACGAAACAGAACGACTATTCGCCACTTCAATTTATTGTTTCTAGTCGCTTTCTATCACATCGGAGTCACTTTCTTGTCTGCGGTTATAGATTTTCGAACTTTATATTATCATGCTTACACAGAGTGAACTGTAATATAGTTTATGCAGAATATGTAAGAAACTTGAGAAGTTTTGCTCTTTTTTCTAACCCTTTCACCTGCAACAATCGCCCTTTATATCACTTTGCTTTTCACATCGTCATTCGCATTTAACGCAAGTCTTTGCAGCATTGATAAAATGTTCATCGCTGGAGCTATATAATTAAGACCTCATGTTAGGAACTTATACAAAAAGTGGGAACAGTTATGATGATGTTTACTTATATAAAAATAAAATCTGAAATTATTACAGATGATTAATGAAATGTCTGCAACGAATGGGCCAATCGAATTCGCAAATAGTGAGCTTGATGCTCTGTTATTCAATACGATTCTGATGTTGAGGATTCACCTCATTGAGCTACTAAAGGTGGCTGACTTATGCAACGATTTCAAGACGAAATATACTCGTACGTTTTGCAATATTTTCAGCTCAATTTATTTCACTAATTCATTTATAAAGCTTTAATTCTTTTTGAAAAAATGTGATCCTTTTATTATCGCATATCTCATTTAATTTGTATTGCATTACCTCAGACAGAACCATCTTACCAAAAACTTTATGAATTCTTACTTCATTAGCTTATTGTGAGTCGTCTCTGTGCGAAAAAGAGCACTTCTTCGATAATATAAAGTAGTGTGTTTCTGTTTTCACAGGAAGCTCGTCACTGTTACCATTTCCATGATAATCGATGCCCGTATGCAAATCAACTGGTACATTAGATAGAATATAATCAGGTATTTCTGAGAGTATTCCAAAGACCGCTAAATAATTTTTTTAAATGTTTAGAAATATGAGAATGGTGTTCTGAATTTTAGAATCGCTAAAAAAGAAAATGAACCAAGAGTCGATAATTGGATCTGGCGGTGATAGCGATGAAGATATAGGACCATCTACTGCGATTACTGAGTTGCCTTCACAGGTGATACTTTCAAATAATTAAGCGAAATTTTTGACGAGAGGTTTGACTATATGCAAATCTCCCAAAATATTACTTTGCAGTATATTCGTCGATAGTTCAGAGGAACTCTCACATCTGATATAATTGATTTTCGGTAACTGACGTCTATGTTTTAGGTTTACACTAAATGCTAGGGAAGAGTTGATTTTTTGGTCTTCATTGCTTTTGAAATATTGTGCGTAATAGTAATTACAGTAACAATAAGAAGCTAGACACTTTGTAAGGAGCGACAATTGTCTCTTATTTTATTATGACGATGGAGTGTCGCTCTGTGAATATATATATATATATATATATATATATATATATATATATATATTTTTTTTTTTCAGCTCAGCCATAGTATTCTCACTGTGCCTCAAGGGGCCAATAGAACGATCGCTATGCTGGCAACAGCAAATGGAATGGTTCGATTTTAAACCTTTCCCGAATCGTTCAATATTGAGATTTGTGAAGTTGGTCTTTTAGTTTCTTGAAAATTTTCACTTCTACTGGCGAATTTTGGGACACTTCAGTGGAATTTTTGAAATCTAAAATATACGTTGCTCTAGAACAAAATTTATGAGCGACAAAATTACCCACAATTGAGTTTTTATTTTCGTGATATTGGCCATCGAAATAATCTTCTGTGAAAGATAAGTCTTACATCGAAACGGATTGAAGTACAATTTTATAGTTACGAGAGTGAAATAATGATTATTTACTTGCGAAAGCATTGAGGAATGACTGATTTTAGCAGAACAAAAATGTTGTTGAAGCTTAAATTATTCCTTTGCAGGTCTCTATCCCTCTTAGCCTTTGGGACACTACCTCAATTCATCCGTCGACATTTTGTGCCTCAACTGCCGAAGAAGGCTGCAGCTCGAATTGCGATAAAGGCGCAAGCACTTCTGATGTATTATTCCGTGAATTTTTTTATAGAAAATATTTTAGACTCTGTTGTGGATTGCATGGAAGATTTTTTGATAGTGTCGGAATACATCACTAGGTGCTATTTTTATGTTTAAAAATTTTACCCATATTCATGGACAAGAGTGAAAATTTCACGCTCCCCACTCCATTTACATATCTCTTCATGTCGTGCACCTGAAGCTGTCTTGCTCAAATATTGCAAGTTAGAGCATATTTCCACCAATGTTTCAGGTTGTGAAAGTATTATCCACGGAAATGGGAGGCCGTCCGATATGGGCTCTAACTACGTTGTTTGCTAGCCGAAATTGCCTTTGATTTAAAACATTCCAACAGCTCTAAATCAAATGAGAGTTTTTTAATGTGATTCAGCATTTCATAGGTTCATTCATAGTCCAGGCTTGCAGGCCTATTCATGATTCAAACTTACAGGCCCATTCACAATTCAGGTTTATAAATCCATTCATGATTCGGCGCACTTGCAGAGGACCAGTAGTGATCGACATACTAAGAGTGTGATCGAGTGCAGCACGCTGCAATCCTATGCAGCTCGAACGTTCCCCGACGAAGATGCCATCGATGCCAGGAGGAAATGTTTGCTACCTGCTAAGGCCGTTGATATGCTTAAATCATGGCTCTTCCTCCATGCTTCTGTTAGCTTACTTTTATTTCCTTTCAGACTTATCCGCGAACGGATGTTGAACAAAATTTATAACTTCGAACGGGGGAGGGGGGCTGGAGGTTGGACATTTCCGATCGGTTAATGAATAACGATTAGTCACGTGAGCAGTATGCTATTATACAAATTTCATGTTTTAATTATTTCAGCACCCATATCCATCCGAAGAGCAGAAGGCTCTACTTTCAAAAGAAACCGGTCTTCAAATGGTGCAAATAAACAACTGGTAAGTCCATGATATATGAAGCTACATTGCAATATTGAAAAAAAAACACTTTCTTACTCTGTTTTTTCGATTTTTAATGCAACAAATGAAACAGCAATGGTCATTTCTTAAGCCTAAAACGTTTTTGATAGCCTAGGTTTATAAACGCTAGAAGACGAATATTGCCTTCAAAGGTGGATATTTGTTCAAATGACGAAATGGATGCAACAGTACGACAATTCGGTGAGTGGAACAGGGGTACAAAAAGGCTACGAAGGGAATCAAAGAGGTGAGTGAACATCAACTTTCAAATGACTTGGTTGTAAAAAAATAAGCGAACAGTTGTCTCCTCTAGCACCTTTGATTGTGTTATGAGGGTAGCTTTCAATTACAATAATATAGACAGAAGGAGGTTTGCTTATAAGGGCTTGAACATTTACGAAATCAAACAAAAGTCATAGTTTCCATTGGCAACAGGTTGTAAGTATGGAAAAAACCAGTTATGTTTTCCATTTAAAAGCTTTCATTGTTTTAAGTTGGAAGTTCGGTTGTTGAAGTTCACAAGACAAAGAAGTGGGTAGTTTCTAGCTCGATTTTTATGCGATCATTTCACCGCCATTAAGATGAATCGCAGTGCGCTAATCTGAAAACTATATGATGATTCGATACATAGGCTAATCTGACAGTTCTACTAGTAATTTTTCTCGTAAAAGGTAGCCTATCGATGTCCACGTCAGGTTTGTGTGTACATCTTTTAAGTGTGCTTTCAAGGAAATAGAGTCTAAAAATATTTGGTGGTTTGCTTGAGGCAACTCCAGAAAGGAATTTCTGCATCTTGCCCAACAATGAAGGCATGGCATACAAAGCATGACGCAATGGGAGTTGAGGTAATTTTGTTTGAATGAGCTTCATTGATGGACATATTTCTTATATGGGGCAAGAAAACTAGGAAAGACCGTAAGGCTACAATAATAGTAGCCGTTATTGCGAATGAAGAAATTACGCGGAAACGGCTCGAACCATGAACAGTGAAAAAGACCTTTCTGCTCAAAAGGGCATCCGTCTACTTCATTTGAAGACAGAAAAGCCTGCGTAAGTCTGTTGTACTGAAATCAACAGTTTCTTTTTTTTCGGATGCAAAGCCGTAATTAGTGAGAAGTAAGCCAGAGAACATATTTTACAATGAATCCTCCGGTCAAATATATTCAATTACTGCATACTAGCGGGCAACAGTAATAGATTTTGCTTGCAGCAACAATCATGTTCATCATAGCGTTACGAATCTCTTCGTTGCGGACGACACCTCACCAAAAATAGAGCGCTAATTTGAAGTATATAAATCGCTTATATATAATAATCATTGTATTCAATGGTTGTTAAGTTTTTTTTTTTTTTTTCATTATCTCTGTGATAAATTCTTTTGCTTCATAGTTTTATTTGTTTGCCTTCTCAATACGAAATATTTTTACGACTTTCATAAAATTTTGTCACCGAACTGCATCAAATACAACACACTGAATATAATATACAGCCAAACATTGAGCTCATAGGTTTCATGAGAGGTAGACTTTTTCTCTTTAACTATCGATATTGTTTTGAATTTAGGTCATTGCTCGTATTACCTTTGCCGATGTGTTGTGGCACAGTAATTTCAAGCTTTGGCGCAAATTTTTTCATCTTAGTCGAAATTCGTTCTATTACATAAAAGGTTGTTTCATAGAATAATTTAGCAAGAGGAGATTCATCCGCTTTCAACGAGTAGACGATGAGAGACGTGGAATTGAAATCAAAAGAACTTGGATTTCAAGGTCAACGCTCGGAAGAAACACTCCTCTACCACCCTTCCCCCTCCCTCCCCTCCCTCCCCCCTCCCCCGCACTCTTCTGTCCTACTCAACTCGTAATTTTCGTATTTCGGTGCTTTTAGGGCCTAGATTTTTACCATTGCAGTTTTTTATATTCGCTGGAGGAGATATGCAAGGCTCGCAGCATATGCATTCATGCGTAGGCACTTATCATCTTTGATACATTACAGTTCGGCAGGAAGATGGCCAACCTGTCGACTTGTCGTTCTCAGCATTTATCCCTCTTGAAATTCTACACTGCTTCAAGGATTAAAAGCATGAGAGTATTAGTTTTTTTGGTGTAGTAAGCTGTTTCTTGCATTTCTTTTTGTCATGCATAGTCAGTTTTGTAAGGTGTCCGAGCACAGATTACACAAGATGCCGTTATCATCTAATATTGCAGATCACAATTCAAAAACGGTAGTCGATGCAGTAATCCAGTAAACATTTCTATAATATGTGATATGCTTGATTTTGCTCTTTCAAAAGTAGATGAAAAGAAGCATATGCAGAATTTTTTAACGCATATCATAGGCATCTTTTTTTTTTTTTGCAACTGAACAAAAAAAAATCAGCAATAAGCGATGATCTTTTCAAAATTTTTATTGGAAACTGCATAGAAATATAATAAAAAGAAATTCTTAAACAATATCTAAGTGACTCATTAATAAGAGTTCAGCTAATCTATAAAACAAAACCAATTAATTGCATATTCAAATCGAACAATTAGTTCCTTTTTTTTTGCGTTTGCAAAATAATGTTCGATTCATTGCTTAGTGAAAAAAAAATTTTTTTTTTTTTAGAAAAAAAAAACGCATTGATATAACATTGGTGCATAATATTCATATGAAATAAAAATCCTCCGCATTGTCATGTTGTTGCCATAAAAAATAGAAAATATGCAGTTCCTGAAATATAGTTTAGACTCAAATATGAGTTTCGACTAGTAAAGGCAAATCGAGAGAGAAATTTCGAGCACTTTGATGATAAAATTCGACATCGCGATAAAGTTACTATAACTCTAATATGATTAATGTTGATTTTAGTGTTGCTAAAATATCGTTATTACATAAAGTCAACTTCATTAAGAAAACTTCAGTGTTCGGCTTTATTTTCTAGCACTCTATAAAAGATCGTTGATTACATGATAAACGAAAAACTTTTAACAGTCGTTATTATATTTAATTGTTTTTGTTAATCGCTGATAAATTTCGACGAAAAAAAAAAAGTTGAATTCTTTGAATTGTTTATGCATATAAAAAGCAAATTCGAATCTTTGAGTACTAAATAAAATCTCTTTGGAAAAAAGTTTGAAACTTGAAATGTTTACGTCATTGTGAGAGATAAAATCCGATTGCTTTTGTTCGGGAAATTTAAAGAAGTTATTTGTTAGACGTCATTACTGCTTAGGTACCGAAACTAGTACAGCCTTACAATCTGTCACTGATTGTATCTCTAAACTAATCACCTAGTTATTTTGAAATGAATTTCTTGTGGATTAATGAGGCAATATAACTCGAGTAATAATAGCATCGTCGAAACATTTAGCACGATCAAATGAAACCTCTAGTTAGCCCTCGAAGGCATCGCAGATTCCCTTTTACTCAGTTCGGCGTTGTTCTCGAAGTACTTTCGTCTTTCAGCGACCGGCGTTAAATGTGTTATGACATCCGCAATTTCCTCTGTTGCCTATAGTAATCATTTTCAGCATGTCAGTTATGAACACTTCAAATAAAACAATAAACTTTAACAAATTATAACACCATTACATGGTGGATTTTAGCTCTATTATTAAAACTATCTGGATAACACTCCGTCCTTCTATATAATGACTGCCAGTGTTCGTCTGCCTGCCTATCATTTTAATTGTAAATTCCGCCCAACACGGTCGGTCATTAACTCGGTTGGTAATTCAATCTAATTTACATGCTGAACAGACCTCACTCTAACAATAAACTTACCAACAAACGTCATGATGTCCATAATTTTTGAGAAGTGCTGATCGGTACTTTCAAAATGATTGAAAGTTTTTGCTTCTTGCTGTGACTCAGCATCAATTCATTGCTATGCATCAACAACCACTTATTAAAGTTTTTCTTCATTAACGAAACAAAAGTCGGCAGATTTCATGTAAAGCTGAAAATAAAAATTCAAACATATCACCTTCTCGATTTCGTTGCGAGAAATGTGCTCGGTGTTTTCATGAACTGATTGTTCAACTTCAGCCGCTATGCTTTCCTGTAAGACAGGCTCCTCTCGTGCAACGGCTTTAGCCTGTATGAATTGCCTTCAGATATTCTTAATTCACAACTCCTGATTCTAATTTTAGAAAACAAAAATTCTCGCAACTAGTTCACTATGTGCTGCTCCAAACTGGAAATATTGTCAACCTCTATTCATATCCTGCACCAGCCCCTCATTTCCATTTTGCACCCAAATTTGCAAGTAAATATATTGGATCGCAAAATGAACGAAACCAAGGAAGTTCACTTTTTCTCTGTTCCATTACTCAGTAAAAACTCGTAGATACTCACTCGTACACTGCAAAATTTTTTAAATGAAATTATCCCCTATAATGCAGCTACATTAACATAAATTTTAAAAAGCTAAAGAAAATAATCGGCTCATTTAAGTCACATGCGTTATTTCAAATGAGGGACTCTAAGTCATGCAAGATATGCATACAAAAAACATGCATATAGTAAATTTGTAGTGGCCACAAAAATCACCTGAAATCTATCAAGTGGAACGAACATAGCGGAAAGAGAATTCGAACAATGAGAAATAATTTCAAGAACGACGTAACATTTGGCTGATATTTCCTTCTGAATGCTTCTTCTTCAAAACGAAATTTAAATCCGATCCCAAAATTTAGCATATTCGACCATAGTAGAGCACTACAATGTTAAAACTCAAATAGCTCACCTGAGCAACCTCTTGTTGCACGTTTGGTTCCGACTTCACTGCCTTTGCTGGAATTGAGTGCAAGTCATTTGTATGAAGCGAGTAAATTTCTTTCTGGGGTGGATATTTCAAGAAAATTATTATACTTTTCAGGAAATCTCGAATATTGCATTTTTCTCTCACGTATGTTTTATTCCTAAGTTAAGTTTCTGCTGCTGCTAATGCTGCGGTATAAGGGAAACGATAGTGAATGTATGTGGCATCAAGGATCCGAAAGAGCACTTCCGACAAGCACATGAAAATATCAATTACAGACGCCATAAATCCCATATCATTAACGAGTTTTTAAACAGACTAACTCTGTGATGAGCGAAAATAGGATAACATTAAGACGTCTTATGCAAGAAATAATTGCTACAGAAATCATTCGCTGTTACCATTTAAATTATAAAATTTGAGATAACAATAGAGGCCCTATCAATTACTTGGACCAATCTCAAGAATTCTTCATCCAACTTCTTGTAATAGGGCTAGAGTTTAGCTAAATCACCAGCCGATGCATGAATGACTTACTTGACCGGCGCCGAGCAATTGGCGCCTTCGGCGCGCTCTCCGTTTGCTCGAACATCTTCCTTCTTTGCGATACCGGCACATCATCTATCATCACTTCCTCAACGGTGTAATTCTGCGAGTAAATAACATCAGGCGTCTTGGATTTCGCTTCATTTACTTTGTTTTCTTCCGCATGATGTTCATTCTTTTCCTCCGCAACATTTACCTATCAACAGAGATGAGTTGTTTCTGCAAACTTTTCAGTTAGGTGAACATTGCTTGCGTTGCGCTATCACTGTTTTGCCTCATCAAAGCAATATCGCTTTTCGCAGGATTGCATCCATGTATTCCATTTTTGAAATTGAAATAATCAAAATCCACCACGAATGCTGTCAATATGACAGTTACGTATTTCATATCAGGAAAAATTTGAAGACTACCTTCTCATTTGATGTATTCGTTGGCGCAGTCGCTGTAAGCTTCACTGAATGCTTCGCTACCTCCTGAAACGAATGAAGCGATAGTTTTCACTGGAAAAAAAGACAACTCTTCAAAAGAACATTAACACAATTTTTATATGTGATGTAGTATAAGTCAGAAAATCATGTCTTCTAAATACATTAACTTCGGTGCTTATTGATTTTTTGTGTCGCTCATTGATGAGAATGCCACTTTGTTGTCTGTTGAGTGCAAAAGGTACCGGGAGTATAGTGCATAGAAATACCCGAGAAGTACAAACAATGTAACAAAAACGGTGAATAAAATATTTAGGAAGAGTGTCGAAGAAATAAGTGGGAAAAAGGAATGCGAAATATGTGCAATAAATTTTTCAGCAAACCTGGTGGGCTACTCTGATAACATGTCTTTCACGTGTGATGGGCATCTCGGTGGGTACCGGAGAAAGTGGATGCGGATCGCCCGGTGTATATGGAGCCTGACCCCATAATTTCACGAACTGTCGTACATTCGTCACCACTCGCACTGACGATGAATTATTTGTCTTGACGGTTAGCGGCCGCGGTGGTAAGTAGACGTGTTGCGGTGGGGACAGAGGTGATGACTGAGTTGTTGATGATTTATATGACTGCGGTGATACAAGTGGTTCGACTACTGAACAGCAACTATGTCACAAAACAATCCACATCGGTATTGTAAAATTTATACTTAGGATTATAAGAAAACCAATGACTTGAATAAGTTCCTTGGTGAAAGGCAATTTTACTACATCGTACAGTAAGCAGCTGTACTCACCATATATACCAGCAGCAATCTTCCCATTAAAAACTAATTGATTGGACAGTTTTTAATAAGGTAGCGTCAAAAGCATATATATATATATATATATATATATATATATATATATATATATATATATATATATATATATATATATATATATATATATATATATATATATATATATATATATATATATATATATATATATATATATATATATATATATATATATATAAAACATTGTTTTGAGACATTTGGAAGGAATCGACAAATCGCCGATAATTTGCATATAGAGCTAAAAAATTTCCATATTCAGAACGTATATTAAGAATCAATCAACTAACCGAATGCTCCAATTTCATATGCTTACTTTTTTCGGGGCGCGTGATAGCTTCAATGGACGTTGCTATCGCCGTTGGAACAGCGTTCGCTACATGAGGCTCAGCTATAGCCGTCGATTTTTGTTCCTTCAAAAAAATTGGTGTTAAAAGACGACTCCAAAATCGACCGTCGATATTTAAAAAAACAAAAAATTCAGTATCCTACGTCACTTTTCTTAAAACATACAATAATGGATAACAAAAGAAATTTCTAGGAACTATTAGTTTCCATTGCATTTAAGCAAAAAAGAAATCCAAGTAATTTGGATATGTCGTGAATTATCGCGATGTAATGATGATTCATGGCGGCACAAAGAATCAACGAAGGCGCTACTAGACAAAGGCGCCACTGGAAGTGTGGCGAATCATCGCGAAACAATGACGATTCTTAGCAACTCTCACACCTCCAAAAATGATGTACTGTCTCACTTCCTAACAAAGAATATATTATCCAAATGAATGAACCGAGTAACCCAACAAAGGGGAGAGCTCGACTATGTGAAAGCGTGCAACAGATTACGAAAGCATTGGCGAGTAGTTGCGGAGTTGCGTCGAGTTGCGATTACAGTTATTGTTGGGCCTTACTGACTTGGACCTCGATATCCATTTGTCCACGTCGATATTCGCTCTCCTCGACATCGATATTTATTCACTGGCTTCGATACTCTTCCGCCGATCGACTTTAGTGTTTATTCACTAATTTCAATATTCGTTCGCCGCTTCGATATTCACTGACTGGTCACCTCGATATTCTTTCGCCAGTCAACTCGATTCTATTCGACGTCACCTCGAGTTTGCTAGCTGATCGATCCCAATTTCGTGTTCGACCGTCATTTCGACTTCATCAGCACCTCAGTAAGATTTTCGCTTTCCGGTCAGTTGTACCTTCGTTTAGCCGTCAATTATAAAACTTCATTTTGTTTTGCCGTCTTCGTTCTGCATTTGCTACAGGAAAAAAAAACGATTTATTTACGTACCTTTTCACTGGATTTCTGCACAGTTGGAACACTCTGTGCCGTACTTCGTCCTCCAAAAACTGAGAGCAGCTCACTGACGGGTTTCTGTTCTGCTTCTTCCACCATTGCCTTAATACATTTTCATTTTTGCATCAATTAACCATACAAGCCTTTTTCTGCAAAAGAATTCCGTACGAATTTTGAAGAAGCATTTTCTACTCTACTCAGATAAACCTGCATTTATTTCAGACAATACGAACCGAAAAGCCATTTGCAATGAGCAAACAGCGGTATAAGCTAATGAATGAGGCAGCCGTCTCGCTAGCTGATTTTGGTAGTCGCAGTGATAGTTGTCGAAAATATAATCCTTGTGAATTAATCACATAGGGTAATATCTGCAAACTGAGCCATATGGCAGAATGAAGTTCATGAACTCAATCATGTGACACAATGAAGTTCACGAGGGAACTCAGTCAACCTTAGGACGTTTATAGAGCATACTGAGTTAACGTCATTGACTACATGAGAAGGACTCACATTCTCGCGGATCTGTTTGATTTCTTCGTTTGCTGGTGCCTCCACTTGTTGGATCGGTTCTGCAGCAGCAGTTTCAATAATGTGTTCTCTTGGCTGAAAGCATATTTTCCAAGGATAGTTCATTACATGCTTTACTTGCAACAATAATTATACAAAATATTGACTCTCGAGTACGCGATATATCGTAAGATACGTTGAATTGCTCTAGAACATGGCGAAGACGAACGAAGTGAGATTGTGTGCAGCTTGTTGTGATGTCATCGTAAAATGCGTGCTGAATATCTACAACGACTGATTTACAGTACACAAGCGTTTTGATGTGTTCCGCATATCATTCACTTTAATGTAAGGTGCTCACTGGCTAGGAAATGAGGCTATCGATGCAGAATACAAAATATAAAATAATATAGACTGTCTTATAAAATATCCCTTCTTTACAGTTGTAAACCTAAATAAACACTCCTGGATTAGTGCTTAAGAAGTTTGATGTTGAAGTTGCCATATATTTCTTTCAAAAGCATGCACTATTGATGGCGCTCAATTTGAAAGATTTCAGTGAAGTCGTTCTCGCTTTCCTCGATATTTCTTTTTTTAATATTCATCCTCCAATCTCTCGTAACCAACGTTAAATTACTTACTGTTTTCTGGCAATAGAAACTATGCACTATATACTAAAGCACCTTCTATTTGTTCCAGTACGAAGCCCACATGCGAGCTACAAATTTTAGCACTGCTAGATACAGCTATCGCTGCTTAATGCAGTTTTTTTTGTCCCCGCCGTACTTTCCCATCCCATTCATTTTACCGTTTCTGGGAACTTATCGTGTTTCCTAGAAGCGCCGAACCTGAATCGACTGGCTAACTCGCGATAGTGGAGAGTTTTACTTGAGAAAAATCCAATCTGACATTTCAATTTTATGGACTCTTTCGTATCATATCGGTCATTGTTCAACCCACTCGTATGAGAGCAAAAGAGGGAAATCGCTTTAAAATACCTTGCCGGTAACGACAAAATGTTTTACCTTATATTGCTGGCGGTAATCTTCTTCATTCATGTAGTCAATGACCGGCGGATGTGCATTAAGCTGAGGTTTATCGTCATCAGGAATATCCGCCTTTTCAAAGAGGGATTTAAGGTTGCGCACTCCAGGTGCACTACTTACTTCATCTGCAATCGAAAACGCTGGATTCGGCTCGAATGTCCCTGAAAAATGTTTGCTTTGTTACAAATGTAGACAATTGGCTACGCATAGAAACAGGTTTTCAATGTTGCAATTATTGCATTGTAAATCCTTTTGACTGGATTTGTTGGAGGAGCGATTTCGTTCAAGCATATTATCTTGCATCTTACCATGTTGCGTTGATGCAATACTATCTCGTTTCACACTGATCGCGCGGTACGATGACCTTGAGGATCTTCTCGACATCCTCTCATCAACGTCCTGACTCACTTCCTGGAATCCACTTCATACAACTATCACTTTCTTATTTAGCATTCAGAAATTTTCGGTCGATTTTGCAAAAAAAAAAAAAAAAAAAAAAAAAGAAAAAAGAAATTGAGTGAACTGAATACATATTCTGAAGATTTATTTGTGCCTTATCGCATTGCAGCAAAAGTAAACGCGCTGAGAAAAATTTATGCTCATTGCGATATAATCGAAACAACTAAACAATTCACCATACCACAGACGCTTGTTGGAGAAATTAGTCGGAAGAAAACTGTAAAACTGTAAGCAATATAAGAAACAAATTGAGGCACTTCAAAGCAACAAACATTTAGTAAAAACGTAGAGATCCGTTTAAGTAAAAGATATAAAAGAGTGCAGCTTGAAAAGAAATACCACAGAAAAAGGTTGCTCACCTCTTCAAAGATCGTTTGATGAGGAATCGAAAAATGATAAGAAAAGATTTGTGTAATAATGCTAAAAATATTCGTGAAAAACGTTTTTCTGAAGTGTTGCTAATTTAGGTGTGAATAAATAATGCTAAAATATAAAGTGTAATGATGCTAAAATAACGTATAATCTTACAAAGAATAGATCCATAAAATATCTTGAAATTTCGAATATCGACATACCGGATATTCTTCTCTTTTCCTCATAAACACATTATCATTATAAAATTGTTGATCTTGTTGTTGATCTTCGATGGGCGATTCGAAATAACGCATACGATCGACACTTGCTGCAATTATCATCCGTTCACTGATTATCAGAACAGATAATATATTCCAGATCATAATTTTTTTTAAGCAAGGCTTAATTATTGTAGTTTTCTATGCTGAAAAAGCGATTCATCAATGCGAGAAATTCTTTCCATCTAATCGAAGCGCAAAGTTTTAAAATCTTCAAGTGTTCTTGAATTTTGCATTGCATTAATGATCTTTGAGGCCGTTTATCGATAAAAAAAAAGACGAAAAAATTCATTCAATTAAGAATCAAAATTTTCCATATTACTATCGTACGTACGCAGGAAGGACTATTCGAAATTGTTCCATATCATTTGTGCGTTGGTTGTTGTTTACCGTCAGTAATACCTCATAAAGGTTGACGGGGCGCTGCTTATCTGCGAATGAAGCAAATAACATTACTTTTATAAAATACATTGTAAATACCATTGGTACTGGTGCGTGATTTGGGCGCAATAGCCGCGTATCCCTCTGCCGCGGTTTGTAGATATTCCTCATCTCCATGTTCTGGCCCCTCATCAACTTCGCTCACATCCGTATCCAGTTTAAAGTTTGGTTCTTCAATGCTCTCCGGGCCCTTCCTCATCTATGAATTTTTAAATCCTGACCAAGACATTCTATGTTTCTGTGAATGTGCATAATATGTCTCTTGACTTTTCTGCAGAGCAGAAGTCTCATATCTTCTTGATGAGAATAAGTGAAGCACCAAAAAACCCTACATATGTGCATAGGCGGATTGAAGGGAAAGAGAAGGAATGGAATAGAACAAGTCGACTGGGTAAAGTTGTGTGAAATAAAGCAGGCTGACTGGAGAAAAGATTTATCAAGTTTTAGTGAAATTTCTGTGATTTTTTTTTTCGTATAGAAAATGCAGAAGTATATTCTATTTATGTCGGTGATTAAGACCTGTGTCGTTTTTGAACAAATCTCAAAAGTTTGCCACATTTACGCAATTTCTTCCAGCTGATCCCCCCTCCTTATTCTAAAGGATAATTGCCGCTTCATATCGTTATTAGCTGTCGTTCTTGCTTCCAACTGAATATACCTTTCAAAAGCAATAGGTAAACTAGTTGCTCAAAACCTGTTATATACCATTATAAAATGCTCGAAAAAATTCATAAAGTGAGCAACATCAATCGTCGAAAACATCCCACAAATAATGGCAGTGAAGAAAAAAGAGAACTGTTTAAAAATCAATTCAAAAAAAGCACTTTAAAAAGCATTTAAGACAGCTAAGCGCAACTACCTGTGCTCTATCGTAGTCCAAAAAAGCTTCGGCTTTTTCTTCACATTGCTGTTGGGCGACCTCTTGTGGTTCCTCTTTCTCTTCTTCTCTCAACGAATCAACTTCGTAATCATTACGCGTCTGCAAACGATCATCTGAGACGTTTAGGTAATTCTTGTCCAATCTGGCATCTCTAGAAAGATTAACTGAACTGCAATAAAATGAATTCGAAAAGAAGAAAAATGTTCAGAATTCGCCTCAGAACAAATCAAATGCGCTAACATCGTTGATTTGCACATCTTCTTCGATGTATTCTTCTTTATGAGAGTGTTCATATGCAACATCCATATCGGCGTTGATTCGCATTGGTACGGCTGCCTGTTCATTCTTCTGAATGATGCTCATAAATCTTTCAACCGTTCAAATAACCAAAAAGGAAATCCCCCGCTCAAATATTAGCTTGTAAAGTAAGACGAATTCCTTAGTGAATATCAAAAGTGTTTGAAGTTGAATCGAAATAGAAATCACCGCAGTAATCTGCATATTACTATAAAAATAAGCAGTTGAAACAAAGAGCACGGATTTTGTTATGTAAAACAGCCATCATTGCTATCAGTGGATAGTTAAGCCGCTCAAAATGTGTAAAATCAGAAATGAACTTTTGTAGCGCAATATTTTTCGTTTTATTTGAAAACCCAAAACAAATATGCCAGAAAAATTGAAATTCACCTATGTGTATGGACGATTTTCATGGGAGCGCTAACGCTCCCACTTTGTACTATTGGACGAATTCGCACACAAAACTCCGCCCTTCTATGGTGGTCTCTCGCAGGTACGGTAAGCGCAGATAACGCTGTCGGAATTTCTTCTATAGGATTGGCTTGTTTTTTGTCTGCCACCCATTTCTCAACAAAAAGTTGGATGTAGAATGTAGAAGCTTTCAAATGCTGTGGACAGTGCAATGTTATCTGTCGTTTTCCATGTCTTTTACTGAACTATGACGGAGAAGGAAATGAGACTAAGGCAGCAATATCTCATAGGACTGAAACTGCAGTCACCTCAATTCGTTAATCTGTGGTTGTTGTTGTGTTTATTATTGGATGCCAATAGGAAATTTCACTCGTTCGAAAGGTGCTAAAATGTTTTTTTATATCATGAATGGAGGCTGACCAAGAATACAGATGAATAAATTATTACGCTTCCTTGTAAGCAAACAATGATCGGTGAACCTATGTTAAAGTGAAAGCAAAATTTGCACCTACAAGTAAAACTTACTTCGTAATCGACCTCATTATCTTCGGGAGCACTTTCAACTTCATCTTGCTCGAAATTCTGCTGCTGCACCTGATTAATGATTACATTATTCGCATCTTTCAAGACGTATTAAAAACTACTGTCGGAGAATATTCTCTCTTTCAGTGAAGTTTTGCATACTTTAACAATACTAAAAATAAGTCGTTGATTTCAATATGTGAATCCCTCTTCTTTTGATATCAATAAAAATTACTTTTATACCAGTGATACCATTGAAAATTCAACTGGACACCTTTTCCGCTTAGAGATGAATACTGCAACATCTGATAAAAACCGCGACTAAGAATAATCAGATCCATAAATACGATTATCGAACTGTAATTTAATATATAGCCGATATAGAATAATATGAATAAGGAATTACGTTCAACATCACTTATTATTGAGTTATTTTTTCAAAAAAAAAAAAAATGTGTTTCTCATTTTAAATTGCACAAAACTCAATTGGATTTACTTATTGTTGAGGCGTTATTGAAGTGTAATTTTGGGACTAAGTGGATGCTATCTTGCTATTTTTGTTCGTTATAAGCTATCGAATTTATTTATTTTTTTTTAACGATATTAACATTTCGGGACGAAATCATAATTCTTTTATCTTTCATAAAAGATATTGCGAGAATTTTTTAATAAATTATAGTATTTCTTTAGATTTTATTTGGCAATATTATTTAATCTCTTTCATTTCTACGCTTCCTTCTTTGTCATAAAAATTGCTCCTATATTTACGAATATAATTACGCATATTTTTCCACTAACAAAATGACATTATTTAGATGGATTAGTTGCACATTAACGTAGTATGAATTGCTTGCGTCAATAATTCAACTATTTTACAAATAAAAAAAGATTAAATAAATTGACGCCTTCTGGAGCATAATTCAAACAATGATAGATTAATGATCGAGAATTTCAACCAACTTGCGGAAATTCTTCGGCATCTGAATGCTCGCTGCCTTTATTGATGTCATCTTGATGGCCAACACTCTCTACAACTGATCCTCTCATCACATAGTGCTGCTCGTCGGCTTCTTTAGTTGAAAAATGTTCGCTACTTGTCTCAAGTACACCCTCTACCTGTAAATTCACTGCGCTTTGACCCACTGCTAGAGCACATCATCGAGTGGGATAATCTATAGGTCAAAAATAAGATGCACAGAATCGAACACAATCCAGTAACGAAGTGGCTTACCTCTTAAGTTTGGCGGATATGTCGAGACCATATTCTAAATATATAAATGCCCTATTTTTAACCCCGAACAGCAGATATCCTCCCTCTCCCATAGTACAGCATCATGCAAATAGAATCTCCGAGTTTTTCGCTATGATCTCGGGGATCTTGCATTCCCATCGAACAAATGCTATATGAACTTTGAAGCTAGATCGAAATTTTTAAGATATTTAAGCTGCAATTGTCGCTTCTCTATCATTTACCTTCTTATGAGAAAGTTTATCACTTTCTTCGACTTTTGCGATACGTTCTTCAGTTCGCGTTGTAATTTCGGTCGCTTCGTACGGTGAGTTATCTTCCTCTAGAAATAAATATTAAATAGCATCTTTGAGTGAGATAATATGGTACAAAGCACGTCGGTGCAAAAAATTAGCTGGTTCAACATCAACATACAAAACTAACTGATGGGAACTGAAAAACAAAGTCTCACTTAAGCTTGTTCCCATCTTAACATCTCGAATAAGCAAAGATTTCTTCCTTTAACCTTTATTTCGAAGAAATAACTCAGAAATTATTCTGTACTATGAGTTTATAAAAAGCCAAGTATAACTCCGGAAATACGATGAACAATGTGCAGAGCATTCTTTTTACCGTTTGAGTAAATATCATCTTTGCGCTGAGCATCCGCGTCAGCTGCATCCGCTTTTGCAGTGCTTGTCCCTTTTACTTCGGGCAGGTTTATTGGAGCCGAAAAAATCAAATCCAATAAATCTGAAATAATATTTTAGCTGTTATCAACAATTAAAGCGAAATAACCTATATTAGCCACAATGAGCAGATAGACGCGATTCACAAAAGCTTTACGCCTAAAAAATTGCATTAGTATAAATTACGGCACCATAGTGAGCAAATTCTTCGTTTTAGCTGCATGTGGAGTTTGAATATTGAGTGAAGTTTGAAGAAAAATGGAAAATTAAAAAACTCTAATCTAAAAACTAACCATCTTTTGGAGCTGATGCCATCGCACAATGATGCTAGTCTGAAAAACAATATAATTCCTCCAGGTTTATAGCTCTTGTATTAATGAAGCAATCTGCAACGCTCATTAAACAAATGCCGCATTATGTGCGCTCATCTATCTGTTATCTCTTGTTAGCAACAAATATTTTATAATAAAGGACGCCACCTCACCACTCCCCTCTCTAACCTCCTCTTCGGACCGGAAATAGATTCCGTGCTGAAAACGAGACAAACGGAATGCTTATAACAAAAATAGACTCAGGAGTGAAGTCGGCATAGAAGCAGTGTTCCTAGCATTTTTATCGTATGGTCCCATAATCGGATCGCTGATCAAAGGGAATATCGTGGGAAAAGGGAATAGGTATTATCCACATAAGCGAACTGGTTATAGTTATAGGGAGCAGAATGCTCATGACAACTTGGAGTAATCATCGATGCATGAAAGCTGGAAAGTTGGGACCGAAAACTAGTAAGCGCTACTTAAGGTGACAATCGACCTTATCACCAGCCTTCTGCCATTTAGTCATAAAACTCTGCAATGGTTTGCAAAAAGTATCCTTTCAACTACTGTAAGGCTTATGATAGCTCCCCCTTCCTTTCCCTCCCCCTTCCAAATGGCTAAAACCACTCAATAATTTGCAGCTGTCGTTTAATATAAGCAAATACCGCCTCCCTTTTGGCACTAAGCACGCGAAAATTGTGTTTAAAACGGTCTCGCACTAAACTGCACATAATACAACACACGCAGCATAACCATTGAGAAGCCATAAATCTGCAACAAAGGCAAACATAAAATGTACATAAAATATGCATGCTTATTTAATTTAGTGGTTTAAAAAAGCAGACGAAATAATGCTAACTTCATCATAGAGTGAAAATTTTACTACAAAGCTCACTGATTGTTGATATAGGTGGAGCGATTACACAAAAAAATTATGCAGTGAAAATGGTGAAATTTCTGTAAACGATGGTAAAAGACGATAGAGACGATAATAAATTCAATAAAAGTAAAAGTAAAACTTCAAAATAGAACAAAAAATCGATCGGCTAGTTAGTTTTGCCTCAAAAGTAATGACTCGTGAATGATTTATGCTATATTGAGTTTCTTTTTTCTCACTTCGAGAAAGTATGAGTGAACATAGAAAGACACACAAATGCCAGTAAGAATCAAAAAAAAAAAAAAAAAAATATTAGCCTATCTATAGGAAAAGATGAATGCTTCAAAAACAATATTTGCCATCTCAGTAGATGTTTATTATAGACGCCCTATGTGCTAATAAAATTGTTTCTTTGAAAATACAAGTTAGAAGGAGGCATAAACAATCGGGAACCAGCCAAATAAAAGTATCGTAGATGAAATGAACTCTTTTTGATGTTTATGCAATTATATAGGGAGTTTTGTAGGTTCAAAAATTTGCAAAAGCGAATAGCCATTGCTATCGCCCACGATGAACGTTTCTGTCTATGCAATATTAATTTGCCGTCTATGAACAGGAGAGTGATAAGGTTTGAGACGTTCATTCGACTACGTGAATATTGGGAATGCATGTGATGACAAAATACGATAGCAATACCCCACTTTGTGCCAACCGAAAATTTATGCAACAAAAAGCATTCGTTCAAACTATGCGCTAATCACCTCTGAGTTTATAAGTGTAATACATACCAAATTCAGTAAAAACGTTCAAGCGTATTGCTTGTGCTGATTACAAAGACAGCACAACTTGACGACTTATCTTTAACATTCTCTTTCTATCGATTTAAGCAATGATAACGAACCTCATGCATATATCGAATATTTCCAAGTGTATGATTTTTGATACAATGTAACGTGTTGCAAAACATGTGGTACTAGTACAAGTTGCGTATTATTTTAAACAAATCGAGAGCACTCTCGTATGATAACGAGAGGTTTTATGAAAAATTATGCTGCAGCAAAGTAGGTCGGTGATTTTTGGTGTGCAGTGAGCAAAGCAATATAATTGCCTCATTTTTAGTGAACATCTAATCCATAACTGGTATAATATTGACATACTTGAGCATTATTGGAAAACACCAAGTACGACTATGCACATAGTGACTTGAAGAAGCTAGATAGAGCGTGATAGAATGAACGATGAATCTCTAGAAAGGAATGCAATGCGATGGAAGAGGAGGATAACCAATTGTTGGCTTGCGATATAGATGTTATGCTCGACTTAAAGTGCGATATTTGCAGAATACACCAAGCTTTCTCTAGCAAATTGACCCTCAGGTGAGAGAACGTTTCAAAACGTCTCATGCCGCAAATGAAATATCTGAGAGCAATTATCAATGGCAAATGAATTCGATATTTCACTCATATTAAAATCAACTCCACTTCCATACATAAGTGAAACACTAAGACGCTGCCACAATGAGGATATTATGTGAAAACATGAAGTGAGAATGACGTCAACTCAATGAACATTTCAAGCACATCTAGTGCATTCTAAAGTGATCGCAATTGCAGCAATCTCAAAACTCATCGTCGAAAAGCTTACGTGAACTTCATATCTGCTCTATGAAAAGCCCGCGAGTACCTCTATAAACACTCAAACTGAAGCAACTAGCATGTGCTAGACTTAACAAAGAAATATGCTATAGTGCCTGTTGAACTGAGAGGTTTGATGGAGTTGAATGACGCAGTGGCCACGATAGCAACTACAGGGTGAACGAGTCATCTGATGATTAGAAAGTATCCAAGCAGTTGGAGTCATGAAGCAAGTACCCGACCGTCGTTCGTATGAAGACTGGCGATGTGGTGGTGATGTGGTCACTTGGCATTGAGAGTATTAGAAAGAAGAGACGTTCGTCGCCGAGATAGCAGCAGTGCATGGTAAAAACACTGAGATGACATGCTATCATAAAGTACATACACTACAGCGTCACGTGAAAAAGCAACATTTTTGAAGATCGAAATTCATGCAAAATTTTGTCATTTTCTTTTGTGCTTAGAAGCGTGTTTTTTTTTTCAGCCAACTGTTGAACTCAGGAAAAAATAGTTCGCGTGGAGCAGTTCTTAGCTGTGGTCTGCCTGGAACGATTCCCTTTTAATAAGTTCCTTGAAGGCAGTTCCATAACGTTGCTTTTATTTGCCCGTATATTCTGGCTAATTCCGTTAATTTCTATTCTCTCTTATTTGGCTGCAAAAGTTGTACTCAAAAACAAAATCTATTTTAAACCGTTGTACAATTCGAAATAACTGAAGTTGTAACAACTGCTGCTTAACGGATGCCATTGAGAATTGCAATATTACACCTTATTTTTAAAAAAAAACCGTAACGATTATGGCCTAAAACTAAATGTTAATATAAAATTCCACCATTCCGTGGCAATGATCGAATTAGAAGATAGTAAATGGGAAATGTTTCACCACAAAAATTGCCTGCCAAATAATTATGCTTAATAGCAAAAATCATAACAATGCATATAAATGAGTGATTATATTTTCAACCTGCTGTAGCCTATTGAAAACGATTTCTTACAATAGGGTGTTATTTTATACTCAACGTAGTTGCCAGTGATAGTAGTAAAGTCGATGGAAATTACAAGAAAGTCACAAATATACAAAGTTATAAGAAGTTTTATTCCTCTTTGCAAGACAAATATTCAGTGTTATATTTCGTAAAGTTTCTTCATGATGAATCGTTTCAGTAATCGGCTTTCTTTTGTTAAATGAAGTACCCATATGCCTCTTTTTTTCATTCAATTATCAGGAAAGCATTTCCCGGCGAGTAACATTTCACCAATCCTTCATTTTATTTATTAAAATATGACGAGCATATTGTGGAAAATTTTTTTTTATGGTTATGATTTTATTAGCTGAGGTGTAAGTTAGCAAATAAAATGCTGCGATCGTTATTTATGACGCATTGCACAATTGCTACACCGGAAATTGATTCTAGTCTTACTCATGCTTAACGTTCTCTCACTTCCTTATCACACTCCTCGAACTATTCGTTATGTACCTTTAGAAGGCAATGAGCATAAACTAGGTGGAATTGATGAAGAGTTGAGTGCTCCGTTGTTCACTCGAATAAACATCTTCTTGGCGATTTATGAGAATTGACTTGCACATGCCCTCTGCAATGGACCACACGCATAAAGTAAAACTGGTTTGTAGTTAAAGTTTCACTGATTATGGAAACCACCTGAATTACTAATATTAGCACGCAAGCAAATGAAATGCAAAATTAAAGCGTAAATTGAAATAAATGAATATTCGAAGTTATGGTAATATTACTGTTCGACACTGCACAACATGATGAAGTCTAACTTGTCTGTTCTCCTGTTTGTTCGGATAACAAAATGGCAGACGGCGAAACTTCCTCCATATAAAAAATCGCCCCACTAGCCAACAACAGTTTTGACATACTTATCTCTTTTTACATGTCACTGATCAATTTAGCCTCCCAGATAAGGCAGCCCCAATTTTGTTCCCGGTAGGATTAGATAAATTTGCAAGTTAAATATGCAAATTTCCGATGAAACGATGAAAAAAAGGAAAACAAAAATAAACATAGAACAATCGATGAAGAGAAAAAAAGCAATAAATGAAGCGTTTGCATTGCGAAGAAATGAAGACATAATAAAATGAGCCGATGAAAGAAATGCAAAGATTGAGAGAAAATACGGCACTTCACAACGACTTATGCCGTAAACCGATCGTTTATAAGAACATCGTTGCAGTTTATGTGCCAACTCAACTATAACGGCTATATTATTGTCAACGTATAACGAAAACAAATGCACTATAGAAATTAGAAGAGTTTCAGTACATTATTGCGCATATTTTAACATCAACTTTTGAGAGAGTAATTTTCTATTGTAATCGGCTAATTTCATCAATGAAATTTGAATAGAACATATTTAAAGTTTCGTTTTGCAGGGACATCAAAAGTGCAGTCGGTTTGATCATTTAAAAAGTTTAGCAGTCAAGATCGGAACTCAGTAGTAGATATGATTTTTTGATTAGTTTCTCTTCTCTTTGAAGTCTCCCTTTAATTTGCAGTTTTATTTCACCTATACCTGCTACGTGAGACATCATAGCGTGCAAATATAGTGTTATGTGGGCACATTTCGCATGAAGTAGTTATCAACGTTATAAAAACTGCTGAACTGCTGAGCTGTAACGATTCGATCCCTCGTCAAGGTGATATGAAATCATTTGGTAGTTGATGGCGATGAATTTCAAATGATAAAATCTCGGAAGTGCCATTTTTGAGGTGGCTATCGTTATCTTTACGGTTGAGGTGCTTCTCAGTGATAAATTCGAACAAGGATTGCATGAAGATGAATAATTAAATAAAATGCATACTATCGTCTGCACTCACCTTCTCCTTATTTCAGAGATGGCCATTTCTGTATTAAGTGAGAGTTCTTCAAAACTGCGACAAAGGGAGGGAGAAAGAGAGACAGAGTTGGCTATAACAACTCTATACAATACAATGAATTGCACTAGATGCTATGAGGTATCGATATTTTGATTCATTAGACTTTTTCATGATCATCACCTTTTAAGCCGCTTATAACACGATTGTGTTTTTAACATCATATCCGTCTTATCTTTTTTTCGAAGTTTGCTCAACTCTAATAAAATCGAAAAAATTTTGCAAAAGGAAATTTCTGAACAGACAAATAGATATTTCAATATTTTCAAAATGTATGAGTCAATGATTTTCAAGTGGGAGAAAGTCAAATAAAATTTTTTATTTATTTGGTATGATAACATTTACTGATAAAGCATTCATAGTACCGAACACATTTAATAAAATTTGCACAGCATAATGGCAGTTTTCATGCGGAAGTTGAAGAAATAAATTCAACAACAATATTTCGACGGGAAATAATAAACATCAACTTTTAACAAAAAAAAAAAAAATGGCAACAAGGATTTCGTCATAGTAATATAGGAGTCTCTAATACACCTCAAAAATGTACGATTACAGAAATAGATTCTGCTTGAAGAAAGATTGAAATAAAGCTAAATTTTTTTTATAAAAATATAAAATTAGGCGGAAAATTCATCGTTTATAAAGTTGCAGGGTGTGAAATTTTTTCCCATTTTTTAGTAAAAATTATTTTTAGATTTAATAAAGTTGTGATGATTTCAATTTATTTGAACGTATAAAAATATAATTTCAACTCAAGTCAAATCGATTCGCGATCTGCAAAAGTGTTGATTTGCGTACGCCACCGTTAAACGAGTCAGGACGATGTTGTTTTGGGTGAAACACTTGGCGTACGTCCTACGGCGATCATTGGCTCAGCTAAGCTATTTAAATCCTGGAATTAAGTTGTAAGTTACCTTAGAATAAGTCCTGGAATAATTTGTAAGTTGTATATTCGCCCCTATAGCGGTTGCACCTACGAATCCGCTTGAGTAACAACAATATTCACTATTATTGATATTTGTACAAACTTCGCTAAAGATAATCCAAGACAATGGCAATTTATAGCAATGGATTCCTCAAGCATTTTTCACTCAAAAATTCGTAAAATTCAGGATTAGCTTGCAAGAAAGATTCCTAACGAAATTTAATGGGCCATTTCATACGTGAAATTTTTACGCCCTCTTAGTACAACAAATAAAATGGAACGTAAATTGCAGCAGAATTAACTATGGTCAATTCATTCATCCTTTTCCTTTCGTATAAAAACAATCAATACTCAATAATAAATTCAAAGTTTTTAAGAATGGAAAATGTGTAGATACGCTCATGTGGCCGAGAAGCATATTCTCAACAAGAAAATTCGTGAACACAACAAACGATACCGCAAAATATCGATCGAGTGATGTCATTCCATCGATGAAAAAACGAATTTGTCTTTTTTTATTGTTTGCAGTGACAATACAACCAGTCGGAATGAATCCATCATTGTTGATTTTGTAATATTCAAGAAATGTGACATTTGCATAGGCTAACGCATGTACAGCGAGTGGTTGTGGAAGTATCTTCAAATTCAAACATATAAAAAATCTCTCAGAGAGGTGTAATTCCGAAAATAGGATGCGTTATGCTTGAAAATTGATTGAAATTAAGCAAAACTTTTTATGAATATATCGATAGCATCTTTTCTGCTCGAAGAACAGTGATGAGCATTGGGCGACCTTTCAGAGCTATATGAAATAGGGAAGGAAATCAGTCGGAAATTTTTTTTTCGCTCATCAATATCTCAGCAAAGCACTAAAGACTGAGGAAGAGTCAATTGTAAATTTCTCAAACGAGAAGGCATCCGAGAATACTTTTTTTTACTAAAAGGCATATGCAATATCTGAGAAGTATTTCAAGTTAAGTTCCACTAATATTAAGAGATCTATATAGGTTCTATTCGCTGTTTCCTTTTCGTAATATTTCAGTAATCCCATATTATTAGAGGAATTTTGATACTAGAATGAATTTATAAGTGTAATAGAGAAACTATGTAAAAAGATTTAAATTGCAACTACTATGTTATATATAAGCCTCAGAGATTTATGGTTGATAATCGATCTCGTAATTAAATTTGAAAAAATTAGTTTATTCAATAAAATGATAACTTAATCACAATCTTATCAACTACTAATATCAACTGCCGTTATTCCCTAAACAAAAAGTTGAGGAGGATCGATTAATTTCCGTTTTTTTTTTAAATCATAGGTAGAAACTACATAGAATTAGAATGTGCCGACTTACCTCTGTGTGTGTAATAATCGGAAGCACATTTGTTTTGAGATCATCACCAAACATTCGCTTCACTTCAGCAAGCTCATGAATATAAGGCCATCCTAGTTCGTCCTCATCGTTTTTCAGAACTAGACTTATCGCATCGAGTCGAAATTCACCAACACTCCTCAACTCCTAGAGTTTCTATTTTTTTTTTTTTATTTATTGAGTCAAAACGCATCATCCACTTCAATGCTATACCTACCACTTCACTAGCGAACATGGAATATGCCAAATACCCTTCAAAAAATGAAAGCTACCAAGTTTTTTCATAACGCTATTGTCAATGCTAGTCCAACTTCATGATGCAATACCCTAAAAATGTTTTATAACAGAAATTTTACGTTTCATAAGACTCAAATAAGTGCACTCATAGATGGATTTATTTTAGGCTGAAACGCTTTAATATTTGTACGGGTTTTTGAGAAAAGATTCTTTCCTCCCAATGGAAGAAGAAAGGAGTAACGATGAATAAATGTCTTTGCGAGAAGCATACAATGAATGACTGTGCAAGAACTAGTAATCTTTCTTTCTTGAGATATTCCTCTAGCTCATTTTCTATTTTTAAAAGTTGATGCATTAAGAAGGTGGAAATAGATTTTTCAATTATTTTAGAGCTGACCTCTTCGAACCACTCTCTGATGATGCCAGATGTGCCTTTATAGCCTTTTTCGTTAATAAGCCCCGGTGTATCAACGATCGCAACAGTAAACGGTAAAATACTGTTGTTGATAAGATATTCAGTTAAGCCTGTAGTTGGTGCGCTTTCCTTTCTCAAAGTAAACCTTAATGAATGCCGATTGATAATGCTTCTTAATATTACAGGAAACACTATATAATTTCATAAAAGCGAGTTGCAATTAAAGAGGAAGAACGATTTTAAATGTGCGGAACTTGTTGAATTAGGGGCATTGCGCCACTTGTTAAATCATACGGATGATTCCGATCGACAACGCATACTGAAGATGAAATCGTCTCTTCATTTTAGTGGGTGAAGTGAATAGAATTGTACAACAATTAGCGCCACTCGAACAGGTTTCTTTCACTCGAAATTCCACAGTGTAAATTCCAATCAAAAGCTTTTCAAGAATTAAGCGCTAAGACGAACTGAAAATGCGTTTTTTTCTGAACGAGAAAAGAAAGGTCAAAATTTGTACTAACTATTTTATTATTCACAAGTGTGGAAGAAATATATAAATCTAGAATTGTACCATATCTATTAAGAAAAAAATCCAATGATATAGTTAAAAGTAGATGGCTGCAACTGCAAAACTATCTGCCCCTCCCCCCCCCCCTCCCTCCCCTCATATTTTTTGTACGCCGGGTTCAGCATTAATAAATCATCAAGTTTTCGAAAACTATTCTACTTTCAGTTTACTTCAATTTCTTTTTATTAAACGCAATTTTTTCCTATCATCAATGCGTTTTTCTGCCACTCTCCAAGCGTTTGCCTTATTTTGCCAAAATTTATTGATCACTCAATGGGTGATCCCCTCCACCTCCCTCCTAATGAAATCAGATCAAACTCCTGGGAATAGACTGGCAAAAAGACTACGATAAGCAGTCATACTTTTGAGGAATTTCGACGAATATGAGGAAACATGCATTAACAACAATACACATTGCGCCATTAAATACCATACTCCACAGCCACAACTTTAATAGCAGCTATGTGGAATTATTCAGCGAATAAAAGAAATAAACAAAAATACCGGAAGGTATTTCCTCTTCTAACATCATATAAATAATTTAGCATACTGTCGATAAGAGTCGTTTTACCAACACCTTTAGAGCCAAATAATAATACCACCTAAAATTGCAGAAATTCAACACCGCTATAATCGGGCATATTTACACCTGTCAAAAGCCCAATCGAGCTTAAATGAATTTAAAAAAGAACTGTAAAATATATAACAAATATTTGATCAATTCGAGAAATTAAATAACAATGAATAATCAAAACTGACTCTTTAATAGAAAACGAGACTAATAATTCTTTCGCGATTATGCGACGAAAGCGAAAAAATTAATCGTTATTTCAATTCGTTAGGATTACTGAAGATTTTTTTTTTTTTTTTAAGTTGGACGCATTATAAGCTGCCCTTCATTTTATGGAGATCGTTGAGCACAAAATGCATTTAACATGAAACTAGCCTGTAAAAGGATCATTATAACAACTGTAAAAGCACAATCTGCGTTCTTTTGCTCTTGGCCTTTTTTTATTCTTATGAAGATTCTACCTTTATGCCTCTATTACCACAAAGCCATTTCGAAAAAGCAGTTTCAAAAATTATTGTGAAGTGGTTAAAATACTGAAAAACTCGAAACACTCAATGAATACAACATTCTCGGCTGCGATTTTCGATCCTTGTTCAAAATTTTGGTGATGCACCAACAAAATGCTTTACGTTAAAATATAAAAATACACTTTGTGAATGAATGATTAGCGAGTCCATTGAATGAGCACCCAATAAGTGGTTAATGAAAATGCTAAGGCATATTCGACGATATTAGCTTATACTTCGTTTTTATTCGGAAATTCATGTGCAAGAAAATATTGTACTCTAGCACCTTGTCTCCAACTGAGGACTCTTGTTCTCCTCCAACCACAATTTTTCGAATATTCGGATTACGACTGTAGTGATCGACAACTTTCTGGTGTGGAGAAATCAATGTTATACCTGAGACATAACCAATCTGAAATCGATTACCTGAGAGAGTAATATGCCAGATGCTTTTAAATAATGTTACATATATTACCTCCAATAAAGTGAAGTAATCGTTTTTGGTGTTGTAACGCTTGCAAGCGCACATCGTTTTCTTATTTTTGTTGGACGACTAATAATGCGCACAACTAGTTTAGTGGGCAAAAAAAGTTTTCTTTAGCCAAAAAACAGTGGAAATTATTTGCCTTAATTTAATATTATTTTGTGAACTAGTGCTGTTCCAAAGGTGAAGAAGGCGAGAGTGGGTGAGGGGGATGGGGACATATATATTAGTAGGTAATTCGACATTTTGCTCATATTTCCCATAAGAAGTAATAAACGTAGAGATGCGCAGTTTCATTTTCCGTCATCCTCACCATTCTGCATCAAACATAAATGCATAAAAATTTAGAAACACCGCAATTTTATGTGGATTACATGAGAACAAAGGAAGAGCTTAAAGCATTACATAGAGAAGGTGATGGATTTGCAAAGGTTACGTGTGAGTGTGTCACCTAGCAAACCACAAAAGGTGCATGCTATTTATTAAATAGGAAATTATCGAGAGCAAAAATTCGAGCTTACATTATTGCCGGCAGCGATGTGCTTCTTGGCGATCCCGCTGATCTTTTGAGAGACACTTTCACTTGTCATCATATTGTCATCTTAATAATGCGCACTTCTCTTTATTAAGAAATAACTACTATTTTCTCAATGCTCAATAAAGAGAACTCCCGTAAATAGTAAAAAAAAAATAAAAATCAATGAAAAACTCTAAGGATTTTGAGCTTGATTTTTATGTATATATATATATATATATATATATATATATATATATATATATATATATATAATGTATATAAAGTCCTAAATATTATTTTTACAATAAAATAAGGGATAAGCAGAGTACAGGAGAAAGCTATGATTCGTCACTTAGATCCGCAGACACATACACAAATATGTTGAAAGGCATACCCTGATTCATTTCTTTGTATGTGAAACGCTGGCCGTCAAGTGACAATAAAAGTTTCACGTATTGACTTCGATTGGCGGAATGCAGACATCGCATCGTATCATTGTCGTCTAAAACGCAACCCACAACAAACTTTCATTGTGTACTTAACATTTTTTTTTTTCTTTTCTTGACGACTATCTTATCAATCAACACTGCAAAATAATAAATGCTAAAATGATCAAAAAACTGTCACTTCTACAATAAAGTTATGGATTAGGTGAAGGTCTCGACTCGAAATGATCGAATTCAGAAATCATTTAAGAGAGATGAAATTTCTCATATGTCCCTCATCAATATTTATGCATTTAAAATTCGTTATGTAGAACGGATGTGAAAGAAACCGTATTGAGAAGAATCGCTAGTTAGAATGGTGTTTCGAGAGTGAGAAAAGGAGAATCGGTGGTTAATTTATCAACGAATTTATTTCCATCGAATTACACGTTTTCTAGGATATATGAATGAGCCAAGTGAAAATCCATTTTCATGTTCAAAGTGTCATTCCTCACCGATTATCCTCAACTATATTGAGTCAGTGATCGTGAACGGTGTCTTTAAGTGACTAATCCACATGACTGTGTGCAAATACTATCCGCTTATATGTTACCGCACAAAGGCATGGTCAGGAACAGGATCCAACTCTGGAGTGTGCAAGTGACAGTCTTTAGCTTCGTTTAGAACCGAATCAGTTATCTCGAAGTGTTATAAATATGAGTAAATAACCACAAAGTAGACACTGCATGTTGGGTCTTTTGCAGTCCTGAACACTTACGGACAAAATACCATTACTTCTAACCCTTTAAAGACGGCACTACGTCGCGAAAATGTTTATGCGACGCGTCGCTTTTCAGCCAACACTTTAGCGCTGCTAAGTGGCACACTTTTCGGCTGGACGAATTGCCAAACGAAAGCCATGAACTGATTTACTTAGCCTGCCATCACCAAGTAACATTACTATCGCGTAAATAAAGCATTGCGATTCTTGAGTACTTTTTCAGCCATCTTAGCAGGCGAATGACTCGAAATCATACAAATACAACGGTTACTTATCACTTGAATATTGTCCTCAAATGCTGACTAATTACGCAACTCGCCGTTCTATAAATCAAGATGAAACACCTTTCGAAACGATCCGTTGACTGTTAAAACTTTCCCTCACAACCAGAATTTAGTTCTCGCCCTAATTTATTCTTAAATTACCTTTGAAAATGAAGAATATTTTTCAAACATCTGAAAAACACCAAAGCACTTTTTTCAAGGTTGAAAATATTCACTTACATTGGAAGGATAGTCATTTCAAAAAAAAAAATTTGCGAATTTCCCACATTTTGAGAATGAAATCGATGATGCACGCAAATGCAGTCCAATCATACTATTGCCACTTCCAGTATAATTCGAAAACGCTGACATATTTATATGGTCACTTCACTCCTTTTTGCCGATTTACTTCACTTCAGAGTATTTTAAAATATTTCTTATCAGTTTAGTGTTATCAGCAGCAACCAACAATGTCTATCCACTCGCCTTAAACATTTTCAACACAAGATGCTCTCTTCACAACCGACTTCACTCTTTCACATCACTTACCAGATTTCGGTTACATCCAAACTTAAAGCTGAGTTCATTGCATCAGGATGAAGGGGAAGGGGATCACATTCCATTCTCACATAATAAACTCTTATTGAAAAAAAAAACCCTCTATAATTACTATCACAACAGAAAGGTAATAGGCCTCTCAATATTCCTCCTAGAAAAGCATCAAACAAGGGATTATTTTAATGGCGCAACAACGAAAATAGGTTTTATGCTTATCACAGGAAGAAATGATGAATCATTTAATGCACACAATAGCAGCTTCTATAATAAAAATTCTTCGTATAAAAATTCACAAAAATTGCACATTTCAAGAAAAGATGCGTATACGCTGTTCATAGAAAATAATGTACATAAGTAAATTTAGATTTTGGAACGTCTCCCATAGTGCAAAAATCTCACTGTACGCATAGGTGAGCTTTTTTATCCATCATCCACGTAATTAAAAGCTGAGATCTTAAAGGCACACCAAGCAAAAATTTTCAGTAAACAACACCAATAATATTTGCATTTTCATACCGCTAGTTACCGTCTACTGTCAATAAATACTTAACGCATTGCTTATTATAGTATAAATGAAAAATACTATACAGTATAAACGAGCAACAACCAACTATAAACAAGCAAGATGAAAATAAAACGAATAAAATCGCATAAACGATTCATACCTGTAAATGAGATGGCATACAAGAAAGAATGGAAATATAATACTTGTATAACAATGAAACAAAGCAGCAATATTTGTGTTCTAATCAATATCTGTGCGTTGTGTGATGGCATTTTTAGCAATCACCCAACAAACTTGAAGTGACTTACAGCTAAACGGCTAAAGTCGACTCCATTTATTTTCCATGAAATCGGCGAAAATTTCATCAAATTAGCTGAATGATGAGAGATTTTTTGCTAAACTACCTAAAAGCTTCATAAGAAAATGCATGAAAAAGCAGAAATATAAGGCACGAACTATATGAGTATTTTATTTAACTACTTGAATCTAAAAAAAGGCAATTTATTAATTGATCATCGAAAATTTAAAACAACCCTCCGTAGTAGCTGATATAATAAAACAACGATTTTATAACAATATGAAGAAGAATCTACTTTTCTATCTTCATGTAAATAAGTCAAAGCAACCATGCCCCACCTTAGAATATCTAAATAGAATATCTTCCACTATGAAATCCTCAATACACACCATTCAAACTAGTGTCCTATTCATAAGAAGCAAAGTCAAAAAAGTTGCAAATTGATAGCTATTCAGCATGTTTGTCTTCGTTCCCCTAATTTCTTGGAGAATGCCCAAAAATAATAGGAATACGAGTGGAAAAGTGGTGTGCTGGCACGATACGCGCTTTCTTAAGTTTGAACATCACACCAATCAGTCTCACAAGTTGCCTATAAATAAAGAAAAGCGCATAATGATGCACTTATATTGCAAATTAATTCATCTTCTGCGGAAGCCTTCTAGAAAAGATTGGTTCTTTCATAATCAATTTGTTATGACATCAGCAAAATTAGTTTTTCACTTTGGTATGCAGTGAGGTTTTCTTCGAGATTATTGGATTTATCGGTGTAATATAACGTATTTTTGATCATCTGTTTGGTTGTTTCTTTGAATTGTTTCCTTACTTGAATAAATTACCTCTTCTAACTACATGCTCATACACTCCTGTAAATTTGCAACGACAGGAAATTGGATAAGCGCACTAAACACTATTGTGACCATAGCGTCTGCAATGGGAGATGAAACAATAAACAAACGACGGATCGTAGAGTAATTTCTTTGAATTTTAATGCTTTCAAATATCTCTTGAGTTGATTTTATAAACAGAACGCTGTCTTTCTTGAAGCTTCATCACTGAAATTTTTTCATTTTTTCCTTCCTCAGAAAAATTTCGACGTTTCTCGTTTCTTGCGTCTTTTTTTAAGGAAAAAATGTATCCAGCACACTTTCAATTACTGAAAGAAGCTATTGCCTTTTTTCCTATGTTACCTACAGACATGCATATGCACAACAAATTGGACTAGACTAGAATAGCTAGAATCGTTGATTTCATCTTTGAAAACTACTGGATTCATAAATAGGATTCTTAGTTGGTCATATCGATCTATGTTTTACAACCGTCAACAACAATCAATTGCATAAAATTAGGCAGTACACTTGTTTGAGATTCCACAGAACGGTCTCAAAAAAAAGCGATCGAAGTGACACTAATCGAAATCTGGAATGTCATCGAAAGAGAAGCCTCTATCGCCTCGAAATGCATGATAGGCGATACGAACATGATATGCTCCCGGCACAAACATAATCAACCCAATTGCGAATATTGGCCATACTCGATCCGGATGCTAAACGCCACATTTCGATGGAAAACAAAGATATCAGTATACTGAATATATACGTGCGGTTATAAAACACTGCTGATGAAATTATAAAGATTACTTAAATTTTCTTCGAAAGGGTTAGCTGATCTAATTGAAACATTCAGTTCTGAAGAATAACACCTTTTTAGGTTTTCGTCGACAAAGTTCACGACAACCGGAAAAAAGATATACACAGTTTGAAACGATTAGACACAAGAGACTATCGATAACTTTCTAGAGAAATGGTGGTCACCTCAAATATCTGGGTAAACATAAAAGATTCTTTACTCGGTTTGGCAGTACTTAATTTCATCCTACCTTTTCAATTGTCCTACCTTTAGAATGGTGCATCATATATGAAAATATGGAGAATTTAAGTACAGTCCAGATATCATAAAATTTTAATTAAATCTTGCCTTCAATTAGCAATCACGAGAAGTCTTAACAACAAGATCCCTCTTTTCTCCTACGATTTGGACAGAACACCTGATTGTACGGTGAGGGAGTCAAGATAAGAAGTAATCACCTGCGAAACTCCTTTCATTCACTTCTCCATCTCTCTGCTATCCCCCTCATCGCACCACTGAAGGCATAATGCTGCACTGTGCAAAGCATGTCGATTGTTTTGGAAACTAAACGAAAAGTTTTCAAAATTACCGATGGTTTGACGACTTCACTGAGCATAAGTAGACTTGACATAATAAGAGCGAAGCCCATCACAAAAAGGACACCGGCAAGCATAACAGCTTTCCATGGAATTTTGCTCGCTGGTAAATTATACTGAAATATACAAATAGCAATGTTTTAATGATCCATTACTAATAGGAATTTGGAACATCAAATGATCGGAAATTTAAGTGAGCATGCAGTATATATTTGCAAAACTCAGTTTTGACTCTTTCATGCTAAACAAAATTATCTCGGCATTTGCGCAACACTGCAAATGGGCAAATGAGAGAAACTTTCTTCTCTACCACCATTTAACTATCTCGTTCTCTTTTTTCATGTTTCTTTTCCTCGGCACATAAATTTATGACATATTTCTTAAGTCTCTGATTTGTTGTTGAATTTGAATTTCTTCGAGCTTTTGAAAATGCACGAAAAAAAACGGTGAGGAAAACTTATGAATGTAGAAAATAAGAACTCTTTCGTGTAACGTGGAAGGATGAGGGGAAAATATTGTCGGGAGACTCGGTCTTTGCTCGCGTTAGCTTTCTTTTATTCCCGATTTCTTTGACTCTCCCAACCTTCAAAAAAAAAAATTTTTTTTTCGTTTTGCTCGCTCAACAATTAAAATTTTAAAGAACACCTCAAATATTAGAGAATACCTGCATTTCACTGAAGCCATTGTCAACATCACGACCCCCCGAATTGAATGATGCCTTCACTGATTCTTCACGAGCAACATAGACCGTACTTCTCTTCATCTTCAAGTAAACATTTCTCTACTCGTCCATTTTTACACAAAAAACGTTTCGCGTTTCAACAGAAAATCTCCTCTGCTTTTATGCAAAAACTGATTGGGCACCTTTAAATCAATTTCCATAAAAAGTTTAGCATCGATTTTCAAAAAAATACATCGTATCCTTCGTTTATAATCCCTCCCCTCCAATACACGTCCGTTTTGGAAGGTTGCAAACGCTTTGGAGCTGATATACAACATAGGCACACATATATAGTTATAATCAGCAGTTTTGTGATGCATAGAGTATGGAAAAGCACAGACAAATTTGAGGCGCAAGAACTTTTCAGATACAGGGAAAACGACGATTTTGCCCCTCTTCAGCACTAATTCCCCTCAAATACCGCTTCGAATCCCATTTCCTCACCCCCCCCCCTCCCGCCACCGGTCTCCCATGTTTGTCTCTTTTGGGAAAATTGTGAACGCCACAAACTTCATCGCTATCAAGAAGGAAAGTATATAAGAGATAGTCGTCGATGATACATAAACCTAACACGTATATGGAGATAGAATTAGTTTTAAGATGAATAAGACAGAAGCATATCGCCTTTCACAAGAATCACCGTATGTTGAGGTGGTTCGGGAACGAAACAACAGAGATGCAAGAAAGGCTTTTCTGAATGAACAGGAGATAGGTAGGCGTACTTTCTGGTTATAAGCCTTTTTAAATATGAAAACGAAGTCTTTATCCCTAGAGAATAAACAAAGTCAAATGAAACGGAAGAAATGTATTTCAAAAAAAAAGGAGAATTCATGAGTGACGCAAGAGTGTACGCCAAAATACATGAACATCATTCGATAATCTTTGCTATTCGAAAGGAGATTTCGCAACACTGTAAGAATTTGCATTTACACGCATGATTATACATATATAAATGTTGGCGAAGCAAAAGCGCCACTCAATTAATATCGAACCATAACACCATCGTCCTCTGGTTCCTCCCCCCCCCCCAACCCCCATCCCCCTTCACCTCTTGCCATCGCTTCTCCCATGATTATGTGATCATATCAAAAACTCACATACACGAATTAGTTTTAGCATTACCGCCACTCGTATTTCATGGAAACAGTCCAAACCCTAAACTTGTTTGTCGCTTTGAGACTTCAGCATTCGAACCTCTATTGCACCTCGCGCAGAAATAATTGCGGTTACCTAAAGAAAGCTAATTAGATAACTTGCTCTCCCCATTGTGGTCATGAGTTATACCTTCAACATTTTACATAAAAATTATACTGAAGAGTATTTAGGGCAATGCTTTTGCTTATGGTGTTAGGTAGCGCCTTGAATGTTGCCCTTAATTTTAAAACTACCCGCGAAATTTGGTACTGTGAGTCAAGTTAAGGAATTCTGTTTGCAGATTCAGAACACACCTCACTTTCCTGAGTGTTGGCAAAATTTTGATAAATTTTGTTCCCATATAACGGAATTCTTGATCATTTTATCATGAGCTATGGAAATTGGGTTGCATTCATGCAGTCAAACGACTTTCTCGTTTTTGAACAGTAGTTCACAGGTGATTTCATTTTGGCATTCTCTGGTACATTTTGGCATTTTATTGTTTTATTTCGGCACAGCATAGAGACGTGTCGTCTAAATGTTACTTAGTCTCCGGTGATATTTTCTTGCTCACGCGCACAACTCGCATTCGTTGTTTTGCGTGGTGAGAGAGAAGAGGATTTCTTTGTTTCTCTGCATCCCATCCTCCAAACCGCCTTGGCGTTTTGTTCACTGAGGAATGGCAGAGGGGCTGGCGATTGATCAGGTGGTGAGGTAGGATTTTGTTGGTTCGGAGAGCGAGGAGTTGAGGCTAGTGAGGGTGTGTGGTTATTGAGGGTCTAGCCGAAGCATGTGGAACAGGTGGTTTGAATAGCGATATGCCATAATAAAACGCAGCAAAGATGCACGTAATTCTTTTCCATATTATGCACATTTTCGGTGTGAATTCTCATATTCAACGCAAGCACCCTCTCACCTAAAGAAGAGATAAGTTGCGACGTCATAGAAAAATACCGAACTATGCATAGTCTAGAAAGCCGTTTCGTACAAAGTCAACTGTTGGCATATCTCTGATGACCATCTCGAAAGCTTTGCAAACCGTAGTCATCAAATTTGCATACAGCCGTTAAGTTTTATGGCTTAGGGCGGATAAATGCAAAATTTTATTCCTTTCCGTTCAACATGCCAACTGCGGTGTAGAAGTTATATATATCGCAGTGGTCGAACAATAAATATTTTCCCTCTTTAGTTCAGGTGCTTGGGTGCAACAGCGGCCACACAAACGGCTATTAGAGTATGTTGGAGTATATGTGACACAAACTTCATAAGGCGCTTGGAAGAGGTAAATTTAATTGAAAGTTTCCATGCAACGCGGACTCACCTGTTGATCTTTTTCAGTAGTTTTAACACTGCCGAAGTGGAAATATTTTTGAGGAGCACCTTGCTGTGGATGCTATTTCTGGGCGCATAAGAAACGTTTCAAGATTGAATGAAAGCCAATGAGCGATTATTGCATCATAAGAGCAGTATCTCAGTGACCCTTGCATATCATAAAACATTCGAAGGGCAGCACTGAACGTATTATCGATGGCAAAAAGGGTTCAAGATTTCCGGTACATGAAAATAAAATTTACAGAATTTTTGCAGTCATTCATGGAGGTGTTGCGTTTTTTTGCAGCATTTGAAACAAGCTTGCAAAATTTGTTAGTTGCATATTACAAGTTGCAATTCGTTAATTGCAAATTCATAGTGATGTGGTCAGCATTAATCTAGCCAATGTTCCTCACCGTTCATCTCTACATGTCACATTACAGTGCTTACGCGTACGGAACTGCTCAAATAAACTGCAAAATTTTGAAGTGTGCCTCACAGCAGTTGCATCAAACATTACAATTATGACTCAGAGCAGGCCTAAATAGGTAAATTTCTCTCTCCATTGTAGCATTGACATATACCTCTAATTTTTACGTAAAATTTATACTGAAGTTTATGTAAGGCAAAACCTTTTTTTACGCTGTTAGATAGTGGCTCGATTTTAGAATGTTGCCCTTAATTTCGAAATTACAGTTTTCCCTCTGATGTGATTGTCACAGTGAAACTAGATCCTGGGAACCAAGTTAAGGAGGAAGTCTATCTGAAAGTTCAGAATACACTCCACTTTCCTGAGTGTTGGCAAAAATTTCATTAATTTTATTGCTATATGAGGGAAGTCTCGAATCTTTTTATCATGAACTAGTTCGGGAAATGAAGTTCCGTTCATAGAGTCAAACGACTTCCTCATCTTCGAATATCAGTTCAGAGGTGACTTTCATAGTTATTTTTTGTACTCATTGAATTGCTTCATTCAGAACACATTAAGAACCTTGGCATAGCATGGATACATGTCATGTGAATGTTATGAGGCATTCTATAGTGATATTATCTTATTTACACGCACAACTCGCATTTTTTCATATAGTGAGACAGAAGCTTTGCTTCTCTAGATGTCATCTACAAACCGACTTCGTATTTCGTCCGTTCACGAGTGACGTGAGCATTTAGGGGGATTGTGTTGTTTATTTGTGGCTGGGAGTTCTGGATGGATGTGTGGTGGTTCAAGCATGCTAAGATGATTCCAAAGACTTCAGGTTTGAGGTCGGGTGAATCGCGTCTAGTAGGGTTGGTGCGTACTGATTATTTATAGACTGTTTCCACGAAGGGCATTTAACAAACGGTATATTTTGTTTGCATTCGGTGATATTTTATTCACGCTTATCTTTATTCATATTTTAACTATAAAGTGCAATCCGCATTTGTATGTTTGCATAGCGATGCTGAAAAGCAAACGATTAGGGCAACAGCTCCAATATGCAGAGCATGAACCTTTAACGAAATGTGGTTGTATCAGACTATCAATCTAACCATCCGCGTCTGTCCAATGCGTTCGACCCATGCATATAAAAGGTAACGGTGCTTCAAGGAATCCAAGGATTCTGGCAGCTCTTGCATGTCGGTCCCCATCCAAATTTCATAATTTAGGTGCATGTTGGAACAACATTGCAACCGCTCGCAGCTCTAGCGTTCCACTGTTTTTCAGAATTTTCTTCCGGTCTGTCTTTAAAAGCCTGTTCCAAGACAGCTTTAACAAGAATCCGTTATTTAATTTAAAAGGTTACTAAATTCTTCGATGCTATTTAGAGTGAGTTTTAATTCAGCTATATGTCAACATTCCCTTAGGAAACTGCAAACTGTTCACAAACGGATGTTCGAGTCAACGCAGGCACAAGATGAGCTGCTTGCTGAATTTATGCTCTAAATCCATGTCACGATTAGAAATTGGCATGTACAGTAGCAAGAGAGCTCAGGATGGATTTGTGTACAAGCAGTTTTGGTAACGTTTCTCTTATTCGTGACTTCCTGTTCCTTGAAATTCGTTGCACTGCGATGGTTTTCCTCACATTGAATGACATCGACGCAAAATACAAACAGTCAGGTCTAGTATTACTGGAGTTCGTGTGTGGTCTATGCTATCATATGGAAGGCTCGTCGGCAACAGTGAATTTTTTGAGCAGCTGATCACCTTGATTTTGAGGTGAGTGACGAAAATATAGAGGGGTGTTTTCATAGCTAAGTAATGGTACTATGAGAGTATTTTAATTCCGGGAAATCAGCTCATCGGGATCAGATGAAAAGCCAATTTCAGCAAGGATTCATCCAATGGGAAAGATAGCACAAATAAATTTGTAGTGATTTGTCTTGAAAAGCTTCTTTTTTGCGGTTCGAATTATAAAATTGTAAGAGAAATAAGTCGGCAAAGATCGTTCCTTTGAAGGATAATCTTCCACATAATTGTTTTCGACAGATTCAAATCTAGTCTCGTGTGAGAGTTCTAAATGTTATTGTAAAATGCAATGTTTTCAGTAGAAAATAACTGTCAGTCTTGAATCAGCTAAACTGCCAATCAAATGGAAATTATTCCGTAGAAGCTGCTGAAATGATGGCTGCTCATCAATGATTGAAATGTCATAAGGAGTGAAAGAGACGTCTATTTTTTGCGAAAATATATCTAAACCTCAATTTTTAGATATGCCTTCATCCACGAACGTTTTCCCCTTCCCTCCTCTCTCTATAGCGATATTTTCATTGGTTAATGAGCATTCTGCTTTTCCTCATGAGTTTTTATGCAAGGATTCCTGACGCAAAATGGTGCCGGAATTTTTATGAAGGCAAAAAAAAACGATCTTAAGGCCCTATTCTTCCCCACTGCGATAAATATTGTGCTTACTTCACAAGCACCAAACCGCTGTCGAAAGATCAGTGGAAAACGCCGCTGCTTGCAAAACCATTTCCGAATAATTTCCCTAGGCACTGGCTCAAAGCTGATGAATGTGATTTCAGTTTCAGATATCACGGACCTAGATTTGCACCTGTTGTCAAGCCAGTCGCCGCTTTTCCACCATATCGGTCAATGGGATACCAACCAGTTGGTCTACTAATCCTCATTCTGGTAGACTGGACGCGCATAAACAGGCAGCAAGAACTGATTTGCAACATTTGTTGCCCGAAAATATGTAAAATTCAGGCATTATCATTGAGAAAGTGCGTTTGGTTTATCTGTACGATTACTGTGCACTGTTTTGCCATTGTTCTTAGTTTGCACATAAACTTTACTGTCTCCTATAATGTTGTGCACTGCTAAATCTACTGCTAAATATTTACTACCCATATCTACTGAATTCTAATGACTCGTGAGAACACAACCATACTGAACGGAGGTAAGCTTGCAATAAGACTGAATGACGGGTGATGTCTGCAACGACAAGAGGGGGATAACACCTTTGCTGTGACAGTGAATTCTTCTAATCCCGTACCTCGCCAAATCCTATTCGGTTGCGAAATTCCCAGTTCTGTTGAACTGATCATCAATGATGCTTATTCGGTTGCGAAAATTGCAAAAAATGTGCGAATCTTACACTCATTGCATAATATCGTCACTATTTTATATGATGGTTCCCTTTCAAAGAAGGACATTCAATATTCACTTATGAGTTAGTCATTTATTGAAGATTTTAGAATGGCGAGACAATGGTGTAGTTCCGATATAAAATTTTTAATGAGATCAGTATAGCTCAACAAAAATGCAGAGAATGAAGCATTCTACTTGTAGCACAACTGAGGCGATCATTCAATGAACGAACAACAACCCACTTGAAGCATTAAGGAGATTTCTTTGTATTTCCCATGCGGTTATGTTTTGACCAATAAAATGTTAAGTATCCATGCAGCATGTCCAACACATTGCTCATATTCTCAAGGATATAGCAATTGTAACTTCCGCTTGACACACTCTAAATAGAGTGAAACGTTTCCTCAAAATTGAATACCATCTAAAATAAAGATTGGATGACGTAGAATGAGCAATTAAATTTATCGTTATTATAGATAAAATCGTTGTTTTATCATAGTCACTATAAATATGTTAAGCAAAATATCGTATTTTGAGGCGTTTTTCTCAATGCAACATTTGAAAAAGGGGAACATTGAGTAGAGAAGTATGATGCGGAGATTGACAATAATTAATACTTTTTTAATTTCATTCATATGAATGGTTGTAGTTAATATTTTTAAAGAAACAATCAAACTTTGTATAGAACATATTTCGCCTAAACAAAATACATTCGAATGATCATAGAAAAAAAAAAATTAATCAGCAAATTCTATGATATCCTAAACTATCCATAATTCTCGAAAAAAAAACCCGATGATGAGAAAGAAAGAAATTATATTTGAAAGAGACACATATACAATGTAAAAAATACACATCAAATTTTACAGTCGATGTTTCTTTCACTCATTTAATGTTTAAAAAAAAAATAATAATAATAATAATAAACAGACATTAAAATACATATAGACATAATACCGTCAGCCATTTATCGTTACAGCAATAGCCGATCTTCGTCAAATACGTGAGCAACAAGAAAACTCCCTAAAAAGGTTTCACTGAGTGAACAAAGAAGTATTTATATGACCACCTTTTGAACTAATATGAAATAAAATTCTATTAAGGTAGTTTTGAGTTCATAGCACAAAGCAAATCTAACTCATCTAGCATATGTGTCTTTTTCTAGTTCTTTATTAATAAGGTGATTCATGTAACTGTAATATAAGTTTTAAAAAAATTTTGTTTACGTTTTCCTGGATGAAAGAATGAATTGAATAGATTCAAAGAGATGACAGTCACGATAAACATCTTTCATACTTCATCTTTTCGTAGTCAAAATCCCACAGTAAAAAAAAATCCATAAAAGATATTTTACTATAGTTCTTCAATGAATACTAGCCGTATAGTATAGTAAATCGTAATTCTCTAGATTTTGGGCAGCAGCAAAAAACATTGCGAAAAAGTTTTAAAAAAATATTTTGAAACAATATCTGCTTTTTGCATACTTATAAAATCAGGTAAGCAAACACGTGACGGTTTATATATCATTATCCACTACGAGCAAGTAACATATAACAAAAAAATAACATTGATCCATAATTTTTTTTAACACGGCTTTCCCACGTATTTCCAAATACAGCAATAATTTCACTCAACAATGAATTAGAAGTTTAAAGATTACTAAACAAAAAAGATTTAACTCTATATTATTTATGGGTCACTCTTTATATTAATGCAATCAAAATTTCATCAATTCAATGCTATGAATGGATTCCATTTGCATATATATATATATATATATATATATATATATATATATATATATATATATATATATATATATATATATATATATATATATATATATATATATATATATATATATATATATATATATGCGTTCTATAAAGATTTGTGCTCGACGAATCACAATCGTCGAATGCGCCATCTTCATCGATTATTTCTGCAATAAATATCTGTAATAGGTTGTCGATATTTAGTGCTAAATAAACACGTGAAATATTTTATTTGCGATAATTTTCACATCAAATTTACGAAAAAAATACACACAGCATAACAATAATATTTGTTTGAGGTCATTTCTAGTAATAAATAGGAAAAGAAACAACTCTCTATCACTTCTATATTTCTTATCACTATTCACAACCATCTTAGCCGACCTGCATGAATGAAATCTCTATTAGTTAACTCCCTGATTTCTGAACGATAATATTGAACTGGATATTCGTTTCGATTTACGCACATCCAACTTTCATAATAACTGCAAGAAATTACGATAATATTTAGGGATAATATATGCTGGTAAAATTTCATACAGATAAATTCATCCTGCGAATAGTGTGTGACAGTAATTTAATAGGTGATACACCTAAATTATATATTATTTCTATATACAATCCCTTCATCCTTTCAAATAGTAACGCTAACGAGGCCAATATCCAAGTTACTATTATCATTCAATGACCAGACAGACAACTAATAGAGATTTCATCTACACAGATCGATCAGATGGTTGTCAATAGTCAGTTACGAAGAAAAGGAAGAGAGAATCAGTTACGAACCACCAATCGGTCCGGATTCCCGCAAATATTTTGTTGCTAAGGTGTGAAGATATTTGCAGTTCGAATTAAGTGAAAGACGGATGATTACATCTCCCTCCCTCCCCTATATTCGACTCACTTCTGAACTCACTAAGGGCACATGTAACAATGGTATTCATGTAAAATATTCGGAATAGCACTTTCACATCTCATCACATAACGATTTAAAATTTTCGTAACTAAAAACTCGAATAGTAATCGAATGGATATTTGCAAATGGCATCTAGATTTCCATAATCCTCAAATTGATGATGAGAATACATATGCGTGGAAAAAAAAATTTATTCAAGTTATTTTTTTTTTTTTTAGAAATTTCTACAAAATCAAAAATGAAACACTACAGAAATCGTTATGAAATTTATGAAAATATTCCTCTTTGCATCAACCAGTAAACGATTATAGAAATGTTTTGCAAAATATAACTACAATTATTGATGAGGGATAACTAATGAGAACGTTTTATGCGTTACTCTATTCATATGATCATTTCTAGGCTATTGTTAGCTCAAATTTTTTATGAATTTTTAGCAAAAAAGAGGGATAAAAGGGTACATCGTGAATTCTCACTAAGCAATCTTTATGAAAATATTTTGCGCATATACATATATATATATATATATATATATATATATATATATAGTTTTTTAAAAATATTAAATCGTTCTGACTTAAAAATAATGCATCATAATTTCTAAAAAATTTGCAAAAGATGAAATGAAATGAAAAAACAGTTCCCAAAGATTTTCAAAACAACGTTTCAAAGAATGAATTCAGCCCGTAAAAATATCTGTGGGAGCAAGAAATGGAATGTTCTTTTATTGCCAAATCTTAGGAGAGCGATTGAAAACAAAAGCTCCGTTTATGACGGAACGCAATTGAATGGTAACGATATGTGAACATTGGAAAATAACCAATAACGGCTTATATATGGTGTGCTTGAAGAATTTCTTTAAAAAGAGAAAATATGAATTGTATAAAATGAAAGCAATATATACGATTACAGAATTTTACAGGCGCCGTTAAAGACAGATTTGGAAAGACCGCAAAGCTATCCGTACTTGCAAAGCGCCTACCTTGACCCTTTAGTAATAACCAATAGATTTGAAATACATATAAATGATTGTCAGAGGAAGAAAATAAAAATAAAAATAAAAAAATGACACCGACGTTAGCTTCAGAGCTAAACTTAACGCCGTTTCCCGTCCTGACCGGAGCCGAAGTCAAACTCATGGTTACATGGAGTGGCTTAAGCTTAGTTTCAGTGATGGTCTAGCAATCGGACCCAGTTTAACTTAGTTTCATACGGCCACAAATTCAATTCGGTCCTTTTTCAAAAAAATACCTCAACAAAGGTGTACTATTATAATAGAACATGTATACTGGATTCGAAGTGATAAACAACCTCATAGGTGAACGCAAATGCGCAATACGAACGCAACAGAATGGACAACGACGATAAGACCAAACTACACAACGCCCATCCATCGCATATCAGTTGGATTTTGGGCAGAATTTTTTCTTTTTTTTTTCAATAGGTGGGGAAGGGGGGGATTGTGATGACCTGACAACGTGCACTTACCTTGTACTAACTGAAAAAGTTTCGCAAAAAATAGGAAAAAAACTTAGTGATGGGAAAACATAAAGTGTGATATGGGATCAGTCACTCACGATTATGTATAATATCATTAATAAAACAAAATGAATGCACAATTTCTTTCCTCGGGTTTCTATTGGTCAGAATTCCGGTTTATAAGACAGTCGTCCATTAGCAGTTCCTCATCACAGTAGAACAAGTTTTCTGAATACACCGAATTTAAAGGAAACTGCTAAAGAAGGATCAATTTCGTTGGCTAGCTGCCTGGAAGAAGAAAAATAGACCTGGTTGACGATGTATATACAATTGATGTAAACATTCACGGTTCCTTTGATGAAACATGGCAGTTTCCGCGGACATTTTACTAATCATAAACCAAAAGACGTCTATACCCCAGGCCAAAGAAAAGGTCAATTCCTCCCCTCGCTAAACCTCCGATTGAACATCCATAGAACATGACTGAACAAATTCTGCGAACAGAGCGTTGACGACTACCGTACATCAAACAGAGACAGACACCTCCATACACACCGCTGCTCGGTACTACTAATTTTTAAAGAACGCTCAATGGGAAACGTACCCGTTGGATAGGTGCCAGTTCGTCACTCAACATCACTGAAATGATGGAAATGAAGCAAAACGAGAAACGAATTAAGAAATAGAACGGATGAAAGACACTTGTAATATCGATTTTTATGTAGTTGGAGTGGGCAATAGCCTCTTCGTGGGATAGACGCGTGACAAAAAGGTGGTGTGAGAGTATGTGTTTGGATGGAGGGTGCAGACGTACAGAGTAGACATCGGCGCGCGTGCGCAAGCGCTGCTGTGCTCGTTGTGTTGTTTGCAAACTGACGCACATCAGGGGTTAGGGGTGTTCTCAATAGCTAGCGTGTACGGTGAATTTTTCAGCATCTACCCACCGATCATTACTTTGCGATTTGAATATTTGCTCTGTTTTTGGTGGATTCGATAGGCGCCAGGTGCGCCACCATCCCCTCCAAAGCTCAACGTGCCCACCGATCTTGTTGCCCACGCAGCTAAACCACCGAACCCATGTGTGTTCGTGCCCTAATCTATGGAGAGGCAAAATACGTCATCTCATCCTATACTTCCACCAGGTTTCGCCAATTCAACATTCGCATCCACCTTCACAGGTTTTTTTTTGCATTTGTTTTTGCGCTAATATGTTTATTTTTTCATCAATAGATTGCATTGTCGGAATTTGCACTCATCAAATGCGAAGCATTCTTTAATATTATAATATCGCTTTGCAATAGTGTTATCACTGTTGTGCACAATTGCAATTAATAGAATCTTGCAATGACCACTCAATTCGTCTTTGCTTGTGGGTATATTTGAGACGATTATGTGCGTTGCTTACAAAGGTCGCAATGTGGGTGGTGCGGCTTGAATGTGTCAATGAATCTTTATCGCAGTGATATGCAACATGACAATACGATCCTTATAAACAGCAGCATAGAATATCTAATTTTGATTCGTTTATGAAATAGGACATTTTACGTACATGATGATCACTTATTTGAGAGATTTGAGGTGGAAATTTCAACAAGACACATATACATGTAGCAGTAATTTTTTTAAAAAAAACTGTTTGCAGTAACTCATTTAAATGAGATGATGGAAAATCTTTTTTTTTTTTTTTTTTTTAATAACTTCAGCTCTTTTTTTTTTTTGCGAAATTACTGCTGTTTTGCTTTAGTTTAAAAAATATCGCCCATTTTATAGGCATGAGGTGATTCGCTATTCATGAAATTTTAAATTTTCTATGTTTATTAAGATTCCATCATATCATATGAATTGTCGGTGAATTTCCTCTCTTTTTTTTTTTTTTATAAAAAAATCTTCGTGTTGTTTAATTTTTCGACATGAACAACCAAATGCGGTCCGGTTCTCACAACGTGTTGAAAGATCATCAAAGGTGCCGCGTAAATTTTTTTTTTAATTTTAGGTTTTTTTTTTTTAAATCTATAAAGTTGCATCCATTCGTTTTCTTTTTAAACGAAAAGCAGAGGGACTTATTCGGGAAGTATACCTCTTTTTGAATAGTTTCATTTTGTGTCTCGTCGGCCAAAAAAAAAAAAGCGGATATTGCAATTTTCCGGAGAATTTTCTAAGCACTCTCAATTGCCTGAACATTCATTACAGGTGTAATACGCATTTATTAAACGTAAGTTTCATCCGTACCTTTTTTAAGATATACACCTATTGGTGCTTACGTGTGGCGCCTTTCATAATTGTTTCGCTGACACCATGAAATTATATGCCAGGAGCGCTCTAGCTATTATCACATCGTTCTTTTTTTTTTCGATAGAAAAGAATACAGATAAAAATGTGGATAAATTCGAGTTGGCTGAAGCGAGGAAACATGAGCATAACACATTTTATGCAAATGATAGAAAGTTTTCAAGCTCAAACGTTATATCGAATTTTTTGTGAGAATTTGATGGTGACAAAACGTAGACAATAAAATGGACTTGACCATGAAAAAAACCAAAGCTATATACATACAATCATGTGATCTGTTATCTTCTTGCAAGAATCGGTCATATATGTTACATACTTTGTTGTGAGGATAATAGGTAAGAGTGCAGCGCTTTCTATACCAATGAAAGTAAGTTGTGAAGGAAATTATAATAGTAATTGTGCTCTTTTTTCATTCCTGTTTCCACGTTCTATCAATTCGATTGTTGAAAAAAAATAGCTTATACGACTCTATAGCGTCGATGCGACCCACAATGCATTCGTACATCTCACATCACTGTGAAGGAAATTTTGCATGAAAATATGCAAATTTCAAAGTTAACAGGGCATGCATCACTTTTCTTTACTTTTTATTTATTTATTTATTGAAAACCCCAGTTGTTTATTAAAAACTATCTTACTCTTCTTTTACGGAAATAAAATTTTTTCTATTTCTCGAAAGATTCCGGAGTAAATGAACACAAAATTAGTTGCAAGGTTGTTCTAAAGTAAATCAAACCGGAAAATGCCTAATTCATTGTGGTTAGCGAGTTTCTTTCTTTAACTATTGTTTAGAAAGCGTACTGTCAGGAAGCTTACGAATAATGTGTTCGAGCATGTTTTCTTCTTTCAAATTTGGTATTTGGTGGGGTGTTATCTTGAAATGATAATAGGTGTTAAGTAAAATAGATTCAGTTTTCAGCTACAGATAATTCACATATAGGATTTTATAATTGTATTCTTTTTCCGTTAACAGCCTTTATCGATTTAAATCCCATTCTCCACAATATATTTGCACTACTTCCCGTGTTCTAATATACGGGCGCATAACGATTGGCGTCACTTCCTGTATGCAGTGTAGCTGGAAGAAGTGGAGATAGGTGACTCTTGAAATACCCGAAGTGTTCACGTTGTGCACAATCTTTGGAAGAGAAGTGATCTGCAGCTAGTATTGATCAAACGGCAATTTCAGGCATAACGTCACCGGCTGGCAATGTGTCGAATCCGCTACTTATGTCCACTCTGCACCATCTGCAGGGACTATCGGCAGCCGGAAGTGCTGCATTGCTGCCAGGCACATCACAGCTCACGCTAGGAGGACAGTTTGCCTCCGAGTTTAATAACATCGCCACCATGGGATGGCCAACTCAGAATGCGAGCGCCGCTTGGTTTGAGCAGGTTAACTGACTCACTTCTTACAAGTTAATCGTTGTTTTAGTAATTGAAGAACAGATTTGTCATGGAACGCATCGCAGTTCATTGAGATGGAACATAGGATTAAATAAAAACGCCATCAGAGTGTTTCTTCGGCAACATTAGTTCATCGGTAAGAGTGGGCCATCTAAATAACTTGTTTTTTAAGGCGAAAGTCGCAGCAATGCTTCCGATGTATGGCGTACTATCAGCAAGTGGCGTGAAATCAAGGTACCGTTTTAGTCGATGTTTTTTTTGTAATTGCTTTGCCATGGTACTAAGCATCCGAGCAGAGAAAGCTTTTCCCAGCATCGTTGGGTACAACCGATGGTTATGGATACTTTAAGGTCACATGGCTTATGAAGTTTTCACATAAATGGGTTGTCGGCTTTTGTGATTAAATGAATTGGTACGTCTCGATGTGATTTCTTGTTCTGTTCAGTAATTCGCAAAGAAACTTTTAAAGATTTGATGAGTTTTGCGAGGAAAGTATAGTAAAACTGTGTTTAATAATAAGAGAATAATTCATTCATTAAAGATGTTTTCTTTTCGAATTTTGAATTCCCGAATTGAAATTGCGAAATTATACTATTAAGGGTGTTCATGACATTCCAGCGCCCATTAACTACTCCTCTCGTTCGATCGCTTGGCAAATGAGGGCATACTAATATACATACTAAAAGCCTTATTGGAACAATCTAAGCAGTATTATTGCGTGATGAATCTATGTAGTAGTTTAGTGGTCGTCATGATGCCCTGAGGGAATGAGTTTAATAAGGTGGTGTTTATATTCAGTGAGGTGCCAACAGTGGATGCGAACGCGTTAACTCCACCAATGCGTTCAACATCGTCACAGAGTGCTACCGCTACAGTTCTTTCTGCAACGAGCACTTCATCGACGTCAGGTTCTGGTTAGTTTTTATTTGACTTTTGTCGTTTGGAACATCTGATCGGATTATGTCACCGATGATATCCTGCTGATTGGGGTAACGCATCATCAAAACATGAGATATTCTAGTGGCATATGTGATCGCTATAACAATACGTTGCTCATATCAAGACGTAATATGTGTAATAAAGGTTGTCACATTGTTGAATGCGTCACCGGTAGGTCTTCATGCTGAGGTGTTCAGTGATACAGGATCGGGCCCGATGGTTCCACAATTTCAGTTCCCTCGCATTTGCAGCGTTGTTTTTGCAGTGAAGTACACTTTGCAGTAGAAGCTTCCTAAGAGTGAAGTAGGCGAAAATGCTTTATCGTTGATAAATTGAAGCACTGCCGCATTGTTAGTTGTATACGTTCAGTAATTACAAGTTTTTGAACGACCACATATGCTTTCTTCGTATCTAAGAAGACGACTAATAGTGGGTAGATTATAAGGAGAACAATAATTCATGATTTTATAAATGGTATTCTTGGTGTGCGACTACCGGCATCTTTTGAAGGCGTGGCCCATATTCGGCCCTTTTGGTTGAAAGACTGAATGAAAATTATCTGTAGAAGTGATTTGCGGGCTGTATATCACATATGACTAGTTCAACTGAATGATTTCATCACTGTTCAGATATTTGCCTTGCTTTGAGAGATGATTTCGGGATTTGATGTTCTTTATTTCTTTCTCATGCTTCAAATTATTTTTCAATAGCAGTTGTTATGAATAGATCGTATTTAGTAAATATTTGCACATGGTTATTATTTCTCTTGTATAACGATGTAAATATTTTTATTGATGTTGAGTTCGCCGTGAAATATTTTATTTCCCTGGGGTTAATTATAGCGGATTAGTTGTATCGGAGTTATCCCATTAAATAAATCTTTTGTTATAGGCTCATTGATTCGTGATTAACACTGCCAGCTGACATTTTGCATATTTACTAAAAATTGTGATATTTCATTGTTGCATTGGAGGCTAAAACTTTTTTGTTTCAGGTATTTTTCCGTTGAATCCAGGAGGTTTCATGAGCAATGCGCAGGATTCTAGCCCGCAGCCGACAACACCGCAACGCGTTCGTCACACAACGAAATCGGTGCATTCGTCACCCGCTGATGCTGTATTGAATGCGGAAGCACGTCCAAGCTCCATCCAGAGTCACTGCTCAGCGGAGATGGGACCCGGCTCTGTGTCGGCAGTTTCTTCACATGGTCCGAGCTCGGTTTCGGTTCCTTCGAACGTTGGATCTGTCGAAGCAGTTACTATGCAGCAGCCTGGCTCGGTGTCGGGTACCTCGGCTGTCCCATCCCTGGAGATTGGAGCAGTGCGGCCAAGCTCAGTACAGAGTGGTTGTTCGATGTATCATGCCGTAGATATACAGCATTCGAGTTCCCATCCGGCGTCTGTGGAGGTTCACTTTTTTCTTGTTCAGCACCTTCACCGTCTGTATAACATTTTCAAAACGTCTTACTTCTTGCTTGTGTTCGCTCTACTATGTTTTAGCAGTTCATTTTGTTTGATACTGCTGTGATCGGAAATGCCAGTTACGTAACGAGAGCCGTTTTGACTGAATCCTTTTCAAACTTTTACTAAGTTTCTTCCCCCTCTACTTCAAGAATCGCTTAGCAAGTGTGCAAGGACTCGCCCTAAAGTCTCTTGAATGTTATTTTCAACCATCGAAGAACGTTCCTTGAATGAATTTGTAAAAAATGTGCCTCGGCAGTATTTATTCCCTCTCCGACATATTATATAAAACAATTTGTAAGTGAATGGGGCAGAGACTTGGATAAGATGGTTTCCGTACTCCTTTGCATACTTTTTTGCGCTTATTTCAAGATGCTTTTGCTTTTTCTGATCTTATGAATAAAACAAAAAGATGGCAAGTTGTTTAGGAATGCACTTCGGTGCCAACTCCAGGATCTCAGCCGAACAGTGTGCAGCAGGTCGCCTATGATCTCACTACGAGCAGTCAACAGCTATCGATGCGTGCACCTTCGTTACCCAATGGGCATACCGAAGCGGTGAACACATCAAGCGCAGGCGATCTCATTCAGGATTTCGCAATCGCTCGCGATCAACAAACTCCAGTAATCATCGCTCAAATCATTTCATGCTATTGTTTTACACCTTTTTAGCGAGGCCGTGCGTCCTTATTCCTCACTTGTCACTTCTGCTTTTTATTCACTGAATAAAGTTAGCAGACGTGCTACTGTTTCTGATGTTTGGTCAAAGTAATGTTTAACATCGATCACAAATAATCGCATCACTGTTTGCGATCGATAACTAACCCGAATAACTGACAAAGTTTTTGAATTCCTGAGAAAAGATGCTACTTTTGTCCTTGGAAGAAAATAATAAAATTTCTGACCATTTCAATCTGGGCAGAAATGGGCTGCCCGAGTGCTATCTAAAACACCGAGCACGAATTTCTCCACTTTGTTTCCATCTTTTATGTTTCGACATTCACGTTTTTATGCTCTTCCACAGTACCACCGTTTCTAAAATTTCAAGAAGCGAGCATAAATTTCTTCATTATGTTTCTCTGTTTATAAATGAGGTTCTCCGCAATCCACTCTTTTTTCGAGAAAGTTTTCAATTTTAACGTTTTTTTGAGAGATATGCTGCAAGTTTTTCACATTCTCAGAACTTTTTTAAACGGAAAAAAGTGCAGCAAAGAAATTACGAAGAGAAATTACAGCAGTGACCAATCAGAATTTTGGATGGACGATCTCTTCGCCATTTCACTCTCCCCCACTCCGTTCGCCACTCTACCCGTTTCTACCTCCAACAGTGCTTCTGTAGAAGGTTGGCTGTTGAGGATGACTGGCCACTAGTAAGTCATAGGATGGCTAACTCTTGAATCCTACTGAATCGTGGAATGGCTGACTTCTATTGAATCCATCAACAAAGTATATTGTGAGTTGCTTTAGGGATCGTCGCATGAAAATGCGCTAGATGCGGGTAATCTGGAGGATTTGCCATGGTCGAGTATCGATCTAGGCGACATCGATTTATTCGGAGGTGCGTCGGCGGCGGATAAGGATGTGATGCATTCGGTGCTGGATATGGATGCATCGGTTATGCATCGCATTCTCAGCAATGATCCACCAACATCACTCGGTACCACCACAGAAACTGTGAAAACGCAAAGAACACCACCTTCGTGCACGTAAGATGATTTCAATTTTTACGGCTAATTTATCTAATTTGTACGTTATTTGTTGCCATTATCGTTTGCACGCAATGAATTTTTTTTCATCCTTCTTTTAGGCTTTTTATGAATTGGTCACTTATTGCGATGTATAAATTCGCAGCAAACATCAGCTTGTATAGATGTCAGGAATGAAGAAATATGAGAAGGAACTCAGTAAGCGTTTCATGTTTTCTTCACTTTCGACCAGAGAGAGCTTGGTGTACTTATTTCATCCCCAAGTGAAGGTTCTAGGAGACTAGATAGGAAGTTTAAGTTTAAGGACCCACCTTTTGTGGATTTATTGGTGGATCTTGGAATTCAGGTTCGTGGATTCGGGGAGGGAAGGGGAGACGAACTTATAAAGTTCACGACCTTAATAAGTGGATTTTTTCTGAGAGGAGGTGACAAACATGAAATTACAATGTGATTCGTTTTAGCGTGACTCCGGTTGCCGCTCAAATAGTAACTCCGAAAATACGCGAAAAGATAAAAATGCGACGAGAAAAAGAATTGGCGGATGCGGACAAAGAGCTCGACCGGCTGCTTTCGTTGGTCGCCAAGAAAGATGCAAAAGCAGCACCGAAGCCGAAAATTCCTCCCTCTCTTCCTCTGTTCGATCCCCTCTTATTTGCCAAACCAGAGAATTTGGACGACAAGAAAATCAGTCTTAGTCCGGTGCAGGTGGGATCTTAACCCTTTTAATGTTGCAGTTATTGTTCCATTTATAATATGATTGCTGAGAATTGATCGGTCTTTTAGTTGAACTTAGGGACTTTCGATTGCCGTTGTTCTTGCTTCATGATGTCATAAGGTTTGTAAGTGTACAAATTTTAACGCATTATTGATGAAAACTTAAGTAGAACAGCAAGAGAAAATATTTGCCTTCGAATCGGATACGAGCCAATGCTTTCAGATCGAACCACCCTAACGATCTCTTCATCACACCATATGATGTAGATATTTCTGCGATTCCGAATTGGTTGGAAAATAAAATCATGCCACATAGGATACAATCTATGCGTTACGGCGATATTTCACTTCATGCTATAAAAATATACGTATGCAATGAAATACGCTTGCAGTGCTACGTGCACTAATTTTTCCTGCTTTTGTTCATATCATTTTCATAGTGTTTCGGTGTAGGTCAAATATGGTGCTGTTTTCGAGTTCATTCGAGATCAGAACTAGAACCAAATTCAGAACGTGTCCTTTATCGAAATAGGTTTAGGCCTGGCTGCGAATCAGAGTGGCCGTTCATCGAGCAGGATCACGTTTAACTCGCCTCCATATGGCATAGGCTAAACCTAGCTTTGATTTCGGTACCAGCAATGACTGGGCCTGGGTTTGCTTTGGCTGCAAACATATATTTATGTCGTATCACTTCACTTTCCTATGTTTGACTTAGCTGATGCAGAGGCAATGGAAACCTTGGTTGTTGAAAATTCGGAGGTCGCCTTCTATTTGTCGTTTTTCGTGCTTTCTCGATAGTTCGTGTTTGCCGTGGTATCGACAGTTATTCGTATACTGGGAAACGATTTTTGTGAGAGGAGTTCGACAGAGCTCAGTGAACAGCATTAAGTCCTTTGGCAGCTTTCAAAGTGTGAAAGAATTGTTTATGAGGAGCGAAGGTTTTTTTTCGTGATTTATTAATCAGTGGGCATTTGCACCGAATGAGGGAAGTTTAAGGGGATGGAGGGGTGAGGGGAGGAGGTGATGAGTCTTATATTTATAAAGTTTTAGCGCAGGAGGGTTCACGTTTTTTCTAATTTTTGAGGTAGTGGTCTTCGATCCAAGAGTTCTGTTCCAACCAAGGAAAGGTGGTGCGCGGTTTCATTGGCAGAAAATTGTGTCGTCGTGGAATCCATCTTTTTTTCCGGTTATTGTCACTTGTCATTCTGACCTCATTGATGGCATAAGAAACTGCAGTAAAATAGCGGTGACAGTTCTCGTTCAAATCTTCAAAAGCGTTTTTTTTTCAGTTCACCCCACCTGATTCACCAACGCCTTCGACATCGATGGCTCTCGCGACGCCTTCAGCGACGAGTTTCTTCTTCGCAACTTCGCAGCCTTCAACGTCTTCCATGTCTCGGACAAATCCGTCCGTGCAAAGGCCCGAGCCATGCCCGTCAGTCACTCCATTTGTATTCATGCCGGCTATCGATAAGAAACCCAAATGCAACAAGATTCCTATATACAAACAGAAAACAAAGACCTTCATGTGCACCGCTCCAAAATCTGAGGATGATCATAAAAATGGTACATTTGCCTGTTTCCTTCTTACTTATAATAAGCGAGCTTTTAACACGATATTTGCTGCTTTTTAATTGATCGACGACTCTCAAGTATTCTGCTCGTAAGTGGGAACTAGATATGATATTATAATTACACTTCTAGTTTCAGGTAGTTCTCGCTCATTATCTGGATACGTTGGTGTTGTTGTGTGCATACATGCTTCACAATTTGGTGCATAACAGTAGTTCATCTTAAAAAATTGAATGCTTGCTACTTTTAAGTGTACTCGTTTAGTAGTATCGTTCCTCTCTTGTAGAAACTAAAATCTTGCAGCGGCGGACGATGCATATAGCTTCACTGATGACGAAGAGGAGAAAGCGCTTCCATCGGGCGCTACAATATCAGAATCCCAACTGAAGGAACAAAAGTTGGAAGCGGAAGTTGCTCAGAAGCTTGCCAAAATCAACAGTGCGCATCCCGAACTTAAGGGCAAAACCCTATGTTATGAAGCGCAAAATCAACAGGTATGTTTCTTTTTTTTTTTTTTGCTCATCGAATTTTATAGCCCTGTTGATTCTTTCTCTAAAGAGATCATCAGTTTGTTTGGGTTTCAGGCTATGTGATGCTTAATTCTATTGCTCCCGTCGTTTATTTCAAGAGTTTTCGAGTCGCGTCTGCTATGATATACGGCACATATAGTTTGATGCGTCATCATCTATAACCGTTTTATGTGTCAGAATTCACTTCAGCAATATTAGCTGAGCTGGGGAGACGGGGTGTAATATAGGCTTGAGTCGTGTTCTCGACCTTGTCTGTTGATTTCTTCCTCTTTCCTCGTTTCTTTTTTTCTGAGAAGCGGAATCTTTACACCGATAAGTAAAGGCCTAAGTCCACTATTTTAACAGCTCTGCTGCTTATGAAATGTACCCACCTACTGTTTATCTACTGCGTCGAGGATACCCATCGGTTGAAAGTTCAAGAGCAAACCCGTTCGAGATTGGCCGTATTGGCGTGCACGACTGCGCCCTTGCTTGATGCCAAACCGCCGAATGTAGTGACGGGTTTTTGTGCTTGGTTTATACCGCTCTTGCATTTTTTGTCTCTTTCAGACAACCAGTCGCACACTTTAATTACGCTGTATTACAGGATCTATGGAGACATGTTGTGCCAAAGAAGCGCCATACGGCTGCTGTGGCTGAGAGGCCGAGTGTACCCTCAACACCTCTTCTTCCTCCTGCTTCTGCCTCAGATCAGCGCCCAGATCCAGGAACTTCTGGTTTGTTTAAGCCTCCATCTAATTCTCCATAATCTATCTCTCAGCAGCGCACTAGAATTTGGTTATTATGGACAGGTCTGGTGGGCAATGCCTCATGACCAGCATTTTGTTTCCTCACTTTTGATTAGCAATGCATGAAATGAGCTGTTGTGTGCGGCTGACTATGCTGTTTGCTTCATCTTTAGCTCTTCTGTTATTTCTCATAAGGCTCTTCAGATTCTTTCCATTGAGGTCACTGAATTGATTTCAGCTCCAAAGGCTCCAGAAGTGTTAACTTTGGCAGAATCTCTGCAACGTCGGAAACAGTATCGTTCTTCGTATGGTTTCCTAAAAACGAAATGCCTCGACGATAAGAACACCGCGAAAAACGAATGCTGTGATAAGCCGACAGTAGTAAATATCAAAGTGGAGCCGCAGGATGACTACAAGTCAGAAAATGGGTTGGTTTTTTATATTTGCTGTTCAGATTTTTGTTTCTATATTGTGTTCTGCGCATTTGGGGTTCCATCTGTTTGTCCATCCTCGTACTGTAATATCTACCGTTTCAAGTGAAGCAAAGTTTGATGAGTCGGTGCTACGGCTCATTTTGAATGCAGTTTTAGAAGTCGTTTTTGGTAATTAAATGAGCTCTTAAAAATATTCTCTTTGTGAGTGAGGCAGTCAGTCAGATCCTTAAATTCCACCAGAGCTTATTTCATATTTACAAATGTTATGTGGCATATTTCATAGTTGCCAACTGTGCAGCAAACTGTTATAGAATGGTATGAGGAAAGTAGTCTTTCTTTTCAGTCGATTTGTGCCTGTGATTTTCCAAACGTATTGTGACAGTGGATGATATCTCTCCATTTTGCACTCAAAAATATAGGTCGGATCATCGGATAGAGCACTGAATGCTCCAGAAAGATCCCATCCGTGGTGTAGGAGTCTGTCTGTGCCAGTTATTTTGCGTCGCGAAACAGGTGGAAGGAGTGTGCGTAGGACCATTCCTATTTCCTCTCCTGCTCACATTAGGAACCAGCAATCCTACAGCCTAATTGTTATCCCTTAATTATCCGTTCTCGCTTATATTTGCGTAGGCATGTATTCGTAGGGGAATATTTTTTCATTTCATGTTAGAATGTATAAATCGTTTTGCAGCACCGTACCTCAGTACCGTCCATTGCCGAAACTTTTAATTCGTCTTCCGAAGCGCTCAATTACTGAATCCCCTTCGCGATCTGAAAAATCGAAAAAGAAAAAGAAGAGGAAGCGAAAGGATCGCGATCGTGAATGGGAAGGTTCCGAGAAGAAGAAAAAGAAAAAGAAGCACAAACATAAGCATCATAAACGTGAACACGGGTAAGTTAAAATACCCCATAGCTCTCTTACATTGTAAACGCCACAGACGCGGACATTTAGTTTGCTGCTTTAAGTTCTTTTCTATTCTTTTTTTTTTTATTTGCTTGTGTGGGATGTTCATCGTCAGTTGTGTCACTCATGCTTGTTCAGTTTCCATTTTGCCAGACGCTATTAATTGTTCATGAAGTATATTATAGTAGGGTGTGTGACACGACCAATCACTTTCGGTTGTTTCGTTGTAGTTTCCATTGGATTAAATGTTTATCGATCAGCAGTATAGAAAACATCACTACCGTTTAAGTAAATTTCTTTTTATCGTTAGGATTAAATAAAACACTCTAGCGTGCTGATGGTCACTTTCTCACCATTGAAGGAATTTTGACTATGGGGGCATTGTTGAGTACTTGAAATGTCGTTTGCGAATTAAGGTATGAGGCACATGTTATCACGGTCGAAGATGATCAGTGGCGTAATGCAGAGCCGACTAATCGACCAGCTGAGATGGCTGTCTTCAGCAAGAAACGTCGCCTCATGATGCAGTGGAATGAAGGCGAAGAACACTCGGCAGAAGCAGGTTCGCCCGTCTTTATTTACGTTATTCGTTTGCTGTTTTTTTTAGGCCCACTAATTAAAGGGGACTTGATTTGACAGATGATTTAGGTATGGATTGATGGACGATGGTTTAACGGTCTCATAGCTGTCGACCTTATGCCGTAGCACGCCATGTCCCTTTATCAAATAGCATCCTTAGTCATCACGCCCACTGAATTCATTTTGAGTGTTTTCAATTAGTTTGGCAAGATTCCTCAAAGAAATCTTGAGTTGCACAGGAAGGCAATGAAGTTACCCGACGCCAACGATTGACCGATGTAAGGTTTCGTTTATGGTAATGTAAACAGAAGAAAAATTTTTGCGTCAGCAGATTTGTACAAATTAGAAAATATTTTCATATGTCATCCTGATTTCAAGAAAAGATACGGGTTTCGAGAGAAGTTTGCCCTCGATGTCTATGATAGTGTTCATTTCTGTATGCCATCTAATGGGTTACACTAATATGTAATAATGCCATTTGAATAAGTGTAACTGCTAATTCTACAGGTTTACGACAAGATGAAAGCTATCGTCAGCCATCGCGTTCTGGTCGCGGCGATTACGAGCGGAAAGGTTCAATGACCGATAGCAGCGAATGGAGCTTACCAGCGAAGTTTAGTCAAGCAAATGGTCATTTAACGGTATGTTCTTTGATATTTTCTTATTGGCGACTTACTTTTTTCCCTTTTTGTTATTGTTATTGGTATCGCTTTCATTACTATTATTATTGTTGCTTTTATTGCAACACTTACGGAATTTGATATGCACTTTTGAATGAATAAATTTTTCATGAGAATTGCAGAATAATATGTGTTCTCGGTCGGATAGGTGATACCGTAGGCTGATGAAAGTTCCTTAGAAACACCTTAGAAGCGTACCTTGACATTTCTTTTATTATAGTTTACCACCTCTTTTATCATACATTGCTTCTATCTTAGGCATTCTCTTCATTTCGAGCATGTATAAGTTTTGAAAAGCTGAAATGTTTATAGGGGGTGGAGGCCTGCAATTTTATTCTATTTGCGATTCTGCGTTCATATATCTTCCTTTACATATTTGAGGGAAAATAATGCCGCATTAGTGAACCATTTACATGTAAAATATATCACCTTTGCCAAAGTAACACGAATTTGCGAAGTTGGCTTGATTTGAAGTAACAGCTATGCGCCGCGTATCTTCAACATTCATTTCACAGTTGCAAAGATTGGGAGAGACGGGTATTTCCTCGTAAATCCGAAATGTTTGTCTTTTTGTTGATCTGTTGCTTTTTCACTACATCCAATTCCATCGTCCATATTTTTCTGTTTCCTTCTTCTCCCTATTGTCTTTTCTAATCTTAGTTGCTCGCGTTCTATAATAAATCTAACATTTTTTTTTCCGTTCTTTAAAGGCTTAATTGGTTTTTTTTTCAGAAAGGTACATTCGTAGTTTGCAAGGCAGATATTCTAAAAGAGGACTGCCCGTTGTGGAGAGTTGACAATCAGAATCTCCTTCAGAAATATCCGCCTACCAAAGTTGGCGACAAAATTGTCTACAAAAACAGCTCAACGGTAAAATTTTTATCACCATCAACAGATTTGCATTTCATAATTTTAAACATTACAGGAATTACACCGCATTAACAGCACATTATGTCATTTTTGTTGACTACTTTACATCGAAAGGCTTTAGATATCCATCGCATTGTTAACGATCGCCTATTTTCGGAGGTTGAAAACTGATTGGTCAAGTTGAAAAATTTCCTTTACTCATTTACCTATAATTTCCATGAGACTTGATTTACTAGTAATGCGCACAAGATGGTATGTGCCATTACTGAGTTTGTCATCTTTGTGATGCAAAGTGACTTGATTGAACGTAACGCTCGTTGTTGAGTTGTTTTCTGCTTATAGATTTTTTTTAGTATTCGGGTTGGTGCGATCAAATTGCGGATGGATATTTGGTGGTGCAGATTCGCTTTATCAAGCATACGCGATCTGAATCGATCGTTGAACCTGAGCTACCGTTATTCGATATGTTTCCGGCTGTTAGCTTTGAACTTGGCGAGAAACCAACGCAAGGTATGTTTCTCGTTTATATGCTTGTGCTATTTTAATTTTTTATTTTACATTGTTGGTTAAGGCACATTTCAGGTGGATTTGTCTCCTGCATACTGTTGCTTAAATCTTTATCTTTGTGCCCATAGAGAAGTTTGTATACTGTTGTGCCATTTTGCGGTAGTCGGTACACAGTTGGTTTCGGTTTGCTACTGAATAATGGAGATATGCATGCTGTTTAATTGTTTAGAGTAACATTACTTCGGTAGTATACTGTGATAGTGCTCGTCCAGCTAGTGACTCTTAGGCATCCGATGATCCTTTCACTGGTCATTTGCTGATGACTTTCCAATATTTCCATTCAGAAAGCGTTGTAGCTTATGTCAGTACTAGTATGTGACCTTCCGATATTGTATTCCGTTCCCTTGTGCTCTCTTGCCTGGTCCATCTTGGCTGCGCAAAAGTAGGATTGGCAAATTGCCGGATTTTTTGCGCTCATGGAGCTTTAGTTTTATGCTCAGATGAGATTATCAATATTTTAACAATTGCCAGATAATTCCCATTAAACCAGCGCTTTGATTTTCAAGCATTATTAGAAACTTTGACGATCTAGTTGAGATTTAAAAATGAGGCAGGTAGTGGGGCGACAGATTTAAATGAGTGTTGCAGGCGCTGATTTGCAAAATGGTGCTTCGTCGAGCAGTACAGAGGCAGAGCTTTCTTTGAAGGACCCGATTCGCGATCAGATGGTCACATATATCAGGGCGATGCTCAATCATGGACTTAGTCTTTCTTTTCTGCAAGCTGTAAAGCAAGGGAACGGTTAGTAACACTATCTGTAACCGTCATATAGCTGATTTATATGTGCACTTCTCTTCACCGTATGCTTGGCATCAAATATGAGTTATTGAGTAGCACTCATAAAATTAATGAAAAATGAACTCTAGCTCGGCGACTACGTCAGCAGACAGTTTAGTTTATTACTGCGTTGCTTTACGTTCAATGTTTGTTGATGTATTACTGTAATTTGTAAGGGATTGAATGTTTTTTTTTTTAATTGGATGTTTTTATTGGACGGTGGGCTGTTAGAAACGAAGAAAACTGAGAAGGTGATTGTTGCAGATTGGAATTATCTTCGCGCGTTGAACGATATCGATAGGGTGAATCAGGAAAAGAAGGAGAAGGTGCAGTCACGTGTTAAATGGGTCGAGAGGTATGTCGATATGTTGCACTTCTACTCGAGTTGTGTGGCGTGCGATGCCGAAGGCGGTGGACTCAGCTGTCAGGTTAAACTCTGTTCAATTATTCAACGCATTTATAGCGCATCTGATCTCGATTCTTCGAAAGGAAATATAGTTTATGCTCTGAATGCTTAACCGTTTAATGGTGGAACTTATTGCTTTCGTTTGATGATGAATGTAACTCGAGCACAATTGCAAGTAAATTCATTGTCTAATCCTTATTCAAATGGTTGATGTAATTTCCCAATTGCCCTGAAGTTCGTAGACTGGTATGGAGTGTTTTAGGCGTGTGGTAAACGTACTGTCGAACGGGTGATCCAACTTTTCTCTAACGAAGGGTACGACTATGATACGTTGGAATCTGAAGAGATGCGCTACACGGGTTCAGGTTCACCGATGCCCGCAATGGTGCGTTTTTGCATGAAGCACCTATGTGTGCGTCTGTTCGTTTATTCAGTTATTCCAGCTCACGAACCGAGGAAGACTGAAGTGATGAAACTTGTTATACATGGTTCTCACTTCATCATTTCCTTTTTGACGCCTTAAAACTCAGTATTGCGAATTTTGTGATGTCGAATTCTGTCGTTTTCTACAATTGAGCGATTTAGTTCGAAGGATTGTCAACTAGCGTATTATGCCAGCTGTAATGACACACATCCTATACCTTTTACAATCTTTCAATCTTTTATTTTGTTAGGTTTTTTATTTTATGCAATTTTGCTTTGAAATGTCATCTCATGGGGAAAATCGTATAATATCTTGTTGCAATTATTGATGGATTTAAATGCGTATAATTTAAGGAATATCTTGTCTGTTCGTTATGCGCGAAGTTATCGCTGACGTATCATAAATTGCATCATATGCGCTATTTATTGCTCAAGAAATGTGAAGATCAGGTGATTGCTTTCTTTTCTTCATAATGTTGAACACTGCTAATATGATGCCGCTTATATTCGATTTTCTACTCTTCTATAAGAATTATTCTTGCCGTTATCTCTAGTTCGGCCATAGATGGATTATGTGTAGCTTTTTTTTTTATGGAGGTAATCTATGAGTTAGTATTGTTCGTTTTTGTCATTCCTGGATAAATTGGGTTTCGCCCACTTAACTTAAGTGGGGTATTTTTAGATAGAACTCGTCACGTTGCCCGCTATATTCTTCAATGCTATCGTGAAATAATGATTGATGTATTTATTTTAGTTTGTGATCGCAAGCGTCTCACTTACTCATCGAAGTTAATTTGTAGGCTTACCTATTGTCCTTTTTTTTTCAGTTTTCTTTCGCAGCTGCGAACTCATATATCGTAATATTATGGCTGCACCTATTTTGCATTATATTTTTAGATGATGCACGTTTTTCATCGATGATTGCGCATTTGCACTTAAATCTTTCTAAGTTTTTGACCGAATGTGCGGTTTGACTGCAAAATTTCTCCCGATACTTTCACTTGGAACAGTATGGATCGAGGAATTTGCTTTGTCAGGAAGCATTTCGTTGATATTGAAGTGGGCGAAAGTTTCAGATGGAAGCAGTGAGCTTTGAGAACCCGGATATATCTTCAGAGTTGGTTGTGGAAAGTTGCATGAGGAACACCAAATGGCTGCACCCGGTATGTCTCGCAGTTGTGCCCATTGTTGCTAGCTATTTTCCTCGAGGGTCTGTGATGTTCGCATTATCCTAGAACGAATAAATATTTCAAGTAGGAAGCTGTATGACAAAGTCTTTGAAAACGGATGGATTACATTCAGGATCAGTGTGAAATCTCATTTTGTGGGCTCACTATGCACAGGTCAGGTGCTTTAAATATATTCGAATATGGAGTGCATGTAGGAAAAGAAGGGAAAGTTTGCGACTTATAAGTGAAGCAAGCGGATGTGAACGATCGTGTCCTGATTTTTGCTTTTGCGTCAAATTGTTTTGGCTGTTTCAAGCGATTTTAAACACTTAATGACAAGTAAGATGTGACTGATCGCTGGGAGGCTTGAATGAATATTTTTTCATCAAATACATCGTCACTCGAAATTGAAAATGACAGTTGGTTTTGTTGTATTTTTTTTTGCACTTTCGAATTCAACAAACCTTCCATGTTTTGAAAAGGAGAAATTTAAACTTTGTCAATGAATTCCAGGGATTAAATTCTCCCAACGAATCGAATTCGAGCTGAAAACCTTTGATTAGCGTAGCTGGGGAACCCCGGAGGAGTAGTAGGGACAGAACCTACCTTCGGAGATGGAGGACCGAACGAGGGTGGAGAACGTAGCATCCTTTAGTGGTCCCTGGGTCTGATTTTGTTTTTATTTCAACTTTCTTTCATATTCGCCTGAGTGCTGCTGTCCGTTGAGTAGTCACTGTTTGATGGAGCAAACGTTGTTCGTATTTGAAGGCAGTTGAGTTAGTAGTTTTGGTAGAGGTTTGTGGCTAGGGTCGATGTCGGATACCTTTGTAATGAAGTTTCATTTGTGAATGAATATTTCTAATGCATCTAAGACACGTGGTGACGATCACTCAGATAAAGGTTTAAGAGTGCGTTGTTTATGTGGTCATCTCTGTCTTAAAAAATGCTTCTCTTTGTAGTGACATGTAAACAAGTTGCTGGGGAGGGGACTGGATTTGGCCTTTTCTTTGCCACCTCCTTCAATTCACAGCTATAATTTGGAAGTGATTTTAGGATGCTAAACCAAGGACTATTCTTTGACGTATCGATAACATTGCAATTATTATCACTTAAAAGCGAAGTTCAGTAAGCGATTAGCTTCTGGTTTCTGAGTTGAGCTTCTCCTTTTCAGATAATTAATGACTATGCGGATTTATGGAGGAAGATCGATATGAACGATTGCTAGTGTTGGCAGCAGCAGCAGGAGTTCCAATCGGCTTCATATTAACGAAAAGAAACGGCATGCGTACTTGCTTCCTCCTCTAAGCTGCCGGTTTCATTTCGCTTTCCTCACACATCGGGTGCTCTCATTGTTTTTGTCTTTTTATACGCAACAAATTGTTCATGTGAAGCGTTGAAAAATTCATCCAAAGATATTGTAATATCGTTTAGTCGTCACCGTAGACGTTGAGGCGATATGCGATGATTAGATTTTCAGCTGCAAATTTGTGCAGCGATCAGATCTTAAAAGTTGCTATGATTTCCATAAGTGTTGTACCAGCATTCTCTTCCCCGGTCCATCCTTCGACCGTGTCACCTTTCCCCTCGAAGCTTCGTTTGTTGCTGCGTCTACTGCATCTCCGCTTGGAACAAAAACTTAAGCTGGTATACGCTGAATATCTATTCATCGCAAATCGAACTCATACCGTCATTGTATATCGGTTTGCCTAAAATGAGATCTGCGAATGCTGTTGTCGGTGATGCGAAGTGAAGCGTTTCGGGCATTTGTATAGTTGTAAGAGCGGTGGCCAAGCTGCCACAAAAGATATTGGCGTGTTTTTGTTTTATTTAATTCTACCTCGCGTTTGAGGGCGCATGCAAATTGTCACTGCGGTGATGCACGCAAAGGTTGCACCCCCGTCTACTGGACCCTTGCTCCTCTTTGCATCCTCTTAATGCAGCCTGTTTCTCCCGATATGTCTGTCCTTTAGCACTTTCGCGACCAGAAGATTTTTTACTCTTCTACTTCAAGGCTGTCGCTGAAGAAAACAATAATCTAAGAGCGCAGCGAAAGATCACTTTTCAGCTCAGCAATGTCAGATGTTTCCTTTATTTCTTTCAGAGATTTAATATTCATTTTCATGCGATTACGAGATTCACAAAGAATATAGTAGCAAAGAAGTCGGCGAGGCGGATAAAATTGTTTTCTCTGTTTTCCTCAAAAGAAAAATGGGAAAAAAATTTCGAAGTATTTAGCTGACATTTTGAAAAGAATCTCTTGCCAATAAGGGGTTGTACTTCGCTTTAGTTCTACTCAATCGTTTCTTTCCCGTTCCCCATCTTCGATTCGTTAGTGTGCATATTTATAGTGAGAGCAGTGTGTGTTGGTGCGTGCGACTCAACGTGAGCTTAGGCGTTGATCACTTGGTTGACAATGTCGGCGTTATTTATGTGCTGAAATGATGTGGCATATATACGTACTCGATTACGAGTTGCTGCTGTTCGTAATCTGAACGTCGTGTAATCATCTCACGCCGTCCAAATCTTTGTGGTGCTTCTGAGGGAAATGTTTTCGAATCTCGTTTTGCAGAATTGCATTTCCTATCGATCACCAACGTGCAACTATGATTGCTGAAGCTATTGAGGTCCCCTATTTTATCCTGGTCAATTGATATCAACATTTCTTTTGAGTGCCGCTCATTTTCTGATCATCCAACATAATGGGTCAAAGAGCCTGAGGCAATCAGTGAGGATTTAGGACATTTTGGGCAATACCCAATTGACTTCTATGTTTCTGCGGATAATCTTTGGAATGGTCTCCAACTTGCATATTAAAGTAGTGTCAAATTCTCAAATATGAAACTGTAATGCTGTTTATTAGGGGCCGATTTTAGGTTATAGTCACTTACAGAAAATTTGTGAATAAGATTGGAAATAAGACGAAGGATGTGCGTAAGAATTGTTTTGCGATGAAGAATTGTTTGTTGTGTATGCGTTTTGTTAAAGATGTGACAAGTGATCTCATCGCTAATGTAAATTGACGAGAGTATAACATAAAATTTTCATTTAAAAAATTGCTCCTTAGGTGCATATCGTTTAGTCGTTCGACCGCCATAAACGCTTTAATACATTTATACTTTTTACAGTAATAGTATTCTTTGAAAAGAATATTTGAAGTAATATAATTGCTATCGACTTAGCTATCTAAATTTTCTTGTTGATGTTAACATCGATGGCTATTTGATTTATTAAACATCGATTACAAAAATAACGAAACATTCGTTGGATAATTGTTCAATGTGCTATTTTAGGGTTGACTTCCTTTCAGGATGCTAGTTTAGGGCTGAATCCATTTCAGAAAAAAAAAAAAAAAAACATTAATATGTTGGTGAGCGTTCCAAACCATATTTACATTATTAACATGCAATTTCAAAGGAAAGATCCACAACTTTTCAATTGAGTTTAACAACTGTTTCAAATAATTCAGTGGTTTCATTAGGCTAATATCGACTCTAATAAACGTAAACGATTGTGAAGACGCATAGAAGCTACAGTTCCCAAGGAAAAAAAAAGCTTCCAGTGTTTCTTCAGTTGATTAGCTGCAAAATTTATTTTTGTTTTATTTTTTTTTAAGCTGATATATGAGAGAATACAAGTAAATATGCAGAAGAGATTATTCCAAAGAAACAGAGAATCCAGGCTATAAGAGGTCATTTAGCGACATAGTGCAGTGTTCGGTATATAAAGAGTGAAAAGTAGTGCATCGTTTAAGGAATTCAGATGCAATAAGCAATCCTGAAATATTCGTGTGCAAATGAGGTTTAATACTTCATAAGTAGTTGTTGTACTAAAACTTGAAAGGAGTTTTGGTGTCGTCGAAGTAAGGATCGCTTTAACAAGGATACACTGAATGCGTTTAGCTGAGCAAACATGGATGATACCTCACATAAAATTTCAAATAGAGGAGGGGAAGTGTAGAGTGGAAATAAGGTTTTTTGTAAGTTTCAAATGAAGGCAGAAGAGTGGAGAAAGCGGAGGAGTTTCGCAAATATTGGCGTAATAAAAATAATTAACATTGAAGAGCATTCGTTTGTGACGAATATGCAATCGACCACAAACGTAGCCAACGTAGAGAGAGGTCCAGTTTAAGATGCAAAATAGTGAGCAGAAATTTTCACTTAAATTGCTTTCGCAAATTCAATTTCAAACAGTTCAACTCGGATTTTCCGACCAACTTACACCATACTACCATAAGGTGAGAAGGATTTAACAATTGAAACAAACGGTAGCAATAATACCTTTGCGCAACTTTGTTTTGTGATAACCTATTCGTCATTTTTTTGCATTGAGACCGTGCACATTCATTTTCCCTCTCGAATTTTTCGTGAAGAGTGTTGCCAATAAAGCCAACTGAACGGTGAATATTTTATTTAAAAAGTGGATTTTTTTTGGCAAAATGAATTACCAGGTATCTTCAATTTTTTGTCCTTTCCCTTGAAAGACCTCAATTACCTTTTCCGATCTTACCACATAAACGCTTCTCAGTACTCTCTAGTCAGAATTTCTCTCCATTGGGAATGGGATTTTTGTTTAATAGATGACCTCTTGCATTGTTGAAAGGACTCTTCCCTGAATGGAACGAAAGTACCAATGAGGAAGTGGTATTAGATTTTCCAAGGGACTTACATTCATTAGAAACCTTTTAAAGCTTCCCTCCTCATATCACTATTACAGTTTACAATGAAATAAAACAAAGAAACACCATGAGTAAAGGTTGTCGATGATTTTGAATGTTTGGCCCCATAACAGCACGTCATTCTCTTTGATTACAAATCTTTCTTGTTCCGAAATCGAAACCGCAATGACGTCATCGGTAAATCAAGCACAATCTTTTCATATCTTCACGGGCGTTTTACTCCAGCGCGATGTGAATCCATTCTCTGCCCTCGAGGTGTATACTGTAATGAAGGTATATTTCCCTGATTTCCTGGCTATAATCTATGTAGCGGTTGCATATTTCTTCCTTTCCAAAACGACAACGACCATTTCGACCACCTGTGCGAGAGTGCTATGGAGTGCGTTCGTGGTTCTGTTGGGCTCGATGCAGGTGGTGGGTGTGTGCTTAGTTGCGTTAAGTTTAGCATCGTGGGTGTCAATGCTTGGCAAGGTCTTGGTGGAGCGCATTCTTTCGTAGGTTTGCTAGTAAATTCGTTCGAAGGCGTATGACGGGTTTTCTAACCGAATGAGTGCTGCTTTGGAGGTAAAGCGGTATAGAGAATTTCATAATGAATGAAATTAAGACATCTTCGCGACAAATAGTCGAAAGTACAATGAGCAGAAAGACGCGTCCTAGCGGTTGGCACAATACGCGCTTTCTGAAATCAACCCAGCAGATCGGCCTCTCACGTATACATTCAGAAAAAGCAGTGAAATGATATCCTATAGACGATTCGCGATCGGTTGAAACGTCGCATAAGTGAGCTAGCTCTTTGTAACTGACGATACAAAATATACAAATACTTCATCAGTATACATGATGCCACGACGAAAATTTTTTATTTCGTTACCTTTATTGCACTATATCGCAATGTTCGCGAGTTGAAATATAGAAAGCAAAGGTATTGCAGCAGCATATATTTTTTCCGAATCATTTTATTTTTCCTCCCTTTTTTTACTGAATTTAAATCTCTCATTATTTGAAAGATCACTTAAAGGTGGAAGGTGATACGAACAGGCTTACCTCATAATATTGTGGCAAACAATCGTTTCCCTCTACTTTTTCCTCAAAATCTCTCCAACATCATTCTAAAACATTGCCATTCATTTGGAACACTACAGAGAGTAGTTGCCAATAACGGCATCGTTACAGTAGCATCATTTATGTCTTATACCACCGTATACTGTACACCTTATACGTGCAGCCAATACCAGCAACCTGCGATACATACGAGATGTCTGAAAATATTTATTTATTTTACTGGAAACGTATGCAGAATCGCCTACTTTTTCTCTTTGTGATACTGCTATCCAAGTTGGACCGCTTAAGGCAGCCGGCTGCATGGAATGTTGTAGTTACGCCAACTTGCGTTAATCTTTTTCGTTCTCTTTAAATTTCGGTGTGCCGTTCAAATCGATTTAGTGCCAACGTTGCGGTTATGTAAACTTTGAAACATTCTAAGTCTATGTCTCGATCACTTCAACCTTATGTTTTCGCGGATGTTTTTGTGCTGGTTATATACTCGACGAAAATTTTATGTCATGAAAACTTGTAAACATTTCTTGTCACCCTCATTTTCTTTCACTTCAAACTATATATGTCAGTTCGGAAGAGAAGGGAGCAGGAAAGAAAGAAATGAACATAGGTAAGAGGCCGCTCATTAAGCTACAAATATCCTTCTGGCTCTTGAACTATAAAATCTAAGTGAAAAATCGAACCTGCTGATCTACGATGGAAGAACCAAGGTTAATCCTGTTTCTTCACCACTACTGGCTCCATTTCCACTCACTTTCATATCAAATCTTGCAAAGTTTGCTTTTCCTTACTTTATTTGAATGACTAGAAATTGGTTGCTTCTTGCAAATGCCTTAATCCCCTTCGTAAATATTTCACTCTTTCTCTTGCAAGTTTTCCAAAGGATGGCCATGCTCTTAATTAATGCATCTACTTCTTTGTATATTGCTTCCGGTCATTTTATACGTAATAGTTTTGCTTTAAATTTAAAGATGGGTGGGTTAATGAGATCGCATATGCTTGAGGCTTCGAATTTAGGGATGTGTTCGCCGACGCAACACTAATACGCTCATTACTGTAGCTGCGTTACCATCATTGGTATTAAATGCAATCAGCATTGCTTACCACAAGTGCTGCTTGCTACTACAATCAAAACTATCAGTTACTGCCGTTAATGCGAGGTAAAAAATCGGTTTCGGATGAATCGTGCTAATGGGAAATTAGTAACTGCATCAGTTGTGAGTTGTATCAGTGGTAAAACGGCAAGTAAAAGCATTAAGTGATAGTACTGGCACGGTCTAGTAATACTGTGGTAAGTGGTGGCTGCAAGTAAGCTCTCGATCTGGCAGTAACTGTATCAGTCGGGGTTCCGAACCTCAAGAGACCGCCGAAGTAGGGTATGAGGACTTGCAAGCTCAGAGGCCTCCGAGGAGGGGGTGACGTCACGTAAATTCAGAGGTCTTTAACCCCTGGGGAACCCGAGACCTTGGGGACCCTTCAGGGCTGAGGCGGAAGGTGAGACCGTGCCAGCTTGAAGGTCCCCGCAGCAGGAGATAGTGTTTTATGAGCCCGACATCTCGAAAGGAACCAACATTGTTATGCAACTGTGCACTTCGCTGCACTCTCTCTGGCTTTTGTTGCATACGCGTCTGCAATTAATGGCGCGCCATCCCGGAACCTCTGTTTTCTTCGTAAAAGGGGAGGGCTGGTAGGACGAGGGGGGAAGTGGACACTTGGTGACAGATAGGCCATTGGCAACGGCGATTACAGCCATCTGCTTTCAATTCCTGCCACACAAAGACAACTCGGCTTTTTGAATGTCCAGCACACACCATTCGTTGCACGCGCCTCTGCATCCCAGCTACGACAACGAATACCCTTTCATTGATATCTGTCTTACGGTATGAAAGTATTATTATTCGTGTTAGGACCGTGAGTTTTAAATACATATTTAGACATCGGCTCCGTGTTAGACTCAGTCTACGCATCAGCGGAAAGATGAAGCAGAGCGCAGTGGTGGCTTTAAAGGAGGAAGAGGTCGTGACGACATTTTTTCGGTGGGATCGGTGTTGCTGTGCGGCTTGGTAGTCGATGGTGCTGCGGCCGACTTCTGTGCAGCCGTTGGCGAGTGTCCAGGACGTTTTTCGGTGCTCGTCCTTGCTAAGACGGACGTTGGGAGGCACATTAACAAAGATAATGAGGAATCAATATGGAAAACACTGGTCGAAAGAGACACACTCTGGCAGACAACAAGACACTGCAGTAGAGAGGTGGCAGGGGATGCATCTTTCGAATTGGCGCGTTACCGTAGGTGAATGCAAAGCGATGAGTGTGCGACGATGGTGGGAAATGGATGGCATACGCTGCAGCAACGTTTCGAAGTGCATATGTAGGAGAGAGGGTGGCTGAAATCGTCGAATTGTGAGGATATCGCATTTGGCCGTTACGCATAAAGCTAAGCGTCGCGCAATTGACCGCATCTGTGATCACTCGGGTTGCACGTGCTGACCGCAAAAGGTGTGCACATATTCGGGTTGAGCTGCTTATTTGTTGCAACGAAGCGACAATCCTGGCAAACCAAGCAAACTGTCACTTAGCTGGCGCCAGCTCGCCAACAATGCCTGAAGAACGCGGGGTGGACAACAACGAGTCGAGCAGTGCAAGCAGTACCTGCGGCGACACGAGCATCTCGTCGAACTCGGCTGAGCGACGCAGCTCCACCAACGAGCACACCACCACCGACACGATGAGCGGCGCTCCTGCCTCGGGCCACACCGGTGAGTCGTCGTCTGCGACACCTGTCGAGCCCAATTCGGCGCCTGTTGCCCCCCTCGGCGATGCAACCGGTGGTACTAATGCCACTGACACATCACCTACCTCGTTACAGCGGCACCGTGGAGGTAACACGCCCGCTTCGGCTACAAGTAGTCCCCCCGATGGCGCCACGCCCGAGCCACTTAATTTGAATGTGACAAGTAAGTTATCATACACTGCGTGTTATTCTGCACGTTCACCTTGTGCACATTTTATGCTCGTTGTAAAACTTTGCACTCTCAGTAACCGGCAACATGTTACTAACTTCCATGTAACGCAGCTAGTAGCTTGTTGCACGCAGTTTCGTTCACTAGACTGCTCTGAGGACAACATCTAGCATTTTATTAATATTCAAGTGGTGTTTTATTCTTTAAGCAGCTATTTCCGAAGTGCTTTTCAAGTGCTTCCGTGCACTTGATAGGCAAATTGTTGTCAACAAAACAGATGACTCATAAAGGGGATTGTGAAAATGATCCTTCCAACAGCATACACGAAGATGGCCTTTAAATCCTTGGCATTTCTTGCTTCGTTGGAGAGGGTACAGAGTAAGGGGAGGGGACAATGACTACTGGCGTAATCTCACATGGTTAACATTTATTCACTGCTGCTTCGGATATTCACTGGTCCAATCTCACAGCTTTTCTCATCGAAACTATGGCGTGGAGTTGCTAGTTGACTACAATCCTTTCGTCAGTAATTCTTTGCTGGGTACACATTTGAAAACTCAATATGATTGGCATAAATAATATTGAACAAATATTTTACACGTTTAATGGCCTAAAGTGGGCGCTACTCTCCCATGCCCGGAAGAAGAGTCAGTGTTGAAAGGTGCAGGAAGTTTGTTCGAAATAATTCGATTTCATACCGCAGTTTAACTTTGTTGATTTTCTTTTATTCATAGCAGTCTTTCTTCTATTAAACGTCGAAAAATGCGGTTTGTGATCTTGCATTTAGAGATAATGATAGATAAATAAAAGGGAGATGGAATGCCATTTTTTGGCTTGGCTTGGCTCGTTTAAAAGATCGTGCATTACCGAAAAGTGGTAATGAGTGGCGATGGCGTCATTCCCTTGTCGACTGAAATTCCTCAATTTTTGAAATGTGGTGGGCGGGATTTTATTGTTTTCGTTTATATGACACTAATCGGTGGTGCGTTGCTAGATAATTTTTTTGCGGTGATGATGATCGGTGAGATGTATTGTGTCAAGGGTAAGGAAGTTAATATCGAAAGGTGATAATTTAGAAGGGCGGCGATCCCTATCCGAGATCCGAGGATGGCTAATCCTTTCAGTAAGCTTTATGCAACACTTCACTGAGACATTTTATAGTCTTGTCGTAGCAGACCTGCGATCTGTTGGTAAAAGTCTTTTTTCATGATAAAGTCATTCATAGGAATTTTAAAAAAATCACATATAAGGCGAGAATTTCCTTTGATTTTTACTTGAAGAAACCTCTCTTCCTCTCTTTCTTTCATTTAGACACAAAAAGAACGTTGAATCTGCAAGAGCACATATTTGAAGGAGATGTGGTTGTTTAAAATCATTTAGGTATATTTGAGGCATTGATTAGGCAGAGGTAGTTGTTGCAGATTATTGAATAAAGGCATTTGCCTAGCAGTGGAAATTTCAAGATTCAAGTTGCTTCTGCTTATTTGCACAATTTGCTTGTTACTTTCATTCATTTCAATTTCACATATATTCATCACTAAGTATTAATGTTGATCCTCGATAAGATTTCCGTCTGTTGCTCTAGAATTTGAATATTTAGATTGCAAGGTGGAGGTTTCATAACTTAGAAGATTTCGATTCTATGAGTCGTCGCAGTAGTCGATAGTTTTGTTCAAGAATATTCGTGAGCTCCTTAAACAATATTGGTATGAGCTGCACTCAGAAAAAAAGCACTAAAAATTAAAGCCATATGAGTGTGATTATGCGTTGATGGATACCTTAGATAAAATGGCAACAAATAGAGACTGCTTTATCGTCCTCAGGAAGTTTGTTTAAGGAAATATAATGGGGCTGATTTTCGTGGATGACGGCAACGTCCATGAAAGATTTATTGAGTAAAGAAAAATTCAACGTTTTTGATGGGAAATATTTCTGTTTCATAAAATTCTTTTCGTATTTCTTGAAGATTTATTTAAAATTTGTTTATTTAAAATTTGTATTTATGTGATATAGCGTAAATAAATGCATCATAATTATGAACATCTTGCAATGTGGCAGAATGGTGAGTGATTCCTTTGCGATTTAACGGAGTTTTTTTTTTTTTTTTTTTTGTTAATGGTGAACAAGTCTAATTTATTCATCTTCCACAGTAAAACTTTCAATTTTACATCAGTCTCGGACCATTTTTTTTTTTCAAGAATTCTAACGTTATATTGGTGCATTCTTTGAAACTAGCCAAGTCCTTAATCCTTTATCTGCCATCTTTTTAGGCTCGAATTTGCAAAGATTTCTTTTGCATAAGTTGCTTTTACTCGCGCATAATTGAATGACGAGAATTCCATTATTCGAAACGAATGTTTAGCGTCTCTTATTCGCAATTATTCGTCATATCCAAAGGCTGCATCGTCCTCAAGTCTAAATGACAGTCTTCATTGATTGTGCTCGTAGGGTTAATAGGGAAATCGCACGATATTATACAAGAGGTTTCTTTCCATTGATCCATTGACTCAAATTTCGTTGAGTGAAGACGATCGTCGCCCATGAGGCAGCGAAGTGTGACCTCGTGATGAGGGGATTAAGTTTGGGGAAATGAAACATCGGTCAAAGCGCCACTGAAGGTTCCATCGTCTGTCTGTTTCTCTCTCACATAGCGCCCGTTGCTGAGCCGTGCTCTTAGCACCAAGCGCGTCGCTGCACGCACGTCTCCAATAAACACAAATGCACTCGTTGGCCCATTTGCGCGTATTTTCACAGATACCAGTAAACATACGGATCGTGCTTTTATAAAAACCAATGCTTTTCAGCTTATCCCACTTTTTTGTGTGACAGTTGTTAATCAGAGTTGAATTATCCTGGAGTTGAACAATTTCAACATGAGCCTGTCGGAACATTAACGTCGATGTGGAATCCAGAGGGAAGGGGGTTATGGATGAGGACACGGTTGGGACCTTCTATTATCCTCCCCCAAGTCAGCGACCATATCCTATATAATTTCCGGACTTTTCAGAAATGTAAGATATCTGTATGGATATTTACAATATCTTCAGTTTTTGCCGTTTCTTCGCCTGTGATCACATGATGACCAGGCGGCTCCTTGCACTGCACTTTTGCAGTTTGAAAAAAATGGTGGTAATGATCACCAACTCCCATTTTTCGATTCTGAATTCCATAAATTCAACTGACGTGGATCCCGACGTCTCTAAATTTAGCTCATCTCGATTTTGATGCCCTTGAATTTAGCTAGCTCGCTTTGGCCATTGTGTCTCTGAACGTAGTTCACCTCGGCTGTCGCATCCACGAATTCAGCTCATCCAGGGTCAACGAGATGAATATTCGTCGGTAGTTTTTTCGTGCAAAGTATAATTCGTTTTGTGCACAGTTTTGTTTTAACCGTTCAAAGCTTTTTTGAGCTGTTATTTCAACCGATACCAGTCTCAAATTGTATCCTGCCGAAATATTTTGTAAGCATAGAGTAGTTGTCGACCAGTTCATTTTCGTGCACAATGACTGCGGAGTTTTTCTGTTTTTTGTCGAGGTTAGAAGAAAGGGAAAGACCGACTACAACAGTTGCGCGTCACAAGCGAAGCTCCTTGTAGTTTACTTGTCTTTGTTGATCCTCTTGGTGATTTGATATGCACGTAAGTTATTCATTTATGTGTCTACATTCTGTGTAAGCACGCATTCTTATATACCCACATTCTGTGTAAATTTTTCGGAGAATCGAGCGAGTTTAATCTCTTCACTCACCCCTACCCTCACCCGCCCTCCTATGATCTCACATCTAACTCATCATTTCCAAAGCACTTTTACGTTAAGAGCTAACTACTGAGTTTTCATCTCAGGCTTTATTGAAAGACGATTGGAATGGACTTGGCCAACTTTCGAGTAAACGTGGATAGCATAAGCCGCAAACGCATCTTCAATACCCTTTATAAAGTTCATATTGGACTGTAAATAGCACGCTTCACATGGTACCGCTGATGCACTTCTTTGTTATGTGCTTTTGCATATTTTTGCAGCAATCTATTATTGCAACATGTCTGTTTGTTTGTATGTATCTGTCTGTTCGTCTATCGACTCGAATTCTTTAACTGTAACAAATGTCAACAGTTGCGCCTCAGTTGAAATATGAAGTGGATGATGAGATCTGCGTCTGTGTGGTAAAAAGAGCTGAAATGACGAAATTCCCGGGATATGTTCTATGCTGTGGAGTAATTTACATACCACTTATCCATCTTCTACATAAGTGGTTGTTTCTTAATGTGGCTTATGATTTACAAATCAGTTTTGGTGCAAAACACATCTATTGTCTTGTCACCTCGATGAAGCGTTACAGTGCTCGTTGTGTTCAAGAGTAACAATCTATAAGCAATATATGAAACGAAATCTCTCACAAAAATTATATGAATGCATGCAACGTGATTTGTTGCTGCGGAGAATTGCGATGAACTGTTTTTAGATTATGGTTAGATGCAGAACACAATTAAAAGCTGTGGTTTTACAAATTAGTAGAGAAACTTTTCCATTTGAAAAGTAAAGCATTCTCAATACCGCATTAATTGATACAGTTCTATTTCTGAATACCTCTTTATGCCGTCAGTGGAAAATTCCTAATGACGCCCTTGTTTTCTTTGTTATGGTAATGAATTTTCATAAATTTCAAAGTTCTCTGCAGTTACTAATCCAGAATATCTGAACAGCTATGCGTAGAACAATGGGAATACGTGATGCAGTTTATATATTCATACAGTGGCTATATTGCAGTTGTATATTTTCTGTAATTATACGAAGGAATCGAAGCGTGCAAAACATTTCAACAAAGCATGCCTGCAAGTTTTGAAGAATCGAAGGATTTCTCCATCAGTGATGACTGTGGTATCGGAGAAACCACCAGTAAAATGATAAGAATGATCGCCGATGATAATCGCTCATGAAAACAATCAATAAAAGTTTTAGTCGATGATGATCACTGATAAAAATAATCAGACTCATAAAGTGGTGAAACAGTTAAGCTCATTTTGCTCATCTAATCTGTTCTGCGAATAGTAATTGTTGCGTTACGGCGTAACGAAGTCAATGGCGAGATCATTCAAAACGATCCGTCAGGTTCTAGGTGGGTACATGAGCTCCTAGCATTCATAATATTGGGAGTTAGCGTAATCTTTGAAATATATCACTATTCATGGAAGCATTGCACTTAAAATATTTGATATTAATGCTGTTTGTAGCAGAAGAAGGTGACGGTGGTACGGACGTGCTTAGCAAGTCGACGTTAACGAAGAAAACGAAGGACTGCCACGAAATTGTGAAGACGTCCGCAGTGGCAGGCGAGAGAAGAGGCAACCTTTGTAGTGTACACCAAAATGGTATCAGGTACGTGCATCCACTTCTATGCACGGCTGCGCATTATCTAATATTTTGCTTTCCTCCAATACCGCTTTGTCTTCCTCCCATCCGTTCGCCTCCTTGAGTTTTCATCTTCTTCATTCGCTTTGTGGAACAATTTTGGCTCCAGAATCTAATTCTTCTGCACTTGAATTTTACTACGACGACGTTGAATAGGGTTGCTTGTTACTGAAATGTCAGCATTTCATCGCTTCTTCTGCCTCAGTCTACGCAGCCTTGCCAGAGTGCATAAAAATTGCTACCAGTCTTCTAATCCTTTCCTTCCACCCCCTCTGCTATCCTCTTGCCCCCCCAACTCACGGTCCTTTACTCCTACATTGCAAACCATATATGATCGTAACATTCAAAGGAAGGTAATCTCAACTTATTCGCTAATATCGCTCGAATATTTTGAATCTGTGACCTGAATTTTGAAGCTTTTACTTCACATTTTTCCCATATTTATAAAATCTTATCAGGGAAGGAAATCAACGTATCTGAGGTTTCAAGTCATTTTTGAACGCTATCAGCACTATAATGACAATTGCATATGCGTATAGAAGTTATCCTATTGCAACTAATGTCTCGAAAGTTCCATCAGTGTTATTGCATCGTTTCGTTTCATCTTCGTTGACTTGCCTCAAAATATGTTGTCGATGCGGATGATACTCATCTTGTTACTCTTATCCACTTGAATCGATTCAACTATTTTATTAGAATATAAGTATTTGCCTTTATAATTTCCAACTATTTCCTCTTTCCTTCAAAAGAGTCTCCTTTTCATCTTCCAAATTGATTTATTGCTTTTTCTCAATTCTCAATCATTCATTCAGTTAAATCTTACTGCAATGAGCATAAAAGATTAGTGTTGCGGATGTATTTTACCTAAACGGCTACGCCTATCTTTGTTTTGCATTCAAACAGCAGTTAACACGTTCGGATTTCATTCAATTGCCCATAACTTATATGGAAGTCATCTATTTGTTGCTAAGCCAAAAATAAACGCTGCGAAGCTTGTTGAATGAACTGCTGTCAACTGTACTGGATATCCCCCTTCATTTGTTGCATCAAGAGGGAGGGAGGAGGAAATTATTTTAAAATGATTAGCACAACCCAACCACTCCATTCTTCTCATATGCTTTATTTGTAACTAATGAAAGCATTCTTCCTATCTACTCTCATAGATAATTGTATCATCAGTGTTTTCCAGAAAATACACTATTTATTGTTATCGTATCAAATATCGAATATTACAAATATCGAATATTATCACATTTGGAAATTTAAGAAGTATTGCCAATAGAAAATGTGAGTGAAAAAAAAAATGCGAAATATGAGTGTTGAGTGTGTGGTTAATGATTTCATAAGGCATTACTCACTACTACAAATAGTTCAATGATAGTGGCACACAATGAGAGTGAATCAATTTTCATACAAGCGTCACTCCCTTTCCTTGTCCTCTTTTGCTTTCCTCCTTTGTCTTTGTCTCTCTATGTCCTCTTTACACTACAACTATAGACAGGTGAAAAAGCCATAGAGCCAAATGATTCGGCTTTTCTTATCGATTACAGTTATTGCTAATTTATTCAATAATTTATTAAGTTTGAAGATTTGATATCGGCCTAGATGAGCCAGCCATCTGCATATATTTTTACCATTAAATCGATGTAATATAATCATTAATAAGGGAAGATAAAATCTTTGAAAGAAAAAACTTCTCTACTCGTCTCTCTTATATAATTTACGCTTCTCTATCACTCTAAAAATTTTGCGAATGCCAAAAAAATACTTCTCAACTTTAGTTGTTAGATTTTGTGTTCGATCGATCGGCGTCTTTTTAGCGTCAACGCTTGTTCATCATAGCAAGAAATATTCCATTTAGTTTTTTTATTGTTCTTTCTTTATACTTTTGATCGGTAAAACATTTATTTACTTTTATTTTGTAAGTATACTATAACAGCTGTTTGCATATTCACTCTTGCCATTATTATTCATATTATTAATCGATAGGTTTATTCACACCTTTCCACAAAGCTGTAAAAGTTTGTCATCATATAAGCTGAAACAATTGCAAGTTATTATCGTCAAGAGGAAATTGAAATTTTAATGCATAACATCTTCGAATATTTTTATAACGTTGTAAAAGGTCGTCGATGAATATTTTAAAGAAAATATTGCATGTTGTTTAGAAATTTCTCCGAGTATTTTCTAAGTTTATTTCGAAAAGAAATTGCAAGTATTACATGTTTTAATGAAATCATAATAAAACATCACGCCGATCACTACGTGATATAAGCGCCACTAGACCGGCATATTAGATAACAAATGCTTAGCTAATATGATCTACATAGACAATTTACTACGATATACAAAAATTTGTAAATATTTTTCCGCTTCATTGAATTGCAAAAATATTTCTGTAAAGTGTTAATAATTTCAACATTGATTGCATAAATTTCTCTTCTTTGAAATGCGTTAAAAAGAGATTAAGTAAGTTCGTTATTAATGTTTATATTTTGAAGTTTGTTAAGTGTGTTATGAATCAATAAATTACATTCTAGTTTAATTATTTATAGGTTGCTAATATATAGCACAATAAGGGCTTTGTTATAACGTTTAATAGTGATATATAGCGTTGAGAGTGTTCGATTCATTAGTGGGATATTACCTGTGCGACAATGATATTTAGTGCAATTGTGTGCAGTGAATATTGAGAGCATGACGAACAGCATACGTCGATGGGCGGTAAATATGAAGGCCATTCGGGTTGAACTCTCATGATGCAGCTAAACTGCCAAACGTGTGGAAATACAGTGCTGAGAGTGTGTGTACCAGGTGATAACATTACATATTTTTTAATGCTAGTGGAGGAAAATGTTGATGCGTTTTTTTAAATAGTGCAGAATTAAAACACTGCAGACATTTCTTTAGTATGTTTATAAGTAAACATCGTATTGGCTGAACAAGACATCTAGAGAAAAGTATATTGTATTAATTCGATACGACCCCTATGGAAATTCTGTTGAAAAAATCTACTTATAATTTTAGAGCATGCAAATTTGCATCGTGTCCTTTTACGCATTCAGTAAAGATAATCCAGCGAAGATGAAAAAGCCATGGCATATATACGATCGCTCTCGACAGTGCTTGTTGTTATTGTTGATCATCGAAATCACTAATTCTCGTCTTGCCCATATTTTCGCGACATTGAAGTCCTTTCTGAGCGAGATCCTTCGAAGTGGTTACTTCGTCAGCTTTTGAAATCTGCTGATTTCTTTTCTCAGATGAACGTAATCCAAGCAATTCGAATGAGTTTATCTCTAGAAAAGTTATAACTACGTCAGCTAAGGAATAGATTGTAAGAGAGGAAGGAAATTTTTGAAGACGAAAGACGAAGGCCCCTTTTATCCATTCAATTTTTGGTGCAGTGCCGTCATCAGGGATCCTCACCACGTCTATCCTCTCCGGAAATCTCTAGTTGTTCTCTACAAAATTCAATCCCTACAAAAACAAAAAAAGGTTTCTCTATCTTAAGCTGTGTGTGCTGATAACAGATCGAATGATTCAGTTTGTACTGCATATGATATCATGAGTAAATGCACACTTCTTTGTTAGCATCTATTTCCTTTGCATATGGCGGTGTTTGTATAAACGGCAAAAAATGGATTGTTGAATGGATATGTGAGAGAATGATGAAGTTATGAAAGGAAACGAGAGATTTTTCAGGTGATGTAAGCAGCGTAGATGGCTACGATGGTGAAGTTTACATTGGTAAAACCAGCCGATTTTTATTTATTGGGTGTCCGCTGATAACTTATCTTAATTCATTGGATTCTCTTCCTCTTTAAGGTCTGGAGGGGCGTTGAATACACCCAGAGCAGGAAGTTTTATGAAGATTTGATGTGGGAAGGTGACCAGAGTGATTCTGGAGAGTCGTTTTTTTTTTGCACTGCTTATGCGCCAGCTATTTCTTTAAGCAGCTTGACCTCCGATACGCAGAATCCTTAACGTCCTTTTTTCCTCAGTTACAAAACTCCACCCGCGTTCATATAGGCCAACCAACCAACACGCATGTGCGGCGATGAAACCAGCTGCGCATTACCCTTCATCTCTGTACACTATTTTCCTCTTTTCCACATATTCTCTCTGAGGCACTCTCTTTCTTTCGCATGTTTTCAACAGAGCATTGTGTTGTGAGTGTGTGCGTTGAAGCTATCGTTATCGAGAGAATCTTCGTCAAAAGTTACGTTGAACGTTGTCGTCGGAAGTGAAGTTTGCGGCGCTATGGACCAACTCTAGGCAACGAGACGTCGGTGTACCTCTTATTAATGTGGTACTTGCCAACTGTATAGGCGTGCTTTTTTGATTTTAATATATTGGAGTACCACAACAATGAACTCATTTTTAAGGTTCCCCCTCCTCCAATACTAATTGAGTTTTGCCTTTTGTTCACTGCTACGCTAAGCTTCTAGCAAGTTGCAGTAAACTTATGTCAGCAAAGTCTTTTAAATACATAGGCGTAAATTGCGATTAGATCGTTGAAAATTTTTGGCTAAACTTAATAAAACTTTGTATTGATTTTATTATTGTTGTTTCGATTACAGATTATTTGATGGAATATATATATATATATATATATATATATATATATATATATATATATATATATATATATAGTTGTGAAAGCATGACGATACTGAAGTTAGAACGCTAACATTGCAAATGCTTAGAGAGCTATGCTTAGTATTTGGAAGCTGCATGAGTGCTATAAGCTGCGTTAGCGTCAGCATCGTCTTACAGGCACCTTAATTCGGCTCTGTATACCTCTGGTGGTCAGACACTACGGAACACTCGAACTCTGCAGTATTATGAGCCACAGTCATTAAATTAGAAGTGCTGAAACTTTATTTAGAAAGCACGACCACCATGGGATGTTTGCCGTGATTATTGCCACGATAGCTTATGGGCATATGTAGTGGATCTGTGAGGAGACCGCTATATGTGGTTGACGTTAGGGTGAGGATAACATCACAGAGGTCGTGCTTCTGAATAATCTAAATTCATGCGATCGAGGCACAAAGAATTGAGGTCTTCGAGGGTCCTTTAACGTTCGATCGCCGTAGGTGGGTACTGAAATGGTCGAGCGATCGAATAGTTAAGCAATAACGAGTAGCTGCTTAATGGCTAGCTGTTCTTCGTCGAAATCGTTCCGTATGGAATAAACTGAATGAGAACATCACAGAATAACGACACCACGCATCGGTAGAAGTCGTTGTAAACGCTTACTCTGGGATGTTTAGTTATTTAACTTACAAGAATTTCAGAGATTGGGGAGGGGGGGGGGTAGACCTTTTGCTTTGCAGAATGAAGACAACTGATGGAAATTAAAAGATAAAAGCAACTTCCTGAGGAATCTGATGCAGTCAAGAACTTTCGTTTTCCTCCTTTCGTTATATATTTTTTCATGACTTGATATGGTTATGTTCGTTTCATTTCGCTTACAATGGAATGTTTTCCGGCTTTCTCTTGTTTTCTTTATAATTCACTTCGGAATTCGGAATAGTAGATATATTTAAGGCGATCCCACAATATTATAATAAACGAGGCTTTATTATTGCCAGTGAGCATTCATAAGTAATGAAGATATAGTATTGTATTATATAAAAGAGCGTTTTAAGATCACCTAGTGAGTGGGACAGCGTTCTCACCTGACCTGATATTAATTTTAGGTGGTAAGATTTATTCAATAAAGCTGCGAATTGATTGGAATATAGAAAACAATAAAATGTGTTGTATTAAACAGTGGTGCACTTTTGTCGATTGTGGCTGTGCATTGTTCGTGAATAATCGGTGTGTATGATCGAAGCAAACTGCGCACAAGCAGCTGACGTAGACATGAAAGCAATAATGCATTTAAAGAAAAAAAAAAAACATTCACAGTATCCTTCTTCTGGCTATTTATAGATGGGAGAGGGATCTGCCCGAGTCTAAGGGAAAGTTTGCGAGATTTTTTGATTTACTTTATTGGTTTGCTTCATTATTACGCTAAATACACCCCCTCCCCTCCCGCTTCACCCTCCCCACTCGTACGATCAAAAGTGGCAGTCAGGAGTTGACCTAAGGTAGTGGTTGAAGATGCGCTGCTTGAAGCTGAATATCTAAGACAGCGATGTTTTAAAGAGCATTATGTGTCTGCTGCGGTCTTTTTTTCTTTCTTTTTTTTTTTTTTTTTTTGAACGAAATGCCACCTCTAATCTAGGAGAAATGCTATTAGCAAAGAAACAAAAATAAACTATAAAAGGTTTTTTAGTACCATAATTTTTGTATTTTGAGACAATAGTATTTCAATTTCTGAACATTCAATAATGAAACCTCTAATTCCGCATCCTCTAAGAAAAAAGAAACTGCAATCTTGCTGAGGATTCTCGGCAATATTCATTGCTTGAGTGTCGACCTTAATTGCTTGCATAATACGAAATATTTTGATCTCAGTCTGAGGGATTTGATTGTGTTCGGTCGCCATCGATCGCTAAATGTCCGACGATTATCGCAGTTGCAGAATGAGTCATCGCTTTATTTTGACCATCGTAGTGATGTTCCGGCATGAAACTCTCAATCATCATCCCTGCCTATATCCCTCGTAATGTCATCAAAGAGCTTGCTTCACAGATGTCTAACCCTCTGATTGAGGTTCAAAAATTAAAATGTCTGTACACCTTCTACCGTAAGACAGTTGGCCATTCAAAAATCCTTGGACGATGAGAGTTCGCGCAAAATAGGTTTTTCAAGGGCCAGAAATTAAATCTGTCAGCTTTTTGCGTTCATTACAGCAAGCTACTAGCTAGATTTTCAAAGCTTGATTTATTTTCGCTGGCATAGCGGCATTGCACTGTTTATTACGCTTCATCCGGTACTGGCAGCCCCGAGTTTAAATCATTCTGTATGTGTCGAGTGGAGAGATGGTCGTATGGTAGGTGTTTGCAATCATTGTGAGAGTTGGCGAATTCGGGCGCATTTGTTGTGTTGTAGTTGCCAGTTGTTGAATCGCAGCATGCAATTATTGTTTAAGGGCTTAGATTCATTTAGTGTTATGGCCGGTGTTTAGTGCAGTATTTGTTGGATTACATGCTTCGTATTTTCGACGGCGTTCTTGAAGGTGCCGATACGTCGCCTCTGCAAGTTATCATGGCCTCAGTTCTCCTTTCTTTCCTATCCTTACCAATAATGGCACAATTGCGAATGAACTGCTTAGGGAAAAGAATTCGAGTTTTATGAAGGGTGTTAAAACACATAGGTGTTGCGTATATTATAGTGGATATGGAATCAATTAGCGGGTAGACGTCGTTTATCAAATGACATTAGTCTTTATCGGTGTTTGTTTGCAGTTGTTGGGAATTGGACGTCTACCGTGAAATGCCAAGTACTAAAGGGTGTCTCGAGCGGTTGAGAGCTCGAAAACCCATGATGGCTTCGCTGATATCAGACAGCCTTGGAACTCGTATTAACAATCGGTAGTTGCTTATATTTTAATAAATATTTCATGTTTGAGGCATCAGTAGAACTTCGAGTAGAAACATCGTCGTGGATAGCACAGGTGAAATGGTCCCCCTTCGTTTTATTGTCATCTTTTAAATGCTTCTTGAAGCATTTAAGAATAATATTTGTCACGATTGTTTAACTCCCTCTCTCTTCCCCTCTTCTCCCTTTCTCCGTCCCCTTCTTCTGTCCATCTTGCCTTCTTTCCTACTCGAACACTACCACTCGTTTTAAAAACTGATCTCGTCTTCCCATTATCATTCTGCAATGAAACGAATTTAGTTTGAGTGAGTGTATGCAAAAATTTTTCTATGCATTAAAAGCATAAAATGGTCGCGACATTGTGGAATATCAAGTAGTTTTACTGAGTGAGTTATTAGCTTATTGCCTTCAATAATTAATGTTGCTCTATGCGTATGCACGCCTCCGTCTTATATATTCACCAAGTAACTTTCACTTCATTTCGTCTTCTAGATTATAGATGTGGAATATTTACCAATGTTTCTATTTTTATAATTTTTCATTTCTGCAAGTCGAGAATTTTTAATAATTTTTACTTAAATTGACGGAAAATCATGATTTTCATTTTTAATGTGTTAAGATTGTTTATCAAGATTGAACAATTTGTCTGAAGTATTCTGACATGGTTTTTTTATCAGACAAAATCACCTCTGTGGAACGAGACTAAGTATCAACAGTTGTGCTTTCAAGGTGGATCGAGCTCATTAATAATAAAAGCGATTATTGGTTGTTATTTTTAATGCATTGCGTATTACTTTTACCGGAGAAATCCCGCTTATAATGCTCCGTTTTACTTGTAGCTAGGTATAGTCCTAATTCACTTTAGCAGTCGTAGTCGTGCAGCGTAAATAAGTATGAGAGTCTTTCAAACCTGGTTAGTTAGATCGCAATCGCTGTTAAGGTTCTCGTGCCGCAGTTTATTAGAGTAGTATAAACTGGATGATCCTATTTTTGTTGCATAGGTTGCATATACATAGATGTTGGTCGTTTGATATACTCACTCATATTAAGTTATACAATTTTGTTATGTAGTTAGGGGCTCCTGCAGGGTAGGGTTAGAGCTGTGGAACTATCTTCGAGATTTCAAAAGATAGAAGTAGGGTCGGCGGTCGTTGTGAAGACTTGCATCCACTATCCTCGTCTAAGGTAATGCCTTTGAAGCTCGAGGCTGCTCAAGTCATCTTTAATCTCAGAGGCTATTTGCAATTTATGCCATTTGAGGATTACATAATATCGAAGTTTTGTGTGCGTTAATGATTTATGTTTTTGATATAATTACTCACATTCTAATATTAATATTACACGCATCCATCTAATATTACAAAGCGTCTCGGCCGTCTGCACGCCCTTATTGAGCACATAATTCTGCCTTTGGTGAAATTTAGAAACTCATATTTAATCAAAAGTGTGCAGTCAAGAGTTGTGTGTTGGGATCGAGGCAGAGCTTGTCCAGACCGAAACTGGGACTGCAAGCGATGTTTACTGATCGTGTATGCTAATGAGACAAGGTTTTATCCAGAACTTTGTCCTCGAGTTCTTTTTTTTTTTTTGCATAACTTCACTGAAAATTTTTGATATATCGGCCAGTTCAGAAAGAGAAAAAAAATTTTCCTACAAATATGGCTTGTTATGTATTTCTGCAAATGAGAGGAGCTTGGGGACAATATTGCTGAGTTTATATAATATGCAAATGTGCTGTGGTACAATATGGCACTCAAACGGATTCCCATGTAATGTCATGTTCATTGTTTTCTCTTTCAGTCTTCTGTTCTGTTGTCCTCTTGTTATACTGCTACAGAAATCTCCGTCTTCATCATCTCTTCCCTTCTGAAATGCTTTTCTTGTGTTTTAAATGTTTCGAAACATGGAGTCCTGCACGATAGAGCCCACGAAGTGGATATGAGGTTTGATGCTCTGGCAGGGAAAGTCTTCTCGTAGCTTTGCTTCTGTATCAGAGAGTTGTTCTCTTTTTCTTCTTTAAGCAGTTTCTGAGATGTGCACTGATTTGACGAAGTAATTATAGGAAGGCAAAGGTGAACGTTGCCTGTCAAACCGATACAGACGAAGCAGTTATGCCACGAATGCCCTCGCAGTGCTCTCGATCGAGTGTCGCACAGCCGCCTGTTGCGAAAGGTCCTTTCTGCGTTCCACATTAATCTTAATCTTTGCTCCACCGAATCAATGAGTGAATCAGTGCATTTTTTTCGCGTCATACATACTTTCGTCTTGGGTGATGGGGTAAGGTTCACTGAAGGTTTCGCAAGTGTCACTTAAGAGAGAGGTGCAGAGTTGGGAATCTGGGTTAGGTGGATAGGATCATGATGTTACGCGAAATCTGCAGGTATTTTTCACGGCTCTGTTGGACAAATTTTTGCACTGCACCCTGAAGCTTCGAAACTTGTTTTCTCACCCATGTTTATTCTTCGTTTTTTTATTTCGCTTTTGCCGCATTCATTCCAAGTTTCTACGCTCCTTTCTTCAGAAATGACTGTCCTATCCTGGAGTTCCAGATTGGTAGAGGAGGAAGGAAAGAGATGAAGAAGCATTCGTGCACAGTGGGAGTGCAGGTGCGATCTGAAACATTGACGAGCGCATGAAAAAACTGCGAATGACCTGCTTTTGATTCGACAGCGACTAAGTGATTGACCTATGAAGTAGTGGTTCACTCTCAAATCTGGAGTTCTTTAGGTAGTTAGGCACGGGTCAGCTGATGTTTTTGAAGCGTTGATTTTTAGCAACAGCTGTTGCAACGGCGTCGACTGCGGAAACGAGTTCTGCCTCGTCGAGTACATCATCCGACGGCACTTTACGGCTTATGATTCAGAATTTCAAGAACATGTCAGATACGGTTAGAGGACCCAGCAAGAAGATTCAAGCAGTGCCGTGGTGAGTTCTGCAGTTGTTGCTTGAGGGATGTTTTTATGTTTGATTGACACGGATTTTGAGTAGAGGTAGTTGAAAATGCTGTGGTTTTATTCAGTGAGGAAACGACTCTACTCTAAGGCAAACGTCTTTTTAAGTTCTTTACTTGTGAAATATATGTTGAAAGATGCCTTCGCACTGCTTTGCTAGTTTAAAGAATCATCGAAGGAATAATAGCACTTTCATGCTGTACTGCTTTCATAAGTCGCTGTGAGTTCATTGATTATTTAGTATTGGAAATCGAAGCTTGCTGTTCAGCGCAAACATGTGGCTTGGGCTCGATAACTGAAGGAGTATCTGTAACCTGTGTGATGTTTACCTAGTGGGGGAAAATTTAATATAATTATGAGAAATTTTACTAGAAATTCGCTTTTTTCGCTTGAGAAACCATAAAATTCAACATGAACCGTAAAATTATTGAAAAAATTCAAAAGTTTTCTCTTTTAGATCCTGAATTTTGGGAAAATCTACCTGCCAAGTGGTTTTATCCTTCATTGCCAACATTTCTTACTGAATTACATAATATCGTTTAATTTCTTCTCACTATGTGGAACGTTTATATGAGATTGCTATGGAGGATGAATAAAGGGGAGATTTCACTTACAGGCGGATTATGGTGATGCCGAGGCAGCACGTTGTACAAAAGAAGGGCACGCAGAAATGCTTGGGCTTCTTCCTTCAGTGTTGTCCAGATGCTTATTCTGAGTGAGTCTTTCATTCACTGCACCCCTCTGGGGCGATTTTGAAGTTATTAAATAAGGTTGCAATGCAAATTAAAGAAACTCCTTGAGGGAGACTTTAGGAGCAAGTGATGAATTGGGATGATTTGTGCATGTGCTTCCACCCACTTTCCTTTTGTTCGACGTCATTCGATGTATGCGTTCATCGGTGAAGTTTATTATTCTTTTGAGGGCATAATTCAGGCTACTTGAAAAATTTCATTTCATCTCTCTGAAGTAAAAATTTATTGAATTCATTTTCTAAGCGGTCACCTTGATTGCAAATTTGGTGATTTCTTAGGGCAGACTACGAGCGTGTTTGTTTTTAAATGTTGGCAGCTCCTGTTTTTTTCATGAATTTCTTGTTTTCCTATTTTCCTTTCATGTTTTATTCAGGCAATTTAAGTTAAACAAATGAATGGTGATGAGCAGAGTTACTCCATTCTATTGCCTAAGTTATTAGACGCGTTTGCTAGGCGCAGAGAACTCGATGCTATATTTATCAAAGTTCTAATTTTAGAACTGCGAAGTTGTGTTAATCTTAAGCAATTGCTTTATTTTTATTTAATTCACCTATTATTGAAAGTAACATTGAAAAAGTGTTTTAAAAAAATGAAGTGGTTTTTGAATCTTTGTTAGTGAGCATACACCGAAATGTTTGCGTTGTTGTATGAGTATAGTTGCATTGCAGTTCATGGTCGTGCCAAGCAGCCGCGGAACTGCGTTTGATCTCTCAGAAACAGGGAGTTCCACATTTTACAAGGAAGACGAATCACGTTTACACGGCCAAAGAAAACGACTGGGGCTACTCGTGCTTCATGACTTGGGCGGTATGCTGTTGTCTTTCACTTTTACCGTGCTTCCTCTCAAATTGTCGAAGAAAAAAAAGCGACATCGACATTTGACAGAAACAGTGGAATAACTAAGATTTTTTCCCTTCAACTCTTTCAAAAAGTTATTATTGAGACGAGGGGGGGGGGAGGTGGCAGAGAGCGGCAAGAAAATCCTTGTCGTTGATCGCGGGTTAGAATACCAGAAATTTCTGAGCGAGGTGTCGAGTATTTCCGAGTTGAAGGAATAGGAAACGGTGGGATGAGGGCGATTGGTCATTGCAGTTGTTTCAAATGCTCCCATATTTGCAATGCAAGGTCGTGTGTTAAAAAAAAATTATTTTCTTTCTCGCTTCAGGCTGATTAACTGTTTCAGTCATTAAAAAACTTCACTTTTGTTCATATGTGCCGATATTTGTTGTGAACTTCAACAACTTCAAGAGCCTAGTTGCGCGCTCCTTTTGCCTTAGAGGTCTCCTCATTCTTTAGATTTTGCCAGCTGGGGATATGGAACACTAATGTTTTTATTGTTTCCTGTACCCCTCCCTTCAATTATTTCTGCAAATAAAAAGTCTACAATGTATTTTCTCAAATTTCACGATGCCTACGCAGCTGTCAGCGCCGTTTGGAAAATGTATAAATGTGGGAATTCTCTAATGGATTTAATGTCTCTAGAGGCTGTGCGACTTCCTTTTGTTTAGTTGATGTGAATTTGTGTAACAATTGGGTGTATGCATTGTGAAATTTTCCTTTCTATGACCTTTTGTTGCAATGCTTTCATGACAGTCTTCAAATTTTATTTTACGGGGAATGCCGATTAAGCATATTTAAAGTTGTTGAGTGGGTGATAGCGGTTCGTTTAAGGCGAAAGAGGAAACGTCTTATGTTGTGAAAAGTAGGGCACTTCAGCGTGGTTAGAGTGATCCATCAGAAGTCAATATCTGTAGGTATTGAAGAATCTATCCAGTCGGAGTCTTAAAGCGCTCATTTTGAAACTCAAGGAAGAGTAGGTTGAAGAAGTAAATGCTGCGAGAGCTGATCCAGAATTTTCGTCTGCTGAAGTTTTCGAGGATTTCAGTTTTCTTATTCAGGTCTCATCAGCTCCATTAGGGGAAGTGGCGGACTTAGTTATTCTTATCGTCCTTATCTACGTAAAACCTCATATATACAATTTTATAAAGAGTTGCCATCGATTCTCTGTGAGGGATTAAAGTAACAAAGCGCAAATGATGGTCATAATTTTTTATCAATATTTCAAATCTTTTAAGGACATTTTGGACGAGAGTCAAGGATATATCAAAGAAGACAAGGTGATCTTAGAAGTTTCTGTGAAAGCGGAGCCTCCAAAGAACATATTGTAAGTTGCGCTCATTTCCACTTCATGTTTAGATGATTAGGTGATTCGCTGTTGTGAACACTCTTGACACTATGGATACACCGAAATTGGAGGGAAAAAGGTGCAGTTAAAACTTGGCAAGGCTGGATCAGAAACAGGAATGAGGCCGTTAATTTCCTTGATTTGATTTTTGGCGGCGTCTTTTGATATGATTTCTAATCATACCCCGGTGCAGCAATATGCCTTTATAAGTGCGGTGAGCTTCCCCGATGCTTATTCATGTAAGAGCGCAGTGATTATGAGCTGCCAGGGTAGCTCTTCCACCCATGAAGAGGCCATTGTCGCTCAATGCTCGATGGTTTATATTTTTCTAGAATGCTTCGATCCTATTGTTATATTCTTCGGTATTATGTCTCGTTTACTGAAGAGTTTGATGGTTTCCTTCCTTCTTCGCAACTTGCACCTTCACCACTACCGGCTTTTTAGAAATTGAAACATGCTTGGGTACCATCACCGGCTTTTGATCTCCACGTATCCGCGCCCTGGTTGTTTTCTTTAGATGTATTCTATGCAGTCATCGGAAACTTACGGGTTTCCCAGGTAGGTATTACCATTTCCTGTTTTGTGAGCATCCCACTTTGCTAGTTTTTTAGCTTCCCGGTGGGCGTGGTCCTGAAAGAAGTCGCATCCTGGACTCACTGTGTTCTACCTTCATTTTGGCATGTTGTTGTTCATCCGCTTCAAATATTTTCATAACATTGTAAAATAATAAAGTAATGAACGTAAGGTTTTCTCTTGTCTGATGTCAGCGAGATTACAGCGCTTTGTTGCTTCACCATGACTTGCTGAGTTTGACTGTGCGTAATACGGTTTAACAGTATCCTACGAGAAAGAGTTTTACGTCCGAGGTAGATTCATCGAAAAAGAATTGTTGCAGGACACATGACCAGTTCGAGAAGAAAATCCAGGACTACATGCGTCTAGCAGACATTCAGAGTAGCAGGGGTCTTATCGATAAGGCGATCGAAGTCAATCTGAGTGCTCTGAAGTTCTGCAAAGATCGGGATCAGGACTGCAAGGCCGAGCTCGAGGCTCAGAAGACGAAATTGATAGAAATGAAACTGAAGCAGAGTATCGAAAGGATTGAGAAAGGTATTTGCTAATTACGTTATTTATTAGGAACTCAGCCTAGCTTGCCGTATCTGGGAAGTTCACACTGAGAGTTGTATATGCGTCTGCTATTGGGAGAGGATTGATTTGTCTCAGTTTGGTGCTGTCTTTGATGTATTCTTGTTGAAATAGTTGACGGGATCATGAAGAATGGGCAGTTTTTGTCTTACTTTGTTGTGAGAGCACAATTTTGGCGTATTGGTGAAGTTGTTCACATGAAGTGTATATGAATAGTCAGCGCTTGATGAAGCTTGTTGCAGTAGTACCGGTGGTTGGTTTATAGTTTGCATTTAAATTTGCAATGCCTTAAGTTGAAACTTCACTGCCCTGTGGCAGTCATTGTGGTGTTGCCAAGAGATGACATCACCTGTTAGGCACAAGAAGTAAATTCGTTGTAATCCACACAAAAGTTGTGATAGCGATATTTCACGCCTCAAGTAGTTCATTTGACCCGAATGCTCGTTAATGCTGCTTTTGCTTTGCTTCCCATATTCGAAAGTGCGGACAGATAAATAAGATGACCTTTCCTCACCACACTGCCCGTTGTCGGTTTTTTTTTTTTTTTTTTTTTTTGATGAATCTAGTCGGTGTCAAGAAATATTCAGAATAAAAAAACAAAGGTCACCCGCCCCTGTGGGTGGTCTTTTGTATGGGCTAACAAACACGATAGGGCGGTTTTTAGCGGTAAATACGTTTCGTTCATATCGATTTTGTTTGTTCTTTTGATAAGAAAGTGTTGTATTTTCGTCGGTTCTGAATGTAATTTGTAGAGCACTCGCATCGCACTGATTTTATAGCTCCCTTTGAAACAGTTTAAAGAGATTCATTCAGAATTTCTTTTTTATTGATTTTCGTTGAATTTTTTTTTCAGGACCACCTATTGGGAAGAACGAAGAGGAAAGCTCATTGAATCAAAACGCACTGAAGCAGGCAATCTCAGGAACGCCAGCAACACTGAAGCAATCTGGTGCTTGCAAATCAACGAATAAGGGTGGATCCTCGACAAAGGCCAGAGATAGCAGCAACGTCGAGAAAAATGGCAATGCGCAAAACAGGTGAGTTATGAATTCACTTTCTTAGTGCAGGAAGTGACACATCTGGAGGATGGAGAATGCATGCAGTATGCAGCAGGAATGCTCAATCTCTCGCTGTTTTGTATTCGTGGCTTCTTCGATTTTTCGACAGATTTTTTCATTTCACTCAGATTTACCTGACTGTTATTCAGTTCGATTTCACTTATTCGGAAATATCATAAAAGTGCAATTTTTTCTGTTATTTGTTTTTTCTCATTTCTTTTACCCCGAAGTGGAGATTGCTTCGTCAATTGACATTCATCATTCAACGATAAGCTTGATAAGAGGGCGAAGAGACGGAACGTCGAAAGAAAGAGACCCTGCTGTACCACTTTTGAAATGGATAAAGCGACAGGTTTTTGGTGTAGTATCTACCTTCCCTATCTTCCTTTCCCATAGATTCTTTGCAGTTGAAAAACTTTGTTCGGTGTAAATCGATAACTCCGGAAAAGATCTTTCAATTTTCTCGTCACTTTTGACATGTGTTTAATTGCGATTTAAAAATAGTTTTTCTTTTTGAACCGAAAAAACTGCTTTTCAGCTTTAGCGGTTCGGAGAATTTCTCGCTCTCATTTTCTGCATAGACCGTTAAGTGAATTTAGTTGTTTTTTCCAGTTTTCACATTTTAATTCTAATAAATTTCATTCTTTTTAAAGAAATATGCATATGTTCACTGAATCTGTCTTAGTAAATATTAGATATTGTTGATGCAGCCGCAAAAAAGTGCCCTATTGCTTTGCATACGAGATGCTGCTCTTCAGTTTCGCCAATATCCGTTAGGAAGTGGTGACCCTGCGTTCACCTTGATATTCTTTTCCAGATAAAGAGCCATGCATGATGAGGTATGGAGGGCATTATGTATATGCACATAACTGCCATTAGTCATGTTTATATAATTTTGATGTATTTGCTGCGAATCCCACGCTATTATTTATCACCTTTCATTGTATGAAATCATCTTCAAATGACCAGCGAGCTTATTGTGGTTGGTATAGAATATAATTGGCGATGTATGGTTTGGGCTATTATAAAGTTAATGTGGTTTGGGCTGTTATAAGCTTGTCAAAAAATTTGGATAGTTGGAAGAGGGGACAGCTCGTTTTTTGGCATCATGTGTGGTCGAAAAATCGTAATTTCAGAGGCATTTTCAGGTCGCAGACTCCTCCTCCGCCATCAAAAACTGTTGAATCGCAGCAGAATGTCGATAGTGCTGCTAATGAAACGCGAACCGGTAAGCTGATTTCACTCAGTCTGTTTCGCCTTATTTTTTAGCTCTTTGCATTAAGTTCGTTATTGGCCACTATGGCTAACGTGGTTCCGTCTCTTGGTAAGTAGTCGTTTGCATTTGTGGCTGGTGGAACGATTTAAGGCATAAACTTCTGTTTCACCCCTCATAGGCGGTAGGCGAGTTGAAGGGAATTGATATTGATTTCTTTCGAAATTTTGTTTGTTTTCTTCATTTTGTTGGCTCGTTTATTGTAAACTGAGTTTTCAGATCTGAGAGCCGAACTTCTTCTTTCCAATTCGCCTTATAAGGCGCCGTGGGTAACAGGCACGAACACCAGCGATGACATCGACAATGAACTGGTGTGTTCTTTTGTTTTTGTTTGTACATCTTCATCAGTTTGTAGATAATTGCCCACGTTTTCGCCCTGTTCAGGTAGGTTGTATGGTCACAGTGTAGGGTGTTCAAATATTGGAGCGCCGCCACTATGTATTTGTTTTTTGTGATTGTTTATATAACTTAAGGCACACATTTATAAAGGTTTCATACAAACCAAACAATTCTTACCTCATTTTCCATTACGTGTTGAAGAAACCGAAGGGATGTTAGGTGAAGTGGTCTGTTATGTTTATCTGCACGATAAATTTTGCAGAGGAGGAACGTGGACTTTGGTCAGCAGTTGGAGGAGGTAGTACTGAACGAAGGCGAACGACTCTCATCCAGGTTCGACGCCGAGCAGAAGCGTTTCGCAGCTGAAAAGTCAGTTTATCATCGTTTAAGCACTGGATGCACGCAGAGAATTGATGATTCATGCGCTCGGCAGCTCGACAGTGGCGTTGGTGTTAAAATTGGTTCAAATGTCGTTGCTGAGACCGACATTTGGTAACGTAGCGTGGCTGATATTCGCTTTTATGTGAAGCAATGCAGTGAATTCCAAATTTTCGAGACTAGACTATATCGCAATGCAAGAAATCAATTTTTACATGAAAAGCATAGGCCTTGGAAAATGCGCCAGCCCTGAGCGGTATACGAGACCTAGAAAGTCCGGCTTGCATAATCTTTGCCGGCGTTTGCTGAATGGAGATTAGCTGTGCTAATGATGACAGAAGCGAAAAGTTTATTTAAACAGGCCATTATATCGCTGAGAAATAATGTCATTAAAAAGCGGATCGCATATTTCAGCTGTGTTTTGGCTTAACGGCGGTCTAAAAAGAAGAGAGGGGAGGTGAAGTTAGAGGGAGGATCTATATAACTGCATTTAACACCGTAAATTTGAGTCGGATTAACTAAACAAGAATAGATGAAGTCCCCTTTACAGCATAGATGGCGAATGATTTTGGTGGGTCGTACGCAGTAGTGATGGATAATCACCTGATTGAAAAGGTAGCGGTGATGGGGGAGGTTACGATAAAGGAATAAATAATTGGGCAACCATAGGGATCGTTTTGTGCTTGCATTGAACACAAGTGAAGTTCATAACCGTACATATTTCTCGTCGCAGCGCATCGTCGGTGTGCCAAAGCGTGGCGGTCAGCTTTTTCGAGATTCCTATAGACATGTGGTCGATTTTGAATTGAATGAACATTTGAGGAGAGAATATTGTATTGAAGGAGCACGTTCATAACGAATAAACAGAATGAACTAATCCGTACAAAGGCCATTCTCGAGAACATCTCAGCTCTTGCTGTTCGAAACAATCCGCAGATGATGAGCGAGATTAAGAAAGTGGCCAACGAATCATATGAAGAAGAACTTCGAAGGCAACAAGCTTTTAAGAGGTTCACTTCTATGAATGCTTCATTTCTTTCTTTTTAGTGGATCACTTCGCAAATTTCTTTGAAGTGGTAGGTATATTTTTGTAGAGAAGGTTTCAATATTTCTAGGCAAGCAACACTTTTGAATCCTGTGAATGCCATTCAGCCTTGTTGCTCAGTTGTGTCTTTCGAACGCGACGCTTGGCAACGTATTATAAGTTGTAAATGCCGCAAAAATATATTCTAGTTTCATCTGACAGTGCTGATTCCTGCAATTCTTTCAAGTGGTTTTTTTTTTGTCGCAAGTTTTGACCGGCGTTTTTCTTGTAGTAGAATTTAGGTTGTTAATTGAAATGGTAAAAAAAGAATCTGGTTCTATGTGTGCCGAATATTTCTCATCTGCCTATCATTTTTTCTATTGTTTGAAAAATTGAAGTTTCGTTTTTATATAGTTTTAGTTTATATGTCTATTTGAAGGATGCCGAAAGCAGTTCAACAGAAGAAGGGCCCTTTATTGAACTTGATCGACATGGATCCAGACAAACTTCCGTTGAGCAAGCTCGGTGAAGAACAAGAGCTAGCCAAAGGAGAGCAACAGAAGGTGCAAAACATGGATAACAGATCGAAGAAGAGTGCATTAAAGCAGACGGATATGGAAGAGGTTTGCTCATTGTGCCCAATTCTTAGAATTCCCTTTAAATTTTCCCAGTTAGGCTTAATTTTGTTCTCATTATTTGAAAGTTGAAACTACTGGCTTCCAAAGAATTACTAATTTTTTTGATAATGTGGCAGTGATTGTGAAGCTTTGTAAAAGTTTGAGTTAAAGCGTATGGTTACGAATTTATATTGCGAAGCGCATGCGTTATTGAGAACGAAGAGCCATTTGTCTAAGAAATCGAATAAATTCTTGTTGAAGCCTGGTTATGTGATGTATGCTGACATCCATCTTTTGAAATTTTGTTGAAGGGAGGAGAATGCTTTCGAAATGAATTAAGTTAAAGGCGTTATTCATTACGCCTTCAGAATAGTTTTACTCACAGGTCGGAAAATTTGGCACTCTTCTGTCAGAGACCGAGAAATGAATGCTTTTGTGAGTTCGAATATCGGAATAAAAAGATAAGTTGTGTGGAAGTATAATCTTAATTTTGAAGTAGTGCGGGCAGAAATCATTTTAAAGTTAGCTATTAGCGTAGCATCATGGTAAATTGAGGTTGTACACGTTTGCAGAAATTTGGTGTCTCTCAAAATGCCGCTCCCGTTTGGAGGAATGCAGCTTATAAGGCCGATCTAACCGGTCAGAGGCAACCTTGGGAGGCTCTAACCGACGAGGGAGCTGAAATCAAAGGCAGTCAGGGGGGCATCGAGTATTCCAGCGATGACGAGACCGCTACTTCTGGAGGCGTCACTTCGGACAGTGAGGTAATCTTATTCTGCAGTCTATTTCTTTACCGCCCATTTAATCCATCGTCACCTGCTGTCGTCACATACTTTGCGTGTTCTTTATTCCTTGCATAGTTGTTGGCATAACCCTTAGTAAAGCATCTTAATTACAAGACGTTTTTGAAACTTTTGAACTGGAATATATTCGCGATGACACGGTGTCTATGCGTGGACTGTTGACTGTTGCAGACGGAAGGGAACGGCAGTCGTACAGCATTGGGGGTTCCTGTATCGAAGAAGATGAAGCGTTGCTTGGAAGGACCAGAAGCAGTAATTACAGAGCTGCGTGACGAGTGCGATAGCTGCATTGAGGCGATGCTTGAGCCGTCGTCAGTTGCCACCGAGGAGGCTTCATGCCAGACCGATTGTTAGTTGTTCTGTGGTTTTTTTTTCTTGTGCTCCCAGCCTCGAAGAAATGGCTTCAGAAATAAAATCTCCTTTTGTTGGTGGGTCGATGCAGGGACACCCTTCTCCCTTGTAATCTTGCTGTTAACAGTGTATCTCATTCGAAACCGGGTCGGACTTCCGAGTGTGGGTCAAGAAATGGAGAAGCAAAGAACCATCTAACTAAAAAGACGGTCTTGCAGTTTTGTGCAAACTCTTCATTTCTTTTCACTTAAAAAAGTCAACGGTCTTCATTTTCTTCCCACTGAATTTTGTTTCATTTCGTTCGCGTGATCACGCGACAACTATCTTAGAAAGGACCGTAAAAAGCGTTAATGAACTCAGGCTCAGATAGCATGCTTTCCAATTCAGAAATGGTCACTGAACGGGTATGCAAGTCTGATAGCAATTTGCAGTTCCACTTGTCAATGAGGCGAATGCGCAGCTGAAAAATGAGCCAGTAGTGGTGACAGCGAGAGGTGGCAACAATAATAACAATAACACCAACACAACTAGTCCACCGAGAGTTTACGCTCAGCCGAAGAAGCAGGTCTCGAGGAAGACCATTAGTACCAGTGCGTTTTTTTTTTTTCACTTTTATGGTTTTGATTCACTGCTACTCTAATATTTCGATGTAGGCATTGTAGATTGTTGTCTCGTGTAATGTGTGGCATTGGGAGGGACGTTGCAAATTTTTTTTTATACATGAGAAAGTTAAATTTCCAAGCAGCAGCTGCATGTAATCAATATTTTTTTACATAACGCTTTGAAAAAAGCCTCGTGTTGAATTAAGGCAAATTTTCCTCACTTCGTCATTTTAGGCATTTGATCCTTGTTCATGTTTTGCATACGGAATGTTGGTTTATGCACCATAGATTTGCATAGTTTTCGTAATGAAAGTGGAGGAGAGTGCGGGATTCGTGCTTCATAGTGTTATTTAAGATGGTTTAATGAAATTTACGCTGTAGATACGCTGCTTTATAGTTTTGATGGCAGCATTTCAAAGTGCTCGTTTTCTTTCAGTTGACAACCCCAAATACGAAGATCCTGAATGGCGTAAGAAGAAGCTGAATGAGCTTAAAGAGGTGGAGGTGCCGAATAAAAAAGCTGAAGAGGTGAGTAATTAATCAACTTTCTTGCGTGGTTCTGATCTCTTGTGAAGTGTAGGCAAATTTGAGGCACTTCGAACTATCTGCGGTAAAGGGCAATGATGGAGTATCACACGCTTCCAATTATTCATGTATTACTATTAGCTATAAGAGAGTGTTTAAACCTTCATTCGCCGAAAGCACTAATTTGCCTCGGTTAAACGATGCTTGTAGTGCGTTTTTTTAGTCGTATATGAGAGTGGCGATATAGTAGAGTGAAATACTTAGCACCGCAGCTGAAAACAAAATGAAAAAAAAGAGAGAATTTTTAGGCTCGAGGTGGATCACAGAACAGCATTGAACGCCTTGATTCGTCGAATGCCGAACTGACTCGAGAGAGCATTGCTCGTTTCACGTCACACTTCGCCAATCCGGATCCAGCGGTAAGCATTACCGTTCGGTTTGCGCCGATTAGGGCACTTCCAAAGCACGATGTTCATATATGCCTACAAGTGACCTTTTTTATTACAACAGGAGAGTGTGTCAGAGATATCCGCTCTCGTTCTATGTCTTTTTGCATCCACTTCATTTTTATCCTCGTAATCTCTGCTTTCGAAATGCTTCAACGGTCACCGCTTAGTTTAATCGTCAAGCAGAACACATGCGGCTTTTTATGTAGGTCGATAGGATCTGCACCACTTTTCGGTTGGTTTTTTGTCAACTCATCTTCGTACATTTTGACAGGCTTTGATGAAGTTATCCTTCAAACAGTGAACGGATACACAATGTTGTGTAGCTCTGCCAGAGAACATATGCCACATCTCGGTGTGCTTCTTTAAGATTACTGTGATTTGCATAACAGATACTGTGCATACATTTCCCGCCTCACATAACCTGATACTGTGTGTATTTCCCGTTATACCTAACGTAAGCCTATTTCAATCCAACTAAAGCTTACTTGAGTTTCTTTTTTAAGCAATGTCGGAAATCATAATAGCTCATGATGTCATTCAAATTAATTTTCGTACAACTGTTGCTGTTTTCTGATGCTGCTGAGTGTAGTCTCCTTTCGTCAAACGCCAGCAGCGAACAGGTTTCTGAAGCGAGAACCTGAGAAATTGTCGAATCTTTTTCGCGTTTCCATATAGTTCTAGAGCTTGTGCTCTGGACCATTTTTTGGCTTCACGGAAGAAAACTGCATTAGATGTTTTTCTTGGGAAGCTAGTTATACAAGAAATGGAAGGGTGACTTCAGATTGTATGGGTGGGGGAAAATAAGTGCGCCTACGCGTTCGGTGTTTTCAGCTCATGGGAGCCTTGCCGCAAATATACCATCCGTCACCGCAACAAATTTTTGGTGATGACCTTCCATCCCCTCAGGTTCGTCGTTTTACCAATTCTTAAATGCTTTTGCAGAAAGCGTGCTCATCTTCCTGTGAATAATGAGAGGGGGTGGTCGTGTCATGCCGAAAAACGTTGCATACTCCCCCTCTTCGCATCTGTTGAGCACTCCCTTCAAATCACTACATTGTACTGATTGAATTATGGGGGTTTTTTTGTTTCATTTTCTGCATGGCACAGGTTGCCCGAACTTTCTGATAGAGAAAAGAAACAATTTTTCTCACTTCAGCTCTCAGAAATACCCTTCTTAGATGATTTCTAATCATAACTGTTTCGTTTTTTATTCAACGAAAAATCGAGGCAGTTTTTCACTCCACTGAATGTGGTTTTTTCTTATGAACATACGATCGGATGCGTTTTTAAAACGGCTTGGAAGTGAGAAACGTTCATACTTAGGCTGTTATCCGCAGTTTGAACGTTTCTATGTTATTGTGATAACGGGCTTTCTTAATATGGGGCAAAGTACGCTGTATACCTTTTTTTTTTCTTATGAACATACGATCGGATGCGTTTTTAAAACGGCTTGGAAGTGAGAAACGTTCATACTTAGGCTGTTACCCGCAGTTTGAACGTTTCTATGTTATTGTGATAACGGGCTTTCTTAATATGGGGCAAAGTACGCTGTATACCTTTTTGTAATGTAAGCTTGATTTGGTCATTTGCTGCTGAAAATGTCCGTCATTTGAAAAAAGTCAGGTATAACGAGACATAGGATAACGCTGGAAGATACAACACAAAATTAAACCGTAGTATGAGGTGCAGGAGGGACAGGACGGTGCTGCGATTTAGGTACAAGTCTCGTAGTGTCGCTGGTGTTTTCGATGTGCCAGAATGACTTCAGGGCGTGCTTTTGCATGGACCCATTGTCGTGTATATATCATTAAGGTCGATTTATAACTTTCGAACCGGTTCCTACAATTTGCTCCTTTATTTGGAGACTACGCGGGAAGGGAACAGTAACCTGGAGAACACTTGTGATCTCAGAACGGCGAATACTTCGGGGGCTGCAGTGTGCTGCTGATGTTTGGTTGGTGAAATGTGTGATGAGAACTGCTCCATAGGCAACGCAGTTAATCTACTGGGAGGAGACATGTTTTATTTATGTTGCAACACCTTCAGCTTCAACGTTATCTGGAGGAAGCGGCGCAGCCTAACGTTTGGTCGAGACAGTACATCGAAGAATGGCTTAAGTTCAACATTAAGTACTGCTGGAAGTATATGAAGAACGGAGAGGTAATGCTTTAAATGTTCCTCTGTTGCTTTGGAGCACTTGTTTTCTCCTCAAAGATATGTGGGCGAGTCCGTGCATATTTGACACATAAGCTTTATCCTTACAGAAGTTGCGTCTATAGCTGCCTACTTTGGGCTTTTGCGGAACGCCGCTGGAGTCGTAATCAAGTATCAGCCCTCAAACAATAACAACAACTTAATTTTTAGTTTTAGGATGAAGCGCTTATTGAACTAGATTTCACGATATATGGATTTTTTTCTAGGAATCGAGAGAAAGAATGTCGACGAAGGTTTTCTGCTTATCTGTTTATCTGAGAAAGCTTCACTTTGCGCACTCGTACGTGGAAGCTACTCTGATAATGCGCTTAGCCATAATTTACTAAAGAAGCAATTTATCGGAGTTGAAGGAAAAAATTTTGGAATGAAAATGTTGAGAAATTTGATGTCGTTTAGCTCCAGCCAATGTTTCTGCAGTTATCGATTTGTGCGAATGTGTGGGCATAAGTGTAAAAGATCTAATAAGGACTTGATGGTCAAAAGATCCTTGGAGGCTTAGTCCGAAGATATTCTGAGTAGTGATCAGGAAATCGTCGGGGGCTGCCGAACTAAATCTACGTATTTCATGTTGCTTACAAGCATTATGGTCACCGTTGTCTTACTGCTTTATGTAGCAAAGGCTCAGATGATTTTCATGATGTTTATCTTATTCATTTAAAACACAAAACGTTTTTGCACGTTAAATCGATTCCAGCTGGATTCCATTGATCCGGGCAGGGCGTAAATGAGCATCCGAATCCCGCTTGAGGAAGCCTTGTGGGTCTCGTCATTGTATATCTGAAATGTTCCTGAGGTGCATGCGGCTGTGTCGTTTGTGTTAATCATTACGAGCTATTCTTACCCCATTTCGGCTGTTCTTTCAACCCATCTTTCCACTTTTGTGCACTTCGAAGAATTGAATAGACCGCTCAGTTGGGTTACGTAAAGAGGTGAAAGAACTGCCAAAGGCGAGGAATAAGGAAAACGAAACAAAACTGAATGCAAATTTTCGGACAAATGTGGAATTCAGCGATCCCAACAAGCTCATCAAAAAGAAGATATGCAAAAACCGTTACTGGGAATGTTTGGATAGAGTGAAGCAGGGTGGAGCCACCCAAGAAGCTAAAACGAGCAAGGAGTTCGCTTGGTGAAAACAAAAAGGAAGTAATTGAGCTAAGAAGAAGCGACGTTCCACCCATGACAGAGACGCGAGAAATTGGTCACATCGTACAGGTGAAGTACTTTTAACAGTAATGTAGAGTGGCACGAAAGTGGTGAGATTTAACGAACCATCGACTTGAAAATAAGAAATACGATCTAGTATATGAAAAATGGGGAGGCGGTTGATAGCGTTGGATCTGCCAACGCAGTGTTGAAAAGCGGAAAGGAAGTACCAACAAGACGGTTGAAAAGCTTGTTCAGCAACATAATTGAGCATCAACACATACCCATACCTAAGGATTTCACAAACTCAAAAAAAAAAACAATTCTCCTGGCGAAGATTGCAATCGAGAAATTAGCAGAAACTACTACCCATTATCACTTACACCAACAGTCTCGAAGGTTTTCTGCAAAAGAGTGCAGCAGCAAATCGAAGAGACAAATCTTCGAACAGGCAGACTTCAGACTGGGCAAGTCACCAATTGACCTAATTCATATGGTCGAAAAAACCAGAGAGGCCAACTCACTCCCTTATTCGCTCTTTGTAGACTATGAAAAGGCCTTCGAAACACATTGACCTCTGGAGATCTGTGGAAAGCAACATAATACACTCTTCGATATTCCCCATCTTTAGAGGAAGTCCAGCGGCAGTCGGTGTCTATGGTTCTCATATACAGAAGGTGAGTATCAATAGAGGCCATAGAAGAATACGGCTGGAAGGCTGCATTTCCCTACCGCTGTTCAACGCAAATTTGCAACTCTTGTTCGACGAGCTAGATTGGTAAAACATGAACGTCAATGGGAAAAGGCTATCGCATTTGAGGTCCCATTTGACATTTTCCTGATATATCCGACAGCCTCATCCAATTAGGGAAAGTGGTATGTGAACTTGCAGTAAAAAAAATGTAACAGTATGCTATTGAACAAGCACATCCAAAACGAAATTGAAAAATCGACAGTTGTTGATGAGGCGAAGAGATTGAAAGTATTAACAGATTTATTTGTTTGAGAACATGTGTGAAAATGCATAAATAGGCGAAAGTAGGCGGACGACGAAAAATCGAACAATGCACTGAAAAAGAAACTCAAAAATAAAGACTGCGGTGGGAAAAAAAAGTACCAGTAAGCCTAAAGCTGAAACTTTTGAATGAGGGTATGAAGTAAGTAGTTCTCTATGGCCGAGAGACGTGGGCGATCGTCGAGAAAGCATGCGGGCATTGGCGGAAAGAGAGTAGAAAAGGTCGTGAGAAGACCAAATTAGTCGAAGGGAAAACCAACGAATGGCTCCAAAGGTGACAGCAAAGGAATCGATAACCGAGGATTGGAGTAAGAAACTTTGGATGGGCAGCAAAAATGTCCACAATGAAAAATGGTGAATTGGCGGATGAGAGAATGGATGGCAAGGGTTCGTAGAAGAAGTAGGAGGCCGTCATGCAGTGGGATAACATGACCGTCTAAGAAAAATCACAGGGAACAGTTGGATTTGAGAAGAGTGAATCGAGACAAGCGGAAGCGATTTAAAGAAACATTTATTGGTAGTGCAAGATGTTGATTGAAGTAAGGTAAAGATTATGCGATTTATTAACTTTTATTTCTATATTGAATTACGTCAACGTTAGTCTTAATAGCGGCTACGTTTAATCTAAAGTGCAAGAATAATACGAACGTTCGGGCGCAATAAAATGGTGACATTTCTGTGTTAGGTTTGGCACCGTTGTGAGCAGTTTATGTGGTCATCCCTTTCTTTCAGAATTCACCAGGAAGCGGTGGCGAAGAAGGTGGAATCGATCTGACAAGTGGCAACATTCCTCACTTCAACGACGCTCAGGTGCGGTGTTTTTGATTTTTTATGCTGTAACTAATTTATCTCTGGTGAACTATACACAAACTTCTTTCGGTGAATCGCAAATCTGTTGCTGTAAGGTGATGTCATCTTCAAAAAAGCAACGCAAGCTTCTTTTTTTTTTTGAATTTAGAAGGAACAGTACTGGCCTTGAATCGTGTTCGGGGACAATTTAACTGTCCGCAGGTTGCAGGTACTTGCTTTTTGGAAATTGATTTTGCGAACAGGATTATCTGAAGTTCGATTTATTTCCGTTGAGCTGGCATTACTACTATCGTATTTGAATCATTGCGGCAGAATCTGTTTTGTTGTAGCTGGAACATTCTAGTCGTCTTGGTATGAGGTTCTCCGCGTTTTTGCTTCCTTACCTTACCATGCCAGATGAAATGTTCCGTCCTGAGGTTCACTAGAATTACTTATATGTGAAAGCGATTTTATTGTGCAGTGACGATAATTGTAGGTACAACAGGTGATGGCCGCACTTTCGGTGATCGGAGTGAACTGTGTAAATGCGAAGCGAGTGGTCGACAAGGCGGCTGAGTTCATCAACACGTTGGAGACGCGTTCGAAGAGCCCCTTTCTAAGGGAGTGTTTGCAGAAGTTGGCTTTCCTCGCTGGAGACGAAAAGGCTATCGACGCCCCGAAAGATTCTCGCAAAAATGGTTTGCCATTAAGTAATCTCTATTAATATTTGTTTCGACATCAGCAATCTCGCTTATGAGAGTTTTCAGCTCTATCGAAAGAGGTGTTTGTCTTCTTTGTTTATAACCGAAAGGAAGACGGAGTATCAAGGTCAGCTTACGATTCATTTGTTTACTGCCTTGTGTTCATCCTTACGCAACGCTATGTGCACAAGAGCAGTAAATATCGAATAGTTTAATTACTTTGATTTCGGCAGACTTATGTGACCCGAATGGATCCATTCGGAAAACGATGACGAGTCATTTACAGAATCGTCGTTGGATAGCGGCACTGGGGACGAGCACATTGGGGGTATGCTGGACGAAGAAGACGAGCATCTTAGCGTAATGATGTCATCGATGGAGTGTCCAGATGATACACACGACTACATGCTGAATCGCGAGGTGCAGCGTATTGGAGTATTCGCTGATCAAGCAGTCAGCAAGAATCCGCTTATGGAATTGGGGCAAGCCGAGAAGTTCGTTCTTACAGTTCTTTTTGGGCTGCTTGAAGTACACAGTTGGGAGCCAATAAATTTAAGCAGTTTTCAAGTATTTTAGAATTATTTGTTGCTTTAAAGGAAGTTTTCCAAAAATTGTCAATACTGGAAAGAAGTCGAAAGCGCTTTTAGCAGGTTCTTTCTACTGTGACAGTAAAAGAATTGCTGAGGATTATCGGTGCATAGTGGTTTGTGATGAATGGTCACTTAATGCTACCAGGACATTGCTAATTCATTTTTTTTTCTGGCGTGCATGAGTGTGTGCAATGATTTTAGTTCATCTGAATTGATTAGTGACCACTGCGGTTGAAATTTTCAGTGATGCCAAGGTTATGTGATAGAGATTCTGAGCAAAAAAGGTTCATTTTCTGGTCTCATTTATTTCTAAATTCCTTTTTTGTGAAGAAAAAGAGGAGCGCATATTCATAAAATGTTCATGAGAAGGTTTATTACTTTTCAGACTCAACGAACACACGGAGAAGATTGCTGCGAGAATCGCATTATTGGAATGCGATAAAGAGAATCTTACTAAGCAGCTGAATGTTGAAAGAGAGAGACTTAAGAAGTTAGCATTGTAATCTGTTTTTCAGTTTTTCTATGATATCGAATGAGTTGCAAGTAGCCTTTTCAATTTTTTTTTGTGAAATATATTTTTTTCCCGCAATGGATTCACTTATTGCGCTATTTGTTCTTCAGCTAATATTTACCAATCGATGGGATTTCCTATCACGATGTGGTAGAGGTAACTAACTCGTAAAGATTTATTGGTATTTGTTGGATGTTTTTGTGGCTATTAGAGAAACGTCTTGCACGGATGTATGGGTAGCAGAGGAGAATACTTTGGTGTGGAATATGATTGCAAAACGATAGAGCCTCTGGTATTAGCGAAAGAGTTAGAGAGGGTTTTTTATGTGTCAAGTAATCCAGAAATATCTGGAGGATTTTAACTAAGATCCGAATGTTTCCTGAACTATTTTGAGTGATCCTATTTCGTAATTCTGAAGAATTACCGCATACGGGGTTGCTGCAATGATTCAGAGAACTTCAGAGCTTCAAGAAGGTGGTTTGATGTGGTTAAAAACTGATTCAGATCGGAGCAAAAACATGCAAATACAATGAAGCAGATCCAGGCGCAACTGCAGGCGGAAAAGGAGAAACATGAAAAAACCGTTCAACAATTGAATCAGAAAAAGAACGAACTGAAGAAGCAAGAGAAGGTTTTGAAACAACACGAGTAAGGATTTTCAATTAGTTTACACGATTACGAGATGATTCTTTCGGAGGAGAAATGAGTTTATTAACGTCAATATATGTGTTGATTTTTATTTTATTGAGCGTTAGCGGTTGAAATATTAAACAGAAGCGAGCAGTATGTTCGAGACGAATGGCTGTTGGGAATGAAGGGATAGTTGTGAAAACCATTAGGTTCACCTTGAAATGTGTCCTCATGGAAAATATTATGTAATCATGAAATTTTAGCATAAATTCCTTTTTCTCGCAAATATCAATTTCTGATAAGTTGTATCTGTTGAATTCTGCACATCTATATTAAATACGTCCGGAAAAAGCAGCTGATAATTTTGTGCCTCACCTGGTAGCCGGTATTTGAAGTAAGCTCTTGCATCATAAAACTTTAATATAACCCTGTAGGTTTTTTTAATGTAGCCAAATAGCACTCAGAGATATAAACCAGAAGTGGACCTTCGTCCCTTGTGCCCCGTTGTTGTTGTCTCTATTACTGAAAACGTAGATTTGGACGTCGCAGCATGGCCTAATAGTTTTGTTCAACAGGAGAGATGCGGAACGCTGCCGTGAATTGCAAGACAAAGTGGATTACTTGACGAAGGAGTTGCAAGAGATGCGTCAGAAGAATGCCGATGAGGTGCGTAAACTGCAGAGGGAATTGCAGTCAAGTCAGGATACGCGTAAAAATATGGCCGATGAGATCAAGGGTCGTGAAGCGGAGCAGGCTGAGCTCAGAAATCAACTTAGTGAACGCTCTCTTGCGCTCAAGCGTTCCGAGAATACGCTTAGCACGGTGCCTATTCTTCTGTTTTTTCTTTATGACGTTTCTCTTTATTTTTCTTTTATTGGGTATTTGGTATGCTCACCATATTTCATAGCTTCCGGTTGAATTTTGTCATGCGTAAAATTTGATGATTTATGTTGAAGGTACTTGCAGATGTATGGTCTTTTGGTTTTGAGCTATTACCCAATTTCAGTCTGTTGGTAGGCTAAAGGAGGGTAGAATATATTATTTGGCACTGATAGGGCGCTGAATTTTGAGATTCGTGAAAGGCGTTATAGCGCTAATGAATTGTATTGAAAATTGCAGCAAAGTGAAGTGGATTAGAAATCTTTCAGGAGCGGAAAACGTTCCAGAATAACCTTGCGGCAGCCACAGAACGAGCAAAGAAGACCGAGATCATGTACCTGGAGTTGAAGTTGGAGACTGGCCTCGCGGTACTAGAGCGCGCTTATAAAGATGCGGGACAACGCGTCAAGGATTTCGAAATGGAACAGAAAAAGTGAATTTTTTTAAAGATCAGTGCTGCAGACTTGAAAGGGTATCTTTGCTCCATACCGAAGTTCTAGTTCAGCCTTCTGTCCATGAGTTTAGTGGCATGTCGCACCTGAGAGCACATCTTGTGAGACGTTGCTCATGTGATGCCCCACAGAATGCTTCGGAAGTCGTTTTTCAACGATGCTTAGTTGTTTTCAATAGTATTAACGTCACAGAATCAGTTTTATTTAGACATTGTTTGCGACTATCAAAGTATAACAGTTTTTTGTACCTGTGTGCTGTTCAAAAACTGATACGGGGGATAAGCCAGACCATTTAGACACGGGGAAGTGAAATGCATTGCTATTGCGTTTCTATGGAGTATCTTTTCGGTTAGTTGTTTCCATCAAGTTAAACCTTGTACATGCGAAGGTTGAGGTGCTGTGCTAAAGTGCGTGACAACAGAATTTGCAGCAAGTTCATTTGGGAAGTGCGAATATTGGGGAGGTGACGGGGATGGGAAAAAGGGCTGTGGTACAGTCGTTGCCTCTTAACGGGGCAGGAAATGTAAGAGCGCTTTGTTGGTAGAGGAATTGAGAGTTCCAAGACTGGAATGTTTTAAATGAAACCACATTGTTGCATAAATGGAGGATTTAACTTCTAGAGTGAGAAGCGGGGCGCATTCGGAAGAATTGAAGATCGCGATTTCGGAATGGAGAGCTAAGAGAGAGGAGGTTGCAACGCTGATCGCTTCCTCAAAAGCCGAATTTGCTGCACAGGTTCATCCACTTTCTTCTCTTTTTGCTTTGAAATTATTCTTCTGTTTATTAAAATCGTGAAGTAATAACTGAATACAAATTTATAGCTGAAGAATCCGAGGATAAAATAAGGTTTCAATTAACAGCTAAACGAGTTACACGTATGTTCATTTGAGTTCTGTATGTTTGCAGATTGAGCAGATAAAGAGTGGGAAACAGTTGTCGCAGTTACCGAGAATCTCGGTAGCCAAACCACCACCGGCGCCGAAATCTTTCAAAATAAATCAGTTCGTCAGTCAGCCGTCACCGCTTGCGTCCGAAAAACCATCAACGTCGGCAGCGGCCCCGTCTCCAGGCGTCATTGGGCAAACGGCTCGCAGCAGCACTTCACAGGCCGGTATTATTGGTGAGTTGGCTCGTTTTTCTCAAGTGCGCTTCTTTAGTCGAAAATCTGAGTCAGCACGATATCTGGGGGAGCTGAAAGATCAATCTCATCACCTTAGAGTTTCACAGCTCATTGATTTTTTGGGATCAACCCTGCAGATTTTTTGAACCATGTTTGTACATAGGTTATTGACTTAGCTGTTCATGAAATGGTAAACGGCTATTATTGGTGTTTGCATAGTACTGTCAAGTAAATTACTTCTAGGGAAACCACCAACAGTGTAAAAATGTTGACAATACTATTATTATTAGAGCTACACCGTTCATCGGCCCACCTCGAAGTTAATGTTTGTCGCACCGTTTGTGTGTACCATCAGCATGGCCTAGTCTTGAAAACTTGCTTGTGTCATTTCAGTAGTTATTACAGTGCGTCATGTCTCGAGCCTTAGAGTGTTGAGAAAGCTTAAATAGAACAATAAGCGGAGAAAGTCGTTTGCCTGAAAGCCTGAAGCCAGCGTTAGTTTAGAGAGAGCTTAAATAAAATGGCAAACAAAGAAGTGATGTGCATGAAGACCTGACCCGTGTATCGGTTGTGGAGAGAGAAGGGGAAAAGTAGATGCCGGCAGGTTTGAATTCACCGCCACATGGGCTTCAGTTAGATAGCAGATAGAAAATAATGTTTTCATTGAAGCTCTGAGCTCGCAGTTCTAACTGTTAATCAGTGAGCTGTCTCCAAGCTTTCCTATCTGTCTTGTTTGTTACGTTTGGAGCTAAGCCAGTTGCGTTTTGCGGCTGGTGGGGTTGAAAAATGAGAATTCCATGTCTGATGAGTGCTTGGAACCAAAGAGAAGAATCCACGTTGGGATTGTTTAAGAATAGACAAGCTAACAGAAAGGCATACGAGAACTTATGTAGACTTTCTATAGTAGCTGATTTGTTTCATTTATTGATCTTGATAGCTGCAACTTCAAAGTTCCGACGCCGTTTTGAATGTTACTGTCAACTTAAAGCACAATTATAGTTTGCTTGTTTTTTGAGTTCATCTGTCGGAAATGGGGAAAAACTAGGCTGCACAGCGATGGTCTTCTATTAGTTGCCGATAAACAATATCTTCCTACTGTTTTGGGGGCATATATTTGGTCGTTGTTCCGTTACAGTTCATTTCAGTCTGATCTGGAGTGAGAACTTTAGTCGTAACCGCACGTAGTTGTGAATGAGAACTCTATCAGCTAGCGGGACTAGAGCCCATGAAATGGTTTGAGGATATTTAGTGTACTGCTATTTTGTTGGTAACTTTCGTTGCGTGGTTAGTAGCAGGTATGTATTCTACTGTATCCTAGACATTGCTTTGACGTGGGGTGGTAAAAACGAGCAATTCAGGCACGGCTATACCATCAAGCAGTGTTGCACCTGGGTCGCCTGTGCAGTCGATTTCGAAGGCTCCAGCGCCCCCGTCAACTGTGTCCCCCATGAAGTCTCCTATGACCGTCACGTCAACTATCGCCCCCATTGGTGCGTCTGGCACATTTAAATTGTCTTTTTTCTCTAGTTTCTGGGCATATTAAAAAGTTGTTTTCGGAGCGTCGTTTGTGATTTTTTAGGCTGGCTTGTTTTTACATCTTTTTCTGAGATAGTTTTCTGCTTCAAAGAACTCTGCTGGCGATACGTAGGGTTGAGAGTGTTTGATGGTGAAATACGAACGAAAATGACGAGCGGTATTATTGTTCCTACCTTTCACTTTGAAAGCCTAAGCGATGCAGGTCACGGCGGCCGCGTTTTGTATGCCCCTGTCAAGATTTATTTACAATGTAATATATTTGATGGTGCGGGAACCGCAATGCCCCAAAGTACTGGAGTGTGGATTCAAACTTTTAGCGTAAGTGATAGGAGTAGCTCTTTTTAATTCAGTTATGCGTATTTGAAGGTGTGCGGCCAACGAGTCATGTGAATGGATCGATTGATTTTGGAAACAGCAACATGAGCACAGCACCACCAACAGCAGCAACCGCAGCCGCGAACTCGTCGTTGAACGCTACACAGCCGCCAACGAGTGCATCAACGTCGGGGATTTCGTTGCCCAACACGTGGGGATCAGCATGGGAGGGTTCACTGGCGATGAACTCGATCAACGAGCTGCTTAACCCGAGCAGATCTTTCGGACCAATTGGCACCGATTATGGCATCACCAACGCCACGGCCTCTAATCAAGTGCGTTTCTTTCGCTGCTTATAATACTCGACCGCACACGTTTGTGAATGCCCTTCAGCCTTAGTGAGAAATGTTCGATCTTCATATCTCACTAATTATTTCATTTTGTTATGCAGCTGACTTTCTGAGCATATTTTATTTCCAGCTATCGCAGCCACCACCAGGACTTGCGAACGCAGCCACTCATTTCGGAAGTGCACAATCAAACGGTTGGGGCAATACAGGTGCCGAATGGTCCAACTCGATCACGGGTATGTTTATTTTCTCTTCTATCTGCCTACTTCATTATAGAAGCATTTTCTGCTCCCCATTCTCTTTCAGATTACAGAGAGTGCGCACACGAATGTGCCTTTTTGAAATGATAACACTTCGGCAACGTAGGCCTCGTATAGATGATCTGTTGATTGCCAGCAGTCATATGTTGTTTTGCTTACAGCTGGTATGAATAATGGCGGCGTCGTTTCGGGGCAGCACGCGCAGTACGGGCGTATGCACCAGGCTGGTGGATACCAATCGCCGCAGTGGGCTGGTGGATGGGCAGGCTACCGCACTCCACAAGCGGGTGGTTCTCCTGATGTCGCGGTACATTTTCGCTTATTTCTTCTCAGTTATCCCTGAAGGGTATTCCAGAAGCATTTATTTATTTATTTATTTTTTTTTTTGGGGGGAGGTAGCGATAAGGACAATGAGGCTATACTGAAACCATGAGCATACTCATTTCAGAATACTATGCTCGACAATAGCCGTAGCTCATCACCACGCAGGGACGTTGTAATGGACTCACTAAGAACTCATTTTCCACAAATTTCGCCGTAAGTTTTCGCATTATTTCGTTTTGCTGGTTGCATTTTATTTTGGTTTCATTTGTTTTGTTTCGTTGAAGATGACTAGAGAATTGCCGTTTGAAATGATGGGATATGTTGAAGACATCACTTAGTGCTCTGTCAATACAGTATGACGGTTTTCGCGAATGCATCCGTGGTAGCAGTGAATTGGTTAAGAGAGGGGCTCCAGTTAGGGTTGCAGCTTGCCAGGCTCACCGCCATGTTGTGCGTTATCATTCGTGGCACATGATCAGCTATACAAGTTTCATGTCCGAAGAGAGAATTTGTTCGGATTGAACATTTTATTTTACCGTGGATAAGCAGGAAGTTTATTTTGTCATGGATAAGCAGGAAGTTCCACCACTTGTTTATCATGTTCGAAAATTGGCTCTGTGGGAAGCAAACATTGTATTTTAAAGGTCATGGAAATTGTTATTCGTCTGCATAAATGCGTTACTGTTGTCCAAAGACCGTCGCCAATGAGCACAGTTTCTGGGCTCTTAATGAAGCGGTGAGATGTGATAAGAATTTAGCTCAACGAGGGATCGATCATCTTCAGAATAGTGTGGCGCAGTATTTGGAAACCTGACAAGCGCTGAGCATCCTATTTCCATTTACTAGAGAGCACAACTTACTGACACCATAATTTGCTAGTGTAAGTGGACGTAGTGCTCCTCTTAAGTTAACGGATAGTGTTGCTGAAGGTGGTCATATTGGCGCTGAAAGTTTAATTGTTTGTGTGAATTTGCTTTTGACATATTTTTCCTTTGATTTCTTATTTCTTCCAGCCATGGGAAGATGGGCGTAGGTTAATAAATTCGCCGCATGCGTGAACGTTTGATGAAATGTTTTGTTTGTAGCTTAAATATCCCCAGCATCAGTGTTAAGTTTTGTATCGGCTCATTTTCTGACTTTTTGCTGCTCAACCTTACGGATGTGCTTGAGGAACAATTGAGCGATTTGGTGCTCGTTGAAAATTAATTCGTGATTGCGGTTGTCCATCGTGAGTTTGTTTCAAATAGTATCTCATCGGTCAATGATGAGGCAGCGTTCCAGAATCGTTTCTGTTTTGTTTTAGGGAGACATTGAAGGAGTATGCAGGCGAGTTTATGATTCGCAACAACTGTGCCACGCTAAAGAACGTTCCAATTACTGATATTGTCAGTCAAGTAGCGCAGATGATCGCCTCTAAACAGGTTTGATCTTGCGAACCATTAGCATACTTTGCATTGTTTCGTTGCACGAAATTTGGCTTATGCGATATCGTTATCGCATTGCATTATACTCTTTAGTGTGATAAATTATTCGTCATAAATTATACACACTTCATGAGACAGACACCTTATCTCATTTTCTTACCTAATCAGCCTGGATCACCATAAAGTCTGTCTCTTTGAGGTGCTTTTATCGTTGAGATCTACCTTTATCATAAGGATGCAAAAGTTTTTGAACAAATTGATGAGCTTTGAAGTCAAATATGGGGAAATCGCTTGCTACGTATTTCTTGAGGATTAGTATGAGATATGGAGTATATTTTGAAAAAGGCTTTTGTTCAGTGGTTTATGCAGAGTATCGGCTGTTTTGATAAACAGGTTTTTTGTTGGTTTAGATGTGGAACAAAACGAGTATTCCGCCAATGATGCATCAGCCTCCACCAAATGTCATGGTTCAGCAGTCAGCGGTTGGGATGGCACCTATCGAGAGTTTCCAGTCGCCTCCCTCACGTCTTCACACTCAGCAATCGGTAGTGCACTCGCACGTCCTCATGCAACAACAATGTGCGTTTATTTTCCTTTCATTGTTGCCTTCAATGTTAACTACCTCCATGAAGATCGTTTAGCTTCTTGATCGAGTTGAATTATATTTGATTGGGAAGCTGTCGCTATCAGCTGCTTTGCCTTTCGGTATGGATGTGATGAAGGAAGGGGTGTAGTTATCGATGAAGGCCGTTAATTGCTCTCTCGATAATATGATTTGGCTGAGTGGCATTACTTTCAGTGCGCGATGGTATGGAGAACTGAGCACGACGAAACAGCAACTGCTCCTAAGATGGACATACACCACCTATTCGAGAGGCAGTTATCTGCTTTTCTTGTGACACAGAAGCGAGCGAAGTACAGAGCAGACGACTTACGGCTTCTACTCTCATTTCCTCTTCTTGTTCTAACCCTTCCCATCTTTTATCGTTTTTAAGCGTCTGACCTTATTTGAGCTTACGCCTGTCCTGAGACGATGTTTTGCTCGGTTTGCAATCTGATGCAGCCATTGACCGTGTTCGATTAGGGCCTCGCCCTTTGGCGGCTACGTGGCCGCGCGACGTGAGCTTGGTCATGTGGAAATTTCGAACTGCCACGCGCTTTTGTTTTGCTCAACGTTGCACCGGCGGTTGTATTTATCTAGTTGAGTTGAGTTGTATTCACACTGCGCATGTGCAGGGCGCGGTGCATGCGATGCAAATTCGCACGCACCCGTTCGGTCGGTCCGTTGTACAGCGCCGGAGCAGCGACGCTCCTCCGGGCCGAGTCCGTTAACTGCGCTCATCTTACCGGTTTCTGTTTTATTATTTTAGCGTACTGGCTTGCTTGTTCCCTTTTCCCCTTTTTATGTGATAAAAGCTATTGCTACTGTCAGATGTCTGCTCTGCGGTTGGTTGACGGCCTTGTTGCCAGAGTTTCAACGATTTGTTAACGTGAGCGGTGGTTTTTTTATTTAGCGCGCTGATAATAATATCCTCTGCATATGGATAATGTTTGGTGAATAAAATGGACACACGGCGTTCCGAGGGTGCTGCGTGGCTACGGTGCTGTGCGCTTGCAATGTGCGTTAGCCGTTTGTTGCGTTCACACTAGGCACAATGCTTGTGAACACTGTGATATGTGAGTAGGCAGCTTTATGAGCTGTGTGCTGTTATTGCTAATAGTGCCAGTACTGCTGCCACTGCAGTTACCACTGCTGCTGCTGCTGGTAGTGGTGGTGGCAATGGTGGTGTGTTGTTGTCTCATCGCCCCTCTTATGGAACAAGAAGTGTTTTGCATTGTTTTTGTTTATCGCTAACATGTCCGCACTTGCTTGCTCGTTTATTAATAAAAATCGCATTTGGTTTAGTTGCACATGCTTGTTGCTGTCTTTCTGCTGCATTGCTTTCGCGTTTTTTGACGTCTTTTATCTTTATCTGTCAATTATTACGTCAGGCGAATGTAACTCGACAGAGGACACGGAATATGGGGAAGGGGATGAGGAGGGGCAACTATGCATTAAGTAGAAGGCTGTGGCGAATTAAGTGCAAATTCGTACTTCCTGCTTGAAGCGATACACCCTTTTGCTTATCCTTCAAAAACGTCGGTTGCACTGCGGGTAGGCTTTTCTTGGGGGGCGTCGTATCCCCGCATCAGTTTACCATTCTTCTCCGTGCGCTTTCACAAAATACTTGTCACCGCAATTAAGGTGTTAAACAGGGATCGGAGATGGAAAGGAGATCTGAGTGAAGGGTTATTGAGTTCCGGAAGCGGGATGTTGTCTCAACGCGTCAAAAACTTGCAAGAGTATTGTAGTCGGATTTTGAGGGGAAGGGTCAGATGGCTAAGTTCTCGTTTCGAGCAAACAAGTGCTGCGGAATGAAAAGGCAAAATTTTGGAAGGTTTTTAAGGGTAGTCGGTTCCATCGTTTAATCGATAGCGTTGAATTCCGTCCTTCAACGGTTGGCAGAGTTGGGTATTGAATTAAATGTGTTGAGGGCATAGCTTTGTTTTTATTCTGCTAGAGCGTCTGCGCTAATCGCTTGGGATTGGCCGCATTGTTGGGATTATTGCGGATCAAGGTGCACTGGGATTATGACAGCAATTTACGGTGCTTCGAGATGAGAGCCATCTGTGGCAATCCATTGAGGTTTTTTGCTTGTTGCGGACTTCATGCTCTTTATTACGCTTGTTGCTAATGGGATTAGGATGACCGGCATCCTCTGAACTTCTGAACACAATGCGCGAAGAATATTGCCCTTTTCAAAGTCGCAGCTACTGGATATAGGTGTGCGATTCCTATGGATGACGGTTCTCTTGAACGCTTCGGTTTTCGACTTGCCAATCTTTATGGTCACCAATTTCATTTTGTGAAGGAGCGTGCGGTGAAGGCTTGTGGGGTTTGCTTATGAAGTTTTAAAACGGAAATTTTTTTCCCGATTGGCAGCGCTTTCTCGACTGGTGGTTTTTTCGACGTTTTTCAGCTGGAGGCATGAGGATAAACGAGAAAAAATTGTTTTAGCACTTCTCGTTGTTAAGAAATTATGTTCTGTCGGTGATCCTTCCTAGTTCCACAAGCGACTTGTACGCCTTCGCCATGCACGTGCGCTATCTTTTGATTAATACCATTTGTATGAGGAAGGGCATCACCCATTGCACAGGTTTGCTGCCAATCAAATTTTGCGCAGGTGGAGGGCGTGAAGAACGTGGGTCGCTTGAGCTTTCGCAAATGCTGCGAAGAGGGGTATGGAAGACTTATTGTCGCCGTAATTTAAATTGCTTCCAATACGTTGCCTTCAAAACATCGAAGCGAATTTGTGCGTCAAACTGGGAGAACCACTAAAACATGCGTTGCAGCTAGTATTGTGTGAGAGTCCGAACTATTCCACATCGCATTTTTTGACGATTATCTTCCCGAGTCTCTTCTCCCTCATGTTTCTGCCGGTAGTCGCCCCTCTTTGCGTCAGCCTCCTTTCCCCACTTTTTCGGAAAAGTTCTATCATCGTCAGAAAATTTGGGACCTCCTTTCTCGTTTTTTTGAACTGACGTTTTGGGGGTCCCCCTCTCTTTTGGGTCTTCTGGCCCCTTTGATCTTTCTTATCCTTAAGAAGTCGCCTTCCGCACAACACTAGTCGCAACTGCGTGATGGTAATGGTGCGCTATCCAGTTGCTGTTGCTAATGTGGAATAGAGGAAGCAAGTAGGCTGAAGCATGCCGAAAGTGGTCGGCAAATGTGCTCTAGAATGCAGCCAGCACACACACACACACTATTTACTCGGTGAGCACCCCCAACGGGGACTACGAAAACCTAACGCAAAATTAGTATCCAGGAGAGAAGGCTGGGAAAGGGAGGACCACCTCTTCTCGCTCTTCAGGCGATGCCAAAGAAGGTGTGTGCACCATGAAGGAAAGCACATGCATATTGTCTACTCGTATGTGAAACGAAGCAGGACACCGAGGATCTCGCTTACCTCCGCTGTGGTTCGCTTTCGTCGTCCATTTTGTAGTTTTTGACAAAATCCGTTCTCCCTTCTCCTCCTCCTACTGAATGCTGCGAGTGACACTTCATATACATATTTCGACGTTTTGATCACAACATTGAGACGGAGTGTAAATACATGCAGCAGCTTCCGCACAGTCACTTTTACAAGAAAAAAACATGAAAAAAATCTTGCGTATAGTTGTGGTGGAAAGTGTTGATCTTCTATCGCTCGTCATCCGATAAACTTAGACAACTATCGCTTCTCCACAGGTGACAAAACAAGTAAAGTGCACTTAGATTTATACTAAGTGCTGGGAAGTGATAAATTATAAAGGTTTGATGGGAAAGAGACGGCAATTGTGATCGAGATCAGCGTTGGCGTTGGTTTGACGCTGCCCATCAGTGGCCACTTTAAAACATATCTCTGAAGGTATCCAACCTTCCCAGGTATGCTGGATACACAAAATGTCTGAAACTAAACAAATCAATTATGGCGTAGCCACGTTTTCGGTTCATGAAAAGTTTTTTTTTTCAGTGGAACTGTGCCCGCATAGCATGAGGGAGGTATACAGGATTTGATTAGTACAGACAATTGATGCACAGGAATTTAGTTATTCTTGCCAAAAACGATGCAAAATTTCTTCTCGGTCGCTTATTTTTTCCTTGCATGTCTCCATATGGTTCAGATGATGACCTGCACTGCCCGTCGCCGTTAAATGAGCCATAACTTATAAACAGTTTCTGTTTCTGCGGCTCATCATATATCGCAAGGTGATAACTCCACTCGGCAATTGCTTGCTCGGTGCCACTGAACACAGACAGTTCTGTGGGATATTGTCAGATGTTAAGAAAATCATGCGATTTGAGGAATAAAGATTAAAACCGAGGTTATGAATGTTTATGGGAGCAAGCAGGAAAGGTTGATTTGTTCAGGCATTATCTGTTTAGGCAATATACTCCTTCATCAATGTTTGAGGAGGTGAAGAGGAATGGATGGATCAGAAATACGAAATTTTATGTAAAATATCGCCGAAATAAATACGACCTATTTATGGGATACGGTTGAAACGATGTTGCTAAAGAATAAAGAGATGCGATGCAAACGGTTTGCCGTACTTGACAGAACAACATTTGCTGTAAGAAATGTTGTCCACAAATAAAACAATATTTGTTGAATATCGACGATATTTGCCCCATCAACATTATCGTCCTCTCTCATATAGAAAGTTGGTTCCGATGGAGCATAGAAACTTCTTGCCAACCATTTCAACTCGATTCTGTTTTAGATGGCGTTGCAGTAACGTTGTACTTGGGACTGTAATGGCCTAGCTAATAATTTCACTCTTATGATATCAGCCGCATTAACAGATACAATTAGCTTCTTGTTCAGTTAGCCACTAGTAAAAAATATCTTTGCATATATTATGCACTAAATAAACTTATTCAACTTTGCATTGATGTTAGTGAAATGATGCATTTATTGCGTTTAGCCAACATCGTATATCCCATCATAACTTCTATTGAGCGCATATTACATAGAGACGAGGAAATGTCTAGCCGAATATAGCTTCATCAACAATGGGAAAATCACATCAAAAATGCTCTAAAAGTGTCCCACAAATGAGATCAACGAAAGTGGTGTTGATTTTTTGGATGTAGACCATTTCGAGAGATGAAGATGACTTTAGAAGATTGCACCACGAGCATTGTTCCTTTAATTTGCATCCTATTTTGAAGTTGTAAATTTAAGCTGAATGAAGGCTTGAAGAAACTTCAGCAGAAACTATGGCTTAACATTATCGCTGTGACTAATTTCAGTTAGAATGAAAACTTTTATATTATCGCATCGATTTGCGGGTACTTTTTAGAGCTCACATATTTCTTCATCTAATATGCTATCAATTCTATCCATTTTAGTTCAGCGGTTTTCTGATCTCCTTTCGCATATCTGCAGGTATTTCGAAAGTTGTAGTTCACTAATTAAAAGGTGATAAGGATGAAAGAGTTGGATGTGACATCGAGTTCGGCTTTTCTGATGCTCTTTCAAGGTTATTTTTCTCGAAGAAGTTTTCAATGCATCCGTCATCTTCATTAATAGTCACACAAGTGAACATCTCTCATTGAGATGCTTGACATCGTTGAATTATCCGCTTCATGAGACTTTCTGCTTCAGTACTCATCTAAATAAATAAAATTCGATTCGCAACTTCATATTCTACCTCTTCCTCTCGTCCTTCCCTTCTCCCCTCCACCCGCCCTAAAAAATCTTGCAAATGCCCTTGAATCACCTATATTCCCGATCGGACAAATGAGGATGTGGAGATCAACGTACTTTATTCATTCGTATACGATATGTTGTTCACTGTCGAAGCGATCATTCTATTCTTTAATTCCACATTCCAATTCAAAATTTATGCAGCAAATAAAGGAAGCAAAGAGCAACAAGGAAGGCGACTGTTTACTGATTCTATGCAATTTATGTGTCCGATGCGAGTGATGCATTTATTGGCTGCGGATGTAAAATTTTGTTACGACAGTGCCGAATATTGGTGGCTACGGTGAAATATAAATGCTTGAATTTATACCCAGAGGTTGCAGCGTTCTCGCCTCGAAAAGAGAGGTAAAGGGCAGTGGAGGCGTAGGTAGCTACAAGACTTCCCTGTCCAACTGGGATATAACGCAACGTTTAGTCAAGCAAAGAATTCCGAAAAAACGCTGAATATGGTGGAATGTTTGAACAACAGTAATATTCGAGCGAAGTCATGTATTCTAAATGAGTCCTTCGGCCAGCTGATGTCTATCGCTTCAGACGAATGTCCGATGGTATGAAATATTTCAGTGCGATGTGAGGCAATTATTAATGAGAGGAATTATGAGAGTTCACAGCACAAAATTGGCGTTTTTGTTGACTTTTCTTGATGCTCGTAGCAATATACGCACTAGGAAGCGGCGCTTTAAACCGTTAAATCATTCACATATTTCCTGATCTCATGAGCTTTTCTATATTTTATTAGCTATAGTTTGAATGATTTTGAAGCCAATCTCAAAGCTGGTGATACGCTAATTTCGAGCCTGAATAATTATCGGATAAAAGCCTCTCATGAAGGTGATTCTTCGATCGCAGATCGCTCCTTGTTGAACCATAATGTCCTTTCAATCAGTGCGTCAGCTACCTCGACTTGATGAGCTTAGATAGTACGTCCAATAGATAACGTTGAAAACGGCGAATGCCTGCAAATAAAGACAGCCGCCTGCGATTACGAATATGCATCATATTTCCTCAAGAATAAGCAGTACGATCGTTAGAGATAGTTGAACAACAGTGCAGAGGTTAGAACAGGTGAAACGGCAATAAAAACAAGCAGGTTATTGAGGTAGGAAACAAAACAAACGAATGTGAAAATTTCAAAAGCAGAATAAAAATATCTTCAACAGTGGAAATTATATGACATAGAATAAATGATTTAAAGCACTTCGATCTGAAGCGTTGACGTTCTTATGCGGTTTTTTAGCTGGTCTTGTCACAACGATTTAATGACCAATGCATAGCGAGGATATCACTATATCAATGTTCTTTCGGTAAGCATCAGTATTGTATTCCTTCTCGAAACACAATGTGAGTACTGTACTGCACCGTGCTTCAAGCGACTGTACTGTACGGCAATAATGGTTCTCTAAGGCTCGCTCCGTACTGAACTGTACTTGCACACTAATGTGGACATACCAGCTGGAGGAGGGTGACTAGCATGTCAACAGGTGCTGCAAGAAAGATGAACGTTTAAAGCCATGCAGAGGTTGTTTGTGTTGCAGAAGACTGTGAAGAAACACCTAAATTTCAACCGGGTGTAAAAAAATATATATATATATATATATATATATATATACATACATATATATATATATATATATATATATATATATATATATATATATTATAGGAATTGCTGCATGGCGTATTCAAAATCACTAAATGCGAACAACATACTAAAATAAGAGAAGAACTTAGCCATACATTATTAAAAAGAGCATATGAGTTTGATGTAACAGTGATTATCGGGAAATTCATGTGGCTTCTAGTTGAGAAATGTGAAAAATGAAAAAAGTGGCCGATTTGGTTTGTGGTGAATTCGCTTTCCTCAGCAGCATATAAGCAAACAGCAAAGCTTTTCAGCAAACCAAAAAAAATCAGCAAAAAAGGCAACAATTTCAAATCAATCAAAGATGACAATTTCGGTTCAACTTCTATAATTCGAGCAGTTTTGATATGACGCAATGAATACATAGATAAATTTTTCATGATGAACAAAATGTCCTATGAAAGAGGTGTTCATTTTTGCTAGAAATGGATTTCGCTGGGAAAGGTGCGAAAATTTTGCGGAGGGGTTGGTTAAATAATCTCCTCTTCCGTCCAAGATTAAGTTCTCCCCCCGCACCCTCTTCTAATACTCTTAATGTTCTAGCAGAGACATAACGCCGCTGTGGCAGTTTTCCAGGAAATTTGCTGATACGCATAAAAAGTAACGGAATTATGAAAACAAACACTGCCCAAAACGGAAACGCCGAAAAAACAAAACACAGGAGCTATTCAGTCAAAAGCAGTTACTATTTGTTGCATTCGTCGCGAACCTCCGCAAGATTTACCACCATTTCAAACGGGGATTATTTAAAATTTAGCTGAAATGCACTATATACAGATTTTGGTCGCTTGATGGCCGTTGTTAACAGGTGAAATTCCTTGCAGCCATGGAATTGCCGAGAGCAGTATGATCCCATAGCGGCAAGAGAAAGTTGGAAAAAAGCGCTTCCTACAGTCACATTGAACTACACTTCCACAAGCAGCCTACATACTGCATCGTGCTGTAGTCGTAGAAGAATACGAATTCAGTGCATTATACTATGCGTTCGAATTTCATTTCGGCATGAAAATCAAACGTTATCAACATGGAATATATCGAATCGCAAAAAGTACACCTATTTCTTGGTGGATTGACATCATTGATGCATGGGAATATATGCATGGGAATTAGGAAAATACAACAGTTGAAGCACTAAGATGTCATTGAAATAGACGATCTACGATGAATTAATGGTATAGATTTAATGGTACAGACATCTTTACAATGTGTTCGTAATTTTAATACATTTCACTCTTTTGATTTTTAATCCATCGAAATATTTTTATAGTAGATATATAGTAGTTGAACCTAATTAAACAATCAAATCAAAGTGTTTCTAATTATAGGTGAAAATATTGCTCTTGCACTAATTATCTGGCTAGAATGAGCACACTAATTCATTGATATTATTTGCTGTAGATTCTTTCTGTTTGCAGAATTAAGGCATTCATAAGAATTGTTAGCTTAAAAACAAAAAAAAAAAATTTCATTCTATTCCATAAATCTCATTTCATTGGTTCAGTGCTCATTTTTTCGCAAAATGCCATTATATTTGGGAACTTTTATCCCTGAATGAAATCAATTAATTAGGATTTTGCTTTATTCGGATTTTTTATACATTGCTTCATTTGTACAGGATGAAAATCGAGAAACTGAGGTAATATTGCTAGTGTTAACACTCACCGATGGAAAGGCGATACTTGAGATGCGATCTATGGTACCACCCAATTCAGATGACTTGTAAGATCTCCTCCTCGACGTAATCAAATGACCACCACTAAAGAGACCGTTCTCACTAATCGACTTTTGTTGCGATGACCGCATTTCCTGAGCTAAGCCGCGTGTGTAAGCCATCGAGTTACTGGAAGATCATCACTGTACTTTTGTCATTCGGTGCCAGTACAATCAAACGTGTCGCTAGGTCCCCATCCCAAGGTCAAGAACTCATCTCGTTATAAGACTACTAAATTTAACGTTGATCGGAAATGGTTAAATATTAATTTCCAAGAGATGGCGTTTAACCAGCTTCACTTGCAAGTCTTCAACTTGTAGACATTTAGACTGTGTCGGTGGTTAAGGTGCGCGACCGGTTGCGGTACTCATCTGACTGTGCCTGGCATAGAAGCATGAGTGGCTACAACGTGTGACGGCCAAGCTGATGGGTGAGTGAGTGTTCGGGCTGACGAAACGCACGTTATCAGAGTGTACGGGTGGTTCGACCATAGGCATTTTATAATGTATCCGTTTGGGCGTTTGAGGCGTGTGAACAATGGGAGAGAGGCAGTTGGGACAGGTGGGTGGCCAGTAGCAGGAGCAGATGGGGCGCACAAAGCTAGGAATGCATAAGTGTTTGAGCTGATTAAGCAACGAGCGGTGCAGTGATCAACAGCTCAGCAGCACGGTATTCTTAACTTAGAAGGGCTGACGGGTTGCGAACTAGTACTCCAGGCACGACGGACCGTGGCATGCATTGGAGTCCCGTTGTCAGGGATTTTTTTTACTGCCTCTATATCTTTGCGGTCCTTACGAATTTTTGCGTTGCAGTGCAAACCGCATTATAACTCTAATCTATGCATTCTGTTTATTTAGGTGCAGCAGTTTTCTTGAAGACAGAAAGCTAACCCAGACAGCTGGAATTTCGTAAGAATATTCTTCAAATAAAAATAGGCAAAAAGATGTGGATTCAGTCAAGTCAGCATTCCCTTTAACAGATCTTGAATATCTAAATTTTAGATTAAAAATTTCAGAAAACTTCCCCATATTGTACCTAAAGTAAACCTTAGGTTCGAGTCATTACAGTATGAAGTGACTTGCGCTGCAGTAATATGTAAGATTTATATACGAATTCGCAACAGTGAGGACATTGCTTACCATTTACGTTAGAAAACAGTTATAAAAATTTTGGAGGTCAGCTTAAATTCGCTAAGGCATTAACGTCATACATTAACGTCTTTTAAGAAAGTTGTGGTAGCAAGGCACCGTATCGAACATGCTGCTGTAGGCGTATCATACTTTTTCTGAATAACACTTGGCTTTATTGCATATTGTAGTTTCTAGGGCCGAAGTGTAAAAAAAGTTACGATAAGAAAAAAGTCACCTTTTCGATTCTCTCCATCTGATTGTACCGTGTTCGGCATCGTCGGCTGCAGCGAGTTGCGTTAACACATTGCTCATAATTGATGTCCTTTGGCTTCGCATTCTCTGATCCTCCATTTTGTCGTTGTAAGCAACAACCGCCAACTCGACCAAAGAAAAGAAAATGAAACTGCAATAATGCGAAGAAATGTTTCTGATTAATGCCTCATAGAAATGATAAAATTAAGCATATTTTTCTTGTGGGAACTGAACATCCACTGTTCACTATCAGTATAAAACTGCTGCTACGCATATATATGTCGTCAACTCGTAAACAACGTTTTACAATGTTGCTCAATGGTTTGAATCAGAAACGACTGATTTGACCAACAAATGCAATAGGTGAAGCGAGCATCTTTCTTTATTGACGAAAATTGCATTCAATTTGTTTCATACATAAGTGATATTCTGAACGTGATTTATTTGATGCATGAGTATTCAACGAAAAAAAGAATTGTGAGGGGTGATATTCTGACTAAAATCGGTTGAAAGATGCAAAAAAATATTGAACGTAATGCAGAAATGCGAGACACTAACCCAACACAACTGAACATCCAAATATCGATAGCCTTCACATAACTTGCCTAAAAGAAAAACAATCATTTTCGTTCGATATTCACGCTTTTTTTTTCGATAACTTTTTCAACACCTGATTATCGCCATTTTATGAGCTCTTTATTACGTTAGGTCGCCGTTTAATACATAGGCCGAAAAACTTTTTATTCATTATAAAAGAAATTCTCCTTGTGCTCTCAAACATTCGGTATTGCGAATCGCATTTATCATTAAACAGCGAAGAAATCCAACTCTCATATAGTCTATAAAGCAAATATTTCCTCATTGTTAATTAAGATCGCTATTGATATCCTCAATATAGGTTACATTAGCGATGAATGAGTGAAACTCACATACCCTTGGCAATGATCGTACAATATTGCCGAACTGAAATAAACACTGAATAAAATAAAATCAATTGTGAAATTGCAATTTTATTTATAATTTGTGTTGGTGCAGTTAATACGTTTTATGAAAGCAACATTCAGATTATTGTTGCTGCATACTTCCATACTTCCTCCTTCCCAAGCCCCACTAATATAGTTCACTATGAAATTTGCGGTTGCGAAATATATACTACTGTCAGCATTAAATAGATGAACTGAATGAACAAGTGGAAAAATGAAATGGAAAATTTCCAAGTTCGCCGCATTCAAGAATGCATTAAACTCAATTATCCAAAATCCGATCGAAAACTGATACATCTGAATGCAATGTACTTGAGCGAACTTTCTCGATCAGTACAAAAAATCACATGATTGTGGTTAATTTCGGCAAGTGTCCTAATATTTACGCTCACCTGGAATGTTAGTGCCATAAGCGAACTGACACTGAGTGTTATTCTAGCAGGCAGTGCTCTCGTATCCATCCAGAACGCTATCCACGATATAAAAACGCTTATATATGTGGGCATATACATCTGCAAAACAAATTTATACATCCTCGCAAGTTTGCTGTTGCAAACAGCATTATGGATCGTGTTTGCTCATTTATCTATGTCTGTATGTATGTGTATTGCGTATGTACATTTATATATGAGTATATGTGTGTAGGTAAGCTTATCTGTGTGTTTAAGTGGTGCGAATGTGCGGTGAGTATGTGTGTTATCAGTGCAGGAGTTGAAGATAAGTGAAGTTACGAAATTAGGTGGGTCTATCCTACACCATCCAATCCCATATATCAGATTTAAAGTTGATCTATTTGAGTACTTAAATGTTGCACTTATGAGTGAATATGACTGAGCTTCGACTGGAGAGCACTTAACTATGACTGAAAAATTGCGCGTATATTGCAAATGATCGGGCCACGCCATGCCTCTCAGATTGCAGTCTTGCAGCCAGCTGGCCCAGAAAAACGGCTTTTGCAGAAGAATTGCGGGAATGGGCGGTTTCGTTAAGAAATCAATACATTCTATACTGAATATATATCATTATTTGATAGCGGATTATTATAATAATTGATCTGATCAGACAAATCAGACCTAATCAGACAGACAAATTGCAAAAGCGCATATCGTACCAACTCACTTGGCGCACCTTTCTTTTTTTTTCATGGAACCAGAGTATATTATGGCGATTCATTTCTTCTATACAAAAATGTTCGGCGAATGTTAACGATATAAGGAGCGAGCGTTAATGAATATAACGAATGAGTTGGACAATTGGTAGACAACGGAACAATGAGGAATGGATAACGAGAAAAAAAAATCGCAAAGAACCGAAAGAAGCAAATCTTATATTAGCCTTTTGCCAGTCACACTAAAGCATGCTATCCTTCTGACAAAACGGAGTCACATTAAGATAATGGGAAAAGCAAATTGTTTGTTTACAATCGTGGCATTTCAAACTTTGATGGGACATAAAATGAAAATCACCTGTAGAATGTAGAAGCCGTAAAGACGATCGAAATGAATCGTCACAGAAAGGCGATGCCAAAATCCCGCTGTGTATCTCTAAATTTCCACAATATTTCATTAAAAATCTCAATCGCCTAACCATAATAAACAACCTTGCTTAGAATTGAATGAAGCTATGTAATTTTAAAAAGGCTGTGTAGTTAATCGAGCCGATATAAAGCTGTAAAAATTTATTTGAAGGAAAATGGTTGAATATGTGTTTCCACATATTTCCCTGAAAAAGTAGATATTAGAAAAGGATTGTTTATGCAAGTGTAGTCCTTCCTTTCCTCTACCTCATTCCTCTCCTCTCCCTCCTCCGTTCCCTCCCTCTTCTCCCCAACCACCATACGTCACTGCCATCGGCACTTTCAATAGAGATTTACTAGATTACATTGAAAGGATCGGAGTTCGCAATTGCAGATTTGAAAGTCTATGAAATTCACCTCAACATTCCTTCCATAGGTGATATTCGACATTTTGAAGTCGGGGAGGCTAAAATCGGTCTTAACAGTGCTGACTGGAGACCACGTTAGCCATTGTAATGTCACCTCTGCGACGTTAAACGAATAACTCTCCAAGATCAAACTGCATCTAATTGTATCCAGTGGAAAATTTCGAAGATCCATATCACAAGGAGCTGAAAAATGAAGAAAACTTTTTTTTAAAAAAAGACGAGAAATGACGTTTATATGCGTACATTGGCTTTTTTGTTCTAAATGTGACAGTCATACACGATGGAAGGAAGTATCGCTTTCCATCGAAGAGCCATCTTGAGCAAAGCTTTTAATTCCCACCAAATATATTCGAAATTCGTTGCTACTTTATAGAGGGTGGTTGGGAAAGGTTCAGAGTGAAGCTTTTCCATTAGTGAGCTTCATTTTTTTGTTGAATAAATCAATTTATTTGCAGTTAAATCTCGTTTCAGCACATTCCGAGCGTTAGCGATATCGACATTTTTGCACAATAATTTTTGAGTGCCGATTTAAAGCTTGAAGACTGCAACCGAATTCTCTAGAGTATTGGAGATTCTTCTCGGTTAGTGGGACCAGACCAAAATTAGTGAAGAGTTGCTAGTTGACTGACACATTAACGGAACATATCTTACCTTCAGACCTTATTCGATAATTCAGCCAAGTAGTACCATTTGGAAATATCTGCAAAAAGGTCAGTTCGAACCTAATAAATGCATGGTGTGGTAGATGGTAGCCTACGCAAATATCTCAAAAATTGTGAAGTTGATGAAGAGAACGGAGTTACAAAAGAAACCATTCGAAAAAAATCGCGCTATATATTGCATAATACGTTTTTTTCCCTTCAAGTCTTCACTTTAGCCGAGTCGAATACTCTAAGAGAGGCTTCGACAATAGCGCATATGTCTTTTCATGGCAGCACAATTTTCAGAGAAAGAAAAGAAGCGAATATTTTTCCAGATGAAGCCAAAAAAAGAGAATTTCTATAAGCTTCTCTGAAAATGGAACAGAAGAAGCTATTCCTTCTCAGCACACCCTGACGGCACCATCCTTTTTCCTCTCCCTCTTCTCTCTGGGCGCCCACAAAAACACTTTTCTTCATGAAAAAGACGACTTGCCTTGCAACCGCAGAATATGAGCGCTTGTGAATCAAGCACAGCTCAATTATGTTGAGCTTTAGCTCGCTTTAAGCTTATTTGCAACCCAGATTCGACGTACAAAAAGAAATTGCATAAATCCTCCTAAATCTTTACTTCGTTTAAAAACTTAAGTCAATTAACTGCGATTAATTCGATGTCGTAGCGAACACCAGCAGCCATTAAAATAAGACTAAAACGTTGGGCATTAATAAAACTCTATCAAGAAATTTCGCCAAAATTTCTCAGTCACTCAAAATTTCAAAGAATCAAAAATAACGATATTTAATTACATACCATTAATAAAATATTCGGTTTTGGCGAATCGTGAACTTTAGTTGATTTCGAATTCACGACGCATACATTAGGAGACCATAGTTTCGGTTCCATATCATGATCTAGTGATAAATTTCTGCGGCAAGGATCAAGATGAAAAAATTGTAATCTGCAAATCAATTCTTTTACAAATGGCTGCTGCAACGATAAATCATTACATCTCTTCAATTATAAAATAAATCTTTATAAGCTAAAAAATTTCAACAATAATATTATATGAAAATTTCAAAGCTGATTGTTTAATTTTTCATTTGTTTTTATATTTCATAAACTTCAAGCGTGATAACAGAGATTTGAAGCAAGGAACAGCACAATAAAATAACATGGTTTTATTTGCATTTCTTGATGACGATTTCGGAAGCATTGATAGCGATTTGCATCTTCATTTTGTGGTACAACAATGTATCCCTCGTCTACTATCATCTATCGGATACAAAAAACGAGAATCAGGCAGTCATGCAAAGCAACTTAGCACTTTTCACCTGGAATCCATCCAAATGGCACTTATCCAAAAATCGATTACGAATGTTCCAGCCAATGCGGAAATATCAGATATGTCTTGAATAGTTATCTCGACAACAACATTAACTGGCGTTGGATCAGGCAAGGCATTTCTATAATTTCAAAATTTCACGCAGAAAAACCCTCGAGTCAGTATCGTTATCGAAATGAATTAAGTAATACTTCGTTTCTAAGAACAGTGAAGTTGGAAATTTCGGTGACGGAAATGAACGCTGAGAGGAACCTGCTGTTAATTATAACCGCTGATAGATATAGCCGGTTCCGAGAGTAAAAGCAGAAATTCACTTATTCATGCGTAAATCAGAGAGTTGATCTTTAGTCTCTCCAAATTTAAATCAGCCGTTTAAAAAAAAAAAATATACTTATCTACTTTCAACTTAGTGCATCGAATGAAAATCCACTGCAAAAACACAACCAACTCAAATAGCTTAGTGATTAGCATTGCATAGAAGTCATAGATTTTCTCAATAGATAGCTACTACAATGGCAATTATTTGCAGCATGAAATTAAACAGAAATCATAAGAATTTAAAATATAAATGCGCCGAAAAGAGGGACTTACCTAGAGTAATTTTCCATTATAAGTCGTGCCAAATCTTGAGCTTTTGTCTCATTTTTGGTACATTCTATCCCTGAGTCGCTATCAAATTGTGACGATAGCATCAACACTTCGATAATCACCGACTGCAAAAATAAAACGATAGAAAAAGATGATTAATTATGAACATTTGATATCTTTTATCAATGAAAATTTCAGCACGAAAACTATTTCGACAACTTTGCATCACTTAAAGGATGCACAGATAGCTGCATTTAAATATCATCTAAATGAAAATAATGCATGAGTTACTACTGCTACCTTTAGAAGGATTTTAGTATGTTAGTCATTTAAAAAGTACATATTATAAAATACCATATTCTCAGGTATATAACAGGATTAGGGCAGCCTAAACCCGATCCCCTTTTGTTTGCTGGTTGAAGACATAGACTATTCTAAAAATTTGGAATAAAAAATCTTATGGAAAAGTTTTCTTATGTTAGTTTCGTTGTATAACTGGAATAATTGGGACGTAAATAATCGCCAAATGTTGCCACATATTATAAAGGTTAAATTGTCGCCTTTAGGGTCAAGATACAAAAAAGTGACATATTAGTGTTTGAAATTAACCAATTGCTGATTTGGGACATTCAAAAACAACACTCAAAACTATGCCTATATAGGATGGATTTATATACCGAACTGATTAATGGTAACCAAACGAAGCTGGCATTCAAAGAAAATATAAATACCGGGATGAAATGAACTACTTGTTACCTGCATTATCAGTGTGTGAGCCAAAAAAAGCAGAAAAATAAAAGGAAATAAAGTAAAAAGAAATGCAGTAGTTACCTGCATGCTATATATCATGATTGTCGGTGAGGCACTCTGCAGTGTGGTGAAGTGCAAAAAATTGTAAGGTGATTATATGCGGAAACTTGAACAACAATCTCTAGCGAATTGAACATTTATGTGGAATTGTTGTGTGCACGCTTACACTGCGCTCGAACACTGCAATCTTTTCGATACATTTGCCATAAGAGGTTTCGGCGAAATTTAACAGAGAAATATGAGATTACTTGTAAGCCATTCTCAAGGCAATAACTTATTTCAGGTAGGGCAAAACAATGCCAGTGGACATTAGAGCAGGGTTTAGGCATGAGTACTTGCGTATGTATCATGTTATATTACTAGCAGGATTGTGAGTGCAGTGACGACATCTGGGGACGGGGACGAAGGACTGGAGGAAAAGGGGGATTAGGCAAGAACAGCGACACGGATATCCCGTTCCTCAGTGTTTCCATCACCAGCGATATTATGGCCGCTCTCAGGCAATCTTATGTTTTACTCTCTCTCTCTTCTCCTTCCATCCGACGATACAAAATGATGACAAACTCTCTTTCTCACGAGTAGGTGAGCATTATTTATTTTTGATATCTTCCTTGTTGATTTCAATAGTAGATAGTATTGAAGTGGCAGTTGTTAACACTACTAAAATAATGTGCTATTAAACTCAGTAGTAACTTGGGATGATAGTAGTAGCAATAAACAGATCTTCTTTTCGTTTCTGCTACTTCAATATACCAAACCAGATCATCTTTACTTCTGAAAATTCTGCACTCATTCTGCTCACAATCAACCGGATAATCTACAGTGGAGAAGGCGGAGCTTGTTCCGACGTGTGAAAGCTTCTTCGTGTGGAGTCTTGGAGCTTACTATTTCAAGCTTTATGCCCACCCAAGAATACATTTTATAAAGAAAAAGAACAAACATCACTTCACTGGATTTTCTGCACACGCGGGAATTATTTCTGAGAAAGATTGCACTTTACATGATGCCGACGAGGTTTTCAGAAAATAAGCTAATATGCTTAAAATCACAACGCATTTATTCCACGTATTGAGGACGAGTCGTTCATGATGTGGTTGAAAGTAAATAAATGCTTCACTTGCATGCAAAAATGACAGACATATGGAAAGGTTTTGAAATACTTTCTAAAAATGCAAATGAAGGCTTATATCTAAATATGCAAGGCCAAAATGGATGCTATGAAATCCTATGAAAGGGTGTGTCGATATTTTAACATTTTAACGTGTTTTCAAAATAAATTTGCATAAGTAACATTTATTTCTTTGAATCAATAGACCTATAGAAATAATATACACAAAGATGAAATGATGAGTCGATGAATGCAAAGGTAAAAAATATATGGGCATATTTTTTGCAAACTTCAATTTATTTTGTCATTTTTTATGACTTTACAAGAAAGTGGATGACCAAATTTCGACCAATATGACCAGAATGTGACCAGCTCTTCTCAACAGCAGAGTTCATTCAGTGAATGCTTACCTCTAAACATTACAAAGAAACACAAGCTCTGTCATATATGACAAGTATACCAGTGAGCCATAGAGAGTGTTGGAATATGTGCTTTTGCAATCCAATTTATTGGATCGGCCGGTTTCATAAAGTGACAATAAATAATTAAGTATATACAACACTGCACTCACATTTTAATCGGAACAACCGCTCAAACAAACCGGTGATAAAATTTTTTTTTTAATTTGATGAATAGTAAAACTACGATCTGAATACTGCAAAATCTTAGCTATTCACCAAATGCATGCAGCTCTTTAAGCACATTTTGCTACCAATAACTCCTCCAAAATTTGATGGAGCAACTCGAAAATTCATGTCAATATTACTTTACTATATAACATACTAATCGAATCTCACAATTCTAATTTCAGTAGTTTTTGTTTGAGTTCGGGACTATAGGACAGGCACACACGTCCACAGGAACAAAAGTACACGTACAAACACGAAGTCACCCTCTCGTAAATTGTATCAAGCGCATAATTATAGATAAATTCATTCAGAGATGAAGCTCTGAAGTAGAACTCAAGGTAGCTAATAGTAACAATTCTGTTCGATTCATTACTTAGCCTAGTTGAAAAACATTTCTAAGAATGCATCTAGCGACAAAAACGCTGTTTAACGAGTAAACAACGTCATGCATAAAACAAATGCGCAGTAAATGGCCATCAACATGAGGAAACTTCAGAAGTGAGGATAAGAGGCATCGAGCGTTGAATCGGTACTTCGAGAGATGCCGTCGAGTGATGTGCTTCTTAAGCGACGATTGATCGTTGACGAGAATGCACGCTGCTATACACCCATCAGGCGCCATTCTAACGTAATTTCGCGGAAAGCATAGCCTATTAACCCATCCTAACAACATCACACGCTACAGTAGTTATGACAGTTAGAGCCCCAACTAGAGTCGCACAGCAATTCCGCTTCTACCACAGACTCTAATGGATGCCATGCTAAATTTCTTGGCTGTCGCTTCCTGTTTATTTACTGCGGCATACATCGAGGCTCAAAAATATTTCGACGACACCTCAACGTACTCTGGATGTACAACTCAGATATACCTATAATCTGCCAATGTGGATTAAATATTCGTTGAAAGGTTTTGACCGCGTCAGAAAACTACTACAAAAATGGCCAGTAAAAATATAAACAGTAATATCACATCGACAATAATTTCATATTAGCCATTCACTGACATAGAAATTGAGCAATAGAAATAAACTTTAACAGTTGTTATCAAATGACTATTTCTTAGCAATGAAGCTTTTCCTAGCAACTTTTGAAATGTGTGCAGCTAAGAAAGCGTCTCATCTAATAGTAATATTCTGCATATTTCTTGTGTAATTTTATTTTGCTCTTTATCGAAAAGAGATAAAATCTCATCGGTACCTCAAAATGATTATCATTTTGCAAAAGTAATATGCAAAAACCTTTTCTAAGCCATTTATGGAATTTCACAGCGATTATTGTCGATGTTGTGCTAAATCGAACAATTCGAGCAGAAGTGGATCGACCTCCTTAATGTTTAAACCATAATATATACGCAGAAGTCCTTGATTGAGTTGACGCAAATCAATCAATTTTCCCAAAAGCATATCGTACGCTTGATGAGCTTCCATAGGTGAGCAAAGGAAGTTCAAATACCTAAATATATGCATAAATCGTACTGAAATGCATAAATATAATTGTTAAAAAGTGATAAATTATTTTTGAAAAATGCAATCTATGTGAGCGGTGCATTAGTTAGTTGTATAGCACTAAGCAGCCAACGAATGCCAATAGCAATCGACTGTGATGAGGCAATGTGCTCAAACGCAAAATTTAATAAACGAATGCGCAGACGTTTGTGCCAAGTTTGTGAACGCTGAATGAGAAAAACGCAATCTTGGGCAATTCTAAATAAATCTTTCAGCAAGTTCATTATTTCACGAAGTGAACAACTCACGCTAGATTATATTGACTATTCAAAAAGATAATGCTAATTAAATTTTCGACGTTCATAGCAATAAGAGAATTTTAAAAATAGATGCTAATTTTAGCTAAGATTTGAATGAATTAAGATGATATAAACGAAATCAACTGTCATAGATAAGATGGCAACGAACGTTCGCAAAAGTTGATAGTATTCGAGTTGTTTTGTGCGAATAATCTCCGTATTCTTTAAATTAGAGCGATCCGGTGAGAAAAGCGTAATTGCGTTCAATAGTAACATGACATTCTCATTTCGACGCCATTTCTCACTAAACGTTGTTAAAAATCTGAAAATCTATTTTCATTACTTGAAAATTTTCACTGCTTCTTTAATGGCAGAAAATTTTTCGCTAAAAAGCTTTCTGTTTGATGTCTTTAACTTTACACCATCGAAAAAATAAATTATTAAGATTATCAATGGGAAATTTTTCGCAATTCGTTTTCATTTAAAAAAATTACACGATGCAAATTAAACATTATTTATTTCATTTATTATTGCAATAACCGTAGATAGTGAAGTGGAATTTTTTAATAATGACAAATAGTCGGTCGGTGAAACACTTTGAGAACTCCCAGTAGGAAGCATGTTATGCAATCTCCAACAAATGAAATCATGCTATATTATGATGCAAAAAAATGAAGAAAAAACTTTAAATTTCAAGAGTGGAAAAGTGACTCGTTAGAGAAGATCTAATTGTGACATTAGATGGTCAAAGTTAAGAGAAGGAAAATATTCTAAACTATCGATCGAAAAAAAACGAATTTCTCTCATTTTTCTCATTTAATGCATCGTGTCATTAGCCAAGCAATACTTATATGATTTATAAAAAAAGGTGAATAAAAAAATTTCGAAAATATGAACGCAGCAATATCTCCCAAGAGAGTACTACATAGAAAATTGGCTGCTTATTTTTCACAGATCCTTCAAAAAATTTCTCAAACCGTTTATGTTCCTCGTAATGTTGCGACTCTTTTGATCCTTTCAGAACATCTAATTTGATTTCGACACCGCTTGAACCCTGAAAATGCATACAATATTTTAAAAAATAAACGCTTACGTGACTTTCACAGTATGCTGTATTACCTAAATTACTTCTTTCGTTTCAATGAGTTTATATTTCATATATAAGAATATTTTCAATGAGAAAACTCTGATTGACAAAATGAATTCGATTATTAATTTGGAGGAATTTTTATCGCTCATATATTTTTCATTCAACCATATAGTTCTCCCATAACTAAGAACTAAAAGTGGACTCAAAGTTGAAGAGATTCTTGCAAGCTGTTTTCAAATGCGCAATTACGTGAAGGAATTTGTACGAATAAAACTATAAACCTGAATAACGTGATGATTCCAGACATGTTTGGCGGGATCGAATACCATTACTCCACGAAGGATGAGCAGCTCACTGCATGAACCTGCAGCAATTATCATACCTTCATTCAACGAATATTTGATCTTTTTTATTAAAAAGAAGAGATAAACAAATAAAACGAAATGAAATGGGCAACCAAAATAGAATTAAAAACAAGTGCAGCAATTCATAACAGCAACGAAACGACACGATTCATTGGATCAATAACATAGTGCTCAGCGTGTTTCCTAATCACTCACCTATTTACTCCAGAATCTATATCTGGATCCTCTCGAAGATCGACTTATTTGTTGAATCCAATGGAATCTGAGCTTCAGAGGATTAGTCTCATCAATCAACGACAAAAATAAGTGAATGAATGAAAGTTATTCATGCAAAAAACAAAATATTAACAATGTTGCTAATTTCTTTGATAATTTTCTCAGGAAGAGGAAAAACGCATGAAATTGCAATAAATAAAATGCTGTTAATTTTAAAATACCTTTTAGAAGGGCAATTTGATCGTCTTGTGAAAGCTCTCTAAAGGAAGAAATCTCTTTCGCCATATCGATAATCCGTCGTAGTGCTAAGTCCGTCATGCGAACCACATCCATCAGACTGAGATCACCTGTGGCTCTTTGCTTCAAGCTCATATCAACCGGTTGCTTAAGTATGCCATTTGCAATTATCAATTCCTAAAGCAGCATCTTACTGACCGGATGTCATACAGGCTTGAATATACTCATTGGTCGTTTTGTAACAGTAACGGAAACTAGCGTTTGTGAACGATGAAATTCCTCATTCATATTCCTAGCGCTAAAGTTAAGTACTTACCTTTCGAAGCAATGAAATGACCTTCCTATAGTAACGTAATTTATGTGAAATATTCACACCTCCTTGTGAAAGTGATGTTTCGGAGAAAAAATTTTGCATAATTTTTCGTTTTTATTGATCAAAGCGAATTCTTATAAAGGATGTTTTTGTTTCTTTGTGGCATAATAAAGTTTCATTATTGTCAATGGGAAATTATGCTTTAAAAACGAAATGAACGAGAAATAGGCAGCTTACTTGCATAAGAAATCTCTCACGCTCCGATAAACCGGCTGGCAGCATCAATATTGATGAGTGCGTTTCGGCAGCTGTAAAAAGGAAGACTTGCGGCAAAAGAATAAGCTGCACGAATAACACATATTCGGTGTTAAGTGTTACATTATGGGAATTCGACGTACCTCGATTAGTCGAATCGATGATGCGTGAGTACTCGTCAAGTGTGACAAGTACATCTCTTGGCTGTAGAGCTGGCACTGCTACGCTGCCATTTGCATGTAGGATACGATTCGATACGCACATCGATGTATCGCCTCAAAGGTAAAATGTTAAGCAGCAAGCTCTACTCTAATGCATTGCCAGAAAGCGCCTGTTCTAGGGTTTGAATACCTGAAATTTCAAATTCTACTCGTCCCTATGACGAATTACTGGTGATTAAAAATAATCCCTCTCAATCTCTAGGATGATATAGATGGTCCTCCGATGGACCGCCCCTCCATACTTATGTACTACTGCTCTGTTCTGTTACATGTTAGGTATTATCATTGCGTCGCTTTTTACGCGAGGACAGTAAAGCCGCAACAGGCAGGAAGGAAATAAGAGCGAAAACATGTAATTGAGGAAAATCGGTGAAAGGTGGTAGGGATAGATGAGTGGAGATTAAAGGATGGTAATAAGTGAACACTGGCTAGATGGATAACACATATAAGTTGTGAAAGCGTAAAACGAAGAGTGCGATCTCCCCCTCCCCCTCCCCTCTCCCGGATTTCCTGCGTTCCAGATCGTCTGAAGTGAGGAGGTAACAATGCTAGCAGAAAACAAACCGGAGCATGAGGGCGCTTCATACTCGGGGTAGGTGGTTGCATTGAGAGTATTCATGAATGCAGATGACTGTGAATGTGAAGGATTGCCAGCATTAACGAACGACGACTGTGAGGAGATATGGCATATCGTCGGCGAGAAAGCACCATTCGTCGATGGCGACACGACGTTCGGCACGCGTACAGCGTTCCACTCCACCCTTAAATGTTTCCGCTAACTCCCCTCTCTTCCTTTTTGATGATCTTTCTCGACAGCCAATCTTTTCTATTCAACGGATTAAAAAATTGCATTCTTATGATGCGAGAGACTCGAACATACATTGCAGGAAATATCTTGTTAAGTGATGAACGCATAGCTGAATTCTGATAGAATATACATACAGAACAACTATACTTATCAGTACAACATTCAAATGGTGCTTTACCTTGTAGATTAGGCACCAACTAGTTTCCTTGTTTCCTTTCTTATCGAATTGCGTATGACACAAAATAAGCCTTAAAATAAGCGTGACGTCCGATGGCGAAAAATCGTTGTGAAGCTTCATATTCGATTGCTAGTGTTCTTTGTTGTTTCAACAGCTATACTGAGCAGCGAAAACAAATAGAAGTTACCTCTGTGGCACATCGGTGCATTGAGTTCGTGTAGCGGCCATCTGCCTGCAAAATGTCTTTAAGCGAGTCACAGCAAGCATTCATTGTGTGCGATCATCTAGGACTAGCATGCCGACAACTATCTGCACACCATGGGCGCTACTTCGCATTAAACGTCGTCAACACTTGGACAATCGTATGGCTTGCTTGTAATGTTGACACCATTAGCAAGAATCTCTATCATCCTGTTGCCACGCAACATATATACACTTACATAGTGGCATCGATGTGATGTAACAGAGCTGAACTCGACCGACACTCCTAGAATACGCTAAATGATGCAACAACCACTATAATAGAATTATAAAAAAGAGCGGTTGAATAAATTTGAAAGCAAATGCTATTCTTCTATGCGCATATATGTGGTGACTGTTCTCTTTAACTGTAACTTCTAGTAATTTATAGAGTCTTAATATATTACCAAATTGGATAAGAGATTGAATAATTATGCAGGAAAGTACAAACAAGTTTGCTTAGATGAGACATATATTCTTTGAGCTAAACATCCAACATGATTTTCAAACAGTGATGTTCGGAAATGCACGATAATCTATAAGGTAGATTCATCTAAAAAATCGCGCAGGAAAAAAAACTTGTGAATTTGACATAAACAAAGTGCACAACGCATCTTTTGACGTAAGGAGTCTTTGAGTAGCAATTATTTTCTCATTAGCGCTAAAATTTCCTCTAGTCCAGCAAAAAACCAAAGGACGAGGGAATGGTTTTCCTCAAAACATATTATAACTGTTCCAAAATTAAAAAAGGTGAAAGAGGAGCATATGAAAGGCAGTAACTCAGCAAGAAAGTACCTACCAAGGCCATTCGCATCCTCTTCCATCCAAGGTTTTTTCCACTTCACTCCAACTCGTTACACGTTCGGTGCAGTTTACTGGCTGGTTCGTTTGAGAATTACCGACGATTCCGCTGAAGTTGATGTCGACGGATTGCGGAGTTTGCTCATTGGATGGTATAATGAGTGCAGTCAATGGAGTGTCGGGTGGATAAAAGCCACATGTACATTTACACTGACATGATGGCGGACGGCTAAAAATATTATTGTCAATACTGGGGAGACCAAAACTATGACGATAGCTCAGCCAAAATGAAAAGAGTATACTCAAAGTAGCCCGCGAGCATGCAATTGTTTTCTATTGAAGGTAAGGCAACATGTATATTATTGTGGAGATTTTTTCTGCCTTGATATTCAAAGCTAAAAATTAAGCGCCCAGTCAAACAACGCCATGAAATGAAAATGTAAAAACTTTCGCATAATATGACTGTTTGCAATATTTCGATAAATACACTTGCAACAGTGTGGCAAGAGGAATGACGTGAAAATGTAACGTTAGCAGAATTTCATCTCCATTCTTCTCTTTAAGAAAACGATCTTAATAATCTTGAGGTAATGAACACAGCTTAAACAAAACGCATGTGGAAAAAAACTTAAGAACTAAAGAAATAAAGAACTCAAGAACTTGAACACGAATGTAGATTCTTTAGCAGCCTCTGAATTTGTAAACTTTTTAGTGAGATGCTACATCTTTGGAGACAAAAGCCAAAAAAAACTTTAATTGGTGCACTCGAAATATGCATACTATAGCGTCTAAAGTAGCCAAGCCTTAGCAACATTTACTAGCAAAGACGAGCTTTTATGCATGCTCTCATAAGTGCGCTGTTTTGCCAGTAGTAGCAAATGAGGCTGCCCATACAAACTATGCATTTCTTTTGCTATGGTGGGCAGTACCTGATGAGAACGATCCTTATAAGGCGATGTTGCAAATGAATTGTTCACCAATGAAATTTACCAAAAAATAAATACCAATTTTCTTCCCTCTCAGGCCTACGCTAGTTATTGCTATTGTTGTTATTATTGTCGTTATCAATATTGAAAGTAATACTATTGTTTTCATTATTTACAAAAAGTGGTTTAGCTCACTTTTTCCATTTTCAAATGCCAATATTTGTTAATTATTGAAATCGAATGGAAATAAACAAGAAGAAAAATCCACCAAATTCCTTTGCTCAGATGGAACAAAAAATTTTTTCATCAAAGAAACTGAAATAAGCAAATGGATGATGAAAATTTCAATGAAACTTAACTAGCAGAATTGGATTTTTTGACGAGATCGATTAGCACATTCTTTGTCACCGTTACGTCCCCCTCTCCGATCTCCTCAAGCATTTTGTTAATATCGTCAGCCGTATTTGGGATCGTAGTAAGTCGGCGCTTTTTTGTACGGCGATTCCTGTCCATCATGATCCACTCCTTCTTCATTCCAACCTTGAGAGGAATGTGCATTAATCTCCGCATGCAGCATACACATGCTATTTCAAACCCACAAAAGAAAAAATGCCTCAAAGCACATGAAACAAAAATAATGAATTGGCTGAACGAAAGTACAGGAAAGTCCTGCAGCATAAGCGAATAATAGATTTTCTATGATGGCATGATACTATTAGCTGATTGTTTGAAAAAACACTTACTTCGAAGCATTTTTTCAGTCGACATGACTGACAGAAGCGCCTCGAGATTGTGTTTACTTCACACTTGTTTGTGAATGGACAACTCAGTTCCTGCAACTGTCCATTTTATTCGGTGAATTCAGGGACCGGTCCTCTTATTTTCACATGCTAACATACTTTTTGGTACGGTCGCCCGCCATCTACTTATCGCCCTTACCAGGAAGAAAGGATCGCACTGTCTTACGCACAGACGTTTTTCAGAATATTTTAAAATTTCGCAAAACTTGACAATTAATTGCAGCAATACAAACTTCCCAAGATGTTGGATTTTTATTGTGGCGGATTTTGATGCGACGTTTATTTTTCTCCTCGAAGGTTTAAGAACTTGCAAAGAAGGTATACTGCGTCACATTGGAAGTGAAGAGAGTTTTTCTTAGGAGTTTTGTATAGAAATGGAGCACCGAACAATTTTTTGGCGGTGCTGCCTTGGACGGTTCCTGTCAAGTCTCTAGCAGAAGCAGTAAACATGGAAAAAATAGTGATTACAGGTAGATGGTAACTATCGAGCGAAAGCCCTCACCGCTCACTCAGGTAGCAACCCTCAGATTACGTAAAACTCACTCGACGATGTATTGACTGCACGGAAATTTTCGCCCACCTATCGGTGACACATAACCTTCATGGTAACTTTTGGATGGTTGCCGTCTTCGTAAACCTATTATTTGAGGGCGTTTCAGCTGCAAAATGACCCAGCAAATGCCGACCGATATTGGTTACAGCTGTAGCAGTCACTGAACGCACTGTTTACGACAAACAATAAAGATCGCATGTGGTTTTTACCGCTTCTTGTTATAACTATCTTCTCGCTTGGCTTGATTACCGAGCCTGCGGTAAAAATTTCATGGCGATGAAAATAATAAAACGCATTACATATCGATCGAAGATTATTTTTCGTCAGACGGCGCAGAAAATCATCATTGCTTCGAACATTTTGCGTATATCTTGCCTCATTGCAGAAAAACATATTCCGAGAGAAAGGTTTTTGAAGGGGATGAGGAGTGAGTGGAGGATAGAGGATTCGAATTAAAGGTCCGGTAACTATGCCTTACTCCGAAGAACAACACGAATTCGGTATTTGTAGTGACAGTGGTCTGCTTGCATTCAGCAACGAAGAAAACTCTAGAAATAACAAGTGGCATGTTCCTTGAAAGATCTAATTCATCATGCTGAAGGTCTGCTCACATCTTTGATACACAGATAAATGCTGAATCAGCAAGATGCATTACTGCAAGTACCTTTCCTTCCGATGGATTTTATATTTCAACAATACTTAGTCGTTCTTCCCGTAGAAAATATGGATAACAAATTCAAACACTTGTGAAATGTTGCCTTAATGTATACGCAAAATGACATTGTTCAGCAAAAGTTCACTTTTTCTCGATTCGCATTGCGTCGAAAAAATGCCTTGCAAGATTCGCAACTGATGACTGAGAAATTATAACCGACAGCTCTATCACCGCATACCTGTAATCATTCCGATGTAATAACACCTTTTAATAGCATTCGATTCTCGAAAATGAAATGATCCAGGTTATTATTTACATATGGCAACAATTAAAAAAATAACTAAATTTCGACAAGCGCAGGAAGCAGTGCCAATTTGAAAAATGCTCTAATTTTCGAAGTTTTAATATCATCTTCCCAGGCACTTTAGATGAAGTTCACCTGTAAGTTGCCTTTCGATAAAACCTCTGCTGTCCACTTACTGCTTCGTCTTAAGAAGTAAATTGCAAGTTCAATCACTCTTAGAAATAAACAGCAGGTTCCTTGGAGCTCACAGCGGTCGAAAGACAACGCATTCCTTGGCGCTCTCTAGCAAATTCAAACAGCCACCCTCTCAAAGCGAGATGTTTACGGGGAAAAAGGAAGGCTGATATGGCCATTCTGGCTTCACGGCCGATTCGATACACCTGAACGCCCGTAATTTGACTTCTTTTCGGAAAAATGTCTCGAAACATTACCCTGATACTTTCCCTGTATTAATTTGGGTAGTGGTCCAATAGTCGGGAGGTTAGACATTTTCCAGCAGTAGTAATCTCTAGAATTGGCCTCGTAATTACATGCAAATGCTCACAATAAGGTTGCGATTGAGGAACGATGTACGCGTTATGACATTTTTTGGTAAAATGAATTGCATATTGCTGGCATTTTCTGTAATATTTCATAACATATAAGAAATGCAATTTCGAAGGGATGCGAAGACACGCTTTATCCTTCGATCACTTCCGTCTGTCGAACCATTCATATGTCTGTCTAAGCGAAATGGAAGAGGTGGAAAACGCGAGATTCGAGTACCACAAAGGAAAGTTCCCTTTAGCGTTTGAAATACTCTTTCTGCACTTGATGTTTTGTTTCAGAAACACTGTTTCTAAAGCGTAAATTCTTATTGCAACCTTGCAAGTTTTTCCGTTATTTTGTTGCTTGAACGCATTGGCTTCTGCAACACTCAACGATGTGTTCAAATGTGTATCGTCATCTTCACTTGGCGAACACGGTGACGCCATCTTCAACCTCAGTAAATTTTTTTTTTCACTCTGAAAAGAAAATATTACCAATTGATTTCTTTATTATGAAATGTTTTTGAAGGTTGCAAAGGACAGTGTTGCATAAAACACTATTTAAATTGCGCGTTTTAAAATAAACATTATAGATGTGAATAGAATAAAAAAACTACTAAAATTAGCACAGATCAACAGTGCAAGTGAACTAATGGAAAACATCATGTATTAAGGGATATTAGGATTGTAAGAGAGAGGAGAATAAGAGCTGCAAATGAAATAATAAAATAGGAGTGACAACACTGCTATCGGCTTGCCAGTGAAAGAGCACTGAGAACTGATAAGAACACCCCATCATAGCCATTGTGTGATTTGCATTTTTTGGATGACCACACTTTTGATCATTTGAAAACTTTGCACACGCAATTTGTAAAGGCATTGAAATTTTCAGTTCATTAAAACGGCAGATCAATACTTAATCGACAAATCGGTTTGTTCAAACTATTGGACATCGCTGAATCCCACCATTGGGTATCATAAAATTTTTCGATAAAATTTGTAAAAATAAGAAAAGAGACCTAAAAAGTGGCATATTTTGATAAAAAATTTAACGATGATGCCTTTTTTATTCTGCTATATGACCAGCTATTATTGATGATCATATCTGCGATTAAATTCCCTAAAATCAATCGATCACAGACAGCCGATACTACAGATCAGTTTGAAGGAAGACGAAATCCTTTTTGGAGATTCCCATCTAAATATGTGACGATCACTTCTTCGAAAATTTTCACAACCGGAAATTAGTCCATAGAGAATATCTATCCGTTCACATGATGCTGAAGTTTTTTGGCAGTCTACTTTGCTAAAAATGAAAAAAAAAATGATGCAGGTTTCTGCTGCCTTCATTGAGTTTTTTTTTTTTTCTGCAAGGAAAGCAAATCCTCATAAATCACCATGTATTCACCTTGTGCCGATTTATGTGCGCATAAGCAACGCAATAATTTTCATGTGCTTTTGCAAGTTTGCACTTATTGAGTCCATTATAACAACGTCATGGCTTTATGCATGTATGGCGTATGTGCATCTGCGTGTATGCCTCTATGCGACTGTGTGTGTGTATGTGTGTCTGTGTGTGTGCATATCTAATAGTTTCGTCTTGGTAATCGTTGAATTTAGAGCCATAAAATTTCTTAGGTGTAATCACAGTGATGTGACTCCGCATATCAGTTGTCATCTTCATCGATGAACTTCGAAATAAGTTACGGACAGAAATTTACCTGCATTCGGCCTACAGATTATACCGGTTGCATCGCGACATAGACATATTAGTAGATTTTCGTTGGAGGATTTGTTTGGGAGTAGTGTAAAACATGATTACATTGTTGTAAATGTTATATTATTTATTGGTATTTTGTGAAATTGATAGGTTTGTTGAGCGGGTTTTCATACGCACATTCCCGTGGCAGCACATGCGGCAAACTTTGCCACTTGTTTCATACAATGTCATGAGCAGTGAGATCGGGGGACAGATAGTGCATTAGAGATTAAATAACTTCCATCTTTGTTCATCCACTCTCTAAAACAACCATTTCAAACGAACATTTGTTCATAAAATAACTCAAAAATGATATGAGATTTAGCAATTCGCGTTAAAAAGCATTAATTAATGAATTGTTTGTCGCTGAATGTTGGTGGCGGGTATGATTTTTGTCGGCGAGTGTCGTTCATGGGTGCCGATAAAGATACCTCATTCGCAAAACTATTAAAAGAATCGAGTTGAATACGTGTGGGTGCCAAGTGGTGGGCGGTAATGCGGCAAGCGTCAGCTGGAAATTATTTTGCTGGAAATATGCTTACCGCATGCGATTCAGCTGTAGCGATTTGGCCCACGTTGGGGATCGATGCACAATGTGGGCAGCAGCTGTTTTCTATCACAGCCACATATATTTTTCACACCATCGAATCGCCGTGAGCCACTTCTCATGTCTCTTTTACTCAGTTTTTATTCCCTTGTCCTTCTTTGATTTCAATAGAATCATTTTGTTTTGAATTTTAATTGTCATTGAGTAAGTCTCATCCATCTTTTTATAATTTGCTTATAAGTTTTGCGAAAACCCGCTGAATGTTTCTCATAAAAGTTGGAAGGATCTGCATCCTTCTTGTAAATACTTGTATTTTGATAGTGTTCGTCTGATGCAGTCTTGCTTTATTCATGTAAAAGTTTTCCTATTATTTCCATCCTGTGACTCTAGTTACGTTCTAGGTATCACTTGAAAGTAAGTTCGACAGCTCGAGAGAAAATTTTTTTGATAATGGAAATATTGTATGAAACGAGAAAAAAACATAGAAGCAAAAAATGCGGAGAGCAAAGAAGTCAAACCGAAATTTTCCACTTTCCAAATAAAAATCGTTGTTTATCGAGTTACCATTTTCTTTTTAATCATGTCAATGAATATACTTCTCTTGGCTATAGGGAACGACGATGATTATAAATTTCAATGTGTTTTTTCCATATAAAATCTCAATGTGTTTTTTCAACTAACTTTTCCATTTTTCCATTCAAAATTCAACGAAATTTTTTCTTGGTATTTTGAGTGAATTTTTGGCCTTAGCCTTTAATTTTTCTTGTCCATTCTACAATAGATTCTATGGTTTTTCTTAGACGTAATGCATTGGCATCGATGATTGTTTTGTTCATGACCAATTCAGCGAACCTATAGTGAACAGTTGAATAAGTTACTGTATTGTTCAGCGATTTGTGCTTTGGAAAAGAAAAAGGGAGAAAATGTAGAAATTTTTTTTTCAGATGTTGGCAGAAAATGAGCTGAATAAAGCTGAAATAAAGGAGACCGATATGGAACCATCAATGGTTGAGGCATGTATTGACATCACATGTGAAGCTCAAAAGCGTTACATTTTTGACAAGGTATTTGCTTGTGATGCAAAACAAATCAATCAGCTGTTGCTTGATGTTTTTGCACATTTTTCTTGTGAAAGCGGCAATCGTAGTATTTACACAGTGGCGTTTGCTCGTCGATCTTACGTGTAACTCTTAACGATTTCCTGGCTATTTGGTCTTTGAACTTGTTTTCGCCTGAACTGAAGCCATGCTACACTTGACCTGGATTTTTAGAACACCTGCAAATTTTTCGCATATTTGCGCTCGTTTAAATTGCTAATTGCATCGAGATTTTAGTGGAAATAGTCGGTTATTCTAGAAAGGTTTCTACTGCGCTCATCATGCAGAAATGCTTCCCCCGAAATATACTGAAATTGTCGCAGTGCTTAAAAATATGTTAAAGGGATAAACTTTTCCATTTTTGTTTTTTATAATAGTACACGACCATTGTGCGTGCATTGTTCAATTTTTTTCTGAGCGGAGTTCTTCGGGCGCTTTCATATGGGATCATCTCGCAACCGTGGATTTTGATCCATAGTGCAACTAACCAGAAAGTGCTTATTTCAATAGACGGTTGGCTTTAAAAAACCGCAATAATTTTCGCAACTCTTCCACATTTTAACTTACTTTTGATTCTATCCCTCAAAGATCGGCAATATGCAAGTCGTTGAAAATGAAGGCAAGACTAGCTGTCAGTATTTATTGAAGATCCCTGTGGGCTCAATGTGCAAAAATAAAAAAAGTATTTTTTAAGGATGTAGCGGCTTATATAAAAGACGAATTTGAGAGGCGTTTCGGTCCCACATGGCACTGCGTCGTTGGAAAAAGCTTTGGATCTCGAGTCTCATACGAAATGCAACATTTCATGCTGCTCAGAAGGAGGAGGGTCTCAATTATGATATTTAAATGTGGATACTAGCCTTGAAAGTAAGAGTTGCTTGGAGCATTGTTTCCAGTTTTAACAGAAGTGACATTAAATCAGCTTTTATCCTGGTTATTCTTGAATGATTTAAAAGATAGAAAACTCTTGCGATTATGCATATTTGCATTTGGAACTCTCACCCACCAATTTTGAGCTGTTTTTTGGCATATTTGTGCAAAATTATTTGGTTATTGTTTGATATTTTATGATTATAGGCTCATATCTTGTGCACTTTTTGTACGGAAACGTCGAAAATAATATTCACGGATATCATGAATGCATATCAATATCACCATAAATGCTTCCATCAGAAGTTTCACCCTGCTGTTACATGTGGCGATATCGAATTACCTCAACGCTTGAGACCGTTGAGTTTCATAGTTAAGCTGTGGTGGCCCGATGCTAAATTAGTTGAATTCTACGCAAGTAAGCAGCTCAATTAGTTGGACGATGTATTTATATTGTCAGTAATACTCATGATTTATTTGCTTCAATGAATTATTGTCAAAGTGCATAATCCGGAATGATTATTGCGTGGATGTGATACCTGTGCTATTAAGTTCTGTACTGTTTTACCTCTCTTGAAAAGCTTTGAGTGAAACAAGATCTTTCTAAAATTCTCTCTAATCAACCAAGTTCAGCATGCTTTGAAATTGGCCAAAACAAAAAAAGTTTCTTCTATTGTCGCACTGAAAATGCTATATTTCTTGGTCAAGAGGAAAGAAATTTCAAACGCTTCACGTTGATTAAGTTGGAAATCGGCTATTTACGCCTTTCTAGCCTTCAGCTTTCGCAGAATTCCGTTATTATGTTTATATGGAGGAATATATGCAGTTGTACGTATGGTATAAGTGCACATTGTACGGCGGTACAAGTAGAGAGTTTTGCGCTGCACGGGTTGAAAACCACATTTTTGTTGGTAGATGCGGAGTATAAATGCAGTAACAATTGTCATACGATTTAATTTGGGACAGGTGAGTAATAAAAGAGGTGATGATTCCTACTGCTAGAATATATTTTATCGGGAAAATGTTTGTAAAAGAAGGGCACTTATTTGTGCTAATCTCTAACTGCTGGCAAAATATTTACATTTTTTCCAATAAAAGAATGAAAAAAACGTTATATTTTTCAGTTTTTTTCCGATTCGATATCCATTTCCACTTGGATATTTTCTAGACAATAACTTATGTGACATACGCAGAATCTCTTCTTTCTCAGTGATTTTTTTTGCAAAAGTGAATAAATCTTTTCATCGTTCACTACCGATTCCAATCACGCGACAGCGAGCAGACATTTCCATTCATAGAGATATTTGAAAAGATCAAAAAGAATTGCGCTAACGCTAAGTGAGCGTTTAATATGCAAATTAAAATTATGCCCGATCTCCCATTTCAATTTCAGGTGCACTATAGTGTACCATAATGGAGTACTCTATACTCAATAAAATTGTTATTAGCGATGAAATAAAATTTAATGTAGTTTGTAAGATTCTAAAAAAATTGGCAATCTTCGTCAATAATTTGTATAGGGTTCGTCTAGGAGCGATTTATATCGAAAATGAAGCTTATCACAATGCAATTACTGAGTGATAATAAAATCACAACTCGTCAAATAGGAATGAAAAATTCGCCGAATCGATAAACGCAAATGAAGAATATTGTTATCGGAATGTGCCATGTTCACTCATAATCTGAACGAATTCTTCATAATCGATCTCACCGTTGCCTACAAAATTTAAATAGCTTTTCGATTAAAGAAAAAAAAAAATAATGCGACAATTTTAATCGTGAATAGAATCATTTAAATCCGACTTTCATTACATTTCAATCCGTCAGAAAGTCAAGGCGATCTGAAGTGAAATCTTAAGAGGAAAGAAGCTAAAATGAAAAAAAAAAGGCGAAGTCAAGCGTGTAAAATGCTTGATTCACTAGTGTACAAAGCTATCATTCATAAAAGAGCTTCTTTCTATGAGAATTTTATAGAGTGCAATAAGCGAAAAATAAAATTTTTCGAAAACACTCAATCGTTTCGAAAATTTCGATTGAATAGTGAAGGATTTATTTCAATTTTTCAACCTTGATAATGTAAAGGGAAATTCGAACTAAAATGTCCACTTTCCTATAGCATAGACAATGATGGATTGTTTAATGTCAAAAAAAAAAAACCATCACGACTGCAGATTAAATTTCATCGAGGATGAAATAATAGTGACCATAACAATTTACTCATTATAGAGTAATGCTTTCACTTAACATATTACGAAACTGAAAATCGCATCGAGAAGGTTTTCTATACGAAATTAAAATGAGCGCAATTGTACAAATGCTTGATCATCACTATTAAATAAATAAAATACAATTACCATCGACGTCAATCTCCCGCATCATTTCGTCAACTTCCTCTTCACCGAATTGCATCCCCATATGAACCTGAGGTCGTGATTAACTTTTTAATAGATCGGGAAGTCATGCTTGCAATATTTTTGAATAAATATTTTAATTAATCAATGAAAAATGCTCTTTGCATGTTGCTTTAATGCTTAAATATCAATAATTCTAATAGTCTCACTAATAACTAAGCATTTGATTTCTATTGAATTTCAGTGAAAAAAAAATCACTAAATCTTGCCTAATAGGTTGATATTTCTGTGTAATTGTTTTTTAATCACATTGAATCGTTCGAATCAATTATATTTCGTTGCCGTATTAAGCATTTCAAATATATTAAGCTCCACATTTGCGATGTGAAATATCGTCACTGCCAATGCAGCGGAAGAGATCCCATGATTTTCTTTCAAAATATCATGGCAGATCTGGGCGTTTTATGGGCGGTCCCTTGAAAGTCATTGGGACGGAATCACGATGCTTCGGCTAGGATTTACTTTAATACCTGACATTTTTGCTCAAAGTCAAAAAAACTCCTTTCAGTCATTGAATGTGATTAACTGGAGAATACACATTGTTCTAGGCGATAGCGTGATTAGAGAGGCAGTATTTGCTGAAGAAATGAGGAACGGCCGGAAGGGGTGATTGCCTTTCCCCATTCACTATTCACTTAGAATGAACATTTTATTACGACACCGTTTTTGCTTAATATCATAGTGAAGCTGTCATCGAATTTTAATATTCAACTTGGATCGGTTTAAGCTGAAATTGATCTAGTCAACCTCAAGCAATAGAGAGAAAACTATTATCCAACATCTCGATTTTGAGCGACTCACCATAAAATATCGAAACTCCTGTTCAGTAATCACTCCATTACCATCTTTATCGAAAACACGAAACGCCTCTCGTATCATTTCTTGATCGGTTTCCTTCATAATTCTCTTCATCATCACGCAGAACTCAGGGAATTCCACTTGGCCATTGCCATCGATGTCAACCTCATTTATTATTTCTAGAATCTCCTAAATTTCGATTTTTTGAAAACCGTTAACTCCATCTCACAAGTAATTTCTTTACATTTCTATATAGCTTTCGAGTTCTTTGTAGGTAAATTTTTTCAGAAATCTGTTTGGAAATATTGCCATTCAAATATCGGTGCAAAGCTATATGAATGAGCAAATTATCACAAAGTATCATTAAGGGGTGAATCAACTTCAGAGGCAAGGCGCTGTTCATAGAAGAGACACACTTGTCGAATAATATTGCCAGCATACTCACTAAACATAAATACTGCAGTGAATGAACACCACTCTACTAGAGCATTATCATCAGGCAGGAAGTTTGCTTAGTTAATCTAAGAAAGAGCACGCTTATTTAACTTTTTCATCGTAGCGTTTGTAACAAGTGGCGCATCACCTTAGAATTGAACTTCAAAAATCCTTCACGATTCAGATCTGCATATAATATTTCTAAATAAGGTTTGATGAAGTAAAAACTGCAGAAGCATTACTCTGAAATTATGCAAGAATCGTTCTTTGGGATGCGTTTACGCCAATGAAATGCCCAGCTGCCATAATCATCAGAAAATTGTACGCGTAATAATGGAAACTTCAGTTAATGTATTGCGCAAAAGTGATTGCAGTAACGAGCTAGAAAAGCATTTCTGCATGATGATCTATTAGCAGTATTCTTGCTATTTTTGAAGCTTTTATTATTGGCTTAACGCCCGCAGCTCTGATTCCTCCAAAAGTCCAAACCAACATAAAAAAATCCTAAAAAGAGCACATTTTCGCATTACGTTCATTGAGTGTACCTGCTCGGTCGGATTCTGTCCTAACGAGCGCATCGCAACTCCCAGTTCTTTAGTTGAAATTGTTCCGTTGGCATCCTGAATACTTTAATGAACCAGAATATGATGAACGTTGTGTGTGCTTGGTGTTGACATATTTCATGCTCAGCTTGTTTAATGGAGGAAAATTTCGCTGTCAGTGGGGTACTACTTTTTATAACGACAATTATAGCGATACAAAACGCAGTTGTAAAATCATATAAACATATCGTTTTGCTTTGTTTTACAGCAATGAGTGAATGATTTTTATCGCCATCTGTTGCTTTCGGAAAACAGATTCCTTGAAGAATGTGACTCGATTGCAGAAGACTAATAGAAATAATAAACCGTCGTAGTGCCGATGAGGTGTTTGTTCACCTAAGTGAGGTTGCTAAAAAAAATTGTCGGCATAAAATTTCTCGGCTTCGATTTTTTATTTTTTTTTGCTTCGTTCTGGGTGATAAAAGCTCCAGTCCAATAAGAAAGAATCAAGTAGAAATTGTACCTTCTCCTTGATTGGCCGAAGATACGTTGCGCTTTTCGAGTATATTACCCGTTGCGAAATTTTAATTTAATTTTCGGTGAGTTAGACTACGATAGTGCTGTTGCCGACCTCCCCTTCATGAATTCAATATTTCGAATGCGATGGCACGAAAACTAACAATACTATATTGAATTTCCAAAAAATTGCACTATTCCACTTAAATCGGCCAACAATTTTTGTGAAAAACAACTTGCGTCAAAATTTACCTTGTCGAAGAGCATGAAGGCTTCTCGAAATTCATCTATTTCTTGATTTGTTAGCTGGCTGATTACCTGCATTTGCACATGTCGATTGATTACCTATGTATGACACAGAAAAACGAATAAAAAATATGAACCGTCAAAATTTTCGTAAAGTCAAAGAACGAAGTAATATGTTCTACCGATCAAAGCGAATCGTCTGAGACAATTTTCACAAGTCTAAAACTATAATTTAACTCATGCACAATTCTTAAACAATTCTTTGCCTCTAAACTATTCTGCCATTTTGAGCCATTCTGCGCCACGTTTAAGTAAAGACAGATTTCGGCAATTTGCACTTTCATGCAGTTGAAGCTTTCAGCTTTCTTTTAAAAGCGCATTAGCCTGTCGCTCGATCTGTTATCCAGTTTAGCTTTTAGTTAGGTTTAATTCACAGATTCCTATCTTTCTTATAACGTGAAAAGGGTCCTTGGAAATGCTATAGCATTCCCACACTGCTCTTTGTAATCTCGGTAAAACGAAGCAACTGATCGCCCATCCAGTTTGAGTACAAGCCAACCTCTTCACAGAAACCAGCATATGGCTGCTTCTTGTGCTTTTAGCAGCTGTGTTTTGCTTCATCATATTGTATTCTGTGTTTTCCTCGGCTCATCCTTGGCTAAAATCGGAAAGAAGACCGTAATTTGGAGGCTCGCGGTCATCATATTTGATGGTTAATCAACCACAAAAACACTTCGAAAAAAGAGTGCTTAAAAATGGCGCTCTCCTCCCCAATGCCAACTTGTGTTCAATCGTTGGCATACAAAGTACCAGCAAGCCAGATTGCGGTTCAACCGATCAAACTCCAGCAGTTCTTTGACTACCTCGAGTAAGTTTTTCAGCTGCTTACCTAGCAAGAGAAAATTTAGTTGCCTGTGGATGTTAATCAGCGAGGTGACCTCAGCGAAACAAAAAACTCTGATTTCAAAGGTAAAAGCTTTCAGTAAAGATTTCCACAGTGGGAAAAGCGGCGTTATCACTCCACATTAGCAGATGTAATTTTGATCTATTATGTTATATGCAAATATTTGGAACGAAAAGGTCTTTGGACGAAAGTTTTGAATGACCGAAAGCACAGTATAGAAAGATTCATTGAGTATCTAAGTATGGGATCAAAATAGACTGCTGTTGAAGAAAATAGTTCATCTGGAACAACGATAAGAGCATATTATTAGTAACTTTCATTTTATTACTTAAAATAACTGAATAAACAGAAGGGAATATCATCGAATAAATCAAAAATAAGCATAAGTCTCATAAAATGGAATTGTATAATAAAGAAGAACTTGCTATATATCAACTCCGGTTATAATAAGAGAAGAAAAATTCTCACCTCTTCACTTTGTTGAAGAAGATTGCTAACCGTTCGGTTGTAAACTGTTGACATTCTCTTTCGTGGCTCAAATCACCTGCGAAAATAAAAAATTGAAGTGGAATTAAAGCAATAAAGCCGCAAACTTTTTAAAAGTTCTTCGAAAACGATGCTCATTAACATCACTATTGCTATACGTAGCAATATAGTGGCTTATTAGTTCAATCCTACAAATATTTAGCGCATTGATCACTTGTTGGAATTGTTTGAAGCAAAAATCGAACATTCACAGACATTTTTCAGTGATATGTAACATAACTCTCGGCTCGTTTTGAATGATTTATTAGTTTTAGTGGCACGGCATTCCATGTAGCTATAATACTTCTGAATGAGATGATATTTCATATACGAATTTATACATTTTCAGATTTCACATAACACATCTAGAGACTCAAATTTGGACGTCAGTTGTATGAGTTCATCAAATCCTGCAGTTTTCCTTTAATGAATGCCATGAACTGTACTATTATATATGAATAATGGTGGTAAAAATGGAAAGAAGTGAGCAATGTATGAAACAAGAAGTTATAAGATCATATTTGGCTTTTTCAGTAGCGGTATGAAGTGAAATTCCATGAAGCGAGGCATAATATTTAATTATTCTGCTTTCCGTGAGCTTCTGGTGAATTGATAACTTCTGGTGAACACGAAAATATTTCAGTTATGAATCTCTCTGATTTGAACATAAGATGCTAATCATCTTTTCATTATAAATTAAAACGGTGGACTAGTCACTGGTTACTTTCATCCGAACAAAACTTGGAGATATTGAGGCTCATCAGTAGAAATCTCGTCGCTTCGGACAACCTCACAGAAAAATCAGGTTGGAGCGTGATTAGTTTTGTAGTAAATACGAAGTGATGAAGTGGATGAGACGATTGAGGATTCTGAGACTCGTCTCTGAATTCCGTTACAGCGAGGCCTCCATCTGATAAAACTATTACGTGCCAAATTTCATTCGGATGCCTCAAAATACACTTCAAATGCTTTAATATGCCTGCAGTATATTTTCCAATTACAAGTCGAAAGAGATGTTGCGTAGGTGGATGGCGACCAACTCAGGAATTCATTTAAGCTTAGTTGGCTCAAGCGATCCGATCGGTTGTCTACGTGCCATTCATGCAAAATTCTATCCGATGCACTAATGAATAAAATTCACCATCTAACATTGTTGTTTGCTGCGTCGCAGAAAAAAACCGACTACGCAAATAAAACTCTTGTCCGCACTCAGCAGTTAACAACGCAAAATTAACCTGTGACAAAAAAAGCGCACAAATTCTGAGAGAAATATGAAGCCTTCGAATGTAAACAGTCAATGATACCTTTATCGCCATTTCCAAATGTAATTCTCAAAAATTTCATAGCCTTTATGTCACTAATGAAATCTTAAAATTTCAAAATCACATGTGATCTATGATGTTGGAAAATGAACGACAATATAATCAGAATGTGGCTCAGTTTATGAAAATTTATTCAAAGATTCATCGGTCGCTTTCAGCGATGACCACAGAACATCATAAAGCTGACGTTTACCATGGTGGAAAGATTTTCATTGTTGTCTTTGCTGAAATGATGCCATAGTAATAGTAATTTGTCACGACAGAACACCTTTGTTGAGAGTGCTAAAATGTATGGTACTCATGCATGCTAACAACAATTTTTATGATTTATTTGGACGACCAAGAAATATGAGTTAGAGTTATAGATGGAGCAAGAGTTGAAGTTGCTGCTCATAGGCTTTTAGATACGTTCTAAACTGAGAGCGATGATACAAATGTAAATAGGACTGATAGCAGATGAATCGAGCAACGATAAACGAGATGGGGATTCATAAACTTACCTTCGTGAAAATAATTTTGCGTATGACATACTCACCTGAATAGTTATTTCTTTGCTGTGATCTCCTCCTAACGTTGCTCAACTGAGAGGAGGCATTTCAAATTTCGGGCTTCTCAAAAAAAAAAAAAAAACAATAATAGAATACGACCAAAAATCTTATAAATTTTAACAAAAAGATTGAGCAAAAACGGCCGAATTTTTTTTTATCACTTGCATCTTTTTCACTCTCAACTGCTGAGCGGTAAAATTTGCCCGAGAATAGTGAGAAGCAATTAACCCGAAAGCCAAAGCTGGTAGGCTTATGCATGGTGCAACTAGTGAAGTCTTTTACAATATCAAGTGAGTCACAAAACTCATAGCTCCTATTTCAGAATATGACAAAGTGATTGGAAAATGCTTCGCTGAATATCAATGGTTCAAGCAAAAAGGAATTTAAATATTCGCATAAAGTGCCTGAAAGAGGTTCATTCTATTTTTTTTTTTTTGATATTTCAATATAACTTTCAACTTATATAATTTGAGCATAAAATACTTCTGAAGCTCATATTTATGAAGTTCTTTATTTGATCATTCATTGTGTTACCGATGATATCATAGTTTATATTTTTACCAACATTAATCTCAGTAATTCATATAGTAATTTTTATATAATAAATAAGAGTAATCCATATTACCAACAATTTGAGTAATTTGAGTAATTCACATTTGATAGACTATTGTTAAATTATAATCCTAACTGATAGACTGCGTTATTTGATCTCAAAATTTCATCAGATCAACTGTTTCTCGGTGATGTAGCATTTTAGTACTAATGTATTTCATATAATTTGGAATGAGCAACAAAAATATAAGAATGCAATTTTATCCCACGAAAGCTACGGGAATAGGAAAATTTGCAACGCATTGCTGAGGCTGTACATGCTTGAACATTGAAAAGAATTGTAATCTGAACGAATATAGGAGATGCGTTTTCTTATATGCATACCACAGCTGACCACATATGAGGAGCATTGAAATTATGCAAGAAGAGTGGGTATATGCAACGCAATAAAGGGCATAAAACGGATCATCCAATATGGTTAGTTCACGACATTATAAAAATAAGAATAAACATAATTTAAAGGGTTCAGTGAGTCGATTTTAATGTTTTCAATTCAAATGCTGAAAACATTAGAGTATATATAGGGCGATTTTGATTCGCATCACATGTTTCTGCTAGGCGCTAAAGACCGCCTTTTAATTGGATAGAAATGTTCTTGGTAGCGATGCTTGTCCAATGAACCAAGAAGAAAAAGTAATGCGATTGCAAAAATCACTTGCGCACAACAATCATTCACAGTTCATATAAATGATAGATAACGAAGAGATGAAGGTTTATGAGAAAATTTTTGCAATCAACTTTTATACATATCGCATAATTGCTCGAGCAGTCGAGACTAAAAACCTCGAAATACAATGAGTATCACAGAGAAGGATGGGCGAATGGAAGACGAGAAGTCGATGAAAGAGGAGATTGGTTGAATGCGAATGTGAATAAGCTTCATGCTGTGTATCTGTTATCCGAAGTACGGCTTCCGTCTACACGAGGCGGAGGCCGTACCTCTTATTGCTTGGCGGTGTCACATCTCGACAGTGCATTTCCGATTGTTTCCATCTCCTTTAGCGCATTGTACACTCCACTTCCACACCTCAAACATAATATTTTCATCTAGAGCACTTCAATGTGTGTTTCATATTTTCTTTCGGTCTGTCTTTTCTTTTCAAATTGAGTAGACTTTGTTATGTTAGATGAGAGATCCGGTTCTGTTCTATTCATTTTTTCTGCTCACATGTAAATAATAAATTTTTACCCAACGAGGAATGAATTCTCAGACAAAAAGAATTTGAGCTGAAGGCTTTCTAGTAGTCAGATTCGGTGCAAATGTATTGTCCAGCTCGTATTCTACATTCAGCGTATCCTACAGCTCGAAATATGTATTTAAATGAGTTTGAAGCATTATTGAGTTTAAACTGTAAATAAAATTTGCGACTTCGCAATTTTTCACATGTTACAACGGCCTAGGCATGAACTCTTCACTTAATATTCCAATAGCATTTGGGTTTGGTTGCGGCAGCTGGATGGTACTTCACTTGAACCAGTCATTACCTTCGCGACAAACAAACGCAACACACGTTGAGAAAGCGCCGACGAAGTTATTTTTTCGCCATATTTCCGTCAAACTATATCCGCTGCCGCTTCCCTACTCGTTTCACATTTTTTGAAACGTTCATCATCGCTCCAGATTTTATAACCCTTCATTGGTAAGGAAATTTCGTGACATTAATATACCATATATATATATATATATATATATATATATATATATATATATATATATATATATATATATATATATATCTTGGTTATTCTCTTTGGAATTAATGACATAATTTGTAGGTTTATTGGTTTACTAGTACATTGAAAAGAATTATTTAGGACTAAACGTCGAGATCTAAGTTATTTTGAATGGATTTGTGCCTCTTCCAGATTGTCTACCGATCGCCAATTGTGTTCTCATCGAAAGGATAACACATACGATACCTTACAGATAGTCTCTAAATGCCATTTATTTTCGTGCTTATTCAAGGTTGCCTTCCTCATATGCTCATCTGGTAAAAACTATTAGAGACACGAACGATCATTGGGTGCATTAGATGGAAAATTTGGCTATTTGTCATATCTACTCTCCTCACTTGCTTCAGAAAGAGGAAAGTTTGGTTAACGCACTTCTATACGTTCGTTCACTTCTAATTTCTAAGTTATAGGATAGCAACGTTTTCATTTTTTCCTGTTTATCATCTGCTCTGCCAAAACTGAAGGATGAAATGCAAACAAATCTTGAAATCTCTTTTGAATATTTCGCCGAATTTTGCGCATAGCACCAAAGTAAACCCTCTTTTCCTGTTTTTATGTTCTCATCAGTATTTGTTGCTACACTTAGAGAGGATGGTTTATTTTCAATCAATTATATCTATTCTGGTCGGAAATAATGCACACTAATTAGCGGACTGATTGAATTCTAAATCTGAATCGCATTCCGGATGGGCATTTCTTTCGATCGGCCGCTTTTCTTTACATCTCAACGAACTTTCGTCTGTCAAAGTCGCCTCAAAATTGAAAAGAAAATGTGTCTAGTGTTCGTATGGATATGGCTGCAGTTCGATTGAACAATAGATCGCAATAGTCTTGTTTTTCTAGCCTTCGCATTGCTTTCCTTTCATTGCATTGGACAACACATCGTTATCAAACAATACCTACACGCTCAGCGGTGTGTTTCTAAGATTCGTAGCATACTTACACAAGCTTCATCAATATGCATAGAATTCAATAACGCTTGCTAACTCATTCGTTGCTCGTAACGCATTTCGGCTGTGCGCATATATTCGATTGCGCTTGCTCTTAAAATTTGAAAAATTAAAACATTCTGATTGAACCAACTATTACCATTTGCCTATGTCGTTCAAACTGAAAATATGCGAAAAAAATTTGAGGTTATTCACACTGCAAACGGTACCTTCGTAAGGGCAAACATAAGTCGCAGAATCGACGCAACTTTTTGGATAAAAATGATAAGCATATTAGCAACCTTTCCTCCACTTCTTTGCTCGGAGAATAAAGCAAAAAACTAACAAAGCAGAAGTCATTTGTAGACAATTATAAGCGAAGAAGGGGATTGTGTGTGCATGTTTCTAGGCTCACACTCTCCTTCTCTAGCAATGAACTAAGTCTTTTAGTCCCTGCGGAGATAAGAAGTATAATCTCCACCCCCAAGGGCACATAATACGTCGCATTTAGAAGTCCCTCCTCGATAGCCATCAGAAAGTTTGAAGCAAATACATCGATGGAAGGTGCAAACATATAAGGTGATATGAAGTTTCCAAGCGTTTACAAAGGATCTGTTGAAAATTGGAATGAATTTTTGCTCATAAAATTAATGAGGGAGTATAAGAATAGCGTACCAATTTTTGGAATGTGCTCTTTTTATTTTCATGATGAGAGACGTCGACTTACAACACAACGAAGTGACCCGTTGACCTAATGAATTGTTAGGCATATAAGCACGAGAAGAATGATAGCTTATGAGATTTCTAGGAGTAAGTGCTAGGTAATGCGTATAAAATATGGAATTTATAAACATGAGAAGCTTTGAATGAATGCGCAGGCGTTGTATGATGGTTATGCGTTTGCTATGTGCGTGCTCAGGGTTGTTTTTTATGTCTAAGTAGCATGATAAAGGTTTTATTACCCAAGTTTGAGGTGTGATTCACAAAGTAGGAGTAAGGCGCAAACAAGAATTCTGTGCATGGCGGTATATACTGTTGATGCTGGAGGACGAGCCGCTTAAAGAATATTCAGTTTTGGGAATTGGAAGAGGCAGGAAGTAGTCACTGGTGCACGGAAGGCGTCATCATCTGAAGCAGCGAGCAGCCCTAGTCGGTCGCGGACGGGAGCCCAGTGGACGTGATCGTCGGCTCCAACGGTAGCCGTGGACTAGTCAGCGTCCGTAGACGGCAGGTCGACTGTGGATCGAGAGCACGGTACATCAGCTCAGGTGCGACTACGGCAGACAGCGGGGAACAAGCAGCAGCACAGTCGACACTAAACAGCAATGATACAAGCCTTGTTTTCAAAAAGGGGCATACTAATCTTTTTTGTTGACCTACCCACCAAAGGGCCAATACAACATTAAAAAAACAGTGATTTTCCAAACAACCACATAAAACTCTATAAAAAGCCTTTTTGGGCCCCATATTTTTATGTCGTTCCACAGAATTTTTTCGCCACGAGGCGTGATTAGAAACTACATGAAAACAGCGAAGCATAAAAGCTCCTGTCTAAAAAGTTCTCTTCTATATTTGTTCAGAAAGACGTTTTCCTCGAAATGTTGGAATTAAATTTCTCATTCCTTCCAAAAATAGTCCATCCTCGACATACAGTCATTTTCAAGAATGCAAATAGGCCTCCAACATTGCCAATAAACTGCTGTTTGCCAACTGCGCATGAATAAATGCCTATCCACGAGGCAGCTGAGGTTCGGAAAGACACAGAGTGGCCACCTAGTGCTTAATGCAGGTAAGCACTCCGATCAAAGAAGCGTCTCCAGATGCAAGCGCCTTTAAATTTGCATTCCTGATGAACAGTGACCAGCAAGAGAACGGATAATGCACGAGGAAACTTGTTACTAATTTACAACTACGCATTCAGTTCGCATACTGCAATTTAGAGCGCAACAAGTGATCGAAAGGAAAAATTGGGAAATGCTCTTCCGCACAGAGCAGAACGTCTCTGCTTGTTTGCAACATTGCCAATGTCGTCTTTGCTATCACACATGCAACACACAGCAGATGGGAATGGTGACGTTGGCGATTCTGCAAAAAAAAGTTGCGTATATATAAATATAAAAATAAATATAAACACTATATATATATATATATATATATATATATATATATATATTTATATTTATATTTATATTTATATTTATATTTATTTACATATATTACACTTTACATATATATATATATATATATATATATATATATATATATATATATATATATATATATATATATATATATATATATATATATATCACCTGAAGGTTGGGCTGAAGAAAGTATTCAACCATAAAAGAAACTCATGAGAGAAGTAGATTTGTAAAAGTTTTTTCTTATCTAATAATGAATCTTCACTGTTGAAAAAACCAGCGCTATAGAGGCATGTATGCTGATCAAACACAATACTGCTTTCAAGTCTACAAATTAATTGAGTATACAAGGAGTCACTCGCCCACTGAGATGTAGAGGATGACAAGTGGTCACATTCAATGATATGACCGCTTCATTTACTGATTATTTCATTCAACGTGCGGTCCAAATTCTCCGGCGTTTTGGTGCAGAGAGGGGGCTATGCCTAGATTAGTGGTCGAAAGTGAAAAAATTGAACCGACTCCATGATGAGAATTAACGGATGGTTGTCAAGTGGTTGCAGTGAAATCATGCTTGCCAAAACAAGATCGCAGTGCTGCCCATTAGCAACACTGGTGAACAATGTGACTGGCTAAGTGTTTATGGCCTCGGAAAGCGCCGAATTTTGATGTTAAAATAAACTTATCAAATAACTAGTGCACCAAGCTGAATCCTTCTTAAAGTCAAAAATTATACCTAACTAGATCCCTTACTCACTTTCGCAGGGCATACCGTAAAAATCGCGACGAAGAAATTAGGTACAGGATGCAAAAATTAATACAAATATAGACGTTTACGGCCGACAGATCGAAATGTTTACCTAATACTGTAAATTAAAGCATTTAGTAAAGCTGAATCGACAACAGTTCATAAGTGAAATATTCAAATCGACTGAAGAGGATAAAAAATTTGCATAAACAAACAATCAAAATCGGATTCACCAGCTGTCCTTAGCATTTCTGCGAGGTAGTGCTTTTGTTGAGTATGAATATTCCTCACATGTTAGTTCAACAGTAACTGGAACACACTCAATCTACTCTGAAAAAAAAAAGAAACAATATTGTTGACTACGCCGGTGGTCGCAAGCATTTAAGCGTGATCATTACAGCAGTGACGTCAATAAGTGAGATAGGCTTATTCACAAAATACAAATAGGCTAGGTGCAAATTATTTCACATTTTACCTCCACTCGTTTAAATTGCTTGCCAGTAGCTTATTTTACCAATATGAATTTCACTTTTTCTACGATTTTTGCTAATATTTATTACTTTTAGAAACTGTCATTTATTACAAAGCGGAAGATATGTTTTTAAATTTCGCGATTTGCATTTTCGCTTTCAAATGACTAAGCCTAGTTGCAATGTTTGGCGCAGTACGATTTAATGGATCTGTCAGCCGAAATTGATGTTTTCGGTGAAAATTCAGTGAATGTGCACTGTTGTTTCTCCGCTGAAAAAATTATGACCGTCACCGCTTAATTCTCATGTCGATGAAACAGTGAGACTCAACAAAATACTTAATGAAAGGTTGTTGAAGCGACTGCAGTAAAAATATCCACTAAATTTTACCAAATTATCTGTTTCCTCGTTAAGCTGAATTAAATTTAATCACCCATCTAATACAACTTCTACATCTCTAAGAACCTGAAAGCACTCTAAACGATTGACTTAAATGATAGACGAAAGCTGAGCAGTACTGCTCACATTTACTAATGGCAAGATTGGTTTGTAGGCTAGTTTAACGTTGGCACATTAAAGCGGGGTCACGTGGTTGATTGCCAGATAATAGATCTATCCTTTGTTGAATTACCCAATGTGTGGCCTCCAGTTATCCACATATAAAGCCACTTTGAAGTTTAATAATAAACAAATAGTGCTAAAAATAAACAAGTAGTGCTGTTAGCTATAGGAAAAAGTGGAATAGCGCGAGTTGCTCGTCTTGTAACCCTCGGAGTTGTCAAATATGCTAATAATATTTCCTTAGCAATCCTTCTTCATAACAATGGGGGCATATTATGTCATCGTCTCCAAAAAAAAAACAATATAAAAAACAACGCTGTTTTATTGGAATGAAGTTTCCATTCATTAGTTCACTATTCGCGAAATACTTTAGCTTGAATATGAGCCCTGTTAATCAGCCTGACTTCAGTCTCTTGAGAAGGTATGGCAGTTTTCAGCTGCTGTGGTAGTTGTTATGCTTTTTGCATTATAACCACCTTTCCTCTCCAATTCATTCCCTTCATTGCTCTATCGTTGTATTTCCCTATAACTGCTATTTCTTTAATGCGACTGAAATGTAGCATGATAAACTTCCATGTTCTTTTCTGCTCGTTGAGCAACAATATGTGAGCATAGTTTTCATCTAATCCAAGCATTACGATTATTGTGCCATGCTCAATTTCCACTATGTACAAAAAAGATAAGAATATATACAAAGACATTTTCATTATGATCGCCTCGTCTAATCAAATTAAAGGGTTATGAAAATAGAGTTTGAAGACAGACGTCAAGAACATAAACATCAAAAATAAAGAAGCGTTTCGACCATGAGTATAGAAGACTCTTGTCGAGGTTGTAAACGTCCTCATCAGAGCTTAATGACCTTCTCCCGGCTCTACGACCTAGGGGAAAAAGGAAATAAAGCATTTTTAATATTGCAGTATGCGAAGACTATGAAAATTTTTTGGCACTTTAGCGATGGCGCTGAAAATAGACGAGAGTTTAACAAAATATTCTCAAATCACCATCCTCCCAATCGAGCAAATACCGATTATCGGTAGTTTATGGTGTCTCGCGATAGGCGCCGAGCGCAGAGGTCACATCCTTTGCTCTCTCATTTTTTAATTCCAGGCTCATATCTTTGCTTGCATAGCCGTGTATTCTACCGAATAATTCGGTAGATCACTCCGGAACCTCACGTCTGTTTATGGTGTCTCGCGATAGATGCCATAAACAACAAACGCCGAATGCAAAGGTCACATTCCATGGTTCCGCTGAATTATGGGATCATCGTTTGAGAAAAGCGATTAGATTTTCACTTCTGTAATTCAGTTTTCTGTGGATGAAAACTGAAGAGATGCTTTAAATCACTTCATGTGAATGAGAACTCAGTAAACAATAATTGTTCTTTCGAACGGTTGTTTGGGGCGAAGTCCAGCGCTTCCATTTTGCGCTTTATGATCCCCTCAAGCTGCTTGTGGCCTCTCGCGATGGATCGAAGGAGCAAAGTTCACGCCCTCCTTTGCATGTTTATCCACCAATCACAGTTATCCCGTCTTACTTCCCATAGATTGTTGCGTATACATTATTGAACGCTTATTTTCATTTTCATACTATGCTTCCATTCCATTCGTTGTGTCCGTGTAATGACTTTCGTTGAAGCCGCGAAGCCGCCCCTTGAAATCTGCTTTCAGTCGTTCGTGTGGAATATTAAGCGAAACAGCATAGCTCATGGAGCAGCGAAGCTGCGAATTTGCTTCTGCGAAGCGGCGAAGTCGCCAAATTCGTTTTCTTTGGAATATTCTGCCAAGCTGCTGAATCGTTGTCGCTCTCGATATTCCGCCTGCGTTAAGCGGCAGAGCCGCGAGGATAGCTCTGAAAGTTTCTTACAGATTTTCCTCTAGAATGTTCTGAAGAGCAGCGAAGCTGCAATCGTGGTTCCGCGAAGCGGCCTGAAATCGGTTCCAGATTTCGCCGATGCAGCGAAATTAAAAGTAATTTCACCATGTTGTGGTACTTGCAATATACAATTACCACTCTTAACTACGGGGCCTAAAATTGCGGGGCCGATTTCTCGGTACTCGTTGATCGTAGAGAGTTGAAAACCGTTCCACTGAACTTGCAATAACGAATAGCACCCGAAAATATATCGCATGACCCAAAATGGTGCTCACCCCTTTACCCGAATCGTTCCACCAGAATTCCCAAAATCGCGATTTTTCCGTTTTCGACGACCCCGTATCTCGGCACGGGTTCAAGCTACCACAATGGGACTTCTGATGTTTGATGAGAGCTCGGCAAGCTTGCTGGAATGGAAGTTGAAAATTCCACAATCCTTCAAAATTCATCGAGTTCTGGAATTCGCAAAATCGCGTTTTTTCGATGCCAAGGGGACTCCCTCACGATATTTTCAGAAAAATTTTTTCATTTCGATTTCATTTATTCTTATATGAAATGAAAGATCTTGATGAGTGAATTTCGATGATATGAAAAGTTTTGAAATTTTTTCAAAATTTCAAACACTTGGAAGCCTTTAAAGTTTAAAAAAGTTGAGAATTAAAGAAGCTGTAAGTGAGCTAGAATTGCATCAATTTTTATAGAGTTTAGTTTATTGCATTTAGAATTAAATTCTCTTTCAGATGGTGTAAAATTTTTTTTGAAATTCTCCATACTGAAATTTTTCGAAATTTCATTTTTCAGTATCAACGGATTTCTCTGATTTTTTTTTTTGCAAAATGTGCAGCTGCTCACAGCAATCACTGTTAAATACTAATTAGTAGTATTTTTTCAATTACTTACTTACTTATAGCCCTTCAAAGTTTCAAATCCAAACTTTCTTGTTAGCCATATTTTTTCCAATTTTTTTCTTCTGTGCATCTTAGATAGCACTAACACACACGATTTGAGCAAAAAATTGCTCATTTTTCGGATAGAATATCTTTTTGATTGTTTTAATCTTCTGCTTAGCTCAATCTGATTGACAATAGATGCATACGAAGGGTTACAACGAGAGGGTTCAAGCGACGCTTTCACCTTTTTGAAATTCCCACAATGAGCAGAGAAACAGGAGTGTTTAAATTCTTTAAACTAGTCGCCATTTATTTCGAATTAAGTGTTAGCAAATATTAGCGATCATTAGTTGCTTGCGGTTGTTGCGCATTATTGCATGTTATTGCATATTATTGTGATTATTGTGATTACTGACAATAATATACAATAATATAAGTAATATGCGATAATATCCAACAATATAGAATAATAGGCAATAATATGCAACAATGTGCAACACCACACAATAATATGCAATAGCATGCCATAATATACGACACTATACAATAATATAGAAAAACATCCAATAATATGCGATCATATGCAATAATACTCAGTAACATCGAACAATATAGAATTATGTACAGTAATATGCAACAATTCACAATAATATGCAGTATTGCGCAATAATATACAATGAACTGCAATAACATACAATAATATACAATAAAAATACAAAAATAAATAGAAATACAATAAAAAATAATGTACAATAAAATGAGATAGAGTTAATTATTGTAAAGTATTGCATGTTATCTTATATTATTGTATACTGTTGTCTACCATTGGATGTGCATCACACGCGGACAGGCATAAACAGTTTCAGGTTCTGGCTGCCCTTCCGCCAGTAATAAGCAGTCTTTTTTATTTGTTATATTGTTGAATGTTTCGGATAGCGTTCATTACGATTTCATACAACATGGGGGATCAAACTTTCCGGCTATAGATGAAATCGATCCACTAAGGAAGCCTTCTTGTCGATCTTGTTAGCAACAGTTATTGATCTCTCTCTTGTTGTTTTTCTGTACGCAGATTTAAATATTTTTAACGACCTCTCTTAGCGCTCATTCTAGTGCACCGTTACCAATTGTGCGCAACATGGCAAACAACGAAATTATGTCGATCACATCTTAGCACTATATGTGCATATGGTCAGTCTCACATAACCAACTCTCTATATGCATTCTTATCTATACCACAAATGATCTGTGCGGCGAAGCGCGCCTTTCTTGCAAATTCAGTGATGCACCGTTCGGTGCCAAAATATCAGTCAATTACTACGGACTTATCTACTATAGGGTAATCGACCACCAATATTTGATCAACCATGGTCTTACCTACCACTATATTCGCACATTGTGCTTGCGTTTGATCACTCATTTATCGAGTCCTCTTTAGAACCTTCGGAATGATCCGGCGGCAAGCCGTGCAACCGTCGTAAGGGTGGGCTATATAAAGACAGGCTCACAAGCATATCATTCATTGTTCGGGTTAGCCTCGTTGTTATTAAGATGTATTTTTACTGCACTGTCTTTTCCATTTAGAATATCGTTTTCCCGGCTGTTTTTCTACCTAGAGTTGTTTTTTGTGGACTTTTTCATATTTATATTTGCTTCCGCGGAATTTTTCATATTTATATTTGCTTTCGCGGACTTTTTCATATTTTTATTTGCTTTCGCGGACTTTTTCATATTTATATTTGCTTTCGCGGACTTTTTCATATTTATATTTGCTTTCGCGGAATTTTTCATATTTATATTTGCTTTCGCGGACTTTTTCATATTTGTATTTGCTTTCGCGGACTTTTTCATATTTGTATTTGCTTTCGCGGAATTTTTCATATTTATATTTGCTTTCGCGGAATTTTTCATATTTATATTTGCTTTCGCGGACTTTTTCATATTTATATTTGCTTTCGCGGAATTTTTCATATTTATATTTGCTTTCGCGGACTTTTTCATATTTTTATTTGCTTTCGCGGACTTTTTCATATTTATATTTGCTTTCGCGGACTTTTTCATATTTATATTTGTTTTCGCGGAATTTTTCATATTTATATTTGCTTTCGCGGAATTTTTCATATTTATATTTGCTTTCGCGGACTTTTTCATATTTTTATTTGCTTTCGCGGACTTTTTCATATTTATATTTGCTTTCGCGGACTTTTTCATATTTATATTTGCTTTCGCGGAATTTTTCATATTTATATTTGCTTTCGCGGACTTTTTCATATTTTTATTTGCTTTCGCGGACTTTTTCATATTTATATTTGCTTTCGCGGACTTTTTCATATTTATATTTGTTTTCGCGGAATTTTTCATATTTATATTTGCTTTCGCGGAATTTTTCATATTTATATTTGCTTTCGCGGACTTTTTCATATTTGTATTTGCTTTCGCGGACTTTTTCATATTTGTATTTGCTTTCGCGGAATTTTTCATATTTATATTTGCTTTCGCGGAATTTTTCATATTTATATTTGCTTTCGCGGACTTTTTCATATTTATATTTGTTTTCGCGGACTTTTTCATATTTATATTTGCTTTCGCGGACTTTTTCATATTTATATTTGCTTTCGCGGACTTTTTCATATTTATATTTGCTTTCGCGGAATTTTTCATATTTATATTTGCTTTCGCGGAATTTTTCATATTTATATTTGCTTTCGCGGACTTTTTCATATTTATATTTGCTTTCGCGGACTTTTTCATCTTTATATTTGCTTTCGCGGAATTTTTCATATTTATATTTGCTTTCGCGGAATTTTTCATATTTATATTTGCTTTCGCGGACTTTTTCATCTTTATATTTGCTTTCGCGGACTTTTTCATCTTTATATTTGCTTTCGCGGACTTTTTCATATTTATATTTGCTTTCGCGGACTTTTTCATATTTATATTTGCTTTCGCGGACTTTTTCATATTTATATTTGCTTTCGCGGACTTTTTCATATTTATATTTGCTTTCGCGGAATTTTTCATATTTACATTTGCTTTCGCGGACTTTTTCATATTTATATTTGCTTTCGCGGACTTTTTCATATTTATATTTGCTTTCGCGGAATTTTTCATATTTATATTTGCTTTCGCGGAATTTTTCATATTTATATTTGCTTTCGCGGACTTTTTCATATTTTTATTTGCTTCCGCGGACTTTTTCATATTTTTATTTGCTTCCGCGGACTTTTTCATATTTATATTTGCTTTCGCGGACTTTTTCATATTTGTATTTGCTTTCGCGGACTTTTTCATATTTGTATTTGCTTTCGCGGAATTTTTCATATTTATATTTGCTTTCGCGGAATTTTTCATATTTATATTTGCTTTCGCGGACTTTTTCATATTTATATTTGTTTTCGCGGACTTTTTCATATTTATATTTGCTTTCGCGGACTTTTTCATATTTATATTTGCTTTCGCGGACTTTTTCATATTTATATTTGCTTTCGCGGAATTTTTCATATTTATATTTGCTTTCGCGGAATTTTTCATATTTATATTTGCTTTCGCGGACTTTTTCATATTTATATTTGCTTTCGCGGACTTTTTCATCTTTATATTTGCTTTCGCGGAATTTTTCATCTTTATATTTGCTGTCGCGGACTTTTTCATATTTATATTTGCTTTCGCGGACTTTTTCATATTTATATTTGTTTTCGCGGACATTTTCATATTTATATTTGCTTTCGCGGACTTTTCCATATTTATATTTGCTTTCGCGGTCTTTTTCATATTTATATTTGCTTTCGCGGTCTTTTTCATATTTATATTTGCTTTCGCGGAATTTTTCATCTTTATATTTGCTTTCGCGGACTTTTTCATATTTATATTTGCTTTCGCGGAATTTTTCATATTTATATTTGCTTTCGCGGAATTTTTCATATTTATATTTGCTTTCGCGGACTTTTTCATATTTATATTTGCTTTCGCGGAATTTTTCATATTTATATTTGCTTTCGCGGAATTTTTCATATTTATATTTGCTTTCGCGGACTTTTTCATATTTATATTTGCTTTCGCGGACTTTTTCATATTTATATTTGCTTTCGCGGAATTTTTCATATTTATATTTGCTTTCGCGGACTTTTTCATATTTATATTTGCTTTCGCGGAATTTTTCATATTTATATTTGCTTTCGCGGAATTTTTCATATTTATATTTGCTTTCGCGGAATTTTTCATATTTATATTTGCTTTCGCGGAATTTTTCATATTTATATTTGCTTTCGCGGACTTTTTCATATTTATATTTGCTTTCGCGGAATTTTTCATATTTATATTTGCTTTCGCGGACTTTTTCATATTTATATTTGCTTTCGCGGAATTTTTCATATTTATATTTGCTTTCGCGGAATTTTTCATATTTATAATTGTTTTCGCGGACTTTTTCATATTTATAATTGTTTTCGCGGACTTTTTCATATTTATGTTTGCTTTCGCGGACTTTTTCATATTTATATTTGCTTTCGCGGACTTTTTCATATTTATGTTTGCTTTCGCGGAATTTTTCATATTTATAAGTGTTTTCGCGGACTTGGAAAGGGTTGCAGGAAGGAAAGGAAAGGGTTGCTTCCGTTGTTATGCGGATTGAGAACTCTTTTCGCCGACAGATTCCACAGAAATAGTAAGTGCGTTGCGAGAGGCGTTTTGGTTGAAGTTGAGGATAACAACCTGTGAGGGCGGAAATTGCGATGAAAGAGGAGTAGAGGAAAAAATCGAGTGGACAGTCTTCTTTCTTTCCATCTCACTAGCAGGCCCTTCGGAAAATGAACACCCCATAGGACGTCGGAACAGAGTCTTGGGTCTGCGGGATCACGACGAGCAACAATCCATTGCGGCGGCGACTTAGGGAGGGAAATAAAGCGTTTGCTCCCCCAGGGAGATCAGCATGGAAGATTAAGGACTCCACATTACACTAAGAGTGAAACAGCTATCAAAAATTAGGCAGCAGCGTGATCACTGGTGATTGGTGATTTGAATACGCTAGCTTGAGCGCCTAAGTTGGTATTGGAAGCTTGCCAGCTATCAAATTCCATGTTGCTAACTTTGGCATGTTGCTGATTTATGACGATTGCACACACCTCTTTTCTCTTAGTGAATTTGTTGCGTACATCGATGATGAAAGCCGCCAAGAAATGTGGAGAACTTGGAATCAATATGGCAAGAAGGAAATTCAAACCAAGGTGAAGACCTACCTACCAGTTTTCGGAGTTGGAGGTCTATACAGCCGTTGGCAACGAGAAACTGTTGCTTTTCAAATGAGGTATGCAAATGACAGCATGAATTTTGTGATTCTTTGATGTTGCGCTAGGGATTTCTCGTCGCTTTAGCTTAAACCAAAGCATACAAATTTCCATACAAAAGTACAACTGCGGGAGTCTTTGCGTTGCAATAAAAAGTCAACATTTGCGATTTTTTCCACCATTTGTAGGAAACAACACATATTTTTTAGGGATGTCAGTGGCATTACACAAGCTTGAGGCTGCCAAATCAGACCTGAAAGTGATGCGGGTTTCAGTCGTCTGTTCCAGAGGAATATCTGAAATATTGACGCTACCTTCTAGAATAGGAAGCTCAGTTCCTTTCTTGATCTGCGTTGACGAAGAAAGGGGGCTTGAACAGGTATGGTATTTTGTAGCTCCAAGAGAGCGTCGATTTCGGTTGTATCACATGCCACTGGAAAACGACAGCCTTGGAATGGATAATGAGAATCTACTGACGATAACTTGCACAAGTCAGTGTTGCAGAAGCGCAATTCGCAATGCGAAGTTCGAAATTTCAGCTTCAAAAGTGCTATTTATTTGCTATTCTGAATGAATGATATCGTTCGTATTGGTGAAATGCAGGCTGCTTCTTTCACCACTGATGTACTGTTACTGTAAAACGAGGAATTAAATGTATCGATATGATAATGTGATTGACGAAGGTGATAACTTCGTTGTTTAGACGCTGAAAAGCATTGGGTCAATTTTGGCCGCTGCCCACATTGACTGACCACTTGCTGCTGATTTTTCAGATGGTCAAAAAAGTCATATTTGCGCGCATTCCCTTCCACAACTAGACGATTGAGAAAATGCCAAATTCATTAACAGTGTTCCTTTAAAAGAAATTTCCACTATCCACATTTTGTCAACTCTCGCAAATGATGCGTACCGACTCTCTTCACGATCGAATAAACGCCTTCTTGAACATTTCTGGGAAATTGCATAGAACTCAAGCTTACCTCCTCGCATAAATAAAATCCTGGAAGTGCTATGTGGAACGTTGCGGAGCAGTGGTGGTGGGAGTTGGCGTTGAAAGATACAATCATTTGATTGCTAAGAAATATCCGTGAAGTATACAACACCGGTTCTCGCTTCGCCACTTATCATCGTTTGAACAACATTCCTTGCAAACGTGCTTGCAAGCTTGTCAAATGGGGTTTCTTGCTGGTGTTTTCATCATTAATTGCTTCGATCCTAAACAGTACAAATCCTCCCCCCGCCCCCCCCCGCCCCCCGCGCGCATTTCAGGTTAATACAATTGGTACTGAATGTTTCTTATGTTATTAAATTGGAAAATGTTAGTTGCATATTTGATGCTATAAATTCAGCTTTCGCTATCGAACTGTTCATTCCTGACTGATGTTTGCACTTGCTTGGGAAAATGAATTATGATCGGGCCGATTGGAGTTTCGTATTCATTACGAAAGATGTTTGGTCAGTGTACCCCTCCGCATTAAACTGTTGAATTTTTTTCTAGGTCTGATATTTTGACACTGAAATGTTGGGTTGAGTATTGGGTTGGGTCAGGTCAACATTTCTCATGGTACGTCTTCTGCAGGATAAAATGCAAATGACTCAGACACCTTTATAATCAGCTTTTGCAAAAAAAGCCCAAATAACACTACTGACCTCTTCTTATTTAATCGCGCATTTTGCATTTTCTCTCAGTATCTTATTTTGCAATCACGAAGAGGGTGATAAAAATCCACAGGAAGTCTACAAAATCCCTACCTATTTATCGTTTATGTTTGCATGGAAATTCACATTTTTAGGTAATGAATTTCTGGCGAATTATTATTTCATTTAACAACCCACCTCATACCACGACTGGTTGGCGTCTGATTTCGTCGTGCTTCCCCAACTTCAGTGACTACTGTTTTATTGCCATGAGCCTGTTTCTGCTATAGATGAGTGCGGTCAGGTGGTTTGGTTTTTGAAGTGAAAAGAAATAAGAAAGAACTGACGGGCATAATATCGAAGAGTGGGGGAGCGGGATGAAAAATGAGAGACAATTTTCAAGCTTTGGGAATCGTTTTCTGACGCAATTCAAGCTCTCCATAATTTTTTAGTAACTTTTCAACGCTTCGCAGTGAGAGGATCTTTTCTTTATTTTCCGTCATTTTCTAGATAGATTCAGCAAAACTTCTTATCCCCTCACTCCTTTCTCGCACCCACTCGTTTCACTCACACACTGAAGCCCAGGCATTGGTCCTGGTCATTTTATATCGTCGTGTACATACTGAAGAATGCGCTTTTTCGGTCAAACGTGGAATGAAGCGAGTGCATGCGGGGTGCTACAACTACTGAGAGCAAATAGAGGATTCTTGAAGCGCAAATATTTTCAAAAATCGGAGCGAAATGGGCCGGCATCAGAGACCGGGCAGGTCGTTCAATACAGTTGTAATCCCAAAGAAATGAAAAATGAGAGACGATTCTCTTGGGCCCAATTCACGCGGTAAATTAGTGCAGAACGGTCTCTGCTGCCGATGTATTTAGAGCAAATTGAAGGTTGCATCAAGTGAGCTGTAGTTAATATATTTATTTGCATTAGGCTCTTCATCCCAAACAACTTTATAAATTGCCACAAATTTCAGTAACATTGCTAAATGATGCGTTCAAATTTCAACTGATTAGATCATATTCTCAAATCTTTCACCATGTTTCGTTTCTTTGGATCTTTAACGATGTTAATTCAGTAAACTGCCAAATGCATGCAAATACTTCAGCAACTTAAATCATATGTGACCTTTTCGGAAGCTGATCGATTATCTCAAAAACCCTTAATGATGCTTGCCCAATACCGAACACTATGTTCAGATCTTTCACAACTCTAGCTTCAACAATTTTTGCTTTTAAATTGCCAGACAGGCAGACACAGGCAGACAAACACACACAAACACATATGCACGTTTGCTGTACGAACAAAAAGCTCCTGTGAAGTGGAATATTTGATCTCAGAGTTAATTTCATGTATTGATTATTGCTATGCTTTACTATCGTCAACAGTGGTTTATGAACGTTTGCATACCAATGAGAACAGAAAAACGAAGCAAAAAAAACAAAAAAAAAAAACAATCGCAATTCTTCTTTCTCATGCATGTGCATATCACAATGATAATATAAATGATATATGAGAGTGTCTTTTTTTTTTCTCAAAGAAAAAAGAATTAAGAAATTGTTTTCTACGTTCTATAGCAATTGTTTACCGAAAAAAGTAGTTCCCTATCGTTTATATTAGATGCCAACTTCTCTCGTAGAGGTCAATGATTAATCATTAAACTCCTATTTTTTGGTTATGATGTTTGATGTTCTTAATTGACTCGTCAAATTTAGCAATAAATTTTCGATCAATCTGTGACAGTATAATAGAACAATAGATGATGTAATTGTGGAGATGCGTTCATTCTTTTCGCCGTTGGATTTCTTTCTAAATTTTTCATAGAGTTGCGAGTATTCGTAAATGCATAAAATATTTCCTCGACGTGTTATGTGTGCTTATTTGCTGTTATCCTTTTACATTTATAATTTTCTTGCGCCTCTTTCTTGCCAATTAAAGATATTGCCGAATATTTAGGACGATGAATAGGTTGGACATGAAAAAGCATCGACTCTCAAGTGGCATTTTTTAATGCCACTCGGTGGAGAAATGCCATTGCAAAATGAAACATCTTATCAAATAGTGGGAAAAAGGAAACCAATAATAGCATTGTCTTTCATGTTTGAATCTCAAAGATCACGCTCCTCTTATTGGTGTTTCCTTTTTTTTTTTTCAGCGGGCATTTTGTTTGAACACCGCAATAGAGCGAAACAATATTCTAGGTCATTCTGAAATTGCGGTTGCGTATGACAGTACTCCGAGAATAGAACAACAGCGGATATTGAAAAAAAAATGAATGATAGGTGGCCACTGAAAGAAAGAAAAACTAAAGAACTCGACATTGAATTCTGGAGGATTTATCGGCGACGCACCCATTGAATATGGCATCTGTTTCAGTTGCAAGACAATATTCATAATTCAGCGTGCAACCTTAACCTGTCGCATCGGGCGTATTAAAACTCTTAGAGAGGGTGTTGATAAAGACCAATGTTTTCTCTTGGAAAACGATATGTTTATAATGCGTCATTGGCATAGCGTGTATTGTATTGGGAATCCTGAAACGTTTGCGTAAAGAGGCTGTGAAAAATGAGCACCGAATGCTATAAAGAGACGATGCCTAGAGAGAGACTAAAAATATCGACGTTGTGTCAAATTTTCAAAAATGGATTTTTTTCTGTCATCAAACATTATAACATACCTCTACGAAATATCACGTTAATCTAAAGAAATTGATGGTTAGACGATGTATTGTGTGGAGGAGCATATTGCTTGATAAGATTTGGTTTCTTGAAAGAGCACTTGATAGATGCACATACATAAATGATTTTGGTTCATCAAATTTTTGTGCCTAACGAATTCTTGTACACGTTTCGATAAATGAAAATGCTCTCTATTTCCGCAGTGTTGATTTATGTGCACATAAAACCGTCCATTTTTATGCCCAAAAAAGCTTTTCGTTGGCTTATCGAGGTGGCGTCAATATTTTCTATGAGTCCAGCAATGCTTAACTGATACTACGATAGCCATTTAGCAAAGTTCTAGTTTACATTACACCGATAAAAGTAGCATTTTATTAATTTGCTGTGCGACTAAAGCTTAAAAAGGAAACGCAGTCCTTTGATTGTTCGGTTCCGTTGACTAAAAAGTTATACAACATTCAGCTCTTAAGCAATATGTGTTTTATATTGCGTTTTCTATGTTTTGTTTTATAGCTAAATGGCTTCGATAATGGACATAATATTCCTTCTTATATTATTGACAATTCAAGAGAGGATTACCGTTCAAGATTTCCATTAAATTTCAAAATTGCTCATTCAAATGCGTTTTATGCGTTGGGTGATGAGTATAAAAATAGATGCAATTGTGAGGGCTTTCGGGCGATTCACAACGAGCATCGTTTGCGTCTGATGTGCGTGGATGTGCTTCTTTAGTTCAGCCGCACTACTAATTGGCGTAAGCGAATCAATTGGCTATCTTGCAACAAACAGTCCCCCTATTACTTGCTTCAATACACCAACATTTCCGCGCTGTTTCCTAAGCAAGTATTTCATTTATTCGTTCTTCCTTTGTTTGTCCTTGCTCTCTCTGTCCATATATATTAGTTTAAAAGGTGTGTAAATTTGCGTAAATTTCATAGTATCCTTAAATGTCTATGATTTCATTCGAATCTGATTGATCGACGTTAAGTTATACGATAGCAAAGCGCTCAACTTGTTGTTCCTTCGCATGTTAGAGACAGCGAAGTAGGCTCAGTTGTTGTCAATATTGAACCGCCCACCGCACAAGTTCGTTATCAGAGGTTTCAACCGTTCAGGGATTTCATCTCTAGCACATCTATGTGCTTCACTCAATCCATCAAAATTCTTCAAAGTCTTTCGCATTATGGGCATGCTTCGTTATAGCTGAGCCCACGTTTATTGTGACTGCTTACCGATCCCTTTATAAAAACTCTAGCATGCTCAAATAGCGCTTTCACAAACATTGTCGTCGTTTGCATTTCGTTGGTATTGACAGATGCTCGTCGTCTGTGGATAGCCAATCATTCTTCTCGTTTATTGGTCAAATGCTGACAACATTCGCTGTTCTTATTTCAGTGTTTGCTTCAAGCGTCTCCCTTCTTCGTATGTGTAAAATGAAAGAGATTTCAAACACGAACGGATATGAAATTTGAGGGTAAATGCCTGAAACTTGGTATAGGTAGGCCTTTAATGCGCGCATCGTTATGTTTTTCAATTTGAAAGCCAGAAAATGGAAAGAAAATTCGTTGAAAGCACTTTTTAGTCTTCTCTTGCGGCGTCATTTCAAACAGAATAGTAGCTCTAGGTCCACTGCCTTAAAGTTGAGATGTCTGAAGCAAAATGCCACAAAAACCTAATAAATATTTCATTTTAAAATGATAGATGGACTTCTGGCCAAATTAATATGCTATGAAGCCGCCGATATCGCTACTATTCGAGAAACAAAAACGCATTCAATAACAAATCTCTTAAAATCTCATTGATGAAATTTCTCAAAATTTCATTAAAAAACATTCGTAAAACATCAGCTGCATATTCTGCTGTGTATCCATGAGCATGTGATCCTCTCAGTGGACATTCTCAGCCACAATGTTTACCGATTTTGCTGTTTGATAGTAACCATATGAAATACATTACACACCAATAGAAGATCCTTTTCGACGTTTTAACAAACAAAAAGGCTCAATTGACCATACTAACATAAAATATGTCAGTGATTTCATATGAGTATTAGCTCAATTTATTGCCCACTATTGCGTTCTCAGAGAATGCTATCAAGGAATAGGAATCAGTTGTGAGACTTTTAAGCCGTAAATCATCAAATTCAACGATGCCAGAATTCAAAAACGATGTCAGCTATTTATCGTTTCGATAAAAAGCTGACAAAATTCATTCCTCATTTCCATCAAGATTTAAATGTGGAATTTATCACATAAAAGAGGAATGAAAAAATCCATGAAGCATTATCGCGTCTGCGATAAAAACGGCTAAAAATGACATAGGCAATAGGGAATTGTGTACTCTTTATTGAATCAATCATAGATTTTACTGCTGCAAACGAAAAGAAAATTAGTGACCACCCGTTTGATGTGACAAAATGTCAAATCCGACATTGTGAATTATTAATACGACGAGGAGCAAACTGCATGGATGGACAAAACGCTACCAGTGGCCTAAAATTCGACCTGCCGACCTTGTTCGTACGACCAACTTCGGTAGCCACAATGGCTAAACCCGAAGACGATTGGTGATTCAAAAATCAACCGGTCGGTGGTGTGGTCCTCAGCCATTTGGTCGGCTCAAAGGTCGCCAATATCGTTTAGCTTGCCCTTCGTTTGCACGCGGCCATTTTCGCACTTCTGGCGCTCGGACTCTTGCCATTTGCATTTCGGTCATTTGCACCCTAGCCACTTGCAACCTTTTCCCTCATTAGTTTAGCAGAAAGTCTCAAGCAAAAATTGCCGTTACATTTACACCGCGGAAGTTTGCACCGCTGACAAATGTTTGCCCAGCTGACAAATGTCACCTTCCGCAAAAAGTTCTACTAAATTTCCTGAAAGGTTCAGCTATGATAAAAAAAAATTAATTTCAAATTCATCGTGCACGAAACATTTTGATCCTCATCTTGCTCGCTAACACCGTCTTCACTGCAAGATGTTCTGCTTTCTCTAGACGGTCATTTTTATCTGAGAGCACATAATACTTCTAAGACTCTCTTGATCGTTTGAAAACTCTTTCTTTTTTTTAAGCATAATAAGCTTACGTGAAACAAATTTTTCTTAATAACCTTTATTGTTCGATTGAACGAACGTTTGCGACTATTGCATTTGAATTTGATGATAAAACGGGTAACTTTTTCTGTATTTTTTTTTTTGATGCCAAACAGCGGTTTCACAATGTGGCCATCAGTTTTTACAAGTAGAAGCTGAAACTTTCAAAAGTTCAGGTATTTTTGGTCAATGTGCAAATTTGACTCGGAAAAATGTCCAAATGGATGAAGGAAAGGAAAAAGTTGCTACCTTCTTGATATTATCGAACGTGAAACACGAAAATATTGATTATCAACTTATGTTCTCATAACTCTAAGCTATTTATTTGCAGAAAAAATGCTGCTGCTTTTGTCGCGCAGATAATTACCTCAATAAGTGAAGATTAAATCGAAAAAAAAGGAAACGAGAAGCTCTGTACCCTCCCTATACATAAGATTGATCGAACTGTTGTACTCAGTTATTTGAGCAATTTATCACTTGCCGCATTACTTCATCGTTTTGCTAGCAATCGGCTCCGCTGTTAAAGTCAATAGGCACTGATGAGCCTAGGACGTTCGAGTGGAGCAGAATAGGAAGAGGGAGAGGGATTACTATCTTTCAAGACGTACTGAAGTGATAAGGTGCTAGAAAATTTTCAGTTTTGAGAAAAATGGAAAATATGCTGACAATGTCAGATTTCACCAGATGCGAGTTTTTTTGCGTCCTTATGGCTTAAAGATAACTTTCTGAATCGAACTACCATTGGATGTTTCGCTTTCAGTCAGATCCAGGGGAGAGAGGGTAGGGCGTTCCAACCATAAGAAGTGAATCTTTCCTTCTCCACCCTTCAGTATGGTAATAACGGCACAGGTAGTTCACTCTTCCCTCCCCCTACCAAAATAGTGCTTTTCGATAATTTCGAATATTTCCGTACTAGATAATGCCATGAATGAGTGAATAAATTTGCATCAGTTATATATCAGAACAACCTGCACATATAAACACACAAAATAAAAAGTGATAAACATTTGCCCAAACATATTCAATAATCATTTAGTGCAAAAAAAAAATAAAAACCCTAACATTTTAGCACAAAAATTGCACAACCACAAAATATTATGCAATGACGAAAGAACTATTGTACTTAGCGATGACATAAAACGCTGAAAGAATAGATATATGCAAATTTATCGATGATGAAATGATGCACCTGGAATCGAGAAACAGCGTTACGATGTACTCATCTTCAATTTTTCATATATCTTCTATGAAAATTCCTGAGAAGGTTGAAATACTCTCTTTTTAAGTTCTGCGGAAATTATTATTTTTGACAATATTTACTTATTGTTCATTAACTATTTATTGATAAGCAAGTCCACTGTAGTATCTTCAGCTTGTGCTAACTAGTAGGCCATGTTATGTCTCTTAAAGTAAAACTATCTACAACGACTCTCATTTTAAAATTATTGGCATAAAACGCGCTTTTTTTGTAAATCCTCTTTCTATAAGCGATCGAAGTGGTTACATGTGCCACTTCTTGTACTGTTTGTAATGTCCATTACTACCTCTATTTCGCACTGAAAGGAAGTAAAACTGACCAAAAATAAGGATGTTATTGCGCACTACTCGGAAGCAAAATGGAAGCTTATGTTATATGAGTCTTATTCGTTTACAAAAGCATCTCACTATTGCACACTCATATGTCGCAATCTCATATCGTTAAACTGCTTCATCACATGTTCTTCATTCCACAATACCATCTCCTCCCACTTTGGACAAAAAATCCCATTCCCTGGTCAACTCTTCATTATCTTTTGCTCGTTCCGTTCCAGAACCCATCAGAAATTTTGAAGAACTATTTTAAAGTGAACCCCCTTACTCATTACTAGCCAGTTTTCCAGAAATGGTTTGATCAACGTGATGTATGTCAGCTTTAGAAAAAAAAATTGTCGTTTGTATTATTTGGGTGGTTTCTTACCGTGCCGACGCTTTTTGCCAACATCACGAAGACGAACACTATGAGTAGAAAAAAAAGAGTGAATCATAAAGCATATAACGACTGTGCTTTCTAAGAACGGAAAATAAAAACTGAAAAGCTAATATATTCAAAGTCGCAAACTCATTCACATTGGGCACTTTTCACTGAATTTAGCTTTCAAACGCTAAATGGAACATATCAGGCATCATTCAAATGTCACAACATGATATTTTTTTTTAAAGATAAAACAAAAACGCGAAATCTAAAACATCTTGGCTGTAGCAGCTGTTAACATTAGATGGGTTATGAATACCGTTATATTTCGATTATGATTGTAAAAGTATAGCTAGTTCATTGTTTTTGCTAACTGCCAGAAGGATTGGGATAGGCGTTGTAAAGAAGTATTTACATTTAATACGATGGATAAGAATAGTAAATAAGGATGAGAAAAGGTACTTTTCACTATTTCTTCAGTAGTAATTACATCAGAAAAGGCAAAAAAAAAAACAGCCATGAATAATTACAATCGAATGATGAGACAAGCGTTCAATTGTAGCTGTAGTCGCGAGATCGCACATTGTGAAGTTTTGGCTCAGAGAAATCTCTTAACTTCACAAAAAGACATGTGGCAAAACTTGTTCCTACCAGCTGAAAAAAAAAAAAATCCATTTTTTAAGTCTCGCTGAATCCTTAAGTTGATGTAAACATAGACTCTCACTTTTAATTCTCCTCTCCCGCCACTCTGAACGCTGGCACAAAAGTCATACACCAAAGTGCTAAATTTTACTTAACAATACTATAAGCTCCAGTTTAACGTCGCCTAAGTAATATCAAAACAATGCATTTCAGCATTTAAGTAAGCGCCCGAATGGCAAGAATTATATATATCTAAAAATATAATCGCTATGAGGAAATGCAATCTTAGGTTTTCAAAGGACTAAAATGAGTTTTTAAGTTGGGTAGGTAGACCTGTGTTACCATAGAATGAAAACAACCACCAGATCGACGCATCGCTCAGCATCTATACACTTTGCTATTATAAAACCATGAAACAACCACACATATCGCAGACTGTCAAAGAATATACCTGGGTAATCGCGATTGCGAATGCCGATCCACTAATGATTACCAACTGTTCCTTCATAAAAGTCGAAAGATATCTTAGGCAGCCCTGGAAATAAACGTCCTTTCGTTTTATGTAATTAACAATGAAGAATTTCTTTTATATGAGTCAATATTTCAATTGAAAACATCGCTATCCGACCAGCATATAGAGAAGTCAAGACATAAGCAAATAGATATAGATATAAGATATAGATATAAGCACACATATAAACCACCCCCATTAGATGTCATCCAAATAAAACAATTCATGATATAAGAATTAGATATTCATTATTATTATCTACAATTTTCACATAGTACGATGATTTGTTTCGAGCAATTTTTGGAGTTTTTTTTTTTTGCCTATTCTTTGCAATAGAACAAACAATATTAATGAACGCTCATAGAAGCGATTATTCAAATGATGTCGCAAAATACTTTTTGAAGAATCATTCCTTAGCAATGAATTGACTGAATCGAATAAACGATATTTTTTACTGCTTTGATGAATTTTAGTGAAAACTTGTTATGTCGTTTGGAATATTTGGAGAAAACTTGAAACAAGAAAAACTTTGTAATTACCCTTTGTGTACTTCATCGATTTATCGTATTAAACGGAATGGGTTGATAAATAGAACAATTCTCCAGAAGAATGTCTATTTTTAGGGATCACTTTTTGGCGTGACTCTTAAATAAAGCATTTAGAATATGTTTTTTAAAACGTTTAGGAATTTCGCGCAGTAAGCTCATGGTATCATTTGAAATGTTCACGCACTTCCGAGAAAATTCATCCCATTGTGTAAATTACTCACCTAATTTCCGTAAAAACCCATCGTACCTTTTCAACAGTTAAAGATTTTTTTGAAAATTCATCAACTCTCGTCGTAAAAAAATTCACCAAATCCGGCATCAACGGATTATAGACTTCTTTCATCTATGATTGAGTGCGTAAAACTGCAGCAAATTTTTATGGTAGACATTTGAATGAACGACGATATAACGTAGCTTCATAATATTCTATTGTAGCGTAGAACATTTGACAACGCTGAGTGGTGATTTAATTGATTGTGCTCAACAGAGATCATATTACACATGTCATATATTGTTTCATATTCACTTCACTGCTGACATAAATATCATATTTATATGCGTAATCATCGATGATAATACCTTTTTTAAAAACAAACGAACAACACCTTTTGAGTGAACAATTATTCACCTGACAATAACTTCAAAACTCAATTAAATATTTTCATGTTCAACGAGTTCAGTTGGCTGAAAATGAAGTATGAGTGTGCTGCTTACATCGTAGTAAATATTGGATGGATGATCTCGACGTCCACATTCATTTGTGAGTGTCCGACAGCAAAAATCTGGCACCGCCAAATCGAAACCTCGACTCTCCGAAAGTGCCGCAGTGTTCACATTTTGCCACCAAACAGAATTACGCCAATCTTCAAAAGAAAGTGCACCACAGCATTTTCCCTGAAACTCGAACGGATTTTTTATGGGGATAGGCTGCGAATATGGGAGGTTAAAGAGAAGTCTCAGGAATTTCCATAAATCTTGAATGTTGGGTCATCGAAACACTTGTAAGCACCAGTGAGTTTTTGAAGACGTCAAGAACCGTTAGTCATGACAATAAAAGAGTAAACAATGAGTGTAAAACGTCGTCAGAATACATGTTCTGTGTCGTTTTTATGAGATGCCTCAAAATGTACGATTATTGATGCCTTTTTAGTATTCTTTTTTTTTATTTTGATAGTCCGCGTTCCCATTGTCTCAGGAATCCTAGAAGTGCTTCCGGAAGGTCTGGGCGACTTGGAGGCTCATCGTATCCAAAAATGAGATCTTTCAAAAGTTTCGAGAAACCCGAGGTTTATTATGCGCCCACTATGGGCAATGCATCTGCGATTATGCAGACGACAATAAGATATTTGATTTGGCAACTAGCGTGCTTAGTGTTCATATTCCTCGTAGGAACAATATAAGGAATCGCTAATATCGATAAGTACAATAGGCACAATAGGTACTCATAGGCACAATGATCGGAGAACAGAACTGGAAACTTTGCAAATGTATATGTCTTAAGTTCTGTTTGAATTATTACTAATGAGGAGCCATCCGGTTTTTCAACGTGAAAAAGATGCATGGGCATTTGCAATCAACAAACAGTAAAAATTTCAACTTTAAAAAAATGACCTTCCTTTGAACATTTTATTTTCAATTTTTCGAAACAGTTTTGTATGGGCGCATTAAAGTTGTTAGAAATGAAAATCTCATGATGGAGATATTTGTAAGCATCAATGTGGCTGACTAAAGCAAGGCTAACGAGAAGCTACCGAATGACAATAGTAAACTTGTTGACCTTAGATCAAGTGGCCGGATCATATGTCACCTGCCATAAATTCATTCATGCACGCGTCATCTCGAGTGCACCTACTTTATAGTGATGATCGCAAGCAAGCTTACTAGTCGGGTTGCTCAACACACTTTTCCAAAATGCTTTTTACGTATAATTTGTCTATTTGAAAGTATACGCCTACAGCCGTTTAAGACCCGTTGACTCAACGGAGCAACCCTTCTTCGAGGGCTTGTTTTGTTTGAAAGGTTTCAACCAACCGAAGGACCATCGGAGATGGCGAATAAATTTTTACTGCAAGTTACGGTCTTATGATAGCCCCCCCAGCAATACAAATGCAGTTGGACCTTATGATAACAAAAAGATGCAATGCACTTATTTAGCCGATTGATATCTACCTTCGTGGCTACATATACTCAAAGTCAACACTAAAGTCTTCTCATGCAAATCTTTCGTTTGCAGCGGTAACAAATCTCCTTGTTGTGGAGGTATCTAGAACCACATCCTGCAAAGTGCTGCCAGTTTCATAGGCCAAACTTTTAAAGTTTTGCCAGCAATTTTATTTATCATAAACGCGGAAAAGACATGAATAGGCGAGGAATTTTATAGGCATTCAGTTTCTTGGTGTTCAAGAAACGCAGCCTCTCAGCAGAAACCATGCTACCTAGCAAAATGAGAACAAAAATTTCCTACGTATTAAGCTGAATAAAAATTTTTGCAAATGATCTGCAAGTCTTCCAAGACACAACACTCTCCACTGGAAACCTTCCAACAAGTTGATGAAGGAGAGCGCAAGCGATGGCGCATGCAGCCGGGCAGCAAATGACAAGTTGCCTAGAGCTGAGGTGTCGGGAACACGGATGGACTGACGCGTTCATGTTCAACCCTACAACGTGTCATTTACCTAGTCATACCCACAACTTTTCGGCTTGGTGATGAACTAGCCTTCTGCTCAAACCACCGTCAAATCAACCCATATAGCTGTGGAATTTCCGATGTTCCCGAGCGAACTATGCGCATTACACGTATAAATCTTCTGAAAGCAAAAAGCCCAACCTATCAAAGGTATCTTCAATGAGTAGCAGTTGGAAAGGTCACCTCAATAAATAAACCTGCCTTATAACTGAAATTTACGGCCAACCTCTATGTGTAATGCTTTGAGTGCCTTGCTGATTTCGACGTCCACCGAATGGTCTCTTATAAGATTGGTGATAAGTGAAGAGCTTAGCTCGGCGCCAATTTGCTCGCAATAGGAGTAGGCAAAAACACACAGTACACCTTCCATAATCAGGGCCAACAATAGCAGCAATGTATACTGAATTTCAAACTTTACTGGAGCCTGTTTACAAAGAAATAAAGAAACTGAATAAAAGGTCAGTTATCAACTCAAAAAAGAAATTTCCAAAAATTTCTCTCATTTGAAATTTCCATTCAAATAACTTCCAGTATCGCTAAAAAGTGAAGTTTCTATGATGAATATAAACACATTTCACTACAGTTGAAATATAAAAAAATTTTCGAAATACGAAGTGGTTTCGAAATGTTTTGAAAAATACTCTGTTTGCAACATCTTTATGCAGATAGGTGACATCATTTTCATTGACCTCAAAAGATATCAAAGAAGAAGATTCATTAATCCCTCAGATATTTTAGTATTCTGTACCAAACGCATTCCTACCTCATATAGTAACGCCGTGAACTTGTTCTATGAGCAGAGCCTAAAGGAAATCGGTGTCAGTTTTCAGCGCTCAACTTGAAAAAAATAAATAATGAATTCCTTAGTTATGAAATATTGGATTTTCGTTTATCGCTGAGCTTTACTCATCAACACTGAATATGCGGTGGAGGTTGAAATTCTCTGCTTATATTCTACCTACGTGAGAAATAAACCGCATACTATACCTCACCTTTTGCGCTCTACATTAATACTTCTTTTATTTTCATGTTAGTGTCACCTCTTCAATATTCATTTATGTAACTAAGGGCAACAAATAATTTTCATCACAGAAAAAAAAACGCTCACCACTAGAACGAACATAGTTCTATCGTTGGCAACATAGATGCATCCAAACGTTGCAACTGCTATTATTAAGAAACCAATGGAAATCGCTAAATAAGTCGTCACTTTATAATTATTACTCGTCAATAATGCAATATAGTCCCATCTATAGAACACTGTCCATACGCCAATCCCAATTAAAGTCAATCCGGATATCTGAATAAAATCACGAATAAAATTGAAATCGGCTACCATTATTGGTATAAGACCAATTCGAAAGAATATTGAAATTTTAAGATTGAAATTACGACGGATTATTGATTGACTGACTAATTGATCGATTGAATTGATTGATCGATTGAATTCCCAATCGATAATAACATAAGCACATCAACATTATATAAAATAAACGAAAAGACAACCAACGTTCATTGAATAGAAACGATGACGTTCAAAATTTTCATTAGAAAGAAGAACATAAAATAAAATGCAAAAAAAAGATGATACTTTGTCCTCGAATGTTTGCATTTTTTCCACTGAATAAACATTATCTATTAATTGCTTATCTAATCGTTAAATTCTATCAGTCGTTCTGTTTTTTTCTTTGAGAACTTTCCGATTGCCTAAAATCTTTTATAATATTTCTCATATTTTTCCCCACTTTTAAATATCCTTTCGTCAACAAACTATGTGAAGTTCACAAACATAAAAGTCGGAAAAAAAAAGGAAAAAACTTACATAGAATAAAAAGTTGAAAAAATAAATGATTATTTTGAGTAAGCGAAGTCCACAGCAACTATCATCGTCGATATCTGGTCGTCTGTTTCGTGACATTCTGAAAAGCAAAAAAAAAAAAGAAAGAAAAAAAGAAGAGAATCCAACAAAACAATTCAACTCAAAACAAGTCATATAAAGCGTGACGCACGTATTTGCATACCACGTGATGAAATTAACATTCACCTAATTCGTCACTATATAGATGTGAAATTGTGAACTGGAATTATTTAAACATTAAAATTAATTAAAATTAAAACACGAGTGTCATTACTAGAATTAATTAATGAATACAACTTAAAAAAAAATGAAAGTATTTGCTTGTGTGTTGCAATATTGCATGTAAAATTTTACAATATTGCAAAAACATTGACATCAATGATCTGCTCTTGTAAAGCTAATACTGCCTATAGTTCACTCGCTTATATCGAAAAAAAAAAAACTACACCAAAAAATTTCGATTCAAAAATATTCTATTAAAAAAGGATGAAAGGGAGAATTTCATTCATTTTCAACATTAAAGACACCAACGCATTGCATTATGTCATGAGCAACAATGCTGAATAGACGCTTCACAGCAGACCTAAATTTATACAAATTTTTATTTGTGTTATTTGTTTCTAACTTACTGAGAAGATGGATATTGCTTATTTATGCAAGGAAAAAAAATTTTTTTTTTTTAATTAGAGAAAGTTTCGTGACGTTATCTTCTAAGTATAATGACGTCCACTATTTGTTACATTTCTCCACCAACTCCCTCTCCCACCTCCCCCCCCCCCCCCATCCCTCCCCTTTTAGAACAATTTTTTGAACTGACGAGGCAGAGAGAACTCATCAAATTATTTCGTCTCTCAAAAAGGATTAAATTTTTCGATAATGCCACATAAGTAGATTTACTTATATTGCTAGAAATTCAAATGACAATAACCTAATTCATTATAAAACAACAATTACTAAAGCGATTTGTGCTAATGACGAATGAAAATTTTAATTACTTTTTTTCATTCGAAAAAAAGTTATTTTTGAATATATTTGTATACCTTTTTTGTTGTAAAAAATTACAGTTTCTTTATATAATATGGCGGCTATTCTCCGAATAACTTTTTCACAGCAACATATTTTGTTGTGCTAAACGATAGAATAAATAAATGAAGCAAAATTAATGAACCATTTTTCACTTTATAACAACAACATAAACATAAAACTGCACAAGCAGCATTGCAAACGAATTCACCAACTATAGTTGCCATTTGTGTCGAGCAGAGTGGCTGATATATAGATAGAATTTGAACTGCAAAGATGAATTGTGTGGAAAAGGTGATAAAATGCATCAAAAAAATGAAAAATTTCGTTCGAAACAAAAAAAAAACTTAACAATATTAATTGAAAACGCCATCTGAATATGATTGTACGAGTGGGTACCTTGAAGTTCATGAGAATGTGCGCATTATTATGCGGCCGAAAGAAGGACCGTAAACTTATTTTTATCGAAGTTCAGCTCCTCCTTCTCTCCTAAAATTTTCTCGTTACCCTATTAGAAAAGCATTTGCCAATTTAATCGTGAACATCGCAGCAGCAATAGGTGTATAATGTAAAGGTGATGGTGCTGAAACGAAGAAAAAAACTATTCGCAATGCGCAGTAAGTATTCTTGTTTTTTGCCCATTATCAATTTTTTTTTTGTGTGGTAGACAATCATGTTTCTGTTGTTCATCAATTCAACGCAACAACAATAGTTTTCCTCGTTGCAAAATGAATGAAATAAAGTAGCATTTATGGAAATTTTTGAGTTTTTTGTGGCAATTTTTATCATCTATTAGATAAATTCCTCAGTGAAAATATTTTAGAAGAAAACATTTCTGTTAGTAGTTTGTATATACCGATAAGTAACAATAGCTGTATTATTTCAATCATATTTCTTAAATGGAAATTACTAGTGAAAATGGAATAAATATGACATTATTTGAGCATGAAAAAACTTTAACTGAAAGTTTTTAAACGAAACATTAAAGGAAAGGTTAAAATATTTTAGAAATAAGCTATAGTGGTTATAAGGAGTAAATAGTTGAAACAATTAATGAACTTATGGGAATTTTGAAAAATATTCCACAACAATATTCACAACAACGTTCATTTGCATAAAATTAATAAATCAAGGTGTGTCTTTTTTAAGTATAGAAATATCGTCAACAATCAATCCGCCTCAATGGCTATAAACCGATAAGGAGTTATAGAGTGGAAGTCGATACGAAAGAAAGAACTCCGGAATCTCTATAATTTAGAATTTTTTCCTTTGAACAAAAGAAAGAAAAAAAAAAAGAAAAAGAAAACGTAAACGTAGTATTGCTGAGAAAAAGACTGCGCATGTAGCACTTTTATTTGATGTTTTCAATTATAAGAGATGATATGAAATTTATGCAATACAATGAAAGATAACGAATGAAAAATGTTGTGGAAAAGCAAAAAAACTACTGTGTAAGACTTTGAGTTCAGCAGCCAACAATTATAACGTCAAATTCCCCAACAACGAAGGACTAAATCTAAAGAGCAAAAGTGAATATAAGGTTTTGGGAGGGGGGGGAAGGTGGGGGGATAGTGAACCCGAAGCGGAGAGGCACGTCGTGCTAAACTTCCGACGAGGTGGGCAACTGAGATCAAGGGGAATTGCACTGAGTGATCTTCATTCGTGCGTTTATAATAGAAGGATTATTCGTTTTCTTTGAATCATCCAACTTGCCTCTAAAGCACTTCAAGTTTCCGGATAGCTTGAAAAACTCAACGCAACTATTCACTATGATGCTTATCGATCAAAGTAATCTATTTTGATGAAGTTTTTCGATGCAAAAAAAATCACATCAAATAACGACCTCATCTTTCGAATAAACAGCATATGAAAGTTGGATGAAAATAAGCATTGCGATAAGCAAATACGAAACAAATAATCTTTCAAAAACTGATGTGTATTATCGATAGGAATGCATCATAAAAGAACGAGTTTTAAAATTCAGCGGAAATGAGAAACTATAGTGGAACCAGAAGGCGAGAAGAGACGTTTGCGCCTGAAGGCAGTCACCATCTAGCTGTTATAAAAATAGGCTCATATGAGGAATCATACAATTAAATTCTTAGGTGTGCGAATAAAAACTTGAAATAGGTCTATTTGCTTCGTCTACTGTTAAATTTTGTTCACTTCGATATTAATAAACACCACTGCGTTTTCGTCAGTGTTCTTCTTTTTGTTGCAGAGATGTGTTGGTATGAATTACACAAATCCATCTTCCCCCTTGCCTCAAATTTATGGAAAATTTTTGCATACAAGTATTTTTATTAAAATGTGAGCATTCGCATTTTATCAACGTCTATCTACTTTTATATTTCAGTTAGACCCTCTTCAATTTTTGAATCGACGAATCCACCTTTCAAGCGCTTTGAAAACATCCACATGAAAAAAGATGCCCATGAAAAACGCCAATTAGAGGGTTGCAAATCATTTTTCTCCACTTTTTTCAAGTTCCTGATTTTTGTATCGAGCTAAAAAAACTTCTACCTCGTTTCGTGAACTCGCAATTCTTTTCACTTCTTTTTTTCGCTCTCAATTGCGTAGCACTTCCCAGAAACTCGAAAACATGCGGAACCCCCTCAATTAGATTGATGGCGGATATGACGAGAAGCATTCTCATTTCATCGTTAAAAGAATCAATTACGCGATGAATTGTTATTCATCACTTTCTTTTACTGTATATGCCGTAGTATCTACTGTATAACCTCAACTAGAAAGTCCACGAATAGCACAGTTTTCCTCGCAAAGAAAGCGCACAATTCTCTTGGGAGTCATTTATTCGATGGCTCTTAATACGCCTTCCTTAAATAATTTTCTCATTCACTTCATAAACGCATTTTAAAAACTACGTTTTAAACACATGTAACCTATTAATAATGTTGACAGCAGAGTGCAATTTTTTTTTGTGGAAAAGTGACCGATAAGCAATCTATGTTTATTACGATAGTCATCAATCACATTTTTATATTGCCAACAATTTTGGAATGCACATAAAAAGTCAAAAATTAAAATTCATGCTGAAATTAGATTTTCAAAGCAAAATTGAAAATATTCATTGAATTTGAGGTTGTTTTTTTTTCAAATCATTCTTTCTCATGCATATGAAGCATTGTTTAGAAAAAGAGGAAAAGATAAACTAAACAAAAGTAAGAGTTTTAAAAAAATCAAAGTGCTTAATAATTGTGGTACTTTCATGTACTAAGAATTCAATCACAAAATAAATAGAAAGATTTGTGCACATAAAACGATTGATGCATATAAACAATGCAAAGTGAATGATCAACAGCACAGATAAGAGTAAACGATATGCCGAATGGAAACGATGCACCGCAAAGGATACACAACCGTTGCAAATTCGGAGAGAAATTCAGCTTTTTGGGGAATTTTTGAAGAAAGTTTGTACCGCCTTTTATTCAGTTTTATACATTTAAAGAAATCCTTGGAATCCTTATAATGCTTTATATGGACATTGTAAACTTACAATTTCATTTTTTTTTTAAACGACCTCTTCAAAAATTAGCCAACTTTCATTGTTCGATCGTTTAGCGGGGCCAAGCATTAGGAAACAATCAAATATTTCGATCCGTTGAAGCTCGTTTAGAAAATCTGCATTGTCTGGCCTCTCTCTGTGAACATCGACCTCCGTAACTCCCTCCTCCGATCTCCACGGTGGGAAGGAAGATTTCTGGATTCCCAAAGCAAAACAAACTTGACGAAAGTTCGTGACAATCGGTCAGATATCATAAAGAGTTCGCAATTTTATTAGGGCTTTCTTCGTCTTATGGATGATGTTCTTTATAAAGAGAGGCTGAATAACTCAAAATCCGCAAGCAGAGGCCAAGAAAATTAAAATGCTCGATGGTTCAATCATGTCAAGATGTTAAAGATTGGGGATCGAATGACAAAACTGTCCATTTGAATGTAAAAGCTATATAAAAATGATTGAAACCGGTGATGAGATCCGCTGACTTCAACGGCTCAGTCCATGGTATATATATATATATATATATATATATATATATATATATATATATATATATATATATATATATATATATATATATATATATATATATATATATATATATATATATATATATATATATATATATATATATGATAAAATGATTGGTAATAGTGATTGGTAAAAATGATTGGTAATGATTGGTAAAAAAAAATAAATGATAAAACAGATAAAAAAAAATTGGTAATGATAAATGAACGAAAAGTTATTATCATTCAACCAGAAACGTACAAGTAGTCGAAACGTTATGACGAATCGTACCGGAATGGGAGATAGAATCGGTACGAATCGAGAGTTGCCGATGCGGTGGGCGATAACAAAGCCACATATGCACTCCAAACTGACATTATTATGAATGAGATGGTATAATGGTGCGCACACCTCACTGGCATCAAATTCCTCGCACATATGGTCATATAACTATCGACAGCAATATTAAGAGATGGTATGATGATGCGTATACATCATGAAACAATATGACAGACACCCACATTTTCCGATGCGTAAAGAAATCAAAAGAATAAGATGATCGTGATGAGATCTAAGCAAAGAATGGCTGCATTTTTTTTGAGAAATTGAAATAGTGAAGCAATTTTGCGATTCGTAGTAAGTTATAAATTGAAATGCGTTTTGTACCTTAAAAAGTTTTTAGACTTATATCTTTTCAACATTAATTAAATCTATTTTCACTATCAACTATTATAATATGCTCCATCCACACACACACAGTAGTTTTTCTTCAATACTTCAAATGGTAATGCGCAATTGTTTGATAAAATGTTTAACAAATTTCAAATTGTGACTTCAATCAATTTTCACGCAGAATTGGAGACTTTCAGACACGGACAAAGAGCGAGAATCTGATTTGCCTTCAGGCAGTTTTTTGAAAATGAATTAGTAGAAAAATGGTATTATTCAATATTTTAAAACTACATTTATTGCTAGCAATAAAGCCTCGAAAAGTTTTTTTTTTTTTGCTGCGAATATGCTGTCAAAGATCTGATAATAAAGTATGAATGAAAACTGCATGAAATCGTTGATTTTCGTTGTGTTGATTTAATGCAGTTCGTGAAAAAAAAGGAATAAATTGATAGCAAGCAGTATGCCAGCATAAGATACGATGACAGTCCAGGCAATTATCACAGGTAAGTAAATTTCAACTCAGGTAAACTCAAATAGGAGCATTTTGAGCAGACACAATAAATGGCACGCATTCATTCGTACGACACCATAATCGATTGAATAGACAAGATGCTTCGTCCGTAAGACATACTCGGCATCAATGAGAGAAACATCAGCACAACGACAACAAACGAGAGATGTGTGCCCGCTATCGATTTTTCGTCTTTTCACTGACCCTTCCATGAGACATGTTGACGACCATTTATTAGATGCAAAAAGTGGCCACTCCACTTTACAGTGATCACTACAACAGTGACCACTTTACAACGGTCATTGCCACATAGTGCGGCTCATAAATCTTACATTCATTCATAATCGGCTCGACGAAATTGTCAAAGCAAAAGAAGTACATATATTTTATATATAATATACGAATACATAAAAGTAGTGTCATCGAGGATAAAAATAAATTTTTATTATTTCATAAATACGAAAGAATTATATAATTGCCATTAGTTTAAGCGAATGAAATCGGTTAAGGCGTTAGGTGGCAACGATTTCGATAGTAATACGATGTGAAATATATCCTCTTTGTTCTTCGTAACGTTTTCATCTCAGCAACGAGCATCCTTTGTGTGTGCTGTCTCGAGGATTTGGTCGTGATTGGAATATTTTGTCTCTCCTATTTCTCAACGCTCTTTAATTTTCTCCACTGAGATTGATGAGCGTTTCTTCTCTTCTTTTTTCAGTGTGAGCTCACTACATCTTTTTTTCCTTGCTTTACGAAGTCCTCCTGCGGTTTTTTCAATCCCCATCTTTCTGATGAACAATTTTCATAATTTCTGAGTTGTTTTCAAACCATGGCGCAGTTTTCTCCAACTAAGTGAAGGAATTTAGAAAAATCGCTGAACTATATTCCAGTTGGAACGCTCCTTTTGACGAGAGCAACTGATCCAAGTGCCGTAAACAGACAGATTATGTAAATATCCATTTCTTAAGGTTGTTTCTTAAAAACTTCAATCTCGGAAGCAAAATTTCATTATTTGCATGATATGATTCTAATTATTTGTAGTGCGTTATCTATATGTAATCGACTCAAACAATTCCCTGAGAAAACTGGATGCCTCCAAGCGACAAACAAACTCATATCGTATGCCTACGATACGGTGTAAATGCTAATCAGGTCTGATTGCTGTACTGTTCTCTTAAACTCCTAACAGCCGATTCACCGGAAATTTGTGGCCGCCCCCAGATTCAAAGAGATGTTGACTGAAAGATTCGCAGGACTTCTTTGCTAAGGTGGCTTAAAGTGAACAGCTTACGCAACATTGCATCGCGATCCTGAAGAATAAATTAGGAGAGCTTTTTGGGAAGTATAAATCCATAACTACACCCCCGAATCTGGAAAAACTGACTTCGGGACGCCGAAAATGCTGCCGTACACGATTGTGGCTGTCATTAACGATCTTCCAACATACATATCTCATGGATAAGTTTGGCAACCCGCCTTAGTTGAAAGTTAAGCCTACTGGATAAATAAATAAATAAAACAGCAAATTGAGCAAAAAGCGTAGAAAAAATACGTACTCTGTAGATGAACAAATAATAATAACAGTTAGCAGCGTAGACACAGGAGATGAAACATTCACTGGGATTGCCGGTCGCCCAAGTTCGGGTCTCCACCGCAGGACGATCAACCCTGCCCCTGGAAGATGCTGGCACGTATTCGCAAAAAAAGAAAGTGAAGCGGAAAAACGCAAAGCCGATACGCAGAAGGCTTCCACTAAAAAATGACTTCAGCGAAGAGTGCACATAACTAGCGAAATGGGACGATTGTGGGAAAAAGAAATTTTTTCCCTAAATCTATTGCCATCAAAAGACATTTCATACTCCTAGAGTCCTATTCTCTTTCATCTTCCCCTGCACATTTTACAACGCAACAACTTTTTCAAGCAAATGAGAGTAAGTGGTCTGCTAGGTCTCTCAGATGACTCAGTTCCGAGATTAGCAACCGAAAGAGGCACATCCAGTATTGGTGTAAACTCAGTCGTAAATTTTCAATCAATAAAAAAACGAACTCTCATACATGAATTTCAAGTTTATTGTAATTTCGAAGACATTATGCGCTAACTGCCTATCTGTTCTTGTTGCATCTACTGTTATATAAAGCAAATCTTCAATTATAAATAAAATCGATATAAAACTCGTATATAAAGAGGGTTATAAATTCAACGAGACCAAAGTAAGAGCAACGAATAGCAAGATGTTAGATATGTTAATGTTCTGGCCCTTGTTAGTTTCTAACAGGCATATTTAAGCGATCATTGGGCTTACAGATAGTCTTTCAGAACTTCGTTCATAAAAATGAGGAAAGAAAAGGAAACAGCGTTCACTGAAAGATTGCAGATTTGCTACTTGGTAAACAGCAATGTCGTTGGAAGTGATAAGGGATTATATGACGAGAAAAAATACTTGGATTGCTTCTCATATGTTCAGCACTTTTATATAAGGCCTAACTACAACGTTTATTGAATGCAAGTTTAGATAGAGCAATCTTTGAGACTACAACCGTACTTATAAGTATCATTTGCTTCAAGTGCTTCACCTCATATGAAGTAATCTGTTCAAAATTTATGATGAGCTAGCAAGATTGCAAAGAGAATCGAATGGGAAATGGTAACAGAGAAGAAAGAGTTCAATTCAAGAAACTATTTCAGCATAAAAGCTTTTATCAGTAACTGCATTATATACATTCGATAGTTACAATGAGAATAACGGGTTTCAAAGGCAGTCAACATACGTAAGAGAAATATGAAAGGAACACAAGCTAACCAACGCGGCACGTCTCAATATATGGATTTCTATTACAAAGTTGTTGAACGCTATGAAAATAATGCCCACTGGCAACTCTAAGCCCTTTTGTCGGCATTCATATGCCAAAAAAAATTTTTTTCAAAAATACCATTTCCGGTGTCCTCATATTCAGAAACATCTAACGATGAAGTTTCTCATACCTTAGGGACATACGAAAATCGCAGTGTGGCTTTAACTGACTCGCGGAACCAGTGAACAAATCTAAATGCATAGCTTGGAAGTTTCGGTCCAACCTATCGGAATCCACCAAGGTTACCCACAGTAAAGGAGATCTTAAGGGAAGGCACATATCGGGCTGGATAGAACGGCGTGACTTTCAAATGGAGCGATTTCTCCGATAAAAAACCTTTGCGAAAGCACATAATGTATGCGCTTTTCTATTTTCGAGACGATATATTGACTAGTGCAGTAATGCGTTATGTGCCATCCAGCAAAAAGCAACAACATAAGCGCCTAAAATATATCGCGTTCGATATAAACGATTGGCACAAATTAGGCAATAATAGGTCCAGACGAAAATTAGTAACGTCACCCATCTCTCCCCTCCCCCCTTGCTCAGGAAGGTTGTTGTTTTTAACCAAAATTACGCTTCAAATTCGTGCCCTACGAGATACCGCAGACTGAGAATTCCTCTAAGAACTGAGAGGAAGTTGAACAAACATCACGACAACTCATTTTCAAAGTTATAACCTTTATGCCTTGTATTTTTGTGCTGTTGGTATGTCGTAAACTTAAAAGGTTCGGCCAAGAGCATTTTTTCCATCCACCATCCCAAGTGTGAATATATCATCCCACTGTAACCCCCTCCTCACTGACCCCACCCAAGTGACAATATCAAACAGCGCGATTTTCAAGTTCGCGACCACAAGTTGAGGTTGTTGCGACAGTCCTATTTCAGAACTTGCCATGCCTAAAACGTGTGAAAGGATCACAAAACGGCGGCGATAGCTTCTAATTTTGAAGCAATAGCTCATAATGAGCCTAAATACAAAACGTGTATGCGCAACGTATGCCATAGTCGAAATCGAACAAGCACCTCCCGATAATATTAAAAATTCGTGTGAATACAATATATTTGAGCGACCGATATAACGATAATTTTTGAGAGTTAAGGCCTGCGGATGCTTAAGTGATTACATCGTAAATTTCATTCGGTTTCGCAAAGTAGATGCTGATTTGAAATGTGCAAACGGGCAAAGAGAGACAGAGATTTTCGCAATGTTTTTTGTCATGAAAAAACATAAAAAATGACTTCGCAGCATATGCCTTCCAACCTCATTCACGACGCGACCTCACGTGAGAACAAATCCTGAAAAATACATTCATTCATATCAAATCACCAGCTACCTTTAAGTTAAAGAACAGTACATCGCCCGAATATTTCGAGGTCATAATCATTAAACTGTGTTGGGGAAATCACCCTCCTCCTCCCCATCCCGCTAGTTCAAAAGAGGATCATTTTCACCTCCTTCTCCTAACTCGTCAAATCTTCTAACCCCCCTCCCCCAAAAAACAAACCCTACTGCTTCCCTCTCTAAAGTTGCCAGCAATGCGCTTTACAAATGTAAATTCGCGAAACCGCACGAAGACTACAATCAGAAATAGAGGAAAAACCTATCAAATCGAAAATTCCCCTGGTCGCCTTCAAGAAAAAATCTGTATGGGGATACCTATGTTTTCCCTCCTCCTGACAGGGGCGAAAATATAGACATGATAGCGCTCATTACCCATGAACTCGCTGGTGCTACTTTACCTCTATCTGTCTTCAGCATGGTATCGTGCTCGCAAACAGTGATCTTGCAGCATTTTGTTCCTGTTGTTTCATAAACTACTGAATGCTGTCTCATTGTGATTTCACAAACACCTTAACGTACGGCTTAATCGAAATTCATCAGAGCATTGCACTGGTTGCCTACCTACTACCACAACTTCAACTTAAAAACCACAAATGAACTACCTAATTTACGAGCCACAAGGAAACCATCAGATTCGAAACGTCACTCAAATCCTGTGAAAAACTTAATATTCATTGTGAAAGATTAGAAAACGAAGAACTGCCTTCGTTCTGGGGTAAGATCACATTTCAGTCCATCTCAATGTATTTTCACGATGAAGCTATAGAAATGAACTTGAAATCTCACCGATGTTAAAAACGTGAAAACATTGAAAACAAAAAAATACTTCCCAAAATGAAACTCAGAAAATTTTACTATCTCATGTAAGTCCGGAAAATGAGTTATAAATGGTTTACCAAGTGTAATCCTATCGACTTGAAGATTTAATACAGTCCTACTGCACAGATGCCAGTGGCGGTGGCGGACGACGAGGTGGCAGTGGAGGTGGCCCAGGCGCACATTCAGGTTGCCTGAAAACTCGCTCAATACGGTATGGCGAGAGGTAATTACTTTTATGCAACGAATCAATAGACAAGATCAATAAAAGCACCTTCAATGTCTTTGACAACGCGATTACTCTCGAATGCACGGATGCTAATGGCGGCTTCGAATATCCCAATTCATATTAACTTAGAAGAACGACTTCTACTGCCCCAATTTCCACTAGAGGTCTAACATCGGCAATTGCTCAACTAAGATTTCACTGCGCACCTAGAGGTATCATTCAGTGCCATAACATTTGCAAACATCTCCAAAATCATTTTACTTAACCTAAACGAATATATTTCGAACCAATAAGGGTTTAAAAACAATGCAACGGAACACCTATGGGGGACCGGTCGATGTTCGACACGCATGATCGTTGAAACGACTAGGTCCAATGATTAAGTTTGAAAAGCATGCCTCAAAACCGATTTATCTACATATCTATCGTTACTTACGATGAATAGAAAGTTACCTTATCACCGGTATAGCTAACGTTCTAAACAAGTTGAATACAAGTCTAGGAATGGTGGCTGGAGATTGGTGATGACTCTAAACATCCATCTTAGAAAACGTCACTATTACTGCTGCGTATTATTTCGAGTACGCATAAATGGGACAGTGATGTCAAAAATTTAATATTACATAAAACAGATAATGCAAGTAGAATTCCACAATTTCTCTATGCAACGATAAATAAAAAAAAAACAATATAAGATCAACGCGGTCAAATATTCGTGGATAAGCATGTAAGATTAAATACCTTCGCGGTGTTTGTGGAGTTCGCATAGTATCATCGTTAAGAGTGAGAGAAGAAGTAGAAAACGTCGACTGAAATGAATTTTCCAAACGGGATAGATCCGCCACTGAACGTGGTGCAGAACTGTTCGCCTCTATATTGGACATACTATCCAAACTGCGATCCGATGAGGAAGAAACTCGTTTTGGCAAGCTGAATTCAGTTAAAATTCATCAATAAAATTTTCAAATATCTGTAACGCAAATGAACTAGATTTTTGGAGCGATGCTAATAATTTTAAAAAAATTTCAACTTCATTTTTACAAGTAATTCAGCTGCACCAATACTGCCTCAACTCATTTATGACTCTTGAATATGTTTTTAAATGTATTTGCAAGTAAGCTTCACACTTTCTGAAATCTAGTTCGAATTTAGGGCATGGCTTTATTTATTTTTCCGTCTTACATCATAAGCCACCATGATCCTGCAAGAAAACTGACACGGACGATTCAATTAAATTTTACAAACAGCATCAATTACCTTTGCCAGTGTCTGCGCATATTCAAAAGCTGATGATGTCAGTAGATAGGTTCGATCAAAGTCGTCACATGCGCTGCTACTACGCTGCCACCAACCAGCGTTAAGCCCTATGACATTTTTTCTCCTCAATTTCAAAATGGCGAAATGTTATGCGCAACCACAAACTTACCCGTTTTCGAGTGTAAGCTTACTGTCGGAACGCATTCCAAACGACTTACGCGGTGTGCTACGACCACTCTTCGTTGTGTACAATCCACCTCCCCTTCGAAACACTCCCGTAATACTCATTACTGATGGGCTCCTGAAAAAACAATATCCGTTTTCCTAGAGCGATTTTTAAAACACGTTGATAATTTCTGACAATTCCGACAACATGCACCTTCAATAAGGAATAAATTCATCTCCTGACGAAACAGTTCAGAAGCTTTAACATAAACCATTGCGATTTGTGTTAATCTGTAGTATAGAACGTCCTCTTCCCTCTAAACGAATACTAAATACTAAACGTCTTCCTTTAAAGTGTCTGACTATTTTTCGGTAGATAATAAAAATGATATCAACAGCAATAATAATGGGAAGTGAACAAGGAGGAAGAAACATCAGATCTCACGTTAACGTATCAAACCCACTACGACTTCGATCCTCCGATACTTTCTGTTGAGAAGGAAGATGAATAGAGCACGATGGTGGCAGACGCGACGGCTAAAATGAACTTCCTTGAGAGTATTACCAGTAGAAGTGATAGCAAAAAAAAGAACTTTTCTACATCTAAAATATAGCGTATGAAAACAACCGATAGCGATGTGGCTGTCATATCGAAGAAATTCCACTGTATGCCATGTGCTTTCTTTGAAATAGCCAATGGGAACGAAAAAAGATAGGGGTTCTTCTCCCTATAAAGGCATTTGTTAGATGAGAAAGCTCACTTAGCCATAGTATATGATAGAAAAAATCCTCTAAATCTTCGTCCAGTTGAATGCTTGCCTCGTTAAGCTTGGTAGTGAGGTAGAGGAAACTAATTTCTCTGTTGGATGTTTTTTTCTGAAAATGTAACTGTTTGAGTTATTTCAGTTTTTCGTCAACATAAATCCCAGCTGCACTAGTAGCTTATGATGATCAAATGAGACTTTCGCAAGACCGCCTATATTACATAAGTTGGTAACCCTTGCAAAGTTAACGGAATAAACGCGAAACATACGATCTTTCCGAAGCGAGCCTCAATATTGTGTTTGTATTCCTTAAATGAGCTAACGAGCGACTCGTGGAAGTTCGCATCAACCTGATGATCCCTCGACGCATGCACATACAAGCAAAACTCCAGAATAGGAACCTTCAAAATTCTGATCTTGAATCAAATTGCGTCAAAATATCATTCCACTGAATGGTAATATTTGCTTCTTTCAATGGCGAAAAAGCAATTCAACAGAACCCTACAGATTGGAAACTAAGATAACTATTAGGTCGATAATTTGAACAGCTTAGATGTCTATGAACGTTGGATTCAAAAGAAGGTATGCGAAACTGCGCAAATAAAGATGACACAACAGTTCACCGACATGAGGATCCCGATGTCCGTAAGTACGAATAACAGCCCATAAAAACTACAAATGAAAATTTTGTTCTCGGTATTTGCCAGTCTAAACGGACGAAACGGTCAAAAAACTCTCTCATTACCTGTTCTTTGATGAGTCTTTCAAGCTGTCGTACTAGTTCCCTTTCCTCGAGAGTTAGTACGGCATCACACTCATCGGTGAAGAATATCTGAAAACATTGAACGACTCATATTTGCATGAGGATCATTGATGAATACGTTTCAAGCAATTACAATGCCGCGCACATGCTCTAAAACCGCAAATTTTATTTATAAAACCATAAAACCACAAACAAAATAAAACCATAAAACAAGCACATGCTCTAAGCTTTGGCTTAACTCTCTTCCACCTCAACAGGTAGAAGGATCTTTCCAGTTCGAATGCTAGGACTTAACTATCTGAGAATATTTTATTAGCACTCGTTTATTTCTAAATACTAATCGACCGGTCCCGATACAGTTTTGTGAAATTCAGACCAGATATTAACAAATCGAATAACGTGAGTAGACATATCGATGCAAAAATAAAACAACGATACAATGAACAGAGCTCGCTTTCATCACAACAACGCTTACATTGTAGTTCTTAATTCCACCTTGTACGAATGCTTGTACAATGCCACGAATTTTACCACCCAATGGAACGACCGATTCGAGTGGCGTTGATAATACCACATTTGCCATCTCCTCCATTTCACTATTATTCTTTCGCATCGTCGATACCGCCTCCATTAGTGGTGAGCATTCGATCTGAATAATATCAAAATAACTTACGCGTGAGCAGTTAGATAAGTCTAACACAACCGCGCTGTTAAACTGATACGGTGTCTAGGTATCCTTTTGATTTACAGGGACTGGGTTCTATCTTCTCTGACGCATACAAACCAAGATATACGGAAAGCGATCACCTCACTTATCTCACTTAGAAAATGTCAAGTATGATTGACTGCTCATGTCACAAAGATTTCGTCGAGAAACCACTAGCTAAAAAAACATCTGACCGCTAACATATTCCTTTTATTGTTTCAAAAGGCATTCAAAATCGGCCACACACTTTCAAACGCATGAATGAACTTTTAAAACATTGAAAGAAGGATAAGAAAGGGAAATAGCCTACAGGAATGGAATGTGAGACAACTTGTGACCACTTTAAAATATTAGGCAGTGGTTCTTTGGTTTCCACAAACCGACGAGTTACCCAAGATCTCATTATTTCGTTATCCTCGAGTTCGGTCCACTTGGTTTCTTTGCGAAATTCTCCTCTACAGTATTCAAATTTCTGCACCTGCAAAAATGAGCATGAATAGTTCAGAGTTTATATGCAATCTCATAGAAGAATGAAAAAACTTCGGTTATATATTCGAACGGCCGTGTTACGGATAATTACGAGCAAAGTTAAAGATGATAGCTGTGTTCAGCACTCGTGATCGATCTTTCACAAAACGGTTGCCTTGAAATGAGACCACTACAACGCACTGCTATAGCCCTGATGATACAGCAAACCTCCCCCCCCCCCACCCCCCCATCCCAGCTCCGAAGCCTTGCGATACTTGATGGAGCGAGAATGCAATTTGGGAAGGCATTCGATTGCCTAAACATGACGAATCTGAACTTTGAAATTTCTACATTGATACAAAAAATCTTTTGTAAAGTGAAAATGGAATTAAAAATAAGCAGGGAAAATAAACTTACCCTGTTGTTCTTATAATACCATCGTACAAGTCGGCTTACGTTCTTCCTCTCAAAGAACAAATCGCTAATTGGTTGGACGGGAAAAATTTGCAAATGCTTCCCGTTACTCGTCGACAATTCGGAGCAATCATCCATTGAAGTAACCAACTCAGAGCCAGGAAACGTCGAAAGCAATCGATGTTGGAAACTGGATATCGCCTTAAATGAACATAAAAATAACTGTTCCAACAAATAAAAGTATATTCAAATAATGGACGCAGAAAACAACGTGTGATATCGATTTACACAACAGCAGATAGACTAATATTCCCATATGAGAGGTAGAGCAGAGTGAAAAACCAGCTTAACCCACTACAAAAGAACAAACGATATAAACCAATAACCAATGAAGATGCCTTGCAGTAAAAATCTTCATAGCCAAAATTTCAGCAAAAATAATCAACAATAAAGCATAATGAAAGAAACGGTAAAAACTTCACAAAAACAAATGAACGACAGACGATTCACATATGATCGCAACAAATTACCTCACATTCGTTACCACGATAAACGAATTGTTGCCCATTGAGATAGCCTGGAAAACCGCTGCCAAAGAATCCAACAAGATAATAGGTGCATCCAACGCGACCTTGCGTACTAACTTTATGATAAAGATCTGCCAACCTTCGCTGAAAATTGGTCAGTTTTTGAGAATTAATAAAAATGAAACACTCAAGAAAGCTCTCCGGAAAGAAAAACATTTGTTGGAATAAAATAAAAAAGTTAAAAAAAACAACAAGTGAAGTTGTAAAAAACTAAAAAAATTAATGTCACATCAAAGGATATTTTAAACAGCTTTGCCATAATTTTGCCAATTAGATTCTAAATAACACCGCTTCAACAATCACAAATTACGACTAATTAATAAACATTTTCGTACCCCAATTAAATAATTCACATTCCCATTCAGAGCTGAGGTTCCAAGAATATCTGAAAGCAAATAAAAGATGGCTTGACAGTTAGCAACGCAAATGCATCCTCACCAATAAGGGAGGCAACTTCTCGAATTCATAGTTCTTTTCGTATTCAGGCACTAATTCCTTTAAAATCGCGATTGCCTCTTCCCACATGTCCTTCTCATCGAATAAATCGGCCATCTCTACATACAGCGCTTCTTTCAGTTGCCGCTGTGTGGCACAATGCCTATTTAGATGCGCATCGAGAAGCGCTATGGGCAATTCGCTATCCGTCCACTGAAAACGTCACTTCGAGATATGTTGATTATTTTAATGCTCAGATGAAAATCCCTTAAAATTTAACGACGCATAAGTGCAATGATGTTCCGGGTTGGTGAATGCATTGAAACTCCAGATGAGAATGTTTTAAGCATATTCCTTAATGACTATAGTGTTTGAAACTTTCCCATAAATAACTGAAGCATGTAAATAAGAAGTCATCAGGAAATAAAATACTATGAACGGAAAGTAGAAACCTTAGAATGAGAATCTTGTACTGAGTGTAGATTTCACAAACAAAACTGATTTTAATCCGGTTTTTTTTCATATCTTATGCAAAACTGGTTATTAAAATGAAATAATATGCAAATTCTGTTCTCGGATGGAAACTATGTATCAAATGCAAGGCATTAGCACTTCTGTGAAGTAGACATCTTTGACCGGCGAATAAACCCTAACGAAGGCTACGAGCTATTCAACTTTTTCCGGAAAAGATAGCATTGTAGAAAAGTACTTACTTTGAGCGTCTCTGCATGCTTCAACAATGTAAACGCCGCCTCGACTTTATTATTGCTAAGCATATGCAAATCGTATAGTTTGTAGACATAATTAATATACAAATCCGGTTGGCCGATTTTATCGTAATACCTCTGAAATTAAAACCGAAATCAAAATATTATGAAAGTTTCAGCAATCATTTCTAATTAATGTAAGTTCATATTTTACCTGATAGAAGGATAGAAGGAGCTCAATAAAAAAAGAAAACATCAAAGTAAGCCTAATGAGCTCATATGCGCATCTTCACAAAAGTTGTTCTCGCGATCGGCCGATTGGCAATATAACGGAATTCAAAAATGGCAAGAAAAGCTAGGAATTTATTAAACATACAAGAACCAACGAATCTGAGGTCCAAAGTTCAGATGCTAGACAAAGGCAAAATCAGGCGGATGGCATAAACTAGTCAAATATTATCTCCACCAGTGACCATAGTTGCACTGTCTGAAAGATTTTCAGAGTTGCAAACAACAATTGCTGCAAACATAGACATACAAAAAAGCGCCGATCTTTTCCACAATGCCTCTTTATAAATGATGTAAAAACACATTAAAAACGAATAATTGTTCCAGAAACTGCCTCATATTTTTATCAATATTTATACTGTCTATGAACCTCGACGTTATCAACGTTTCATACAAGTAAAAAGCGCAGTATGAAGTTGCTTAGAAAGCGTTCTTGAAAATTTACCCGGAAAAATAAAACTGCAAGATTTCAGGAACTCCATAAAAAATGGAAATCTCAAATAGTGTTTCGATACACAATGCGTTTTATGCTGCTCATTTGACGCTGCATAAAATTTTATGCAGATTGCTACATCCAGAAAAATCGTTCGACAGCATCGAGTAGACGCCAATATGAGTTCACCGATAAATTTTGTTACACTTTACACTATTCGGCTAGGTTAAGGCGATAGTGCTGCGTAATTTTTTGTTGTTAGCGAGAAACACTTTACACTCTCGTATCGGCCGATGCCATCAGAGGCGCTTGTATGCGCGCATTTATGAAGCATTCAATGCTGCCACCGTTCAGTTTTTATTTTCTTTATGTAGCTTTGTGGCATATTTTTCAACAACTCTTTCATGGCTACAAATGGCCACTGCAAATGAATGCGACGTTACAAGTCCCCTCGGACGGATCAAATGCTTCATGAATTTCCTACACTGAAAACGCACCAACGGTTTCCGAAATTCTGGATACCTTCAAGCCATAATCTGGTGACCGTTCATCTGATGAAAGAGCCATCAAATGAGCAGCCAACAGATGCTGGATTGAATGTTCCCCTTATACAGTCACCCCACTTTTCACAATTCTACATCCATAAAAGGTAAGCGAAATTTTTACGAGATTGCAAGATTGTAGCCTCCTTCCCTTCCCTTCCTATCACTACCTATCAAATTAGGCAATTAATGGAAAGTTCGTAAACGTTATTATAACATTAATTTTTCATAACATGCATGTTCCCCACATCTTCCATTTTCAGTGACACTTCGCTAAAATTGATCTCGAATACTCTTACTGCCATTAACCAAAGCGGCTTTGTGCATATATATACTGTACGATAATTGATCTATATGCTTTTTCAGCACCTAGCCCAGCTAAAACGTAACCGTTGAGACGTAAAAATACCACTGCAGAATACCAGGGCCGCAGGAATTCCTATGCGATCCATCTCGCTGACTTCTTTCCAATGAAGGTTAGCCTCGATATCTTTAGGCGCTTCAAACATTTTTTAAACCTCGTTACAGTTGAACTTTTGTTAAAGAGAAAGTGCGCAGAATGCGGCTTTCACCTTAAACATTTCTTTTATAAATTAAATTATGAAATCCCGTTTCGTTAATAAATTCAGTGTGATCTAATCATAAAACGCATCCTTTTCACATTCTACAGGCCTTGAAACGCTTTTGGGATCAAAACCTCTCTTAAGTGCCTCACAACCCCAATTATAAGTCGTATATTATTCGATCAAACTTATCATCCCAAGTGCATAAATTTCCCAAGATTTCAATACGAATAAAAGAAGGCTCTTGGAAGTAGGACGTGAAAAGATTCAAAAACCATCGTATCTGCCACTTTACACAGACAAAGGCGTACATACCTATGGCAGCGAACGTTAATAAGAGGTAGGAGGAAGGAGGCGACGGGAAAAGAACAGATTTAACCGAACGCTCCAAAAGGAATTCATGGTATCCAGCCATAATGCTGTACGGACCATCAATTAAATGTAAGTATCCATCGAAAAAGCGAACCAATAACTCGACGGTTCGGTCCATTCCATTCTCGATGCAATAGCCACTTGTTCGAACCTCGCGATATTCGAAGAGATGCCGAAGAAGAGTGTCAATCATAGCCACAAACGTGCATCCTATGCTTCGAAGATCCGGTTTTGAACGACATCTGCAAATGGGCATTCACCAACACCGTCGAGATTTAGCTATCTACATGCTGACAATACTAGTTACGGCTTTGTGCAAACAACTGATGCCATCCCAAATGTAGCAACGTGGACCAATAGCCAACTCGATGCACCAAATTTACGGCTTGAGACTGACATGAACCACCAATCTGCAAGCAAATTGGCGCTGAGAATATGAAGATTTTGAAGCTTACCTATCCATCATTATACGATGTAGCTGCTCCTTGAACTGCTGACCTCCACGATCCTCGTCAACCAAGCAGTCCAGCTGCACTATCATTTCGTTCGCAAACTAAACGTCGCGATCAGCACACAGAAAACGACGGAACGCGATAAACATCCTCAGAAATGACTGTACGTTAAGCTACATTCGGCAGCCCAAACAGTTAGTGCAGAAACTTCCCCAAATTTGGACTAGCTAAGCTACGGATCCGATCCTGTGGGATGCTCATTAAATTGAGCGACTACAGAAGCATTAGTAAGCTCCGATAGTCGATAAACTATTACGAAGTCGACCAGCCTTTATGCCTCCTATCAACTATTACGATGCACCTGTTAGTCGAATTACACTGGGTTCCCGTAATCTCCTTACTCATTTCACAGAGCATTACTTACCTTACAGCTTGGAATCATACTATAACTGAAACCAGGACTTGAAATCATCAAAGAACTTGAAATCTTGAAGTCGTGACAGGAAACATTTAACGAATATTACTTTTATTGCGGAAAATCAGAGTAGCAAATAAACCTTGGAGATGTCATGATGAGGATTCGAATAGAATTCGCATTCGAGCATATCGAAAAAAATTGGAATAACAGTCTCACGAACGACATTGTCATCGATTAACGCCACTTGCAAAAACGATCCTACCATCGACGGGATGTATCTGTTTCGATTTGCAACTGAAATAAAACCTAGTAGTTGAGGTAGCCTGAGAAGATGGACGATAAAAACAAAAAGAACGGCGGGTGGTTGAAGGGGGAAAAGAGAGAGTCGAAGCTAGCTATCCCCTAGACAGAAAATTAACTCATTAAACTATAACTCCACTCGTTGCCTCCCTTTCCAACTGTTACATTCCAATAAGCAATAAAAAGGAATTGCAAAAAACAACAATCTTATCGCTATTGCCAAATATACAAAACAATCTCAGATCTTTTTATTGAAACTAGTTCCAGTGAACAAACATAGATAGACAATCATGCACAACCAACCAGAAAGTCGAAACCACATCGAGCGCAGATCGGCAGCCGCTATTCTTCTCAAATCTGGTTGCAATGAGAGTAGACGTGAACGTCGAATACTAATCGCAGGAGAGCCAATTTGCAAACCCTTTTGCGTACTGAACGCTACCGTCGTTAGCATATACTCTCGCCATAACTGCAATCTTGTGCATCATATCTATGGACTTCTACAGTGATAAACAAATGCGGATCAGCGCACTGCTCACATAGTTTTGTACCTTTGTGCAGCAGCCCTTGCTTGCTTCTAACACATAAGGTATCCTCATTTCACGTATAAATAAGTTTCAAAAACAGAATTCGGAAACAGCGCTGCCAAGAAATAAAGAAAGGGCACAGCTGTCCAAATACTCTGGTTAGCCAGAACACCCTGACTGCCTAAAAAAAGTGGAGAAGAGGAGAGAGATAAATAAAAGATTGATCCCAGCACAGCCGAAAAGCGCGCTTTGGCTTCACGTAAATCAGACAAAGAATGACGCTCGCATTAATACAAGATACTAGTAAACAAAACGTGGCGGAATTGTCCCGTGGTGAGAAAGACTGAAACACAACTGTATTCTCGTGATTGTGCGCACAATAATAAAATAGAGATCTTTCCAACAGACTTTTTGGTATATTAAACTATTTTTGAACAATTTCCGCAGGCTAACGTAGTGATTATGTGTGGTTTCCATCCATCGGTTTTAAGCGCACAATCAACGTCATTTAATATATTTTAGTGGATGGGTGTGATTCTCGTTGGGTCGTTTCTTTAGTCACATTTGCTAGCCGATTCATTATCACAACTTGCGCTCAATTTCATTTCCCTGCTGATTCCCTATACTTAAGAATCCCTTTAGAGCATCTCTACCCATGATTCAAAAAACGTTCTATCAATAGCACTAGTAATGGATTCCATGAATAGTTAATCGAAATCCACTCCGTTCCAGATTAACACAATAGTGGTACTCCGACATCATCACAATTTATCGCCATAGTCTCTCGTAAAGTAATCCTATTGTTCACCTCTCAGTATTCCATCGAAAAACAACAAAAAACAAAAAAGCTCACATCGCTGTCAAATGAATCGGCATCAAAATATTCAATCATTGTCGACATAACGAATTTCAGCGTTTTAAGAACCATCCTATAATACAAAACGAATTCGTAAAATATAAGAGCAAAAAAAATTAAAGGTGAATAATCCAAAGACACGGCAATAAAAACTCAATTCTAATATCTCAAATTTGTGCAAGAAATCCTCTTTTATGCACCAATATAAATCTGCGCCTGCTAAACGCTGTTACTTAAATTCATCAAACATCGTTACAACTTAGTGATTCGATATGCAATCCACAGATGTTACGGGATTAGGTGAATATAATCTGAACTAAACAATGGCCGATTACAACCATTTCAGAAGTAACCAATTAGTCCCCAAAGGACGAATCGTCGAACCGAAAGATATATCTGTTGGGATAGTATTTTGGAATCAAACTTTTTTGTGCAGCTGGTCGGACCGGAAAAAGGAATCGTTCGTAGCCTACGGATATTCGATGCGCCTAAAACACGAATACATCACCGCATTTGTTTGCTCCTTTGTTGTCAAATTACGAAACTGCTCGATTTAATCAGTGCGGTTATAAGAATGCATATTGCGCCAGGTTTTTTGCAAACTTTCATACTCATTTACACAAAAAGTTGGGAAGAAAAAAAGGCGAATAATTTTTCGTGAAGGAGTTCATACTCTCAAGACATTACACACTGCAAAGTCCTCTTCATTAACTTCCTTATAAAGGATGATTTCGCGTATGCAAAATCACGAAATTTATGGATCAAATTGAATTCTATGTATTCTAAATAAATAAAACTGATAGAACAAATAGCCCTCGAAAAAAATAGGTCGTCTCCCAAAACGCTTTGAACAACCCACCTCAGAAGAAAAAACAACCAACTCGCAGAAACATAATCCAATGGAGTGCCCAAATCTAAAAACAGACAGAAAATAGACGGTGTTTGCAAATAAATAGCATCGAATCACGAAAGCTAACAACTGCCATTCGCAAACCTCGATCGTGCAATTGAAAATCTCCATCGTTCTTTATTTTTTGGTTCCTAAACTTGACAGCTGATCGAGGGAGCCGTAAAATTAAACTTACAATAAGAAAACAGCAGGCAAAAACTTACTTATTTTGCAGGCAGATCATATGAAACCATGAGGAATCAAATGAAGATTTATTGATGAGATCACGAAATAAGTGAACCATCTCCATTAGAAGATCCTGCTTATCGATGCGTGTCCTATGAACGTCAACATATGCTTTGTACATTTGCGCCGACATCTTGCTCAATAATGCGATTGTAAGTGCACAAAATGCCGACTGAAAGTTAAATCACGTTTAATCGCCACAAAACTTTACTTTAAATAATGTCTATTTATTACTTCATCCCACAAAAAATCCAACGTGGCAAGCCAAACTCTCCAAGTTTTTATTATTGGTCATCGCCTGGTCATCCAATGGTCATGCGATGACCAGGTCAATAAAAACAACAGAGGAATGAAGGCAACCAACAAAAAGAATAACACTTCAACTCACGTCACGCACTGAAAAAAAAACAAAACAAAAAACAATGCAAATGACTAGTCATGCAAACGCTGGTTTTGCATGAGTCTTCAAATAAACTATGAGGCATTATTCAGTCCCCTAGTAAGCAAAGAATAAGATAGAACAACCTTATAGTACCATAATGCGCGAATATTATAACATAGAAAACAACTTCATATCCAACAAAATGCGAAAATCCATATAAAAGCTGATCTATAGTTGAATTTCACTGGCAACAGTATATCGTATTTCGATGCAAGAGAGTATTCAAAAGCTTCCTATGGTGATGCTTTAATCGAAATTTCAGCCAAATTTAAGTCATTTCAACAAAATTACTAACAGATATTTGATTCTGTATGATTATTACCGCTTATGCTTACTGCAGTCAATGAGAAGTAAACATAAACAGTAACAGCGCAAGATTGAGTGATCGTAAGAGTGTTTAGTCGGGTTCAAAAAAAAACTATAATAACCTTAGCTGGTATCACTATTTTGTTCGCTGATTGCATGTAAATAGTCATATGGGTTAAGATATTCGCATAGAGGATTCCTTCCAAACAAATACCTCATAATAAATGCACAAGACATGGGTCATTCATAACAACTCACATCTGTCTAGTTGCTTATCAAACCATACCTTAGTGCATCGAAAAAAAGCAGGAAACAAGTAGGAAGTAGGAAACAAGTATTTAAGTAGGAAACAAAGTACCAAAGAAAACATACTAAACAATAAGATGTTGGCAAGTTTTCAAAAAATTCAATAGGTGGGCCAATCAAGTAAGCTTTCGATGAAGTAAGTGTACAATGTACTTTTTTAAGAAATTTCATAGCGATAGGCTGTGACATCTTCCTGTTTCTGACTATATTCCATTCTGCTCTTCCTCCCCACCCAATCTATAAAGGAAAAGGCGCAGTTTCCAAAAATTCTTTGATATCTGTAAACATAATCGTGCGATATTTAGGGAAGAAGTTCCACTCAAAAACGGGCGATTTCAAGACGAGAAACTAACGGCTGGCATTTTTTCGTTGATCAAAGAAATGGTCGTTTGCAATACGGTGCGAAACATCTGCGAAATGAGCACGTGCAACTCATCCTCAGTGCCTCGTTGATCTTCTGACGCCTTAAATAGCAAATCGCATACAACTCTGCTCAGATAAACAGAAGAGACCAATACATGCCCTATTACTGTAGAATTGATCTTTTTTAATTTTGTGGATTTTTGGGTTTGCTCAGGCTTAATACTTCCAACTTTCGTAATTTATCTAACATAATAAAAAGGCTTAAAAAGGTTTTCTACAATCTATAGCGCTATCGCAGAGTGGGGAATTCGTACATGATAAGAAGTTCCTAAATTTGCAAAACTCATCAATCACTTGAACGAATGTCCTCAAAAACAAAATGCCCAGCTGAAAAGCATATGAAATATCTGCATCAATAAACGGCGGATGGAAATAGGATTTTATGAAACTGGGATAAACAGAACACGACAACACTAATGAGCTTACATTGGCTGAGAAGAGTCTCTCGAGGATGTCGAATATAATGTCCGCACTCGCTGAGATGCACTCCACCACCTTCGTTCTATCAGTAGCCACAGACGCCACTCTATCGAAGTCGATGTTTTCCAACTCATTCACAACCTTTTCCAGCACCTTAACAGGGAGATTCTTTTATACAATAAAAACAACTTTTAATTTCTTTGAACGTAACCGAATATTAATTCCGCTAAGAAGCAATAATAATGGTTTAAAAATGCGTTATGAAACAATCGTCTGCTAAAAATTACATGATACAAGCTATACGCACCGGTTTGAGTCACTGTTGCACTGCTATTTAATAGGTGCTGGACTGAATCGGACTGTGCAATTAAGACTCTTGTATCGGAAAGCCTTTTAAGTATTATTCCTATCTACTCATTCAGCTTTGTTTTGAATTTAGTCATTAATTTCAAAAACTTTTTTTAAATTTCAATTTTATAAATACTTCTTTATTCGGCTCAACGTTTTGGTTTTTTCACAGTTAATAAGTATTATACGTTACACATTAAGCATCGCGGTTTAAAAAAAAAACGCAGGAAAAAATTCGACAACAATTAAATTTTGCACTATTGGTTTCCTAATTCAACCTTCTAACAATAAGAAGCTGTTGCAAACTTATTAACCGTTCTATAAATTCATGAACGGAAAAAGAAAAAGTCTGTCAATCAAAGCGAACAAATGAGCTCATTTGATAATAGAGTTAACGGGTGGAAAGAGAAGGATTAACAGACACGGTATGTACCTTTGGAAGAAGCTTAACACGATTGGACGCTTGAAGAAAGTAATCAGTTTGAACGACATCTTTTATGAAGTTAAGTCGACATCGAGGACTAATATTCTCACCCAAGTGATCCATTAGACGAACCAAAAAATCACTGAAATTGAGTTCATCTATTTTGGTTGTTGTTTATCAATCGCCTGAACAAATGATCCTTGAACCATTGCATTCTGCTCTTAACAACAATAAATCGCCCTCTCATAAGCACTGAAATTCCGGAAATTAAAGCTGAAACGCTTCACTGTGGCGGTTTATAAACCGTTCGAAATCCATCAACGGTCAAAACGACCAAAAATTATTTTGGTCTTTCATAAGAAGCCTTCTAATCTCAGAAGCAAATGCACCTGTGAGTTGAGATATGTTAAATACTGTCAAAAAACATGCTCATATTTTTACATCTTGCTAGATCTTTCGTTAGCTTTAAGAGAGAAATAGTAATAATTGCTGTAGGCTATCTATACCAAAATACGACTACACTTAATCCTATCAGACTAGTATGAATGTATACGAAGCGAGGAGGAAGGATCGCATCTATCGTCCTCTTCTCCTATGCCGAGCAAAAAAGAGGGGATGCCGAATTTCCAATTTAAAGAGTGAAGTAAGTAGTAGCAATTTGTGAAACGTATGAGCACTACGTGTTCCGCTTATACTAAGCAGAAGAAGCAGTTTTTTCCTTCGCATTTTTAAACACAATCAGTTTTAATCCATCCACCTTCCGCATAAAATTTTGTAATCTTCAATTTTACCCCTTTTCAAGATAAAATCGTTCTAAAATTTCATTACCCTTCCCCAATGAGATAGTGTGTGCAAGACTACACACCATGAATTCTCAGAAATCGACGAGGCATTTAATCAAGTCGAAGATATATCACACTTCTGTGCAATACACATTGGCCTATGCTTCACTAGGTCACTAGCCTAGTGGAATCTCATCCGTTAAGCTGCTTTGTCCCATGCACAACCCCACCCCGAATATCGAAGGAATCAAAGCGCTGTGATTGTAACGAATATTTGCTAATGCGACTCTTAGCTATGGTCATATTTAAGATGCGGCTCACATCGGCGTTACCATACATTCAGAATACAACAACGGCTCCAATTCATAACATCTTAAGTGATCCGAACAAACATTTGCTCTTCTCTTTCGTTAACACTTATGGTGCTTCGGGACATTCAAATCTTACATGTGCTAGCATGAAAGCATTCAAAGGAAAGAAGCAGAGCATGAGGCAGTGCCATAATCGATAAGTGACCTCGCTTACGTGGAAGAAGACTGGAGTTAGAGTTCCCTCTAATCCCTGCACTTTTCGTTTCCATCCTCACCTCATGGTGGCGGCGTTTTGCACAAATTAAAAAACCTCTCGGAAATTAAACTTCAGAGAAATATAGAGAGGTTATTTACCTAAATTATTTATCTAAATCTAAAGAAAGAATACCAACGTTAGCTCGTGTGGATCGAACACATCCGGCGACGAAAGATGTGGAATGACAGACGGCAGATGTTTGAGAGCAGTATTTTGGCATGTCATTCGCACACGTTTATTCTGCATGAAGACAACAAACGAGTTGAGCAAATCATTCATTAATTGCGAGAAATTGCTCGACGTTAAACGAAGTCTGAAATAACTCGTCAAAATTGTTACAGAAATTTCAGGATTCACAATAAAGTATCATAACGACATACTTGGTGTAGCATGCTAGTTTTCTACTCAAAAAGAGCCAAAAAAGCGGCATATTTTATGCTTTGAGATTCCGTTGAAAAAAATTGCTCAAAATTTTGGTAATACAGAAGTTAGGAAATAAACATAAAATTTACTAGATAGGAAAAGTGCAGCGAGATCGCATTAATGTCCACTACTGCCGGCAGCGATGAATGGGATGGGACATCGCCTAAAACGGTTGAGGACCCTTTGGCTAAGAAAGCTACAGCCATGTCGTGGCCGGACCACGAACTCTATTTTTGCTTGGCCGAGACCAGCCACGGCGTGACCATCACTCCAGTAGCTAAAGCAATCTCTAATGTCATGGCAAAATGGTTAAGGAAACTGTGCCGCATAGTCAAAAAGCTACGCCGTGTCCCGCCCACGGATTTCTCCACCTTAATCTGTAACTCACAAAGCACAAGGCACCTTGCATGACCAAATTTTCGCTGATATCAGATAACGACACATACAGGTATCTGAACCTCATTAAGACAGAAACAATCAAGCATTCATTACGAGGATCAATTTATAGCGAAAACAGCGTAATTCTTCAATTTTGAACTTGCTCAGCTAAGCACAAAACTTTCCACCGTATCATCAATGTCACAAATCACGGGTAGTAAGCAGTGATGATTCTCCATTTATTTCTCACTCACAAACACTTAGGTATAGATGCGCTTATTTGATAAATGAAAAGTTTCAGACCTCATGCATAATGCACATTCTTCATAGATCTCTCAGCGATTTTATAAGATTTCCTACCGATGGAGAGTGAAGGAAAAGAAATCATTCCAAAAGTAATGCACAAACTCTTAAATAACATTTAAACTACACAAGCCCACCCACCCAATTATAAGTTATGCCGAATTCTGAGATATTCGTCGAGTTGACTAAACGTCGTAAGCACCTTTCCTTCGATGTGAATTAACACTATATAAGAAGAACAAAGATAAAATGGCTTTTATAAGTTAGCATCGCCGTTTTAGAGAATTATGTAAAAGCAGGGACAGTTATGAGAAGAAATAAAGTAATAAAGCCAATGACAGAAGAAAACAAAAACAATAAATAAAAGAATTAAAATGCGATACCGATCACTGCACTGCTTTGATTTAACAATCATTTGCACAAGAATGCCAAGCGCCTTCATCGTAGCAAGAGTGCTCTCGTGAGTATCTTCTGCGCTTTCGACCCGTTGTTGCAGCACTGGGATTAATTTCCTGCAAAAGTGACTGCTCACCTCAAATTGCTTCGAAAATGTTACTTACTTATCTCAGTGCTTCTCGTATTTGCTTTGATTGTACTTAAACGATAACTCTTATGACTACTTACAGTTATATACGAACATTTGAGGTAGAAATTAACAGCGAGAGATGTCTCTGAACACGACAACCAATCGATGCAATAGAATAAACACCTCATCGCATCGCCATGCAGATAGTTAAATAAGGAACTATTTCGCTTCCGGTGTGTCGAATGCAATGAACCAGAAAAAATTAGAAATACGTCTTGTCAGGAAGAATGCTTGTGGCAAAGATGGAAAGAATTTCTTGAAGTCTCTCATTCCTCCCCTCCCTCCAAAAAAAGGATAATAAAATATAAATCTCAAGATTTTCGGTTGGCTGATGTAGTTACAGCTGACCTGAATGTAGAATTCTACATTATGTTTATTCCTCCTCATCTCAGCTACTGCCATTTCACACTTTTCAGTCTCCATTTTACCTTGCTGTCACAATCAAGAGTATATCCAGGCTGAAACATCGCTGAATACGCACACAGCTGACCATTAGGGCAACATAAATTTAGGTAAAGTGATGGATGAATAAAACGGAGCTTCGTTTAAAAACATCGCAATCAATAAGCTCTTAAATATGAAAAATCACATAAAAACATACACAAAAGCGACAGTCGAATGAAAATTCTTGATATATTTTTGTAGCACAGGTTGAAAATTTTTATAGCGTTCTTCATTAACCAGTTGTATCACCGACACCTGCAACAATTGAGAAATTAAGCATAAATATAAGAAAAATTCACCAAAAAAACATTAGAAATATCGCGTTCAATACAAATTGCGCAACTATTCCTACATATATTAGTGCAAGTAACGAAGCAGAAACCCTCCTCTAAAAACGGATAGCAGCTGCAAACACTCTCCTCTTAAACTTCTTAAAACACAAACAGTCTCTTCTCCTTTTCTTCCTCCCCTACTCTATCATCTTTGAGGAGATGTTTCGTATAAATACTTATCCAGCTCAATGACTGCAAGTCTTATTGATGTTTTACTCATTCAAACGATTTTTCGAAGCAACCATTCTCGCTTTCTCTTTCTTTTCTTTCCTCTCTCTTTCCTCGGGTGCAAGAAGTACACAAGACCTCATCTCTCCAAGATGGAAATACTTTCGAAGGTTCTATTCGAGGTAATACGGTAATTTAACGAACGGTACTATAACATCAACTTCACAAGTATCACACTATTAACAACCTTACTCTCAAAAAGCTTGACGAAAATAAGCTGGTCATGAAAGACATACCGCTAATCCATGAATTTTTGAAATGGGAGAAAAAAGAATTAAATGAAATTGAAGCATCGAAGAAAAGCAAAAAACGATTCGTCAAGAACCGTTAATTTCAAAACGGTTTTGTATATAATAGAAAATGTCCGACTCTCAATATATCGAATCCTTAAACCTCATAATCATATTGGATGAGGATAAGATTTTGGAAAATTCATACCAGTGCATCGAAAACGAGACCATCATAGTCGGGATGATGATCGATAATTTCGAATAGTGCATCACAGAAGTTAGGAATGAATTTTACAAGCTCCTCTCCGAGTGTCACTCCTTTTGGCTTTGAAATCTCTTGTAGCCTCTCCCTCAAATTACCTCTGAAAGGAAATAAAACTTGGATTCGATGATTTGAATCCAACTTGATTAAATTAGCAGAAAAAACAACCTGGACTAAGCGATTGCTCAACTGCCGAACTCTGGGGGTCTAGCATCTAGCATTAAAGAATGGCTGAAGAGTTTAGTTTTCTTTTTTTGCTTTAATTAGAGACCTTTTTCGTGCTTCGTTGCGAATTCGTTACAGCCTGACATCAAAGACTCCGCCTATGAATGCCCCAACGGAGTTTAGTATAGATCGTATGAAATTCGTAGCTTTGGTCAGGGGCATCCCCATTTCATTGAGGTTGCCTCTCATAACAAGAGGTCAATTAAGTGAAATCCTTTGATTGCAGTTCAAAAAACGATTCCTATAGAAAGTAGAAAGATTCCGACAGAGCAAAGAAGGGTGAAACAAGGAAGGGAAAGAGCTAGGAAGGATAAAGGTAAGAGGGGAGAGGAGTGATGAACTATCTGCAACTACCTGTTTGTTTTCCACTTCAAGATATCCAAGAGGTTCCTGTTATGAGTGAGTGTAGTCGAGCAAGTCACCGTTTCAATACACAAAAAATTCTTCTCGCCACAAATAAATGAACTCGTCTGTGGGCGTAGTTGTGACTGAGATGCCTTCAGTTCAGCACGAGTAGCCGGCAGTCGTGAGTAACTTGTATCATTCTCATCAAATTTTCCCGATTCGATCTGTCAATTCAATCAAATATCAAACAATCATCTGCCATATTTCATAACAAATAATTTTTAGAACAATTTGCACCGCTATTCAGCGGTACCCTTCGTGGAAAATTCATGAGAAAATTCTGCCAAGTGACTTCGGGAAATGCGAAGAAATGGAAAAGCAGCCGGGAAGCAACGAACGATTTAAAACACCATCTCTGACATCCGTCTGAAATTTTCCAACTAACTGATTTCATAAAATCGTGATGAATTACGGTTAATGAAAGACACTTCAGGATTGCAAAAGCCATCAATCTGAAAAACAGTTTAAATTTTTGCGTGTGAGAAAACCGTAGAAAGAAGTGACAGAAACTAGTATGTGAATACTCAGATGAGCAATCCATTTGCATCGTTACAGAAACCATAGTAACGCTGTTCGTGTGGATGTTGTGTAGCATTGAGAAGCTTTTTCAATCACATGTCAACATATCTTTATAACATGCTATTCCCATCACTGAATAAAGGATCACGAATTCATATTTAGAATTCTTTCAAGATACCCCTCTGGCAAATATTTCTTTACCAATCACTATGCGCAAGAGGACCACTGATAATAAAGAACTGGTAAAGAACAGCATTACAGCAAAGATTCAATAAATTTTCACATCAGTTCAGTTATTTCTTCAAAAAAAAATTAATGAATAAATAAATAAATAAATAGCAATTTCTCTCAACCATCAAATTCTCTCTTGATTGTAACTTAGTAAAAGTTACCCTGTAGATGAGAAGTTCGTGTATAGCATCCTTGATTAACGTCGCGCCCTCCATAATACGTGCGAAAGCTAACGCAAAAGGCCCCTTCTCCTGTTTGCCCTTCTCGTAACATTTCTTATAATGGAATGTGATACGCAAATGCATATTTTGGTCCGTATCTTCAGGGATTTGGATCTGTAATTCAAAAATTAATCGCAAATTTAAGCAGATGTGGCATAAAACCTCTATTCTTCAATAGGAAACAAAACGAACGAAAAACATAATTAAGCCTAACAGGACAGAACGTTTGCCATTAATTTAATGCAAACTTGAGATATCATAAATAAAGCATTCCTCTCTTCCACAACGGATACTCATATAATCCCTCCAGCTCCACCAAGTGCTCCTCATAGCACAAGTTGTCTTTTCTCAGAGCTCTTTTTTCAGTCTATCGATGAAGGTAGCAAAAATGTAGTGTGATTTCAAGATAAAAAAATTTTCAGTGCAGCAACCAAAAAGGGTGACTATTCAAAAAAAGTTGCCCTTATTCCACTCTAGTAAAAGTTCCGGAAGACAACAGAACGCTTAAAAGCTACTTTCTTCACTCAAAACTTCAAAAATCAAATCCTCAGCGTTGACGTTCACGATCACTAAAACAATAGAAAAAGAAATTCGGCAAAGGTATTAACCTTTACAGTTTCGTTCCACTTCGGTTTGTCATCGTGGTAAAGCACCAAGCTGTGATACGTAGTCTTCTTTTGCACACCATCGGCCGTCATTATCTCCACACTCTTCAAATTTCATATATAATTAACGTTTGCGATCGGTATAATGCCATCAATGACCCACTTTCAAAAGCGGTTTAAATGAAAACATTTAAAGTGACTACTTTTAACATAAAATTTGAAACTTAATAACAAGTAAAAATATTACGATGTGAGGAAACAGCAAAGTGGATAGTGAGCGTAACTTACATCTTTGACAACACCGTTTGTATCGACAATGCAAACACGCGCTTCGATGTTCTTATCGGAACCTTTACCTCCATGTAGATCCCCCTGTATTAGCGTCACGTAAAGGTCGTTGCGTATATCATCTGAAAATATAGAAGCCAATAATAAGCTGCACTCATTAGTCATCCCAATCAGACCAGCAATCATTACCACCCTTCGGAGGAAAGACTGTAGAAGGATAGGCGACACTTCCAACATTCGCGACTCATCGATCACACAACGAATAAAAATGAAAGTTCAGATGCCTTGTCTATAAGAAACGTCACTAGAAGATTGTAAAATTTGCAAATTAGTTTGCAAATTACAATTGCTGCAAGCTGCAGTTTGCAGTAATTGCTAGTTTGCGAATGGAAATTGCAAATTGTAAAAATTTGTGCCAGAACGTTTTTCTGCCAATGGGTGAAGCGCAAGTGCAACTGAAAAGAATTTTTCTCTCAATAAGAAATTAGAATTTCCTCCAAGCCAACAAGTGTTTTTATCGAGAGGAGAGGATATTGCTGCCAACAAAAGTGTATTTCACCTTCACAAATCCTCAGCCATTTCCAGTAAGCATAAACAGCGCCTCTTTGAAAAGCATGTTGCACAGAACTTTGAACTGCTAACTGAATGATATGTTTTATTTTCCGTGGACCGCTATTACAGGAAATCTGAAAAAATTATAACAATCATAAAGATGGAACCTGCGGAAATGACGTCCGCAAAGAACATTTTCCGTAATTCTACCGGTGGATGCACCGAGAAGATATGCGGGTTCGATTTCTTTATATGACTTAACGAACCGATTAAAACTTCCGTTGAGATCATCAACTGCGCCCGACCAAAATCTGAAAAGCCAACAATCTCCAATGAAAACTCCGTCAAACGTTGCTAAGGAATCTAATGAAGAGACGATTTTCCCCTTATCAGTACCAATAGGCGTGAAATTATTCATTACTGGAAACTAGAGAATCTAAGTAGTTATTTTGCTACACAATTACCTACGCTCAATGTGCTGACACCCCCCTCCTCGTCGATATTGAATGAGAAATGATGAAATTAGAATGGACTAAGAAGACAGAAATGAAACGAACTTGAAATGCTCTCTACATTCACTGATTTCAATGTACCATTTCCGCGTGCCGAATTCGCCTTCGCAATTAACTGCTCTAGAGTGTCTTCTCTGAAAAATATATGAATATCACGTCATTATTAAACCATTTAACTCATGAAGGCCCTCTTGCCCGCAAAGTAGCGCGATAGTGCCCCTCTCATTCCTACAAAAGTCCCTTAATGGGGCACTCATTACTTATTTAACAAGTAAGCCAGAAATATTCTTAACTTTTTAAATCGACCATTTCTCGTCTGCAGTCGCCTCAAGCCAATCAATGGATTTACTCGTCCATTCTAGACTGGATAAAATAGAAGTGATGCGCCTATCTGGATTTTATAGCACAGCCAACAATTTCCACAGTAGTATGACGTCGCAAAAATATGCTAGTCGGTATATTGTGAACCGGTAAAAAAGCATACCATTCAACACATTAGCTGAAACGATTGTAGACCAAAAGCCAAAAGAACATACGCCGCCCGTGGTCGAAAAGAATGATTCTGGGCGAGCTAGACTGATGGTCTCGGAAGTGGTCATAACACTTCAATCAAGGGTTGTCACCTCATAATTACAACAAAGAAGCTGCTTCCATGCAGTTGAAGATTATTTTTCAGATGTAATTATTTTCAAAAATATCAAGTCTTCAGCATGCAACTGCACAGTATATTGCTCTACAAACAACGATCACCAAATAAAAATCCATTATAGCTCCATAATCTTCACATCACGGTTAGAAGTTTCATTTTTTCGTTATGAAAACCAAAAATATGCCATCATATCTCAGTCGAATTTTATGCAATTAGAAACCATACCGATTAAGTGGAATAATATGTTCCACAGGACCCGATGGGCCATTCAGCACATCGGTAATGTCGAGCAATGCAACAGCGTATGGCTGCCGAGACCATAACTGTGGTGGACCTGGATCTGATTGCTTTTTCATGGTAGATGAGGAACCTTCAATGGGTGCGATCCGAGCCACTCTTATACAAAGCAAGATACGATGATCCTTGTTCGATGGAGGATTTGATGGATACTCCTTAGAACCAAGATCCTAGAAAAGATCACACAATATCTCTATCTCATCGCAAAGAAAAGAGTGAGGTCCGGCTCAGAAGCGACCTTCACAACACAAAGTTGATGGTTATTCAAGACGACTACGGTAGCTTAAATGCTTAGCACTCGCCCCGCAAGCGAGGGGTCGAGAGTTCGTCCGCGTCTGCGGACAATTTGCATTGGTCATCAAAAACACCCGAATTATTGAATAACATGCGCAAAATGAAACAAGGCTGTATTTGAAAAAAAAAATGTGCTTGAAACGTATTTGAAAAATGAGAAAATTCCGCGACATAAACTTTCGAAAAAGAATTATTTATACGAAAACGAAGAAACATACATTGAAAAGCGCTCTGCTATTGCGATTCGCCAGCGATCCAGTTTTAAACGTCCAGTAAAATAGAAAATTTTCACTGAAATATCAATGATATCATAAAGTGTAAATGAGTTGAATGATCTATATCTTTCAGCGACTTCTTTAGATCCATACAACCTATTGAAGATAAGCACTAATGCGGTAAATAAAAGAAAGCGCTAGCAAACAACAAGTGTTTCAAGATGAATACTCACTTTTTTGATGAATAAAATTAGATAGGCAAAAAGCGATAGCTTTTATCCGAATAAACGAATTCACTATAAACAAAATTAAATCAACGAAAACTCACATCTCAAATTTGTACACATAATTGAGGAATACGAGAGAGTGAATAATATATGAATAAAACAACGGCTATAATTGCTATGGAAGAAATTACGAGATTATTAATAGTCAAACAATTACATTGTAAAGAATACTCTTTAATGTCACATCAGACTTTTTTGTTTTCTATTTGAGAATAATATAATTGTAAAAAAACTCAGTAATCATTAAGAGATAACTTTTGAGTTATAAAAATAGAGAAGACATAAAATACCAACGAGATGAATTTCTCCTCGGTTGCATCATAAAGACTCAACGAGAATTCGCATTCTGCTTTACATTCGAGTGTTGCTGATTGTGCATGGATCAACAAAGAAAATGCACTCACTCTATGTGTCTGATCTGGCTTCTGCAAATCAACATTTATTAATACAATAAACATTACTTCAATGATAAAGTGATCCATTTAGAGCATTTCTTCATCCAATTTTAAATCTGAACAACACGCATTCCGAAAATACGAACAAAGGTGAAATCCAAATTTTAAGTGCGGTAGACTACAATACCATTCAATTTTTAAAATCAAATCTCGAAGTAAAAGTAACGGGTAAAATATTTCAATCAACCTGGGTAAAAAACTAGGGATAAAATAAACGCCCATACAAAAACGTGGTGCCAGTTTCTGCATAAAAAAAAAAAAAAAACGATTAGCGACAATACCAAAACGGCTATAAAACAACATAGCATGCGCAATGGTAGGCAACTAAATTGGGCTAGTGCACGAAGAAATTAGACGATTTCGCTTTGACGAGTTCTACATTCACCTTTTCTTCTTTGCTTTTTTCAATTCAATATCGCCGGTTAAGAAATGTTTTCAACTTGTTTGGAGGAATCGGGATGTACAAAAATCGAATTTGGCAATGTCGGAGGAGCACTACGGATGAGAAAAAACCTTTTCAGAGGAATCATTTCCACTGAATTTTTAATGAATTTCGTTACAGAATTCCTGGGAATGTCATGCTGGCATCAAAATATTGAACACACAAAAATTGTACTGCTTATCACGACTGCGAAATGATGGCTGATTAATTACATTGGAAATGCTGTACTAACTTTGAGTTGTCTGCCGAATATATTTACCGAGTAGAGCATTATAAGTATGCATATTGAATGACTAAGGCTGGCATATAAAGTTGGGTTTCACTTGAATCAAAATTGCGCTCCACATCACCCGCACATGCGTTAAGACTCGAGAAGTCATTTCATTGCTATCCTTTTGCCACTACCCGTACACTGCGCAATTGTTTCGGGCTCCTCGAGCAGTTTCGAAGTGCCAATGAAACTTGGAGGAGAGCAAATTAGAATTATATTCGTTTTGTCCGCATCACAAACCATCGCCTTTGAGAGAAATTCCCACATTAAGGATAGATAACCAAAGAAGTGAGAGGCAATGGCTTAGAGTTGCCAAATTAGTTACAGCTTTCCTGCACAAGACAAATCCTTCAAAAAAAAAAAGAAAAAAAAAACTATGAGGAAAAGCACATGAACTTCTGCAACAATCTAGTGCAATTTGCTGTACACCTGAGTTCAGCTTTGAATTATGACACGTCTGGGTGCCTCTGAAGTAAGGAAAACCCGAAAATCTTGAACTCGACCACCTAGAGAGTGAAGGTTTATCCGCCTAGTTATTCCCTAGATGGAGGCTAAACGACTTAAAATGATGCTGTACTGCAACTTTAAAAATTGTATCAGGCGAAGAAAAATAGTGAAATAAAACCATAAGCATACTGAGTCATGAAGAATTCTGTCGACTGCACTCAAATGCGCGCGGTATGCATGTACGACAGACGCAGAGTCGATATCAATTACACGACCAGTTTCATCTCTGATCTGCATGTCCAGCCCAAGCCACCTTCAACACCTTATATGTTTATTAATGTTGGAAACACTGAAAAACCTTTAACTTACAAACTGCGTCCAATAGTCGCCGATACAGCAAGAGGAAGCTTTGCATTCCCATCCTACTCATAGCACTTCAACTCTCTTTACATCGGGGAAATTGCTTCATGGTTCAGCCTTCATCAATGCGAATGACTTCCGCCAGTCACCGTCAGCAATAACTGCCCACCGATGAGGAATTCATACAAGCTGGATTCACGTTACACTGTCACCTCCCAGAAAGATCGATAACGGTGAAAGCGAAGGGTTCGAGTTGGAAGCCTAACCACTCGTTTGCATACGTAACGGCAATTTCCTCATTTCATTAAAGCCGCGTATGGACTCATGTCAACACTTTATTGAAAAATTCGATGAGTTCTCGCACATTCCATACACCTCCGTGCTCTGCGATATTTCTGCACTGGTGTTAACTGCGTCGCAAAGAAATTTCGAAAATCATCTCGGTCTAGATCAAAGAGAAATCAACCCCATCGGAGATGTGCTGTTGTCTGTCTGTAGCTGAAAAAAAAAAAAATATCTGCCAGATGGTGAATATATCGCATAAATCGAGGTATCGCGAAATAGAATTTCATTTGAACTGCTTAAAAACCTCATTACAACTTTCAACACAATTAGGAAGCACATCTTAGCACGCTGAAATCGAGCACCATAGAACGGATCAGGATGTCTTACTCACAACAATTGATACATTGAGAACTGAAGCGATTCAAGATTGCCTTACTGGTTGCCGAGATCGATTTTCCTTGCCAACTGTAGTCTCATCTCTTTGAGTTCTTCTACAGGAACATTCCCCGAAAGGATCTTTTTACGCATTGTCATCAAATCTTCCATATATAGCATAATGTCATCTTGACTTTCCATTTGCGCCTGCCTCCCGTATGTCTCCTGCAAAAACGAGCACGCGACGTACTATTAGTAACAGAAAGAGGAATGAGAACGGCTCTCTACCTTCACATCTCCCTCGCCTTTCAATTCCTTCAACTGGGAGACAGCTTCGGCTAAATTTTGAAATTCTCTGCATAGAATCGCAATTTCGGATCCAATAAAACGCAGCAACGAGTTAAAGTTTTTAGCAGCAGTGCAAAAATAATCAAAAATTGTTATGCAAGATTCATAAAAAACCAAATATTGACCTTTTTTTTTTTGAAAAATGAGGAGAAACATTGAATTTTTCATTCATCGTCGGCGTGACACAAACGAAATACATCAGCATAAATTTATCAAAGCTTCTGGACTTGCAAAGCGCGCAGCATGCCAATGATAAGATTCAGCAAATCTCCATGAAGTGAATTTAAAAAAAAAAAAAAAATACATATTTGGTCACCAATGAGTGGATAATTTAAAATCATGTCAAAATAAAGGTATAATCTTAACACTAGAATAGGAAACAATTTATGATGTTTCCCAGAAATTCATAAAATAAACAGAAAAAAGAGCATTAAGAATGACTAGCCTTAATTGAACACCACCACTCGTTTAGCACATCGGTCAGCTCGGCGACCAACTCTTGCGCTTCACTCGACGCCGCCGAAAACGGCTTACTAAGCGGAACGATGGCTGCTTGTGGGAAAATACCAAACCTTGGGCGATCACCACATGTGCTCCCATAACACCAATCTATAAAAAGTGTCAACGCCGTGCTCGTTTTCTTATTACTTAAACAAATTACTACTAAAATACTGATAACGGCAACAGAATGTAAACGGAATGGGTGGGTGATCAGTCAACAATCATCCCCTTTTCTGATAACGATTACATTAATTAGGCGTCATCGATTGTAGTTCTGATAAGCGAGCTTCCTGATAACAACACACAGTACAACGTGCAGCAGAAATTGCTATGTTTCGGCTCACCCATTCATTACCACGGAGCCTCGTAAGCTGACTTGCGCAATCGGCTTGATCCGGAAAAAGCAACTGACACGTCAATACAGCTCTTGATCCAATAATTTTGCATAAAACTGCTGCCTTCTTTTAGAGACACAGCCCAGCTTTATATGATATTATTCAGCCATCGATTTAAATTAAATCCTGCGTGGATGTTAGCTGCTAACATAACATAAAATGCTGTTATCGTTTCTCGGCTACGCAGCAAGAACCGCTCCCCACATCACTCTGGTTGACGACCCCAAATCTCACCCGATCTGATGTTCGTTTGTGATACGATAGCATCAAAACAAGCAGCACCTCATCCTATCCAAATCTTCTCAATCTCGATGTGATGCGTAAATTTGCAGTAACTCTGCTAAACGGCATAATCCTGCATATATGTTACATACACTAAATCAGTGCCCTAGATTGGTGGATACGGAAAAGCAGCTCGAATCTTCTGCTATCAAGCCGATACCACTGGAGCATTCCTTTGGTTTCTTGATCTCTCTTCGTCTCAGTCCAGTCAATCAATCACATCCAACTATAAGTTTCTGATAGCAAAGATTTTATTATCAATGAGCGAAATTTATGAAACATAACTTTAAGCTTCTTTTTATATCATATTTCGAGAGAAATGACGCATACAAACACACAGTGCATAATGGTCTTTTTGAATTACCCCTCTGTCGCAGTACCTATAGTCGCAACCTTCGCTAAAATTTCCCTTCGAATGCAAAATTTGCCTCCCTGTAATGCTCTAAGAAGAAGAGAAAAGAACGGAATTGCGATTTCCTGTTGGGATGGGCGGTTATTGATGAATTTTCATTGCTTAACAGAAAAATAAAAAAAAAAACTGTGAAAAATAAAAGGTGATATAAAAGGATCTTTAATTCATTTACTGCAATCGTAAAATGCAACTAACGAAGAGGCATAGAATGGCAAACAACGACAATTAAGTTAGAAAAAATGATTATGGATATCACTGATCTCGAAACTACTCAAAAAATTGAAAATTTTTAATAAACCTTGATCTGAGGAGAATATAATAACTCGTTCGCCGATATGTAGTGATAATAGTGGGCAACTAAGTTGATGAGCATTTGAAAGCGCTTGAGATGAAAAATTACATTGAGCTGAAATATATAAAATATTACAGATGAGCCAAAGAATTTACAAACTGAAAAAATTGAAAATCCTGGAAAATTCCGAACACATAAAAATATCGTAAAAACATTAAAAATTATTTCATTTAAATAATATTCCATACACTTTATAAATTTCAAATATGTTTCATAGTTGGTTGAATTACAAATCCCAATTGACTTTTGAGCGAAAAGTTGAACCTTCCCACCTTAAGATTGCATACAGCAATAGATGAACGCATAAAAACAATTTCGTAGCAATGCTTCGATGCACAGGTAATTTTTTTCTCGCATCCTACCCCCTTTTCCTGTTTTAATTTCTGGGATGATCCCACTATCGGAAGGCGTAAACATTCTGCGGCCGAAAGCACAAAACTAGTAAACGAACGGTCAAGCAATTTTGTCAAATGACAAATTTTATAGAAAATAAGAATTTCTAGCAAACAAATGGCAAATTTATAGAGAATAAATGAAATATTATATCAACAAATACCTATTGCTTCGCAAGTCATTTTTAAGTAAACACGTCGTTCGCGTGTCGGTTTCTTAAATTGCTCATCACAACCCATATATGCTATACGTTATCCGCATATCGTTGCTGTCGAAATATTCCCACTTCGAAACGTCGAAAAACGCTAATCTATTTAACACCTGCAAATCACACCATAAAATCTCAAATAGATCAATACAACGTATTATTAGCAAATATGACAACTTCGATTTACCGATAAGCGTACCGACATCGAATGGTTTTAACCGATCAGAAACCAATTAACTTTCTGGTGTAAACGAGAAAAAAGTATTTTAGTCAGAAAACATTTTACATTGTTCAGAAAAATTTTTCTGGAAGAAAATTAATGTTTTTGAAACAATGCTTCAACTTTTTTTGACTATTCCACTTGATACGCTTATCAGTTATATGTGTCATCATATTTCAGCCCATAGTAAACTTTGTCGCAGACTTGTTCGCCACCCTCCTCCCTTCCTTAGACTTGGTTAAAAGAATCGCGTAAAACCCACGTTTTGTTGAAGGAACGAGAGCTTCAAGCTCCTTTGAACTCAAACATTCATATCGGTTAAGAAATCGCAAGTATTATTTGCGAACAGCATTTATCTATCAACTTCTATTCAACGAGCATTTTTATGGAAATCAGCTTTACCCTCTCAAAGTGCTTCTCAAACTGTAAATGTAAGGAGTGATCAATAAATCGTTGATCTATTGCTTTGGGCGACAGCAAAGGGGCGATGACAGTGAGACACAGCGAACTCCACAAATGGCTTCAGGCAAGACTCGGTGCATATACAAACAGAGCGTATTTGCTCACAGGAACCAGTGTGCTTCTAGTTGTCTATTTGAGGAGTCGTTTTAGTGGGGGTCGGTTCGGACCGTAGCAGTGCTCGATCGGCCCGCAAACTGGCTGGAGCGTGAGCAGCGCCCAGAGGTCGTTGGCGCGGATGTGGCACTATACGTGCCAAGGCTTTATCGAAGCGACGTCTCCCCTGCCATCATGTTATTCCTTCCGCCATTACTACTGTTGAGTTTTTAAAGTTTAATAAAAAATAACCTCATGCCTTATTACTGGATTACACAGCATCTTATCGAGCCTCGAAAGAGAAAGGAATTTGCGGACCCTTCAAGGACGAATTAAGAGTACAGAGCCAAAACAGTGACCCTACAGCCTTACATAAATGAAGAATAATAATTTAGTCTAGGAGGAGTTTCGAAGGGCAAAAAAATTCAAAACAAAAACAATGTTTCAGATCATCTCATCAAAGATTACTACAAGCACAGATGAAATTAAACACTCGAATACCTATTATACCTGCTAGCATTTGAATGAATAGTATTAGAGAGACGATGATAGTCGTGAACCTGTTCCTATCAAAGTGCTAATAACAACAAATACTTTTTGATAAAATCAACGACCCAATTTGCTTTACTTTCGTGACCACCCATAATGAATCAGCGCATGTCGCACAGCTATTAACAAGCTATGCCATATCATATCATGCAGTAGCATATTATCACCAACGTCCAAAATGCTTTCCTCAAGAATGTGATTCTACTTTGCAATGCTTTGCCTTAGAATGCTTACGCCTTGATAATGCAAGTCCAAATTTAGATGAAAATACCTATGCATCACAATACAGAGGCGAGTTGTGCCCATAGTTGCTCATTTTTAAGAAACTCTATTTGCCGCATTCGTTGCATTCCGCGTTGAAATTTTTGAATTGGACATCGTTGTCATGTGCCCGTTGCAAAAGTTTTTTCAAACCTTGCAACCATGATTCGTTCAACCGAGATAAACTACGATATGAAGTCCATTCGAAGCATGCTATAACATTTAGTTTGCTGATTTTTTAGGTGTGGTAGGTAGCATATGAGGAAATGATGCGATTTTATGGATACATCTCTGTTGCAGTTATTGCATGAAAGAGGCAGTCACTACTTGATGTTCCTGGATTTCACAGCTTTGATACGTCCGACAATTCACATCCACTGGCGAGATAACGAGAAGAACAAGTACGTTGATTGAAATTAGTGAAAGCATCAAGTGCCTTTTTCTTGACATCTCTATGAAACAATTTACAGTGCCGTAACATCAGAAATTTTTCCTTTCTTCCTTGAGGTCAATTTCAATACGTTTACTGACGAGAACTGTTTTAGCGTCTTTCAGCGTCGAATATATCTAAAAAAAAAAGTTATAGAAGAAAAAAAAAGGCGACAAACAGCTGGGTGTCACTAATTCGAAATTTTTAGACACATTGTGTGGGAACTTGTTTCAGCCACTAATATTGCTACATTCACTGCGAGCACAAATGTTTTAAATTTCAAATTGCTACGTATAAATGCGATTATTGCTTAATGTGCACAATCAATCCATATAAATGAATGTATCTCTTCCCACAATGTTCAATTGGACAGGAGAGAGTTGAACTGAGTGCGGAAAGAAAGTATTTACAAAAACAAAGAAAGATAGTGAGAAAAAAGAAGGACAATTACAAAAACAGCCTCTCTCACCTTACGACCATCACCTTTTTCTCTTATCGCCTACCGTCCATCAGCCAACTATGTTCGTAACTAATTCCACGTATTCGGGAAAATGAAGTGCGGGCGACTGCAGCGTAAGAAATGGTGATGAGGCATTAATGTTATCGGCGCTTATCCGGTCTTCAGTGAAGTTATAATTTACAACGTTGTTAGCGGATGGATAATTTTCCGATCCATAATGAAATATTGCGCATCTGTTTCATAACCTGAGCTCTATCTCGATGGTTTGTACATGATGCTTGAGGGCACTTTCCAGACGATGCATTTCTTCTGTTCGTCAAATGGATTCAATCGCCAATATGAATTATGCCTGCTGAGGACTGTTTTGCCAAGATACGCCTAACCTATTAAATCACACTTCAACGTGTTATTGCTTTATAATTTATTGATTTGCGTAAAAGATAATATATCTGTAATATACCTGAATTGCACATTGTTGCAGTCTACATTCATGGTAACGTTGAAAGGTTCTTTCATCTAATGATTTGAAAATTTAGCTGCAGCTACATGGAACCTTTACCATGAGGATTAAGTTTTTCGAATACCACTTTGTCGATCTTTGGTCTCTGCTTAACGATTGGAATATTTTTACGCTTTAAAATGATAAAATAATTGAAATGAAAAATAAGGGAATGAAGAATATTATTTTTGATTCTTTGCGGATGCAAAATGCGAATTCTTGAAATTAATAGTGTGCAGATTCGAAATGATTCAACAAATACATTTATTAAGTTTTCAAATATTGCTACAAATCACAGAATTGTTTAAATTGATAATTCACGTAATGGTAAGGAAATACCGGAAATTGGCAAAATGAAGTGGAATGTATCATTATTATATAGAACTTTAAACTGAGCAATTGTTGACCATTGCCAATGAACGTTGTTGATCAATCAATAATTAACATCCTTATATGGATTGTAGGTGAATCATTTTGGATGTATTTTAGTACATAAAGACGGTGCTATCGACTGGTATTTGCTTCTCGATGCGCGGTCGACCAGTTTTATCGGCGGTAAGAAACATCAGCATACTCGGTATTAGCAAAACGCCCATCGCAGCCACCTCCAAATAGAATGAAAAGCCCAACCTGAAGTCGCGAGGCATTTTCATAACTTTTAAGTAACATATAATACTCATAACAAGCCACTTTTTGAAAAAATATCGTGCTTTCTCGTTGGGTTCAGTCATATTGTAATTCCCTCCCACGTGGAAGATGCAAAATTATACATTAGTTACAAATTAGATCCCGTTCGTATTCGCAACTAGAGGATGTTAAAAGGTTTTTCAATCTGAGCGCAAAAGCGGTGCTGCTTCCACTTCAAAGGCGGAAGCTGGACCAGTGGCTTAAAAATTTTTCGGCTACTGTTTATAGAAAATTTTGCAGATTTCTGAGATGTTCAGACAAACTTTCGCCGGAAAAAAAAATACATTATATATATATATATATATATATAATACATACAGAAGAAAAAGTAAGAGCGCTGAGAAGCTTTACGTGGTCTTTTTGAGGGCTTTGTAGATGAAACTTTTCAAACATCTAGAGTGGCGGAAGAACTGGATCTGAAAAGTAAGAGAAATACATGAGAGCATTGAAAATATCTATTACCTTGTCTGATTGAGAGTAGAAAAACCGCCTTCAATTTGATCGGCCAGTAATACGTTATGTTTTATCGAAGTTGCATATTGAATCAAAAAAATTACCACTGAACAACCGTATGAAATCACTGAAAATGACTAAACTGACTTCTCGTATTGATCGGAAACTTCATTCTCAACGTTTCATCATTTTCAAAGCATTTTTGCTTCTTAAAGAAAGCGGTTGTTCTTTTCAAACTACACTATGTTGATAGTAATTGAGTAATAAGAAACACAAAATACGACTATTTTTTCTGGAGGTGTCTATATGACCGAATAGTTGGATGCGTAGGTGCGGGTTTTTAGAACAATAAACCGTCGATTTTTTAAAGCTGTAGTTAATAACGGCGTAAATATTTTTAAAAGTCTGATAATAGAAAAGTGCAAAACAAGCAAAAATATTCCGCAGTCGAATTGAAATATGAAACGGAAACATCGAGAAAAATAAGAATGAAACTGTATAATCGTAATATAATTACACATAATCGTTGCATGTTTTCAATAACTTTAATAAATTTGAAATAAATTTGAATCGGTAATAAAAGTAACTTCTGAAAACTGAACGTTTTTTTCATGAGCCAACGAAAAATTTTTTTCGGGCAATCGAAGAAAAAGGGGATTATGGAGTTTCGAAAAAGAGCGTTTCTTGTTTAGTTGCAAACTGAAGTCAAATTTTGTTCGAGTTTTTAATTTCTATGGTTGTTATGTGATTGAATTAGAGCCATCGATCTTCGTGTCGTCATGCGATATTCACGATATTTTTTTTTTTTGCACTAATTCGACCTTTGCACTCATTTTAAAGATGGGACAATGCCCAATTTTATGTTATTATTTCATTACGTCGTCGAATGCATGTATCCACTGGTGAAAGACTTTTAAGTAGTATTAAGTAGTACGCACTCAGTTCCGTTATTGAAAGATTATGGAACATTTTCAGTGAACATTAAGTACTTATGGTTTTTACACACTTCCTACTTGCCTCCCACTGTTTTCGTACCTAACAATTTGACATGCATAAAGCTAGAAACTTACGTGCAAGCATACTCCATAGATAAATTCCAATTGGGCCGGCAACAGTGTCGTTCTCTTTGACAGCTGTATTAACTAAGCATATAATAATACCAACCGCATTCCATAATAATCCCAATGCAGTAAAAAATATAATAAAAATCCATGATGCTTTTGATATGAATCCATAACCTTCATGGATTTCTTCATAAACTGCAACTTGCTATTATTTATTTACATTTACAGTGAACGATTAATGAGTGATAATTAATGAGTGAACGATTAATTTAGATAATTAAAAGTTTTTTAATTATCTAAATTGTTGCAATAAAAAGGAATTTCACCTAAATCATTCACAATAATAAATCAATTTTCAATCATGACGACAATTCAACGTTCGTTTGATAGATTAGATTTTTTAACGAATATATCCTTGCAGATATACAATAGTGTGGCGTTTTTTTCTTTTTTGGTATAACTCTTTGGCCACATCTGTGATATATTCAAATTCAGCAAAGAGTTACCTATATTAGAGTTGAGCAGTTTTTATCAACTTTAATCGCACGCTTATAAACTTTTATTTTCTTGTAGGCAGTAAAAGAAGAATTACCAACAAAAATTCACAACGATGTCAAATTTACATCTATTCAACGCAAGCTTACTCGATTTAAAACTTTTATTTGCAAATTTTAGAGGTTTTTTTTTAATTCCATAAAAACTCCGAAACAGTTCGAGACACATTTTTACGCATTTTTACACTTTAGCAAATGAATTTTCATCAGTAGAGTTGAAGAAAAATTTTAATGCTGCGATTAGGCTTAGATAGAGCTTTTTTTTGAAAGTATTGAGAAGGTCGTTTGTTCTATAAGTTTCCTCTGCGGTTGTTGGTGGATATTTTAAAATATATGGAAGCAATGAGTGATACCTGAAAAGGGTTTATAGCGTGGTCCTAGACCCCAATCTAACTGACGAGATCCTTTCAGCAATCCAGAATGGATAAAATTGTTCTTGCTGAGGCCACCTTTCTCGTTTATCGGAGTGCTCTCAAACCAATATTCGCTGATTAGAGCAGCGATGACGAGTGAAAGAGCGCTTACGAACATAAGAAGCGATGTGAATACCGAAAGTCGCCTGCAGCTGTTCATTGTGGCATTTGATGTACGAACTCTAAACTTTTCTCACTGAAAAGATCTCATTAATATACACCGAATGCGTTAAAAATGCAACAAATCGGGAAAATGATTGGATTACACTGAGACAGTCGATGAACGAGAAGGTAAGTTAAGCGATTCGTTTACACCTTTCTTTCTCTGCTACTTACAAAATATTCAAAAAATTATGTTTTGAACAATAACTTAGCAACACGTTTAATTTGTCGACGTATAACAGAAGGAGGGAGACGAGTGTCCGATGATATTTGGTGTGTAATTAAGGCTTTCTCTGGTGGGCGCGTCATACGCCGCAAAGGTCCTTACCCTCATTTAAAGGTTCGGCTGGTCGCATCGCTGACGCGAACCGTGGCATTGGCATCAGTCCAGCTTCAACGAACGATCGACGAGAGCTCATGCGCATCTGATTGTCATCTCTCGTCGAATGCCATCTAGCGAATCAATAGCTTAATTTTGCAATAGAAAACTTGGTATTTGATTGGTACATTTAAAAAATAGTATTATCAGAGATGGCTTTTATTTTTGGGTAGTGGACGTTATTCCCTATTTGCTTGTGTCTAAAATGCGTCGAAAACAACCATTACTTTTCTCAGAATCTACTCTGATTATAATGAGAGAGGAATTTTGATATTCGCCTATTTCACCAATCGGAAAAGAGATGAATTTGCATCTTTTTGCCCGCAAAAAAATCGAAAGAGCAATAACAACATGAATCAAAATTTGTATGCATTTATACTACGAATATATAAAAACGACAACAAAAGGCTTAGAGATGAAGCGCTTTTCAAGATTTACGATCATACTGTCAAGCATTTTCACGATTCAGCCCACCAACGTCGCCTAACGCTATGTCCCGCTATATTACCCTACGCAGCGGCGTCCAAAGCCCACTACGTTGCGACGCAATCGCTCGCATAACCTCTCCAGCTAGGCTCTCATGTTGTCGGTGAATTTTTCGAGGTGAGCACAGAGGGTGTGGATTTCCAGGGTCATTATGCAGCCTATTATCCTGTAATGCCTCACTACAGTCTGAGCTAGCCTCACATTGTTTCTAGTTTTGTGATTGCCAAGGAAGCTCTGAACCATATCCGCCAAGCTGTTCCAAGCCACTTTCTTTTTACTGCTTAGCTCGATGGAGAATTCCTTGTACTTCAGGATCTTGTTAATTTGTGGCTAGACGAAAACACCAGATTTGGCACTTGCGTTGGACAGCTCAAGGAAATTCTTAAAGGTACTAGAAGGGTGCTGGCTTTTTATCTAACGCTTTAACGAAATGTTTCGCGAGGTGAAAACTGAGATGCAATGGCGAATTCAGTGTCATCCTGAAGGCCGATCAGTGGCTCCCAATTGACGCTGTTCCTTACCACAAAGAACTCGGTTATGTGAGGCCAGTCCCGCATTCCTCGAGATAAAGTTAGCTGGTAGGCTTGGTAAACCACCTTGGAGATCCTTCTGAAATGCGATTATTATAAAGCTTGCTGACGAAATGAGTTGTTCGTAAGAAATGAAGTGCGATAATTCGTAGCGAAATTAAACGCTCATGAAATGTCTGTAACCCCGATAGGTATATAGAAATATACATCAGACATTAAGGAATATTTCTGCCTATATTTTTCACCTTTTATTGTCATCCACTTGAACGGAACTTGTCAAGCATAATCATTCTGGAGTGCTGCAAAAAATCAGTAGATTGTTGGTTGCGCTTTTGCTGCATTTGCAAGCAGAAACTAACGCTCACTGCCTAGAGACGATAAAAGCAAGTTGTTATGTTGTTATGTTGCAAAATTAATTGGGAAGCGACGGGAATTTTTTTGATACGTGGTGGCTCTAGATTTCTATAAAATGATTAATATGAAAAACTTGAACTTTGCTTGCTTATCTGAGGATCTTTTATTCGGAAATTGGCCAATACTCAATAAACAAACTTTTACCTCTCTAATTTACCGCATTTCCGCTTCATTTTTCCACATTTCTATTGTTATGCATCTGAGAGATTGAAAAAGTTTTCTTAGAAAAACCAAAAGAAATATTTTGCAAGAGTGCATTTTCAAATTCTCGTGCCTTAAAAAATTCCAGAAATCCCTAAAGAATTACCTTCTTTTACTCATTTGTGTATGGAGTTGGGCAGTGTTTAGATAATATTTTAACACCATTTATTATATTTTAATAGCGGACTGTTTTTATTATTTTTCAGCACAGCATTTCTCTTCAAAGTTCGTTTATTCAATCAGATATGGTTTCTATGTTTTCTCTCTCGTTATTTGCACGAACAATTTCGTCCATTGTAACATTTTGCTTATTACGACATGATTCTAGTCCAGTTCCACTCTGAAGTGGTTTCCTCCAAAATTCTATCGAATAAGAAAAGAATTTTTTCCAAAATTCGCCTATTTTCTCAAGAAATGGCGCATCACACGAAAAAACCAACTCAAGTGATATTCGAATGACATGGGCATTTGCGTGCTTCTGTTTCATGATTTTCGTACGAAGCTATTTTTTTTTAAAAATATTTTTATTGGTCAATATTCGGAGAGAAAAATTTCTCGGATTAAAAACGCTGAATTTCAAGTTCAAATTGACTTGTTGCGATTTCTTCATAAGAATTCATGGGTTCCGCCTAATACCGAAATTTTCCATGTTTTCCAGTAGTTGTTAGAGCTTAAATTTGGACGGAATTTGTTAGAATTTCTTTTGCCATTTTCCTGGACGATTTGTTTGAAGACGTTAGTTATTTTGAAAGTGCAGTTTCAAACGACTGAATCGAAGATGCTGTTCGTGTGTTCTTTTCTTTGTCAATATTATTATCTAATTTAGTGCAATTTTATTAGCACTTTTCCATGTTTTTTTGAAATGACTATAGCATATTAGAGAATCTTTTAAACTTTAGCTAATTTTCAAGAAATATTTCCACCTTAAACCCGTCAGTTGATATCATTTCGTTGAAAAACGTTTTTACGGCGATGACTCCACTTGTTTCAAGGAGGACACTGGAAGCAAAGGTTTAATGGCACATTGGAAACGATACAGAGCATTCCTTCTGTCAAAAAAAAGAAACCAATAGCAAACAAGAAAGATGGCGGTAATGCAATTAGGCAGTGTCGTATTAAGCGTCGACTAGTAGAAAAAACAACGTCTCTTTCAGTCGCTTAAATAAAATAAGACTGTATATTCAGGTGCTTTCCAAAGAAACCTTATATGGTTTTCTGTAACCATCTTTTGCTGCTTTTAGGCATACACCTAGGAAGCGGCTGAAGACTTGGATCTATATTTGGAGCCGAACGTTATTAGTGTTTTCCTAGAATAGGAGCACTGTCGAGGCGAACGGATCTGTTTTGATGCAACAGGTCACTTTCCAGGTTTTATAGTACATAACGTGTTATTGATAATCGAAAATTTATATCGGTAAATATGAGAGGCTGCATTATTTATTGTAACGAATTCAAAAGTGTAAATATTAAGTAACGGTTCCGGTCACAGTATTTTTGCAATCAGACTAGACAATAAATTTTTAACACGAGTTCACATATATAAGCAGTACGTATTAAACGTACATATATCGATCAGACAATTTCTGATCTCGCATCTCTGTGAGTGGTGAATGAATACTGCGCCTGATCGTAACCTTCCTCGAAAAGTCCTCTCTGACGGTCATTCTTCTGAAAGAATCGTTCTTGTGAAGTGGAGCGTTTTCGAGTCCCACGTGCTGCGGTCTGTGCATCCTGAGCAAACCCCACCTTACCTTGAGCTATCGAATGTGAAGGAGTGGTGAAATGATCTGCCGCGTTATGCAATCCTCTGTGTGTTTCAGCATGGCTTGCTTGCTGTTGCTGGTAGTACGACCCGGTGTGCGCGTAATGGTCATGAGCTTGAGCTTGTTCGTGAGCTAACTGCCGCTGAAATTGAGTGCCTTCCTGCCGAAGGTCAGCAGCACCTGGACGTGATGCATGCTCACTGCGATCGCCTCTGATAACTTTTGTCGTAGCAATGCCTTGTTTCGTGTCTCGGCTTACCGATGGATGTGTATTTACTTGTTGTCGTACAATAACCGCACTACGCGATTGACTTGCAGACGAATGTGCGCTCTCAGAAGGTGACTCAGAAGGTGTTCTGAAGGTCCGTTCTCTGCGCCGATCCCGAATCTCATCTTGCGTTCCCCTCAATATAGTTGGTGCCGGAATGACTGATATCTCGCCTTCTCGCCTTGCTGCTGCATCTTGCCCGTTTTGCTTTGGTTGGGCAGCCTTCTCTACTCCTCGTTTGCGAAATTTATCCTTGCAACAAAAATATAATAACGGTAGCAGAAGTAGGCAGAGGAGAAGCAATATCGCAAGCGCGATGAGAAGCCATGCCCACCATGGCAATCCGGATGAGCCATAAATAAAACTACCAAATGGCTCGGGAATAGCATTCAGCAAATTTATATTGACGATTTGTTGCTGGAATTGTCCGATAATTGGCAAGACGTTTCTCTCGCAAGCACGCTGCAAAGACAATACTTATTAAGTAAAAGTCGCTTAATTGCGTGCTTTTTGTTGCAAAAATAAAGAATGCAATGCTTTCGTTGTTTATTTGAGGATCTTACAAACGATTTCAGTTCCTAATTTCGTTAGTCAACAGAAAATGGTAGATGTCGTAGTGCTATCCAATCAATATAAAACGAAATTCATGACGTCATCTGAACGCATTTCCAAAGCGGAAATACTGAAACGTATGAAAAAGTAATGGAATTTTTCTAATGCTTAAAGTTAATCGATTACTCCCGTTATGTTAGCAGCCTTTTTTCCCATAATATTCAAAACTATGCAACAATTCTTACAAAGAATGCGAAGTAGTTTCCACATTTCACGATTGGCTTATTGCCACAATGAAACAATGGAAGTTTCGAGGGGATTCCTCTTCATTATGATATTTTGAAAAACATTTATACATGATGACAATATGTTTAAAGAAATATCTTAGCGAGGATTTTAAGATATTTTTATGCATTGTAAAATTGAATGTAGTTTAAAAGTAAATACTGTTCAAATTTGCCTCACAAAAACGTTCTCTGAATATTGTGAAATAGTGTTTTTCTTCAAGAATTTTCACATTTCTGGGAAACCATTTAAAGAAAAACAGTCTTGGTGCGTTTTCATCGAACTGTTTGACTTTCAAATAGACTTTTTTGGAAAAAAGAAATTCCAACCAAAAAAACATACCTCCGCACAACCGCAACATTTGATAACTCTTACACTGCATTCGATATTTTGAAGAGGTTCGGGAGCTAAAAAATGTACGATAGTTCTCTTGCCGACACCCGCATATTGATATTCGTCGTTTTCCCATTTTCTCTGGAAGTTGTTGTCGCAAACTAGACAACTGAAAATGGACTATATATATATATATATATATATATATATAGTGCATGTGCGTATATATAAGATGTATGCGTATTTCATTCTATAAAATAATCCTTATGAGACAAAAATCATAATTATAAAGCCTTGTACACGTGATCTGGTGGAAGTAGTCGAAAGAAAAGACTCATTTGGGAAGTATTTAGTAAATTTTAGACAGTTTTTTGTAGGTGAAATTTAAAATTCATCTTTAATTATATTTCATCTTTAATTATAATTCATCTTTAATATTGGAAAGGAAAAATTCTTAATTTACATGTTAGTTACGCACTATTGAGTTTTTCAGAACTTTTAAATTGCAACTTTATATCTGCATTTTTAGATAAATATTCAATGCTTCAATTTTAATGCATTTTTGATATGCTGCTGAAGTGCATTTTTTTTTCTTTTTTTTTGCTGAATATTGGGAAGTAAAAGAAATGATATAGAAATGAGCAGAAGAATAAGAGATTCATCACCCCATTTCTACATCAAAAAGTCGACATTTGCTAGCTACATTACTCATGAAGCGTTTAAATTTGGTCAAGCTGATTGAAGTTTCATATAAGCTTTTCCTTCATTCTGCATTCATCAATCGATCATCATCAAATTTGAATATGCCTCAATTCTTTGATGCTCTCACTTATTCATGCACACATTCTTCGAATTCTCGGTCGAAGCATTGAGTCGTATATGAAGAAGGTTGTTAACCATTCATAGTGAATCGACGCAATTTCTCTGTGTTTACATTTTCGTGGAACTGTCTCGACTATCAAATAAGCTGATGACTACAGGCAACTAATGACTCATCAATGCTAAACATTATCCAAACAGTTTTATCTTTGCATTCCATCTAAAGATATTACAACTGAAGATGGAATATTTTTTTTTTTTTTTTTTTTGCAATTATGAGCATAATTTTGATAGAGTATGCAAAAGTTGTATGTTTTCATGGGAGGCGATTTTTATTCGTTTTCAGATTAAAGCTATCAATGCACTTACTCGGAAGTATCTCCCATTGGATCTTTCATGAATTGCTTTTCATTACGTTTTCTTGGAAACATTTCTCATTGATTCCGTTCATTTATCATATAAAATTAATATAAAATCTTCTCTCTCAATGTGGTTTTGCTAATTATGAATGTGAAAAAAATTGTTATCGGTTTTTATTTTGCAAAAAATTACTTTTAATATTCGAAATGCGCCATGAAAAAAAAAAAAGGAAATAATTGCGTTGAAACGATGATAAAATCTGTGGAATTTTCTTGCGATCATTTTCTGCCGAAAAAATTCTGAATATTATTATATAGAATAAAGCTCAATACCTTACATGGTCAACACTACAAATTTCATCATTTAATAGTTTTTATTATATGGTCACAAAATTTCCAATACAAATAAAATAAGTTTTATTATGCTTGTCATGGCAGTTTGCAATTGCTTTCAGGGGCTTTTTCTAATCGCTTTGCAGCTGCTTCCTTTGGACATGACTAGTAAAAGACATTTCGTAGAAAATCTTTTACTAGTCATGAATATGCTACTTATTCTATTTAAGCAAGAATTACTTATCTGTTCCTTTTCAGCTCAGTTCTTTTTTCAGCGTCTGAGCAGACAAGTCAAGAGTTTTACTTACGAAATATCACTCTTCACAACTAATTCTTAAACAATATATAAAGGTTTTTTAATGAAAGTGGGATTCTTTTTTGATACACATCAGTGCTTTACTTTTATTCTCTAATATAAATAGACATTTGTGAAAGCGATTAATTTGTTTGCAATTTCATTTCCTCCATCGCTTTTTATAATAATTTGCTAACTCGATTAACGAAAGACGATACTGTGCTTAAAAACAATATACGCTGCAATAATGCTAATCGTTGTGCGCATAGCCTCGTTGATGAGCAATAATCCATGAGGTAATACAATGCCGTATCTATGCTTTCCATCTCGACTCTCACAGTGGTGTTCATAAATTTGCTTGCTTTATTGTCTATCCACTTTGTTGGATCGCTGCGTTCATAACATGTACCTCAGAACCATGAGAAAAGTATGTGTTTTTCATATGATCATGCCTTTTGAAATAAAATTCCTAAAGCCACAAAAGCTCAGCAGAAAGTCGCAAAAAACTAGGCAAAAAAGAGTTACTTTAAGCATTGAAATCAACAGAAACAATGAGTGCTTTCCGTAGAGCAATCGGAAAAAGACACCCTACTTGTTGAATCACATAAAATCAATCAATTTTCGTCTATTTATGTTTTCGTAGTAGTTATTTACAGTGTATCTTTTCAAGGGTTAAACCTCCATTCAAATTGGGCTCAAATATTCTCCATTATGCTTTAAGAAATATTCGTGTAATCATAATTAAATCGGCATTTCACAAATTAAAACCGTACTCATAACGCAAAGGTCCACTGAATTCCATAATTGGAAATGTCTGCTTTGAATTTTTTGCTTTTATATGACGTCCGCAAATTTGAAACAATATTTCAGTATATCGAATTGTGGTACTGAGACTTCATTCTTTCAGATTTAATTTCAATCTGCATTCTGCAGCGATCGTTTATTTCGGTTTACTCTTTTAAACCTTTTTCATCACGAAAATGGTTCCATCTTATCAACTAATGTCCTTTAAATCTTTCACCTTAATGGCATTCTGCTCTAGAGATAGCTTATAAAAGCTTTCAACGCTTCAAATATAGTCATCCTGTTCAGAGATGATTTTTTAAAGCCCAAATTGCGTCTAGTTTCATCCCCTACCCATCCCCCAACCTCTCCTTGCCCTTCCCGAGATACTACCTCGCATATGCTGCACTCTCTGGAATTTGCCCTGCCCTTTGAATTTAGCGGCTTTTTCGATGAGCTAACATGCTGCCATACTACGATTAAACATGAAGTTTTGCAGCACACATATGCAAATTTTTCATCGAACTTTGAGAAAAAATTATAATTTCTAAACTTGCTTTCACATTTTACTCGCTACTGCAGCTCTGCCTTCACTATTCCTTTAGCTTATATATTTCATCTTCATTTCGTTGATTTCATTTATTATTATATGAGCAGACACTATCACTCATATATTATGCAAAAAGCGTGCAAAGAAGACTTAAAATCGTTGATTAATTGGTTTTAGTTCTTCTTCATAAATTTTAAATATACGATACGAAACAATCTTTGAAGCATTCAGTTTGAGCAATTTCTGTGTCAATTTTGTAACCATTCAGCATTGGTATTCATTTGACTGTCACCGAAATACTGAGAACATGGGGATATAATCTAATGAAAATAGAGGAATAGATAGGTATATGATCTACGATCATATAGCTATCTCAGTGATAAAGTGTCGTTCATAGTTCAGAGTATAACTTTCTCGATAAGACGTTTACCCACCTATTCTGATCGATAAAATTGTATTTGTTATTATAGCTGCAATGTTGTATCAAATAGTCGTAACGATCTGTTTGGTCCATAAAAATATCCAAACTATACTGTCGACCACCCACAACATCGCTCCGGCCAACTGAAAACTAGCAAAATTGCAGTGATTTGTCGCGGCCCGTTAGTCCTTCCGAAGCGAACATACAGAAAAATGTGAAGAAAAAATAGATTGAATTCGCAACAGGTTTCTACCATAATGAACATCGTAAACGTCATAATGGCCAGAAAAAATGACTGGCTTGTGTATCTGCTGCTATGTGTTTTAACATAGATGAAAAAAATATGCCTAGTAAATGAAAGAATGTTCCTACAAAAGTAAAATAAACTTGAAAATACCTTGATCGTTGGGTGGCGAATAAATATCCACGAAGCCACGATGAAGTGCGATTTGTGGCTGAATCCATGCGACGTATCCTCTAGCCAATAGCAATACAACGAGGAGGGTGTCCGTACGCATAGTTCGGCGTTTCGGCGAAATGATTCAGCGTAATATTAGCATTCGAATTTATATAACAACAATTCAAAAGCTGCTCTCGTTGCTTCGATTGCGCACACCTCAGCGTGTGTTTGTTTGTTGCATTGTTGTCGGACCTTCGTCATGCGTTGCTTCTTTCATCGTTTCCAAGCGAACGTGTGGCATTTGTCGAATGGCACAACTTTTTTTCGCTCATATCATCCGAGAAAATATGTGCTCTCACTTGAAAAATGCCATATTGTCTCATCGTTTTGTGAAATTTGCTCTGAAAAACGATACATAGGACAATTTGGGTTGTTGTTGCCGTCCATCCTTACCTTTTGTGTGTTGTATGAGAAATGTTGCCGAGAGGTAGTATAAATGTGCACTTATGCAGAATATATGGTTTAGATTTGAGCCGTACACTGCTGAAATATATGAGGAGTCTGATTAGAGTTTCTTGCTGAAGGCGCCATCTCGGATACCCAATGTTGCACCAGTTGATTAGGCAATTGTGCAAGGACCCTTGTTGTGAACTTTTCAGCCACAGCTGAAGAATTTTAAAGAGGAGTGCACAGTCGCAGGTTTACCGAGGTTCCTTCAACGTCAAGGCCTCTGAACCACGAGGGCAACATCATGCTTCGGAAAACTCATCGTTGAGCACCTTCGAGGCTCTACACTTCTGAAAGCCCAAACTAGAGAGACAGATTCTGAGGAAGTCCTACTTCTCAAGCTCTAAACTTGGAGGAAAACCGCAGTTCTTTAAGCTAACGCTCTCTGCTTACCTTCTGAAAATTTCGCCCATACCTTTCCTATCACCCATTGCCACGTATGTGCACCAATATCCACACATGCTTTTAGTGTATAAACACAATTAAAATGCACGAAATATTTTCAGGTGAACTATTCGCCTACAACGATCTGTCAGGGTAGATGCGTCCCGTTAGTGACTACTCGTCGTGAGATGTAGGCGCGCGACATGGCCAGTGCATCAGTCATCACACATACATAATTAACACCCCTTTTGATAAAAGATGCAGCAAAAGTTTAATGCAACACACATTTTGCTCACTAAAATATGGCCGTTTTCTCGTCTACTCAGGCTAGAGGCTGGCAGAACTTTCCTCGGCCAAACCCCCTCCCGTGGCCTCCATATACGACACTGCTATATAACAAGGCCGGCGCATGCCCATATGGCAGTTGAATTTTCGGCCACAGATTAATTCAACCGGTGGAGATAGACGACGGATGGTTCGAAACGAATATAAAGTAAAGTTTGAGCCTTCATAAAGGTGTACGTCAAACATGAAAAAAATGGGACTTTCATATCGGTGTTAGTTTACCTGACAACAAGATACTCGAAACTTTTTGACATTGGGATGAAGCGGGCACAAGAAGCGAACCACTGAATCGACCTGCAACGAAATGCTTACTTCTAACTCTCTAGGGTGTTTTATGAAAAAAAGACTTCAAAGTTGTGGAGGTGATTTTATTGAAACATGCCGTTTTTAGATCAGCAATTAAGCAGCGATTTGTCAGAGCCGAAATCCTTTCACCAAACCCTAAATGGAGCCTTTTAAAACAACGATGCTCACCTCTAATATCTACTTCTGAATATGCGAAATACTGGTTATAGCAACCGCACCGATGAAAAAGCTGCCTTTCAAAAAGAATATGCGCAGACTTTGAACAGCTATTTATGATATGATAAATTAGCACTTTGCACTACTCTCACAAGCTATAATAAAAGCGCTGTTCAAATTCTGCACAACTTGAAGCAAAAAGAATCCCGCACACTGCAACGTTTTCGAGCCCCAGGAGGAACTCGCAGAAGCGGGATGCTTTCTGATTCTGCGAAAGCCTCAAGCTGCCGACTTGTTTCAGACGGGTTTTCGAAAAGTGGACTGTATATAAGCATATTATATAAACTTACAGAATTCAGATACAAAGAGTATCCTCCATGTATATCAGAAGACGTAGGTCAGGCATGCAACTATTGCATTACTGTATCACATGTGCACATGAAGCTTCGTATGATCTAAGGAATTGGCCAGCTTTTGAGGTGGACATTCTTCTTAGAATAGCTCGTGCAGTACGGAACATCACCAGATCGGTAACGGAGTTTAGTAAAAATATGATTCTATCGCTAGAATTTTTCTTCTAGAACGTTTATGTTCGAGTTTGTTTGAGTAACGTGACTCATTTCGTTGTTCGGCACTCACGATGCTGGTATCCTTAGGTGTTTCAAAGCTATTTTCTCATTTCTTCAGGAAAATCTATTTTCCACTCTTCCTACATTTCGTCAGAAAACTAAATAGCCAAAAGCAAGAAGGGATCGATGATCAAATTTTGCGCTGAAAAGGATTCTGCCATTTGATTTTTGCTTCTCTCCCCACTCGCACTCATCCCAGCTCTCATTCTTATTGACTACCGTTGGCTTCTTCTCTAAGGACTATTCAGATTGCCTCAGCCATCCTTCTCCATTCATGAAGATCAGAGCGGGGACTAATGTAGATGAGGAAGTTAAAATCTATTGTGAATTGTGTGTTCCTTTTTTTTTAAAAAAATACTGTAGCATTTGATCACTTCCTCTTGTTCACTTTGAAAAACCCGTCTTTTTTATCCTTTCTTCTGCCGCCAAATTCCTTCGTGAATCCCTAAACACTGCAATATTCGCTTACTTATAGAATTACTTAATATTTTGCTAATTTTCTGATAAATTGCACTAAATGTCGTCGTCAAATTCATCCTATTGCTGTAGCCCATAGTTTTTGTCATATTTGTGGAACCTTCTCTTCTAAAGTAACTTTTTCAGGCTTCCTTATTCTCAGAACAGTTCAGCTTTCCTTCATGTAACATAAAAATAGTTTTAATACCGCTATAGAGAAATCGTTCATCAGCGGGGTCATTCGTCAAATTCATTCTGGTCTCCTCTACTGCTTGTACAAAAAATATTTCAACCTTTAGACGTAGGCTTAATCACCCCTCTGCTGAATTTTTTGCAGCCATTTTAACGACTCAACAATTTCGTGTTTGTCTTTTCCTTGCTGTCGTTTCATTCTTTCTCCATCTTTGTCGAGATATTATTTTTCCGCGATGTTTCTTTCGTCTTAAGCTTATTGCACCTGTGCTATACTATAATTCATTTTTGCTGTACTATGATAATATTGTTACAGCACCTGTTTTGTCTCATTATTTGTTTTCACATAGATGTGCCCTTTTCTTTAAAACTTTGGTATTTTTGTCACCTATTCAATAAACGCTTTCACTATGATGGCTATACACTATCTCACCACCACCACCACCATCCGCCACCTTTTCTTTCCTCCCTCCTCCCTACCCACTTCTCCCTTCACTCAATTTTCCCCTCCTTCCGCCAAAAGAAAGAAAATTATGCAGGTTGGAAATTGTCATACACCGGTCAAAGTGCTTCACATTACAATGATACCGCACATCATTCATATCATGAAGTAAATTAATATCAAAAGCAATGCAGAAACCAACCAAAATCAATACGCAGATATAATGTAAAATTGTAGAACATACCGTTGAAACAACGACCGATGACAATTTTTTAAAATGCTTTCCTTCCAAACAGTTCCATCGAAATAGTGAGATAACTGCTCAAAATGTCGCCTTTCACAACTTTTATTGCTCTCATTTAATGTTGCACTTAATTGCTTTGAATCGTAACTGCAATGGCCAATTCGTTTTTCGTTCAATTATGAAACCTCTTTCAAGACGGTAAATAAATAAGGAAATTCGAAATTCAGATATAGTTTACTCATTACGGCATTCGAAGGCTCGTTGAAGACAAGTGAATAAAAAAGAACATGCAAATAAATGGGGACAATAGATTAATAAAGTCAAATTTCTTGCACCGGCTATAGAAGGTATCATCATTGCAAGATCAACACTTAATATATAGCGATTCACTCAGTAATCTGTGCGTAGCCCATGACAAAACCACTGGATGGGAACAATAAAGAATAACCAAAATATGATTTTATCAAGTAATTCGTCGAAGTGATTGTTGTTAGCAATGGCTATTAAATAACATTAATGTCTATTATTATTGTTATCATTTACTGATTCCACCGTAATTTCCATCAATTTTATCACTGTTATCAATACTAGTGGTATCTGCTACCACTACTTTTTTGTTATTATTAGCTTTATTATTTGTCAATATTATTAATCAGTACTATGTGCACTCACCATTATTGTTACCGTTATCATTGTTACCGTTATTACCGTCAACCATTTCATATCATATCTACCTTAAAGGAGATAGCTGTAAGGAGCCACAAGTAGCTTAAGGCAAAATTTCGAAACAAAGCAAGCAGGCATATGAGAAGCGAGAAGGCCAAATATGAAAAGCGCTTCACTTCTGAAGTCACACTTCAATTCGAGTACTGCAACTCGTCAGCTTTCTCTTTACTTATGAATATTTCAAACGGCTGTGCGTTCCCATTCACTGAGACATAAAACGCGTCCACTTATCTTCAGTTTGAATCTCGATTTCTTAACCAATAAGTTTCAGAAGCACGACGAATGAAGACTTCCTGGATGTTCGTCTAGTTGCAAATATGCTACCCTCTTCCCCTCATGTATATTTAAGTCCGTATCGAAGACTTCAATTTTAGGTCTTTGAAAATTGTAAACGCAATAAGGCCTACAGTTCATAAACAGTGACGCGACAAATACACTTATTATATACACATAGGTAGGCCATGATCTATACATATATCGAAATACACTTTATGTATGTCCCCTGTAAGTTTGCGGGGTTTATTCGGGGGAAAAGGAATAACTACACCTACTTCTGTCCTCCCCCTCAGCCTCCCCCCACCGCTGAGGTTCTATACGGCATCTTTTTAGGAACACTGTCAAGAACTGAATTTCAAGTCTCATGATTTTTGCTCGAAAAGCATTACGCATGGAAATTCGTTTCAAGAGACGATTTGCGATATGCTTTTTCACTCATATTCCAAAGCAGCAATCTGCTGTTGGAGCATTGCCAAAACATTCTAAAATCTCATATGCTGTATAGTATTGCAGCAGTGATCGTGAGCGGTTTATCTCAGGAAGGAAATCAAGGAAAGCTTCAACTCGCACTGGCAATGCCACTTAGTAGCAAAATCTCAAGGGTAATTCCGAGCGTAATTCACTGTACACGTCCAACTTGTCTGCGAAAAGCAAGTACTGTGCTTTATCATGTAATGCACTTCACGTATCCTTTTGTATTTTAGAGACCTTTTTTCTGCGCTCCTCTCTTGTTTCCTTTTCATGTTCTGGAAACTTTCGATAGTAATGAATTTTTCCGAACAATTTTATGGACTGAAGATGGATGAGCCACTTCTGTTTCAGTCTAAAATTCACGAATAACATGTCTATTCCCACGAGTAAAATCTTTTCCATTATATTATGGAGTTTATAATTTAATGTACAATAAAGCAGCGGAAATTTTATTGCATGCAAAATTGAAATATCTAATAGTTATTTCATATAAGTTTAAAAGGAATTATAGTATTATATTGAAATTAATTCTTCCTCTCATATAATAGAGCTTAATGATATTAAAGCTAAATTAGCTATGAGTTATACAACTCTATTTAGTGATAAACTCATTTACGAGTTGAAAAATGAATTGAAAAAGGTCGTTAAATCGTTATATGCCAACTTGTTGAGTTTCATTTCATACTCCAAGGAATGTGGATATTCTTTCTATTCGTTTGCAGTGTATGATTGTGCCGTTAAGTTGACTCGCCTTCGAAAAGCTCGTCTTTTATATGTGACCGGCCTATGAGTTTCAAACTACATTTTTGTGCAACTGTACATGCTGCTTTTTGAATCCATCTGAGCTTGTTGTCCTTCGTTGAAATACCTGACTGAACAAAGTGTGTCAAATCTACTTCTTTAATAAAACGAGGCCATGGTGTTCTTAATTTTACAATGGACATCGGATCGAATTAATAATTTCGTTTTTTTTTATTATTGCATAGCGTTATTGCTCGATCGTGCAGTCGGCGATCTTCAAAGCAACATGATTGCAAAGCAGCAGAATGCGCTACTTTTTGAAACTTCGACCAGGAAAGTTTTCCGCCTGTTGACAAAACACGTTTCTGTGAAATCTTCCGCTCATACTCTACTGTGCCTTCATTCTTCATCGGCCATCTTAAAGTTCAGGGGAAAGCTACACGTTCTGCACAATTCATTGCTTTACTTAGGGTATGCTTCATCTTCCAGAGGTCACATTTTATAGACGGAGGGCAAATTAAAATACGTGAGTGTGCAGCAAATATTTGAAACCCTCGACCATTCTATAATGTTCAAACTCTGGAACTCTGCTTTCGAATGGCTGAATAGTGAAGGTAAGACTTTTTTTTAAAAAGTAAAGCCTGTATTCGAAATAAATAAGGAAGAGAGCATCTAATCGATGATAAAACCGAAATATGGAACTGAAAAGGGGATTTGGTGTGTTTTTCGATCCGCTTTTTATGACACATCTCGGGCTTTAAAACTTTTCGTTATGAGCATTCGAATGCTGGCTGCAATGTGGAATAAATTTACGGACACTTTTCGGTCAAAATTTGCGATAAAGCAAGTTTCGACATTTTTTGTTGGCGAGTGATTTGAAGATTCTGATTTTGCACCTGATTAATTCTTGCAGGAAATTTGATAAGATTAAAAAAATTTACAATCGCTAATTTATTCAGATCACTTTTGGCATTGCAAATCCGCAATCTGAGCGTCAACATTGCTCAAAAAGTTTTTCAGTGTTGCGCAAAAATTTCGAGTAAACCGAACATAATGCACTTTTCAATGATATTTCTACAGTGTTTCTTAACGATATCAGAGATTTTATGCAAAACTTCTTATGCAAAAGTTTTTAAATGCTCATCTTTATTGCCTCAGCATTTAAATCGTTTCAGCATTTTTTCCAACTCATTTTCAAAACAAAAAGATTTATGCAAAAATTTCAATTACTTCAATTGCTTATGATAGAACTCGCATCTCTTTTCTACCTATACTTACTGCTTTATAAAAAACCAAAATTTGCAGCTGATCGCTATTCTCAATGAAGGAAAGATGGAAGGAAGTGGGGGTGGTGGGACAAGTAGAGAGAGTAGAAGGGAGATATGCATATATAGTAGAAAAGTTGCTGGAAGAAATTTCAACCATAAAAATGTATGCATAAATTCTTTCGGCATAAAACTGTTAGACGGAGACGGCACGAACTCATTTCATATCTTTAACACAACGTGTAATATGAGCACATGACATTTAATTGTTTGCGCTATGATATTTATGACAGTGATGATTTTTCTTCTCACTCACGTGCTACTCGATTAATGGACTCGTTAATTTCATAGCGTTATTGTTTTGCTATTTTTGTGGAATTTTTTCCATCAGCAACTTCGTTGCATAGAAAAAAAAAACAACTTTATTACAACCTACCTACGCATATACTTGTGTAATTAAGGACACAAAATAAACGCGATCAAACCTTAGAGGTGGACGATAAAATTTAAATGCATTTAAATAGAGATGTCCAGCACGCTTGTTCGATAATGATATTTTTTTCACCCAACGTTTGCAGTGGAGGCAGGGGAGGAAAGGATGTTACAATTTTAATTGAATGAGAATTATTTTTCTTTATTTGGAGTCGTTTACACAATAAAGGTCTTTCTTTTGTTTACAGAAGGGTGTATCGTTCGTTACTCATCTCATTACTATTGCGCAGGAAGTAAGAAAAAACAACTACGGTGTAAATAACCTTTCGCTATGTACGACAAAGGAAATTGAGGCAATAGGTCTTTGTAGCAAGTGTCCCGCCTTACACACAGCTGACCTGAATTCAAGAGGTTGATGGCGCCTAAATGGAAATCTTATTTGTTTTTTGACAATATTTTCATATTGCATCTGTTCTGAGAAGATGAATTTTTTACTTTATAATGGCACATACCTGTGTGTACTGCGTATAATATCGGTAAAGTGAACACCTGTATCACCGCAACATACACTACGATTGACATTTCTATACCATTGGCTCTTGAAACGAATCTCATCTCATCATGTCTAGATGAGCCGTTGACGTAGCGAGCCTTCAGTACTGGAATGCAGGCGGACTATGAAATAGGGGATTTGTTTTCGGCTGTTTGCAAGGTATGTATCGAGTTGGTTTCGCAAGTGTGTTCTTATCGGGATCGTTATCGCGGCCGCATGAGCGAGAAATCAGGTGATCAACATAGGCGTAGGTGTTGATTGCACTGTTAGCACAGCTTCAGAATTCATGTTTCGTATTCACGTGAACGCCTCTCAGTCTGGTATTTGAAAATGAAACGCGCACATGTTTAGAGCACTGAACGATCGCATTGCATGCATCATATGGCATATTCACTCCACAACAGAAATCACGTAAAAAGTACGCAGCAAAACTGCTATCGAATGAGCGAAGAATCAGCGATGCTACAATCAGATGAAGACAGCGAACGTCAACGTTTCGACGCCATTGAAACCATCAACCGCATACATACCTTACTATTCTTCAACTTATTGCGCTCCATATAATACAACTGTTAGATCGAATTCCGCCAAGCTAGTTAACTTGAGGTGAATCTGAATTCTAGCCATATCGTATTTATTTATGTTAGGTTGCATCGTATTAATTTACGTTTAATATTTTTGCACGCTAAAGCGTTTATTCATATTGAGTCATATGTAGATATTTTTCATCGATGCACGAAGCATGTGCTAAATAATGATATCTCAAGAAGTGACCAAAGAACAGTTTTTACAAGGAACTCAAGTGAGTCGAGAAATGAATCATTTTCAGGTCATCGGACATTGTTTTCCATCCGAGACCGATTGAACTCTTCCCTTGGTTTTATAGCAGTTAAATTTTAGGGAATGTATAAGGGTCTAAAGGCTACTATTTTTAACTCGATAATCGATACCCTCTTCGCATTAACAGATCGGGAAAGTGAAGCGCATTTTCCTCCCCACACGCCCCATTGTCCTGTTTCTGAAAATCCACATAACGCAGATATGCGCAAAAATTTGAAGCTATTTTTGCAGACTTCCCAATAGCAGCCTTAGCGACTGCAGTAAAGGATAGCCTTCATCAGCGGCGTTTAAGCACCCAATCCACAGGGAACAAAAGCGCCGATCAAGACGCTGATAAATGACGGGAGACAGATGACGATTGTACTCTCTCAGACGACATGAAACGCCCGTCAAATTTAGCAGTTCGGAGTGCAACGACGATGATGCAATTCTGAGTGAAGGAAAAGTCAATAAAGACAAGCGAAATACAGTAATTATTCTTCATAGTGACAAAGTATGAGTTACGTGAATCGGTAAATCAATTCTTTATTTTCATTTTATACAAACTAATACACATCTTTACTGAAGGATCACATTCGCGCTCACATAGGACGAATGGCAAACGAAAACGAGTATGAAATGGTCCAACAAAACGAGATTCATCCTCAATGAGGTCTATATCGCTCAAATCTACCCTTGAGAGCGTTCCAAAATTTCGGGTGCTGTTTAGAACCGCGAACAAGGGTTCTTTACAGCTTTCCTTATTACAATAAATTTCTTGACCACTATTTCTTAATTACAACAAAAGTGCCAATGAAATAGTATTGGTTCTTCTTTCCGCGAACAATCGCGTTAACATTTAGTGTGCTGAACACCGAAAGTCCACTCTTATGAAGGATTTACGCATTTTGCATATATTAGCACATGGAATGAAAGACTTTGAGATTTTAAGCAGCGCACAAAGAGAGCTGCTTCATTAAATTTGTTTCTAAGAAATAATTTTTTTAAACCTACTGACCAGTGATTTTTTTTTCTGCGAAAAAGTACTTAAGTTTTGCTAACTATGAAAGTACACAAAAGCTACGATTACAACTTAACGCGTATAAAATGACGCTGATGCATGAAAGTTATTGCTTGCAGCTGAGTATTGCACGATGGGAACATTTTAAAATTCATTTGAAATGTACTCATTACATGCAAAATGTTGGCGTCTCTAGTGAATAGATCCCGAGCAGGCAATTGGATAATGCTTTCTTTAGTTTGCTTTCTGCAAAGTTATATACTAGTTAGTACCAATTAGTATTATTTAAGTGCTACGAGAGATAGATGGAGTCCATCAAATGTGGTATTTTGTAGAGCTAAGGAATTCATTACAGTGGACTTTGCTAGTTATGTACACCCGATTTCCACAAGGACCTTATTAGTGAAAATGATACACAATGAGACAAATCACTGACAATGACAGCAAACGCAAACAATTGTGGACTTTGTATGTGTATAAGTACGTTGCTTACACATACACAAGCACCTTGTATTTATATACATACACTGTAATCATCATGTTCGTGCAGGAATTGGACATCAATTTCGAATTGTATATGGACTGCAGCACCGAGTGAAATTTGACCGGGTGAAGCAGCTTCGTAGATCACTTTCCGTCCACTGCTCAATTCAACCAGTAGATGGTGAATTTCTTTGAAAAAATAATAAAGAAATCAGCACTTCTTGACTGTCTATATTATTTCTAAAGCACCACTTGTTTGCCTTATTTATAAGGTAGACCAGGTCGGCTACATATCAGGAGGGAACAGTGAGCGGTGCAAGATAAGCCAAAGGTCAAGAGCATACAGGCAGATCAAACGACTGCCCAGCATGTGTCGTGAGGCTAGCCTGAGGCAGAATCGGGAAGGTATAAAGGGGTTGATGTGTTCATGTCTTCGTTCCAGCTTCTAGATTGTTCTTAAGGTCGAGTGAGGGTACGCGTGGTCGTTGGAGTGCGCGAGGCGTGGAGTTCGACTGCGAGATTGTGTCAGCGATTGAAGCTATCCTCGTGCAACATTCTTCTTTGTCACGTTAGTATGTAAGTGTGGTAAACTGTTCGCCTCATACTCCTATATTGTCTCGCAATTTACTCAACCGCGTCACGACAGTGGACGCAGGTCCTCAAGGAGACCTCGACGACTACAGGAGCCAAGGGGGGCTGACCCTTACACATTTTACAGATTACTTTACATGTATTTGTCGTATAAATATAAATGTACCAGTTTAAATAAGAATTCGCCCCAGGCTCGCACGATATTAATAACATTTGTTCCTCATCTTTTAGCCTTTAAGCACCGAAGCCTTTCGTCGTAGCTACTTCGAGAATGACCGGAACGATGAACTGTCGATGGCGCGAAAAGTCATAAGCATTCTAAAAATCCTGCTAAATATGGCACAACAAATTTTGTTTCGCTATGCTTCTTTGTCGGCCCGAAGTTTGCGTTTATTCAAGCGAATGCACAGGCCTGACGACGAAACTTGAAATTACTGTGCCGCTGTATCCAGTGTGAAGGCAACCTCTATTCTTTGGTGGGTCAAAGCAATTCCTGCATTCGCATTTGGCCTTCTGACCGAAACAGCCTATATCTTGCAGACTTTTCATGCCAGTAGCTAATTTCGGAATACGGCGATCAAAGGTTTGGGCTGAAAAATTACGAGTTCGGCTATTTCTTAACATCGGACTAAACCGCATGGAACAAAAATCTCCAATCGGACGAGCGTTAAAGGTTTGACTCTATGTGCCGCGATAAGAAATTCACTTGCTCGCTCACCAGTTGGTCTCTGTGAGAACAATGTGTCATTTGTAATGTTCATTGCACAGGTATATGTATACACTAAACACATATACTTGAATATATCGTGATAGTGAATATGCGACTGGATGATTCGGTAGAACGTGGCACCAAATTGGGCGACGGTGCTTTGATGCGCTGTGAGCCGTGCGGGAACAGCGTGATATTTGTGGGGGCACGTGCGGAAGAGCGCTCAAAAAACGCGATACTTTCTGTAAAACGAATGATGAATGGGCAATGGTGATTTGTGCAAGAAAGTGCAAGCACTCACGTGTTCACAACATGCTCACGTGAGTGCTCCGTAAATTTGCTGCATCACGCACGTGCTCGCAAGATAGTGTACACCGCGATGAGTGTACCAGGACATCCGCCGAATTGTGAGAGCAAAGTACGTATGGCCACGGCCACTCATACGATACACTTTGCAGATCAACACGCCTTTGTTGCATTTTTATTTCGATTTCATGCACATATACAAGAATAAATTTCCCTGATACAAACACATTAACACATAGAGCAATTAGCAGTTCGAACAATGATGCTGCCAAATCACAGGACAGCACTTTCAACGGGCATCAGAGATGAATTATTGAAGGGAACAATGGGATGCGCCTTCACATCGAGGTAGGGATAAAGAGAGATACGAGGATAAAATAGTGGCAGCGCAGGCAGGAGACCATCGAGGTACGGGTCGACGGGAGGGGTGCGCATCGAGGCACTTATTGGTGAGCCACCATCTGAAGGCTTCGCCGAGGGGCTATATTCAAGGTAGATTGGGCTCGTGGGACAGCGCTCATTTTCATCGATCGCTGAGATGGTGCTCGCACTTTCAGGACGCACTGCATTCTCGGTGCCTCGAGCTTTTTCAATCAAGGCCTGAAGTTCAGCGTGACGCTGTTTCAAGCGAATCGTATCCGCTTCCGCTTTACATCTTCTTTCTTGGAGATCCTGCAAAAGTTCATGCTCGGGTGATGCTCGAGTTCAAAGCTTTTTTGAGACGAAAGCTTGCTTTTTGCTGAGGTAGCTAACACCGTACGACTAAACAAGGCGTTACAACAACAGACAAATGTCGACAACTGCTCAGTAGCTATTAGGGACCCACGTGCACGTGCCCTTCCCTTACACAATTTAATCACATGTCTTTCCTGATTTCTGGGAAGTGAATATGATAAGATTCACGCCAACAACACATCCGATCAATCCCGCATTGCCCCATTACTTCTCGAAGGTAACATCCGCTTACACAAAGAAGAATCCCCAGCAATAAACTGACAGTTTGTGCTAAATTTCTATAAAAGCTGTATTCAATTAAGATGGTATTAGAAACAATGAATGTTTCTTGCAATGTTCAACAAATCAATTGCACATGTCTGTGAAATTTTCAACCGTAAACGAGCCTATTTAACTTCAGCACACTTCTTAGCACTCAGGAAAAGCGATAAGCTCACCATAATATAGTCGCGGGCTTGGGTCAACAATGACAGTGTTGTGTAGCGTGTGCTATCGCAGCTGGCCGGAATAATGTCCTTTAATTTGTCAAGGTAGCCACGCAGATTTGCCCGACGCGTTTTCTCAAGTTCGTTATGGGCTGCCCTATAAATCGGAAACATTTAACTCACGAATATATGCGTTCTTCTATGGTTGATTCAAATCGAGCGTGACGGTTCTTGTCGCATAATGCTTCATGCTTCTATCAAATTTTTGTTGTGTAAAATCTTCACATTTCTTTTGAATACTCACTTAATTCTCGGTTATTGCACTGTTGCCCCTCTCAGATAGGATCGTACATTTAGAAGTTGTAGATGTCACTTGAAAAATGGTCCGCTCGACAAACGCATTTGCAGGGACTGCAAATAGTAAATACAGATTCAGTCCCGGTAGAGGTTAACCCTCGTCTTTGTCCCCCTATCCCATCCCCTCCCAATCTCTCTGGAAGAAACGGAAGCGTCGTGTTAGAAAATTGTGCATTCAGCGAAGAGGCGGCAAGCATCGTGACTCGTCGATGTGTTTACAGCGGAGCAAGATTCACGTGAGCGTCACGTGAAGCACTTGATTTTGCATTACACGCGTGCATCACGTGAATGAAAAGAGGAAAAGAAAGTCGACGCACCGACTGTGTCGGCTGTTTGCACTCGCATAAGGTGATGATGCTAAGTTGATGGATATCGGCGACACGGATATACGTGAATCCAGACAACCTAATGACGATGTGGATGCTTTAGAATAAGCACGACGTGTTAGCACACGTTGCTTTCCAATCGACGATTCACGACAAATATCGCCGTCATCATCTGCAAAATGATGCAATTAACAATGCAAAAGAAATCGACGGAGTTTAAGGTGACTGATTCTGCTAGAATTATCAATGCTGATTTAGCAAAATGTTTTCTTTTTTGGAACCTGCTCATATTCCGAATAACAACCTGAAGCTATCAGCAGGATAACGATTTAAAAAAGTTTCATAATGCTTTGTATGTTCAACGAAATAGACAGAATTCTAGAAATGGTTTGAAAAATACTGAAATAACTTAATGTGTTTAAAATGTACCGAATGGGTTTTGCTGTAGAACTGACGTCGCTTGCTCGATGAACTTAGCAGCGGAAATAAGTCGGTCAATACTTATAGCTGGACGATGGTCCATCACTAGAAAGACTAGAAGTTAGTGGAGCCGAAATAAAACTGAACACGATTCCGAACGATACACAGCGCTCCACTACGCCGATGTCCAGACTGACGGGCAGTGAAAGGGGCAGGGCTGCCTAAAGCCGACGAAACAGCACGTAATGCGATGAGAACAACAAAGAGCGAGAATAAATTCTTACACAGCACTGAACAGAGCGGCTAAGAAATAAATAGTTCCAAAGGAGGACGAATCGAGAGGCTAGAGGACGAGCGTGTAGCGTGGGAATGGAAGGAGAAGCAGAGATGGGGGTCTACCATAACCCATGCTTGCCGTTAAACAAGGAAAAAATGTGCAGTGTTACGTGGGGTATTTCAAAAACTATAAGTTTTCTAGGCTGAGAGGGGAAAGACGGTGGTTAATGGGACTTTAAGTAGCACTGGTTAGGGTAGGATAAAGCGTACACGAAATCCAACTAATTGGGGATGTTATTTAAGGCTCGGCGCTACTCTAGTGACGGCTATTCTATTGCGGCAAGCAGTCCCCCCGCCGAAAGCATAAGCTAACACCACCATCTACGTACATATGTTGGCCCACATCGATCGCCGCAATGAACATAGTTGCACCTAGTTTCACTTGCATCGATACTCAACCACTATCACAAATTTCCGCTTCTCAGCTTATTCCTAATAAATCAGTTGTTAACGCGTTCAGTTCTATGTAACTACCTAAAAAACTAAATTTGCGGACGTAAATTATTGCTTCGTGTTAGTCTTCACTTGCTAAGCATATAAAATAAAGGAAATGAAGCATATTTTATTGAGCTCGTCAGGCAGCAAATCATTGAGCACTAGAAAAGCTTTTTGAAAAAAAAAAATAAATTGAAAATTGGTCTTTGGCCAAAACAGGCGAGATAAATGATTGGTTAGCTGTTGAAATGAAAGAAATTGAATAAATGAAATAAAATCGACAAAGATGCGTCAGCGTTTGGAAGCTGATCGTAGTTCTTCTTCAGCAGCAATACAAGCTATTATTAGTGGAGAGGTGTGTGATCGAATGAAAAGTGGGAATGATGTTTATCGGACGGCAGACAGCCGGTAGGAGGAGTTGTCAGTCACGCGCTGGCGTGCAAGCAGGATGCCCGCATGTGAATGGTTTGTTGATGGGTTTGGTTGATTGGTAAAGTGAACGTATGGGTAGATGGATGGATGAGCGGATGGCATCGATGGATAGATGGCAATGTGTTTCGTCACCAAAAGAGCGTCGTGGAACGAACGCTTGCTCACTGAGACGTGATGCACGTGAACAATGAACCGAGCATGCGTTTGTCATCGTCATCGCAGTCAGTGTGCATGCTTTATGTATACCGTTGCCTTCATTGAATGTGCTCGGTCAACGAAAAAGTTGGGAACGTACTGTTGTGACTATCGCTTTGGGATGCTTCTATCTTCCACTCTCTCACCCTTCATTCATTTCTACGTTTCAGCGTTTCCCTTTCTGCGATATAAGGACTTCGAGAACTTATCGTGCCAATGTGTTGCATTCATCAAACACTGTCGTTGTCCACTGTTTATATCTCATTCTGGTTTTGCTTGAAAGTATGAGGGTTTGGGGGTTTCGTCCTGAAACAACACATGAAGGCCTAAATACTTATCGTGCTGAATGATAATGGCGCTATGGAATTTCAAACAGAGAGAGAGAGAGAGAGAGAGAGAGAGCAATACGCATACAATTTTTTGTCTTCATAGATAATTTCGCTACACAGCAAAGCCTTCACAGTTGCACAAATGTTTCTTTTCTGCTGTGGAAAAGGGGGAGGGAGAAGAATGCTGGAAGGCGAAGGGGAGAGGAACGAAACGATGTTGAGTTTGCGATGCTAATATTTTTATATTGCCTTAGATATAAAATGAAAAGCAGCTGTACCGCTCAAAGCTCTAAAACAGCCAATTAAGGTGAACTTAATTTTATGTAAATCTGTGAACCTATATACCTGTTGCAAGTTTTTGCATTCAAAGGAAACGTTTCTAAAGAATCGCCAATCGTTTTCATCGAAAAACGAGAGCACTCAAAAGTAAGGATGAGTATATGGAAGGTGAAAGTTGAGAAGTCATGAATGATTTATTTTACTTACTAGAAACGAGGAGAAGAAAAGAGCCTTTCGCTTTTAGATGATTTATGCGATCGTTTCTCAGTTTCTAATGTCAATGAGCTATCCAAATTTGTGGCTAAAAGGTGAATGATACTTACAACCCCCCCCCCTCCAAAAAAAACTCGGAAAATATTGCAAATATTGTTCTCATAAGTAAAACGCAACAAATTTAAAGAAATCCATTCGATCAAGTATTTATTTGCTTTTGAATAATACAAAAAAATTAAATACATAAAAGAACAAGCCATCCGATGTAAATGCTCGTTTGATATATTCTGAAACAAAACAGCAATGTCAAACAACAGCAAGATGTGAAGCGTTCGTTATCATTGAATACGAGCTACGTAATCGTTAAATGATTCGCACTTTTCCTCCTTAATCGCTTCAAAAAGCTATACGGCAGGATAGTTACATATCGGCAATAGCTCGTCGTTGAAAGATACCATTTTTCGTGGTGATAAAAACCAAAAATTGGAATGATAATAAATCGATGAAATTAATCCCATCAATGGAATATTTTTAGCAAAAGTTGCATAGTAATTAGCTGAAAAAGTTTTCTTAATTTAAATATCTCAAAAATAGATTTTCAAAAGATTGACTTATCGAATGTAACATTTACGAAATAAGGCAGTTGAATTTATTCAACGAAATGTGCCACTCTGCATTTAAAAGTGTCAGTGGGCAAGAGCTAAGGAAAAAAGTGAACGATGTTGACGAATAACCCGCTGAGCAAATACGATGTTCGTTGAGTAAAAGATATAAATAAAATTCTTTCCTTGTAACATTGATCAGCTCAAAGACAGCCTAATAAATATAACAACAAATAGAAACTCAAAGAAAAAGAAATTTCTAGGCTAAATGGGCGAAAAAAAGGTCACAATTATTTTTGCTCAAATGTAATGAGGAGCACAAAATGTACAGTACAATAGAAAAAGATCCACAAAGAACTAGGCAGCTCATTGTTTGCGATTAAATGCTAATATAGCTATCACAAAGAAATAATTCCGTTGGGAAATTGTACGACACGCTGATTTCTACTGTTAGTAATGATAATGCAGAAATTATCTTCTATTTCCATTTTTATAAGCTTAAAAGTGTTTAGTTATTGTTGCGCTGTTCCACACCACAGTTTATGAACTAGGGCCTGTTGCTTTGAAAAATGTGCATGAACCAAATTGTGCACTTTTTAAGTGGAATATTTGAGATGTGAATTCCACTATACAGAGAATAGCACTTCCCATTCAGTGAACATTATATGGTATTTACAAATATAGCTAGAGTGCTAGGAGACAGAGTGGAGCCATTAGAAATAAGCAAGACGAAAGTCGCTATCACCGACTTTTTGCAGAGGAAGAGAGGAAGATAGATTTGGTCAGCGGGTTGGTGCTGTTTATGCGCCAACCAGTGCGGTTGTGCTCAGTGCAGACGGGTGCGCGAGCAAAAAGCGAACGATTCGGGCCAACCGATCGCGTGCTCGTAAACATCGGCACATTGCACGTGAACGAGAGCATGCTGTTTGCGTCGTCGTCGTCGTCGTCGTCTAACCCCGTTTGCACTGGATGCCGCATCCTTCAAAGCAATTTTCTTTACCCTGCAGCCCGAAACCACGCGCCCCTATCCATCGGATGCAGCAGAGGTCTCAAAATTGCTGCCTGACTGGTTGTAGCTTCGCACAAAACACGCTCAACGCGATTGCGCTTGTGCGTCGTCGCGCCCGCATTAGCCAAACCAGCTGGCACGTGTGCCGCATGTTCGCTTCAACTTCCATCACGCTTCATCGCTAGCAGGTTGCTGTTCTGGTGGAATTATGCGCTTCGAACAAAGCAACACGCGAAAAACAATGAACACATCAAAGCTCGCAATTCGAAGTGCTGGAAACATACTTATAGGCATTATTGAAAAGGCACCTTGTTAGCAAAAAAAAGCAGAAACTAGCTAACAACATCTTTCTAATTCTGTTGAAATTTTACATTCTTTGTGAAATTCGGATATAATTGCGTGAATGTAACCAGAGATAATCGGATGCCTATCTCTTGCTTCGAGTTGTTTACCAGTGGAAATTCATTAGCGCTAAAGAACGAAATGTTTTTTTTGTGAACGATATTACAAAAATTTCTGTGATAAAACTTAAGCAAACCTTAATTCCAACTGCGAATTTATCAGCGTAATTATTCAAAAAATCTACCATCATTTTAGCGCGAGGAAATAAATGTGCAGGATTTCGTGATTAGCGTCCACAAAACAGCAAAAAATTGATTTATTTTCTCCATGTTAGCCTTAGAACGTCTCGTACTATATTCCGATTTTTTTAAAATGTTCTATTTGGGAACCTTCTGATATATGCTTATATATATACCGTACTATCTCAAATAAAATCCCGAGCAACAAGCATTCCAAAATCTTAGAGGGGTTCATTCGATCATGTGAAATGATTGCTTTTCGTAATGTTTTAGGAGACCACAACAGCATTCCACAAAGTTACAAGTTTAAGGAGTAGGATTCTTGACTGGAAAGGGTATCTTTCTCCACTGGAACAAGTTTACTGGAGGGCGGAGGAGGATGGGATGCTGAGAAACGGTCTATTATGCATCTCTGTTGCCCGTTTGTCAGTCATATGGCGCCAAAAAAGCTGCCTTGATGTAACTTAATAGGCACAGTTTGTACTGTGATGAAATTGGATATGCAGAATCTATGCTGAAATCTTAAGGGCTCCGCAATCAAACTTCTTTTCAAATCATCGATTTATAGCATTTTTTGGCATCTTTAGGTGCTTGAATCTTCGGAAATAAAAAATGTCTGCAGTGGTTGTTCTTCATTTCTGCGACAGATCCAATCAGATGTATGTATTTCATGTCGACCAACGAGTGAAGTGAATGAAGACCAACGAATCGCTAGGGAAGTAGAAAATCTCTAGAATTAATGAATGATATGGGTTGGAAAATCTTTCGTTCACTGGTAAACTCCTATACTGCATAACTTTTTTAAAGCACTTGCAGTACTGGTTTATCAACCATATGTGAAACATTTTTCAGTGTATTAAGCATATTGCCACCAGTATGAGCTAACATTGCCCATTGCAAATAAACTTGTGCCAATGCAGCCTCTTTCTAGCTGGGGAACGTTCTACGGACGAGTCAGTCGTTAAGAGAGTATGACAATGTTCGAGACTGAACGTAATATCTCGCCTTCATGATTACATCAGACTTCGTCACAATCCGAGAATCCTTAAAAAGCAACTGTCAAGCTTCTTTTGGAATACACGAAACGGTCATAGAAGTTTCAAAGAATTAGCACGTCATCTAAACAAATAAATCTTAAATTTTTGCCTTCAGTGACGTTTTAAAACGCTTTTCTCTTGTAGTGTAGGTGTTTATGAATGTGGTTCACCACTTTTGAAACTGGTCTACTAAGTGTAAAAAATTAAGCAAACAATTCGCTTTGAAGGTATCAAAAGTCTTTCAATATAACTCAAAAGTTGCTCAGATTGCTCAAAGACAGCGAATTTGTTATACTAATCCTACATGAGAAGAAAGGAAATTTTTCGAAAAAAAAAGACACGACAACTTCTTAAATACATCACGCAAATTAACTTCTTCCTCACAAATTGAGATTTAATATGCAAACTCGGATATGAACTAATTCTCGTTAGATGAAGCCGCTTTTCATCCCTTCGAAGCAAGCTTCCTACCGGAATGCTAGAGGCCCATAGACGATCGTGCAGGAAGAGATGGATGCAGTCCATGATGTGCTTAACTTAGGATTTCAAGCACATTTAAGAATTTGCAAAATGAGTAATCGAATAGGCTGTTTTGGCGTTATCATCTTTCTAAATATTTCATTTACCATTTTTTTATTTTTTTTTTCATCTTTTCCATCCTTTTAATTTTTTTTCCATTTTTTAAAAAATCCATTTTTTGCGTAGGACAAAACTTTTGTTGCTGATAGTGTGTCAATACCTGTGAAATTCTTGAATCTACCTATACGCAGTACTTGTGCCACTTTTTTATATTAAGTGAATATAATATACAGTACAGTAATATGCAGTAATTGGTTGAGATTTTAGCTTTGATTGCGATTTGAAAATTGAAATTATGCGTTAAAGGTTGATTGAAATTTTACTCTAATTTGGAAAAAAGTTGAATTTTATGCACAGTATAAAAGTTGAGAATCTCATGCAAAATAGAACGCATTATATGTCTCAAAATTTGACCACTGCAACTGCTGCATATTATGTAAATTTCAGTGGAAAGTAGATCGGTGCGTTATCGACGTAAGTATCGATAAAATTGAAGCTGAAAAAGTGTTAACAATTGTTCGTTCTGCAAACAACAACGACATTTCAATTGAAAAGGAAGTTAATTATTCGATTGTAAAAAAAAGTATTGAACGTTTTCTTTTCACTCAAAATATTATAGATTTGTTCGATGTTGCGATAAATCATTCATTTTGAATCTACGCAGGCAATCATTGTTCCCCTCACTATTATCTCATTCTGACGTCGGGAAGCTTGCGTTTGCTGTTTAAAGATTGATTGAAACTTCAGTCCACGTTCATCGCATTCTACACAAATTTGAATTGGAACATTTGACAGCGGAAACAACACCTCAACACTTAGCAGCGGTGCTCTTATTAAATGCACATGTCAGCAGTACTTCTCCTGCTTCTGCTTCGAGAGTTATGATCTCATTGATCAGCCTCAATAACGATGAGCGCCCAGTTTAGTCTCCATAGGTTGCGGCACCTCGTAGAGGCTGATACGCATCAGACCATTCGTTCGTTGGCCAGCACACACGATGAGTGCCAACCAACCCCTCGATCATAGATATTCCTCATTAGTTTGAAAAGATCTAAAAAATTTGCCGATTGATACCGACGAAATGATGAAGAAGAATCGTTTCGATGAAGATGCTATTAAAAGGGATTAGGAAATGGTGTCTTCAGATGAAAAATGCCGAAAAGGGTGCCCTAGAAGTCGTAGGCGTCAAGGGAGAGCCACAGCCCTAACCAACAAAATTATCTGCACCCAAAATAGGTTATGTCCAGTATCTAGTGGGGTGTTCGTGGAGCTGACCACCAACAGCATAAGCATCCTAATGTTATCAACTGTAGCACCTCGCCCACAATCTCTCAGGATTGCGTCCATAGCTGAAGAAAGTTTTTATTGTGTACGACAACGCGAGGCTAATTGTATCCAAGGAGACCCGTCTTGCTCTGCGAAACCTCGGATGGAAAATTTCATCTCATTAACTGTCAATATGGACTTGGCTCCTTCAAACTACCATCCTTTCAGACCTCTTAGCAATTATGTGATAAATAAAGAACTTGACCATCTTCTGGTCTTCAGAGAAGAACTGATCTCTTTCTTCTGCTTGTAGCCGCTGGACTTCTGGAGAAGAGGAAACAGGAGTCAACTCCATTCAAAAGTGTTGACGAGAAGCAGTCAACATTGGCGGGCAGCACATCTTGGGCTGAAAATCTAGACTTCCAGAAATAAAATTAATCTTTTTCTTGAAAAATTTCAATAACTTCTGCCCAACCGAATACTTGGTAATCGAGCTCACAACACTGCCTTTATATGAAGATCTGGTTGAATCGCCGCACTTCTGGACCACGTCCTTTGCCTCATCATCACCGTCATTTGCTAGCACTCGCTAGTGCTAGTAACCCAAAGCCTTCCTTAATGCAAGAATCGCAGTGATGGAAGCATCTTTGAGCGTTCTCTCAACGCTGATGAACTTTTATCCTTCAATCTTGATTAACAATTTCTCGCTGCAATCGAGCAGCGCGGAATTGCTAGTCGTGCAATAACGTGCAATAATCGTGCAAAAGCGTGCAATAACGCAACTTTAGATCGTTAAAAGCGGATGCAGTGTACCTTTTACACTCATCTCAAGCATAGAAACAATAACATTTCTACGCAATCAGCATTTTATTATTACTCTATCTTATATATGAGGTAAGAATGGGATATGAAAAATCCCGGCTGCGTTCAAAGAAGGAGATTGAGATTTTAACATGACAAACTGAAAAACAAAAAACAAACTACTCTACTCCTTATCTCACTTCGGTAGACATTTGTCCCTCAAGTCGTTTTGCCAATAAATCAGAATCGAATCGGTTGCCTCAAATGGAATATACCTACCTGAATGGAAGATCTAAAAGGTGTAATTTCACAAATAGCAAAATAATCCGGCGAAATTAAAAGGAAATCTTTGCAACCTCGTTAGATAAAGTTTTTCAAAAAAACTGCTTCATATTTTATATGAAACCAAATCGAGTTCCCGCATCACAGAAAATTTTGAAACAATTGCCGCAATACGTTGATATGAAAACAAATTGCATTTAAGGGAAAACACAACTTATTTCCTTGCAGAATACTTATGAAAACAAAAAAAGACGAAAAGTTTGGAGATGCACAATCTTTCATCGTTAGGAATCGAAAATTTTCGGCTAATTTTTACTTCATCAAAAAAAAAAACCTTACTCTTGGGATCGTTCCAATATGACGTACACTATATAAATGGACGAAGAAAGTTTTCAACCTCTAAAAATGATAAAAAAAAAAAAAACTCTAAGCAGCAAAAATCAATAAAATAAAAGTAAGAAAGAGCACATTGAGCAAATTCACGATCAAATGCTCCTTGTGGAAAAAATAATAGCAAATGTCAGAAGAGGCTCAGTAAAGATCATCACTGCAGCAAAAAAATCATTGTCGTGGAGTGAACTAGAACTTGAAGAAGAATTAAGTTGCGAAAAAAAACAAGGAATGAATTCATTTCCATCCCCTCCCCCCTTTCCTTCATTTCTCCCTTTCGCCTAAAACTTTTCGACAATGAATAAACTGAGTTCGGCACTGAGCACCATGTTAGGCTAAAATATTAAATGCAACTAACAAATAAGCCACAATCGCCATAGAAAATAGGCCTGCCTCTGATACCACACCTAGAGCGATTTCGAGAGAATTCCTTCCTGGATGGACAAAAGTACCAGGAAGATAGACTGTCATCGTGTCCCGCAAAATTTCATCCTCATTTCGCAAATAACAGTGAAATGATTACACCGAGAAGCTGCGCTGTTTCAAAATATGAATGAAATCAGCTATTTCCTCGGTCACATATGAAACCGAGACTGTCAGTGTGACCGCCAGACTAAAACCCTTCTCCTCACTGTGGATACAGTTTTCTCTTCTGACCAGTTGTTGCTTCGAAAACCACAAGTTGCTGCATAAAAAGCAGCATATCAAAGACACTTGAAGTGAATTCAAATCAGCACCACCAACCAAACGAAAAAATTCGCTTCGAAATAAACCACAGCGTTATCCTTTGTGGAATACGGATATAAAACAATTAAAATAAAACACGATGGATGCAGCACCTTTAACTGTTTCGAATCGAAACTTTCCCGCGAATTTTTAGACAGTCCAAACTTGAAGACCAGGATCTTGAAGAACATGGAAATGGATCAAAAACACTCCACCCTTCAATCACCGTACATTAAAAATAATATAAACCATATAAAACCATATAAATGGCACAGATACAGTCAACAACAACGGAACACGAGGTGGTGGCTTGAGCGAGTTCCCTTTCAGATATCGTATTTGACGAGCTTTATTTACTTTTTATCTACTTTTATTTTATTTGCTTCAATCGACAAATCATTCACAACGATTAAGTATCTCTTCATATCACTTTAACTTCCGCTTAGGTGGAGTTGTGAGATCGGGTGAGGTTAGGGCTTAGACTCGTCTCCTGCCTATCGGATGTTGACGTCGATTCATTGTTGTTCCACTCAAGAGCAATCAAGAGGAGAGTTCGGACTTGCTCCACCGCCTTCGTCCCGATGAGGCTGCTGGTCGGAGCGCCTCGGTAGGATGCAGCTAAAAAGTCTGGTCGGAGCCCTCTTAAAACCGAAAGCAGCACTAAGCGATGAATCATTTGACGAGCATAAAATGCGACAGTCATATGGCACTGAATTGCTCCAAAAGTGTGTAATACGCCCATCCGAAATAAAACATTGCAAACTTGCTCTAGAAACATTCTATCGCATCAACTCTTCGCACAGAATAGAGGACTCAAATCCATGGCTCCCGAATTTTGATTTAATTGATAGAATTAAAAGCTGTCTTTCATGCATGCTTAATCATAAAAAATGAAATCAGCTTCTCGAGGTGGATCCAGCTGTTGCTCCTTGCTTTTCCAAATTCTTACACTAAATTACAAGTACTATTTTGGTGATAAAACTGATCCAAAAAAATTAGCTGATCGTCCCTTCCAAAATGATTTTTTTTTTCATAGCAAGCAAAACCGATACAAGACAATACGTTATATATAGTAAAGACAGACAGGATAATCTCTCGACAACAATCAAACGGAGCAATAAGAATTAAACAAACAGGCCGAATGAAGAAGGTGGGTAAAATCATCGCCGACTGTTTTATGGCCTTATGGATTCAAACGTAAGGTGATGAATGCAGTTACCAAAGTTTCATAAATTAAAAGTCAATATGAAGAAATGCTTTGGTTTTGTACTGCTCGAAACATCAGTAATGATAGAAATAACCTTCAAGCAAGCAGAAAAATGAGTGGGTGGGAGGCCTACATTTCATGGAAAGAGTTAAAATCACACCTTTCCTTAAAGCTGACGACAACCTCGACTCACCTTCTGCTAGTTGCTGCTTCACGAAGTTGTTCTTCATTCATGTTTTTCTTTGGCCAAATTGGTCAGCCAACTCGATGCATTCGTTGTAAAAGCAACTAAGTCGCGAAGAAACGGATCCGAAAGGAAATTATCAGCTACAAAAGATATTTGAAGGCGAATAAAATTGCATTTTAGAGGTCCAAGAGAAAACGCAGCTTCCGAAAAATTTTCCCATCAGACGAATCAACTTTCCACATTTTCCATCGGCTCGTTCTCTTGCCAGCCGGTTACTTGAAAGGTGACAATCATGGGAAAGTATTACACTGCGTTATAATAACAAACAAACAAGCGCTCGGCAAAATATTTGTTTTGAATGTTTAGCGTGAAAATTAGTGAATATTTCTTTGCAGTGTTTAATGTTTCAGCGAAAAGAACCCCACTGTCGTTACATTTCGTTGATAACTTAGGCTTCAAAATTGCATTAAGTACACAACAAACGTGTCAGCTCCACCCAAAACTAAAGGTAATTAGCGAAAAAAGTTTCATATATAGCATGTGCAGAAACACCTGTCTTCGGCTACGGTAAGGTTGTGCCCATAAGCAAATAGATTTCTTCCCATTTGTTATTTCTACTTTTATTTGCATATTCATACGTATATTTGCACACTTCTATACACCGTTACCGATTATAGGAAGTGCTGGAAGTGGTTTCCAGTGAGGTCTGCGTACTCTTAAACATGTTGTAGCACGTTTACAGAAAGTGACTCGCAGTTCCTCTATGTCGATGCTCTGAACAGTCTTCTGGATGCTCTTTTTCAGTCCTTCAGAGCAGTGGATTATTTGCGCATACTTTCCTTTCCAAAATTTCACGCAGATAAAAGTCGTATAAGGAGAAGTCACGGGAATGAGCTGGCACAACTGCTTGCTTACGGTTCAGTCTCCGTCGACAGTTCACGAGCCCCTCCGAATGCCTGAGCGTGACATAACTAATAAGCAAATTAAGAATAAATAACAACTGCAAGTAACTAGTAAACAAGAATAAAAGTAAAGGACAGAAAAAAATCCATTCGCCTGATCGCGTTTTCTTAGTTTATTCAGAGGTGGGTCATGTTTGGAGCCACCTTTTATGCCTCAAGGATGTCAGCAACTCATTCTGTTCGATGAAAATAGGATAAGCAAAAAAAAGATAATTCACTATGTTTGGTATGATTGGTAGATGGTTTAAAGTTTAAACTGTTTGGTTACACAATAAAATCCAAAACCTATATGACGTCTGCGATTCGGCGCTCACTAAATGGAGGAAACCCTAAGAAAGGTAAAAATTTATGTACGTCAGCATTCTGAAGATGCGGAACACTATTATGTAAAATTTGAAATTACCAACAGTAGAGTTGGCTTCGAATTCAAAGAATATAAAGTGCTACTATTGTTCCGCAAATCTGAATCTAACATCTCTTCTCCATGCTACTGTTTGCTTTTTATGTTGCACAAAATCACTGTAGCAACGACTGCAGGTATTTTCCGACTGCTGAATCGCAAAGAGTTTTTATCATTATTGCACTCATCACGTTTTAAACCATTTCAAATATTATCTTCAAACTTAAAATGAATGACTTTATTGGTAATTATGCAGCGACATACAGGCTTATGTTTTTTCGAAGCGGGAGGCCTACGAGAAAAGTAAAGCCATCGCTTTTGAGCGCATTGTTCGTAGCCTTTTTGCAGCCTTATCGATGAAGTGTGTTGCTAAGGAATTGCTCCAAGTTAATTTTTAACCAAATGCAGATGATGCTGAAAGAGATGAACAATAGAAGTGTAAATGGTCACAAATTCGACAGGTTGATAAAGTAGAAAGGTGAGTTGAAAGCTGGTCGCAGTGAAACATGCATAGTGAAAAACAAAAGTATTATTAAGAGAATGCTTATTGGTTAGCTAGTTCGGCATAAGTGGACATTGTGGATAGCTGCTCCCCGAGTGTTTCAAAAAGCTCATTTGTGCAAAGCGATGTGAAAATCGAGAAGGTTGAGCCGCGACGGGAAAGTGCGCCGCGCCAAAAGACAAAATCAATGTGGGGCATCCGAGTATGGAGCTGCTTCACATTGGGTCGGCGGCCTCGCAACCGAGTCTCCTTTCGTCGTTGTGGTCCCTTCATGTTCACTTACAGGTTTCGTTTCTTCCAATGTATTTTGTCGAATACTCACTTGCAATTCTTCACTCGATAATTCTTTTAAAGGAGATATATACAGACATACGCATTCATACATACACAAACGCACACAGACACGCACACACATGCCTGCAAGGGCACACACACATACACACGCATACACGCACGCACATACGCCTACATACACACACATCCTTATTGGTTAGCGAAACATAATTATCGCGTCACTTGCTAATTTCACTGAACCGATCAGTACTCTTACTCTTCTTTGCGGCCGATTGCCTCCCGTGCATGAGCATAGCACCATTTTCATGCTTTGGAAATAGGCCTTCGCGTACTGTGGCAAATAATTTGGATTTCTAGCGGATGTTTAAAACTGATATTTGGATTCACTTCCTAGGGCAGCCAATGTGCATTCAACGAGGCGAGTTATGTTCGATATTTTAGAGGAATGCCTCTAAAAGTGTCAGCATTATTCGAGTGTTGCATTGCTAAGAATACTTTCTACATAACGGTATAAGTGTGTGAAAAATGACTAAGTTCTTTTTGTGCATAAATTCAGCTAAGACTGGACAAGTAATAAAGCGCGTGTGGGACATAGCTGTCATATGCGCTTTTTTATGTATCATAATTTTTTATTCATTAGCATATGCAGGTACTCTGCAGTTCCTTATTGAATAGTGTCTCTGACGTTAAAAAAGAAAAATTCATTTTCGAAATGATTTGCACATCGATTTACTCAATTTTTTCAGCTAAGTAACAACTCTTTTCTAGCATATTCGAATTAAAGTTGTCGCAATTTCATTCCTTAATTTGTTGATTCAATACCTTGAAATGTTATCACTTCAAATTTCTTAATTCGATGATTTATTTAACATATATCGATTATCTTTCAAGCATTTTTTATCTTGTTTATGTGAAACTCATTTTGAAACACAGAAATAGACATTTCAAAATTTTTCTTCTCTATTCTTTATAGACGTTTTGTTGTTAAAAAATATACTCGGCAATTATTCGACTTAGAATATTGAGGTGATATATCACAGTAGCATAAAATGCGTTGTGAATATATTTTAAACATTTTTGTCTTATACAAGTAGATGCATAGAAGTATGGATCAAATTTTATTTTATTTTTGAAGATTTTAAATTTCGAACTTGAAATGCATCCTTAAGCAATAGTATCTTAATTCTTGAGAAATACTCATTAACTGCATACTCTTCATTATCGTCTATTGCCGATTTTACACTTTTTGAGATGAAAATATGTGCCATTATTTATTCTCACTTATTGTCATATAATATCACAAATTTTAATTTGTGCGTGCTGTTGTGCCTTGTATTTCGTATAAATGCTAAAAAAATTTTGAAGTTCTGTGAATATGAGTTCAATTTTCTTTTCTGGCGCAATTTTAAAATCTATGATTCATTTTTGTGAAAATCTTAAGCGCCTCAGAAAATATTACAACCTATTTCAATGAAATTAAAATTTGGCAAGTTCATATTTCTTGTAGCTTTGAACGGTTCATTAGCTAAGAAAAATCCCTTCGAAAGTTAAAAGAACAATTCAAAAATTACAGCAAATGAGTTCAAATCATCATTGAGATTTTTAGTAGTAATAATTCAATTCTTTAATAATCATTCAACTCTTTCAGTAATTAGGCCATAATTTTGAGGAAACTGCATACTCTTCATTATCGTCTATTGCCGATTTGACACTTCAATACTAAAATCGTTGCAAAAATATCAATTAACATCGACCATCGATCATCTTATATCAATAGAAAATTGTTTCGGAACTTTCAGCATCTGAAGAAGCTATTTTAAGCCAGTTGAGTAGTTTCAATTATTGCTTCTGTTCTCATGTCTGCGCTCTTTGCAGTCGACCACATTTTGAAATCTTTTTTCCCTATTCAATATAAAAATAAATTGCGCGCTCATTCTTTTCAAACCTTTTCTGACATAGTTTTTTCTATTGAAAAATAATGCAGGACGGTAAGTGGGAGCTAAAATATTCTTCATCAGTCGGCGCACATAGCATTTTGTTAGCAGACAAACTCATCTTTTCCAAGAAGTAAAAAAAAAAACTTTCTAATAGGTCAATAAGAATCGTTTTCTCTGCTTGTAGTCAGTGTAATCAAGAACATCTACTTGAGTGATCATTGACTGTATCCACAGTTAGCTTTGCCTATTGCCTTTTCCATTCCAATCCTTAGACGTATTCAGCATAAGCTCCAGCCTGACAATAAACTTTGTTGTGCCACACAATGGATTGCAGTACATATAGTGAAGGAGACAGCCCAACACGCTGTTCTCATCTGCCAGATAGCAGTGAGTATATGTTTTACCTTTTAGTCTAATTCATATTAAATTAGTTCAGGGGTTTGTCAAATCATGACAAAAGTTGCAAATAGCAGTACTTCAAAATTTTAACGATGCACGTGAATGGCTAATCTTTATAGGCATAAGGATTTGCAAAAAGCACATTGTGCGCCAACTGCTTGACGCGCTTTATCAGTGAAGTTGCAGTTAATAAATAATATGTCATTCTAGAGCGAGGCGCCGGAGATTGACATAAAGAGTGCATCACAAACTTCACTGCCAACAGTGCTATGCTCAGATTACTCGCCAATTTTACGTGCCGTAAAAAGTCTCCCAGGTGATTGCAATTAATTCCTGTTTTATTTGTTTGTATTGTCGCGTCAACATAGCTTATATACATGAGAGTAGCGTTAAAAGAGGCTCTTAACATAATTACGACTTATTACCTGCGAATGATTAAAAATTATATTCAACTCACCACTAAAAATTCAGCAGTTTAATAGTGCTTTTTGTTTTGATTGTTACGGCTGTTTGGTGAAACTCGAAAAAGCGTTATTAGTCTAGCTAGCTGAATATGCACGTCTGCACTGTCCATCATCAAACCAACCAAATTCGGTAATAAGCAGGTAAACTATGAACATACGCATTAGTATTTAAGTCGGCCCACTTTTTAGGCTCAAGCAATACAAATGGCTCATTAGAAGTGAATCTTAATTATGCGGCTAAATTATGTCTGAAAGGTAAACTATATTAAGTAAATTTGACTTATCGGGCTTCAATTCTTCGGTCAAACGCATCACTAGGAAGTTCCACGTTGCCATAGACATGCATGGATGATATCGTCATAGTGCGATTTGTGGGTGCCTCTTAGTGCCATATAAAAATAGTTCGGTGCTGACTAAATTCTATCCAGTAAATCTATCATAGGACTATGCATTACTGTAGTCTTTCATCAATTTCTCTTCACTTTGCCATCGCTTCTTTTCATAGTTTCCATTTTTTCCATTACTTGGATGATACTCACCATGATCTACCAGCTGAATTAGCTAATATCGATTTCATTGAACGTTAGCTCCCTTTTAACTAATTCAGCAGATTATCTTGCTAGATATTAATTACCAGTAGTGTTTTTCCCTTCTAGTGCGCTTTCTCTTCTTCAATTTCTTGATTTCTCGACCGTCTTTAAGAATCTATTTAATAAATGAAAGTGAAGCTGGAGAAAATTGGAATAATGAAGATAAACTATGGAAATTTTCTCAGAGGAAAGAGAGTTTTTTTAGAAACTCAGCCAAATGTTGGGAAAATTCCCTTCCAGTTAAACTGGGCAGAATAAAACCGATTGCAAAGCAAATGTAAGGGAGGTTAACAGCATCCGCATTTTGAACGGAGTTATTCGAGCAGCACTGGGTATACCACAAATAAACGAAGCGCTATATGCGCACAGTTCCTGACGTGCAAGAAACGGTCGTCGAGTGAAAGAAAATTTGAGAAACATAGGTGTGCGGAAATAACGCTGATGAAAATGATATCAGGTGACCAAAAACAGGTCGTCTGTGCTGCAAAACAGACATTATCCGATGTATGTGAATAAAGAGTAAATTATGAGGTGCCGAACAGTTCACCACCGACGCGCGACATTCTCGTTCATTTCATCGCTGTTTAAATGTTGCGTAAATGCCAACCCTACCTCCATTCCATTCAAAAGAGATACATCTTTGTTGACTGAATGGCCTAGCAAACGAGGCAGGCGACAAAACGATATTTCTTTACCTAGGCGAGACACTGTGATTTTTACCACCAAAATAATTGGATGGATCTGTGTCGTCTTCAGCAGAATAAGAAAACTGAATAATCCCCTATCCCTTATCGATGTATCGATCACTAATTTTACGACTGCATCACTGATTAATACATATTGAATTAAGATCTCGGCAGTGCCATACACGACGATGAATCAACAACCGCGACGCCAAGTGAGCCCGCACACTGCTGGCAGCGAACAACATGCGAATGCCTTGCACCGAAGCAACTCACAAATTTGACGATCAACGCTTGGCTGCAGAACATCGAAACCACTAGTGTTTCGTCGGTGAATGAAATCACTCAAACAAATGCCACACAAGTTTCTTGATCCTATGAAACGTACGATCAGGAAGCAACCATCATTTTAATATCCACATATATCATCACAGATGAGAGTGGAGTTTCCTTTCTTTTTCTATACGAAACCAGCTGACTGAACAAACCGAAATTTTTCCACAAATCGCACAATACTTAAAAATGTGCCTATATCATTGTTGATTAGTGGGATGATTTTGCTTACATAAAAAGTGTCCTTGAGGATTGTTTAAGGGCGATATCACAACGTTCTAAATCTACTATCTTTTTTTGCGCTTTCCCGTTCAATTAATGCGGTCATTTGTAGCTTGCCCTCTCAACAAGCGACATTGCAACTCTCATTCTCATCAACTCAAGCCATACTACTAGCATTATGCCAAATTAGCATCTATGAATGCCGCAATGAGAACAAAAAAAAAAGAAAGAAAGAAACGAATTGTACTGTTCCCAACTGTGTATTTAATGGACAAAGGGGAGGAAAAAAAACGAAATTATATGACATATTTCTGTTTTTTCCACTGTTCTATAAACTCTCTCGTTGAACTGTATACGTGAATAAAAACGTTTGAATGAATTGCATTTCCAAATGTCATTTAAAAAAGCAATGAATTATAAAGGATCAACGACATGAAAATTTAAAAGAAAAAAAAAAAACGGCGGCACACTGAATAAAACGATTCACTGAGAACAAATGAGAGATGCGAAGACAACGCATAAAAGCATGAGATCCGGTGAACAACTTCATTATTAGCCATAGTAATTGCGCGTTTTTTTTTTTCACTTCATTTATCTATTGCAATAAAAACTGCTTTTTATACTGCTTAAAAAACGTTCAAAATATATCCCTTCGATTGTATCATACCTCATCAACGCCCACTTACAACTTTCTCAATAACCATCCACTTTTTCAAATATCCGATGTTGTCCTTAATTATCAATTTACTCAACAGTTACTCCAATTATTATTATTAAAGGGGAACAATAATCGGTAGAAATATATATATATATATATATATATATATATATATATATATATATATATATATATATATATATATACATGTGCTCCACATCCACCAGATTGCTATATATATATATATATATATATATATATATATATATATATATATATATATATATATATTACATGTGCTCCACATCCACCAGATTGCTTCACCTAACTATTCTGGCTTATATGCGATCTTCGCCGAACAACTGCACAAATATTAAACAACGAAACAATGCGAAACGTGCCAACCGCAATGTGTCATCAATATTTCATCAGCATAAATTCACAACATATGCAATAAAATTAAAAAAAACAAATAAATCACCAGAATAAAACATTTGAACTGAGATAAAACTGTGTCAAAAAAAAACGATGAGGAACTGCCAACACAACAACTCGTTTCATAATACACAACAAAATCATTCCTCTACTGAGTGAAGAAGAGAGCAGCACTTATACTACAGGTAATGAGGCTTTTGAATTCACTGTCCACAAAACGTCTCTTAAGTTCCTTTCTTTCTAATAGTGGGCTGATCAATTACAAAAAAATAAACGATTACCAGCGCTTAGTGAATTAAACACACTCGTTATGCTAAGATCGACAACGAAAGTTCTGAGTCGAAATTCACCTCACACTCGGTATAGCATTGGACAATCGTCTAAAAGCACTTCTGGAATTGAGAAGATGCACATGGTGACAATTCAAGTAACTCAGGCAAGAACACAATGAGGGAAATGACAAAACGACAACAACAAAACAAACAAACGATAAAACAATACGGTTGCACACCGAATGATTTAGCACTCGGCCATTCGTGTTGTCACAGATGAACCGATGAATTATTTCACGGTGATCACCATAGTGGCCGATCTGAGGAAGAAGAAGGTAGGGTCACGTTATCTTGTTGCAACTCCGACAATACTTACAACGGCTAACGTAACTCTTTCAGTTCATACAATAAACGCACGCTCTCACTGCAAACAAATATTCAGAAGTAAAAAAATTTCAGCTTCATGAAGTAAAAATCGTTACTTGCCAAAAATGCATTAAAACATCACTCCCCTCCTCAAGAACGGCACCGTAGAAAAAAGTTTGTAAGGAAATACGACGAGCAAATGCACTCTGGGGTCCACTGCTCTAGCAGCACGAAAAAAATAAAAAATCTACGAGCATAATGTGGTAGGCTCGATGCTCTATGATACGATTAGCAAGTGTACTGCGAGCATCTTTCATTCGGGCTTTTATTCGATTTATTAGCGCACCGAACGTAACATTGTGGAAACAAATTCTGAGTGACCGATTCTAATTTTCCAAAAGGATAAATAATTAAATAGGACAAATCTACTCTAAAATTAATAGTGCGGAACAACAAAGATGAGGATATCTGTAAGTACTTAATCTTCCTCACGTAAGGAGGCAATGTGTTCCATGCTCGATCATTGAACAAGCATTGTATATACTCTTCACGCCGCTTAGTTTTCCAGAAACCTTTCCATTGTGCAAAATATTCTGTGAGAAATCGAAGGATGTAGACGGTGGAATTTTCCTCTCCCGAATTTGAAATACACAAGCGCTTCACTAGTGCACCCTCTACAACATACAGCCCAACCCCTGAAAGCACAATACTTCTGCTGTTCGGCTTTCATCATTGAGTAAATATGGCACCGACCATCACAGATACGACGCATGACATGAGTGGGCAATTTAAATGCTCTAGTTAATACCCCTCCTAGATCTCTCAGAGCCATACGACAGCAAATGAATACCACAGTCAGAAGCCTAAATATATTGGGGAAAGCAAGTAGGGAGGAAACAGAGAAGAGGAGAAAGGGGAGGTCGGGAGAGGGGAAGAACTGGATGAAGGTCATGTTCAGTCATCCATATTCGATCATATGGGCAGCACGCACTGACAGCGGGTGACATTAAGGGAAAAAAATCACTCACCGGTAGAGATGAGTGGTGAACAAAGTGAAAAACGACAAATGTTTGAGGATCACTCGGCATCAAGCTTAACTGCAGCTGGCGTCTCCTCGGCGGTCATCCCACCCAAGGCATCGATCGATATCGTTGGCACCTGAACGTTGCATCAATCATCTGCAGCCGAAGAAAAAACTGCCTGCCGACGACAAATGCGATGACATCAAACTACCGATGACACAACAGTATTTTTATTACTGAGCCATAGCTTACAAGCAAGCAGACAAACTTGCCTAATATCAATTCTAAATCACAAACTACCGCTTCTAATCACCCACGCTCGATACCACTGAGTTTTAACTATGTACCTCCAATGTGCCGAACTAAACGAAACTGAAATGGCAAGTGACAAAATAAAAGATGCATAGAGCGTGTTGTAAATGAAGGGTGGTGGCACAGTGGCTGACCTTGGCGAGAGTAGATGGCGCAGGACTCTTGCAAGGAGATGCAGCCGCAGCCGATGGTGCAGCGAGGTGTTGTTGAGAGGACGGCGGCTGGCTAGAAGGAGATTCGGATTTCGTTTCACCACTCGTCTCTGGCGATGTGGTTGGCCGCACTGCTGGTGAGATTGTTGATCGAGAGCTGTTGTTCGCCTAAAAAGAAACTTAATAAGAACACAGCCACCACCTGGCATAAACACATTTGCAATGGCTAACGACCTGAAGACCGATGAACTTACATGAGATCCCGATCTAACTAAATCCTTCAAATCGATGAACTATCTTTTCTACTGTCTTTCTTGAATTTTTCTACGGGATGGTTTCGATAATACCCCTTTTTTCACGGGGCAAATCTGGAAGCGACTAATGCGCACACTTATCTCTGATGGAAAAGTTTCAAAAAAAAAAAACCGGAATGATAAAAAAATGAAGGAATGCGTTCCAAGCAACCAAATGTCTGAAAATTACTCCTTCGCCTTCTAACGACAGAAATGAATGCCACATTTGCAGCCCGGCATGAATGAGATTGTTAAGAACTGGTAGCGTGACTATTAAACAATCCAACACGCGAAACGGTGAGTGGTTGACTTTGAAGGAACACTAGCGTTTAGCATAGCTCACCAGACCCCCTCTCGAAATATGAAAAAAAAAAGCAACTGGGTTCAAAGAACTGCTGCAATTGGACAAAAAAAAAAAACAAGCACATAGTGGAAAACCGTTCTGATATGATGTGACGAAGTCTTATCGCCTAACATGAATCTCTAGAGATCGGGAGGCATGTTTAGGCTTGTACCTATCATCAACAAGCATGAACCACCACTAGACGATCGCCTCGGCATTCCACAACCACCACGCATTTATTAATTTCGTTACCTCAAAGGTGATCCGTAGCACGTTTGTCTAGCACGATGTGTATAGTAGCTTAAGATGCTCACAGCACGTAACAAGTGTACTTTGATTATGTTTTCTTTGCCACTCTTTTTATTCAGTACGGACGACTCAACAAGAATGGTCATTAATATGCCTCTTTACGTCGTTTACTACTTTTTATGTTATGCATATATAGTAAGGTAAAAAAAACTGCATGAAATAGGAAAGCACGAATTTAATCATTTCCCACAGTGTCACATTGGCTTAGTCTGATTTGGTGCAAAGATTTTTCGCCTCAAACATCATGAATAACAGCTGCCTCCATCAACTCGAAAAATCAACACGGCGGGGAATTTCCGAGAAATTTCTCTCACCTTTGTTTTCGGTGAGTATACCATCTACCATATAAAACAGCATCAGAGCTTGTCACAAAACTTCCAATCACCACCACTTTAATTCAACAACTAAAAAGAAGAGCAGCATTGAACGTTGCACAAACCAGCACATAATCCAAAGCCGCATAAATTTTTTTGCCGTTCAATCAAAAAAAATCTAAGTTTCTCTTATTTTAATGATCAACTCATCTCGAACTCGTTCATTTGATAATACACTGACCAGAACCGCAAAAAAAAAAAAAACATAATATCTATTGGAAGTCCTATCGACAAGCTAATTTTCGAGAGGTGGGGATCTTGTTAATGCTCCTGCTTGAGAACCGAAAAGCTTGGGCCCAACTGATAGGGTACAACGAAAGGTTCCTAGAATTTGCGTTCAAGCTTTTTCAATGTCGTTATAAAACACTGCATGCACAGTTACTTTTCCATAAAGCTTCTCAGCAGCATTGCATATATTTAGTACACTTATCAAACTGAGTTCACCATTCTCAATATTTTAATAGTGCGACAATTCTTATTATTCTACGAAAACCATCAAACATTTAAGATTCAACACAATGACACAGTAAGCTGAAACAAAACGCTATCCACAAAAATTGCTGCCACACTTACTGACATTTCACATCAATTAGAGAAGGTGCGAGTAGAAATGCAATGAATTGCTCCATCTAACAGTGTGATCATCATTCACTGAGGAGGAGTTCGCAGGGAAAGTTTTATAAGAAATTAAGCAAATGTTATCGATAGAGGGAAGAAAACACAATCTGTTACTTCTACCTTTCATCTGTATAAAAAAGTAGTAGCACATTCATGCACAGATAAGAAGCCACACACTTGATACACGATGGAAGCAAAGAAATAGAGCAGAAGCCTACCAAAAACGACCATCACTTCAGCAAATTACCTTCGTAAAACCGAAAATCTTTTCTTTCTTCTGTTATGCTCCAACCATTATTCCATATCGCATGAACACCTTTCTGTTTCTCTTTAAATTAACTCAAAGTTGTTCAACCTATATCAGATCGAAGAATGTTCAACCTATATCAGATCGAAGAACGTTGCTTGCCTTGGGGGAGTGCGAAATCTGTACAGCTGGGGACTGTCGTGCCGCAGGAGACGCGGTTGGCGTAATACCCGAGGTGGCGGCCGCAAGCGATGAGAGAGCAGCTGCAGGACTGTTGTGATGCGTACCGGCGGCCGCGCTCGCAAAACTAGCTAATGCTGCAGTACTCGGATTCATCATCAACGGATTCAGCAATGGATTGCCCATAGCCAACAGTGGATTCGAATATGGAAACGATGGTAAATTACTTCCAACCGGCAGTCCATTGAACCCTGCAAAAGATCAACCATTGCACATAATGGTCAATTCTCCTTTTCTTGCTCGTTTTGCCACCACGGAAAAGTTTCCCGTTTCGACGTAGTGGCAACTATCTGCATCTTCAGCACTCACCCTAGCAGATTCCCTTCCATCCTCTGGGATGCTTCACTTTGTTATGCCGCCGTTGTAACAGTGTATGCAACAAACAGACGCGGATTTCTGAATTGAACTGTGAGGACTCTGTGGTAAAGGAGCTATCTGGTAAAGGAGAACTTTGTGGTGAAGGAGTTTCGAAGTGCGACATCACGCTGATGGATATTAGTAAATGGCTACTACCACTAAGCGGCAAAAGACACAACATTCTTTCAAAAGACCTCACCTGAATTTGTCCAAAATTTAACAAGTGCAGGACCAGGATAGCAGCCAGAAAGATAAAATGCGTGGCGGCATTCCAGATATGGTAGCATTTGACATAGAGTCAGAAGCGGACAATGTTAAAACTGTACGATACCCCGCAACAAGGCGGAACTGGATGAAGAACCTCAAGGACAAAAGTATTCAGACAGAGAGGAAGCTAGCAACTGATCATCAATTACGAATAAAACAACTTAAACTACTCACAACCAAAAAGTGCTTGTGAGTCTATGTTTTTGAATAAAAGCCCCCTTGCTCATTCTCAAAGAAGTTTCTCACCCTCATAACAGGAGTTGTTATAACTGGTCATCAAAGTGAGCACATGCTCGTTTCGAGAGAGCTGGCGCCCAAATTTTCTGGAGAACTGTACGCTGTATGCCCCATGACTTAGAAAGAATAACAAGCTAACAGCTTGAAAATTTGTACATTTTTCTGAAGTTAGACTTAAAATCAAGTGAGTATATTAGGGGTAATACACCCAAGAAATCAATCCTCCCTTAACCGGAAAACCCAACTAATCTTCCTCTACATGATGTTTCCCTTCCTTTTGACCAGAAATCGTAAAGCGTGCAAGCCTCTGATCGAGACTTGCGATAACATTCTCATGTACAAAGCGGCCAGCACGATAAAGATAGTGAACTCACCGTCGGCGATTGATGTTCCAAAGCTAGGCACTGCAGCAGCCAGAGGGTTGAACGATGTCGAAACACTGGGCGTAGCCGATGTAGACGTCGGTCGACGGGAATGTGCAGCTAGAAGTGCCTCTTTGTTAACGCAGTTGGTTAAATCGTGTGGACATCGGCCAACGATCGCCCTCCTCACCTCACGTGCCGCAGATAGACGAAGGTCCTTGCAAGACGTGTCCGAAAACCATGCCGAATGAGGGGTATGAATTATATTCGGTGCAGATGTCAGAGGTCCTGCAAGCAATCTTCCATCCACACACCCACCTAACGCAAAAAGATGATGGAAGCCCAAAAACTGCGATTCTATAATCTCCTTCAATTCAGGCAAATCTAGAGAACAGTTTTACGATCGCTCTTCATCACTAGGGTTCAGCTTGTCTGATAACCGCCGGTAGTAACTGAATCTCGCTGAAATACTCTTAGAGGATATGCTTTACTACACCATCTTGCTCGAAGCGTTCGGAGTGGAAATGAAGATGAATCTGGAATTACCCTATAACAGTCACATGCATGCGACCAATTTACGCGAGGCGAAAGAAACATATGGCACCGAAATGACGAGTAGTTCACGATTTTCCTATACTTTTTTCTCATTACAACTTCGATAAAGCTTTTAAATGGGGAAATTTAATGCATATGCCAGCAACAAATCAGTAAAGCAGCATACGTGCTCACATTAGGATCAGTGTAATGCAGCAATGCTCAGCTTGCTTCTCGCATCTCCAATTTAAATGATCTCATTCGTAAGCAATTCCATACATCAAATGAAACAACCAACAAAATTCAATGCACCGAGCCATTAACGAATAATAATACAACATCACATGCAGGTTACACTTTCAGTGAAGAGCACTTGGCAAACAGAAGCCATTAGATAAATAAAAAGAACCAGTAACGGTGGGATAAGAATGCGAATACAGGATTTTGAGTGGAAACGTGCTTCCGCGTCGAATGTACAATTCGCAGCGGTTTTTTGCAGAACAAAATTTTCGCGCAACGACATGAATACACTTTCAGAGTGCTTATGTATAGTATGATAGATGAAATGGAGATCAACGATGAATCTGATTCACATCGAATTGCCTTTTTTTGCAGAAGGCGGATGAGAAAATCTGTGCTTCCAAATGTGTGACCTCGAACGATTACAACCCAGGCATAAAGCAATCCTACGATGACTCAAGGCCATATAAAATAATCTGAAGCTCCCTTCTTCAGACCCCACTAGATACAGAGGACAGATCCGTAAAGCAAAGAATGATACTCCCAGTAAGCACAATCGCTGCAGTATTTAGGTTTTGAGGTATTAGGAAAATAAGTTTACTTTTGATAACTACATGCTGGACAAACCATAAACTGTCATAATATAAGAGAGAGATCAGTCCGGCGTCCGACTACAGAAAGACACATCACTGACGAAAGAAGCGTCATCTACTCACAACCAAATTGTTTTTATTTTACTACTGAGATCATGAGAGGTAGAAACATTTCAACAGGATCAAGGAATGTGAGGACAGCATCCTTTGAAAAGGCTGTTACATAGAGTCTCACGACAACATATGAAGAACAAACTTGACAAGGAATAAGGATAAGTATGGAATTTAAGCCCTTAAGCACTTAAAAGTGTAATAAAATGTAAAAGTCAATGAGTTGAATCGTTACCCATGGCTAGTGGATCGAAAGGTTCGTGCTCATGTACATCCAACGCAGCCGCCTTTATATGGCCCGATTTCAGTGCATCACCAAGTGCACTCTCTTGTATAAGGCCTCCTCGACCTGTGTTCACGATGAATGCACCAGGTCGCATTTGCTTTATTGTCATCTGTAAGATCGAGATTTCAACAACACCATTTTCTAACCATCACTTAAAATACAAAAGCCCAAGACAAAATGCCCGCTCAATGAAAAATCTATAATCATTCTCCCCTCTCACGACTCATTTGGACCACCCATGGTGTTTTCTCAAAAGCACCCGCTTCCTCAAAAGTTTTAACAGTCGCTCAAATGAAACTGCCCCTCATTTAGCAGTTTTTTGGAAAAACATTAGTCAACGAGGGGCACATGAAGCGCTAGGTGAGCGCTCATCTGCAATTCCAAAAAAGTTCTTATTACAACACTATGACTAATAACACCTGAACGAGGAGCTGAATATGCCTCGTCAAAAAATGGCGGAAAAAGTATGCAAATCAAGTTTTAGCAAACGCAATTTAAAACGATTATTGTGCCCATCAAAAAATGGGTATCACAAATTTGAAGGCAATAAATGTAAACGAAAAAACAAGTCGGAACTAGCATGGGGAAGCATGAGACAGACGATCTAATCGCGGCGATCATTCAATGAAGGAAAGAAAGACGCTTTCTAAAAACTGAATCAGAGATGGGCAAAACGATGGAGCGGCAGAAAAATATGAACGAAGGACGGCATGAAGGTTTCAAGAAAAGATGCCGCAGTCAAATTAAAACAATTTGATAGGGAAAGACTTGCGTAGATGAAGACAGAAAATCTGCTTTAAAAAACTTGCAACTATGGCGCTAAACGATAGTTTGCCAATATGGATGAGTTCAAGAACACACAAGGTATGCACTTGTCGGATACCGACGATCAACAATGTTCACGCGAGTCTTCTTCGCAAACAACAAGTGCTGCACAAAAAGAAAATCTTGTAGCGTTACGTTTTGCCAGTAGATAAGGATGCTAGGAACTTGATGCATATCATATAAGAGGTTTATGCCGTCGTGCACAATAGGGTTTTTCCGGATATTTTCCACCTTTTTTAAAGCAACGATACTAGATGACTCGCCCGCAAACTGGAATGTTCCCCCATCACAAAGTACCATGTATTTCATGGAATTCCTGCAGCGAAAATGTCATAATGCTCGAAAAAGCTTATAAGATTAAAGCAATCAAGGCAGCTTCTCTGTTATCATTGAAAAAGCCTTCAACGATCCCAACATCAAACGCTGCATTAATGCGCAAATAAAACGCGTTAGCAAGCTTGATTAAATAAGTGAATCTCGCAACAGAAAAGTGTAGGAGGCCACACAGTCATATCAAACAAAGACAACAACCGCATTTTAAATTTACGTAAACGCATGCACTCAAAAAGATAACTACTACGAGCATCTGATAGGAATACTTTGAAAATTTGTAAAGATCGGTGCTAAGCATGAATGTCCGAAACCAAGCGACAGGCAGCTGTAATTTTTTTCGCTTTCCAAAGATGCGAAAATCTCGCTTAATACTGATTTATATGGAACGAGAGGAACAAGCTAGAAGTGATAGAGAGTAAGAGCGAGGGCAAAGTTGAAAGGTGATGCGTGCGAATAGTTATGCACTATCAGGCGATCGTCCGCATATGTTGAAAGCAAAAAAAGAAAGCCAACCACTCTAAGCTTTAGTTCCCTCTCCAAAAGATTCACCTAAAATCAAGCGGTTTAGAGATAACGCATGTTTAAAGACAGTTCATAATCAATACTTTAAAAAAAAATTAGGCATTATCTATAAACATCCGCATCTGTGGGCAATCGAAAATGAAATCACATAGATGCAACGTCTCTCCTCCCATCCCTTCACCTCGGAAGTAACGAACCGAAAGTTTTCCAAGAAACGAATCGCAAAACAAACATCTCACAAGTACAGGAAAAAAAACCGCAAATTTTGCGCACTTTATTGAAAAATTCTTCCAGATGGGATTTTAGGTAGCTTCAATGCTTTTTTAATCCAACGAGAAAATTCCGCAAATCATAAATTTGGACATAGATCAATGAGATGGAAATTCCTCTGAAAACTGAAAGTGAGTAATCCCATGTGTGAAACAAATCACTGGGAACTTAAAAAGAATAAATAAAAGGATTTATCAAGTATCAGTGACGTAAAAGGCAAAAATGAAAGGAATGAAATAAGGAACCAACATCGTTGATCATATGCCTTGTCTCATCGGTGAGAGGACAGTGCAATGTTATGCAGTCGGATTTGAACAGCACATCGTCCAGGTTATAGCAACGTTCCAATCCCAAAGCTTTGTCCACTCCATCGGGCAGATGCGGATCGAAGAAGCAAATTTTAAATCCGAATGCTTTCGCACGCATCGCCACCGCCGTTCCTACTCTTCCTAGTCCGATTATTCCCAACGTATCGTCTCGTATTCGTGTGCTTCCATTAGCCAGCTCCCGGACTTGTTCCACACCCAATATCTGAATAATAAACGAAACCTTCAAGTAGCTGCCAAACCAGTATGGGAAATTTCATAAATTCTCAACCTTCCTTGCAGTTGCATAACCTCAAAGAAGGTTACCGAAAACATCTCTCCACATACGCTGCACTCGATCATTCAGACAATTCCATCAATACCCACCAATACCTCATATAAATAAGAGCGGTAATTCCCGCAAAACATTGGCTCATCGAATAGCAAGTTAAATGTTCTTAAATGCCAGTTTAGAGATAAAATGCTTTGGATTCTCTACGATATACACAAAAAATCATCAACTGCGGAGAGATATGCTGACACTGTACGACAGTAACAACAAAAAGTTGTCCCACCATTCGCATTTAAATAAAAGTGTTACATAAAAGCTGCCTTTCACAGGAGTGAATGCAAACCTCAATGAAATGTGCTACAAATAGTTCGTCAAATAAAAATCAGAATGTCTAGAAGCAGTACTCAAAAGTCTATGCAAATAAGTAGTGACCAAATATCCCGGATTGAAAAATGTCTAAAAACAAAAAAGTTTTACAATGTTCCCTCATTTATGAGACGTAAAGGGTCGGTTCGTCATTACGGGAAGTTTTTCGTCTTTATACTCGTGATGATGGATGACACTATGTTGAACCGATGAGGAAACATTCCATTGCTTCACTTTATCGTCTTTGAGCAAAACTCCTCTTCATTTATCAAAACAAACAAAAACAACAATAAAGAATTCGCATAACATTTAACACTCAAAGACAAGCAAAATGCAAATGTTTAATTGCATTCAGTCAAAGGATTCAAGGATTTTAAACAAGCACAAGGTGAAGGATTTAAGAATGGAGTTGAGAGGATGGCCAATTGGAATAATGGTCACATGAGAAAGGGTTGTCCTACAGAGCTGTATTCTTGAACCTCTCCCCCATGCACAATAAAAACACCAAAGATAAGCTACAAATTTCCAGAAAAATTTGCTCATATATGATAACCGAACAAAGTTTCGTAGCAAACCAATCGCCTCGAAAAGAGAACTCCCACCCCGTTCTGGTCTCGGACTTCAGCAACTTCAACAACCATGAACACCAACTTGAACCGAAAAATTTATGCTGAATGTAGCAGCGTTCTTTTGGCAAAACATCTCAAATTAGTCTTAAAACTTCGATAACTGGCATACTTCGATGCTGCAGCCAACCTCATTTATAACTGATACAGCGAATACCACGACATGACCACTGAGAACAGAAGGTCAACTATTTTCATTCTCTCTTGAAAGGAGCTTGAATACAAAAATCTCCCTACTACACATACGAATAATTCTTAAATTTACAACTTAAATTAGTCGTACACATAAAGAAAGGCAAAAAAATAAAGTTGTGAAAATATGCCTCATTTAAATGGAGACGGCCATCAAATACGAATCCCTTCTCAAGTACTGCAAAAATCGGAGGTGTCAGGCCCCATCATTCAAACGGATACGGTGCTAATATATGGCTATGGCTAATCGATGTGCTGCTTTCCTACCGGATAAACCTTACACTCACTCATAAAACAATTGCATACCTTTTTGCCTTCTGAGACAGCTTTTGCCAGCCAATATGTCTTCCTATACATATTCAATATCAATGACATCGTAGTGTCGGCTACCTCTTCGACACAATCACCGGGAGTATTACATACTGCAATACCTGAAAACAAATATCAGCTCATACCTTCCGCTCATTGCCCAACAATAACAGCCCCCCACAAATGCACCTAAACCACCAAATTCTTGCTCAGGCAAAAATTGGTACTTACATTTCGACCACATTTCAACACAGCTGGTTAAGGTTCTAACATCAATTAAATTTAGACATGATCATAATATATGCCCTCTTGTATGCATGCTGTCCAATAAACAAGACGGAGAGTCCACAAAAACTCTAATCGACACATCCTTGCTGGTGCAATTGGTGCTGTTTAAGTACTACACAGAAATAAAGCGAAAATTTGAAGAAGCCGAAGCAAATGACGCATTCAACTTTAAAACACTAAGCCCCTTACCATCCAACAGCAATCATATATTCCAATTCTGCATCATGCTCAACAACTTTCGATGACGGCATTTATTATTTAGCCGAAATTTATCAGCTTATTAAAGACTAAACACTTACGACATTGTGCCATAGATCAATAAAGCATTATCGATATGACATCGAACAACGATATCATCACTCACAGCATTGTTTTTCTTACTAGAATGTATCATATTCACCAATCTTTTTTTCTCCTTTGCTTTCCTGTTGCCTTCACACCTTTCGATGATCATTCGCTTGAAGCCCTATTGCAAAGTACACGGGCAGTCTGTCTATTATCCTAACAAACAACTGAGCAACTTCAAAATCAAACATCGCAAACACAGAAATACAAGCCAGACAAGTGAAGTATATATATATATATATATATATATATATATATATATATATATATATATATATATATATATATATATATATATATATATATATATATATGGCTTGAAAGATCGGCAGAGCCCTTAAACAGCATGTCCGTTTAACACTTACACCCTTCACAACATGAATGGAAAGAAGACAACAAGTAGGAACAATACGACATCTGGTATTTCGTAAGCAATAAGCCGCACGCAGCACCTGCGTCGAATGTCACTCACAAACGTCACTAATTTTCCACAGCGACTTATTACTAAATTCGAGTTCCCCAACTTAAAGGAATGATACAACGAATAAAATAAAGTGTTGAATTTGCCACATTTCTAGATATCCCTATGTATAGGTTCACGAATGTTCCCTTCAAAGGCAAAACCCAAACAGACGTCTCAATATTGACATTCGATACGGAAGTGCATAGTGGATGGGGTGCCTCAGCAAAGTCCATATGTTACCTGAAGCGCATTTTTGGCACTCCTTAAGAGGAACTAAAGAAAAACCTTCAAATCCGGAAATATACTTTCCTATGTCTGTAACTTCCGCATAGACAATAAGTAAAACTCCCTGAATCAAACACCACATTCAACATATTTACTGCTTTACACATAAATCACTCAAATCATAAGGTGTTAGGTGCTGAGCTATGATAGAAAGGAATGCCAATGTTGCGTGAAGTACTTTTCACAAAGCTCAACTGCCCCTCACACAACATCAGCACAACGCAACGTAACGCATCGCTCTCATTCAATGCTTAAAGCAATCACAAATTTCAACGATATTGCCTTTCATAAATCTCCGCCGAGGCAATCCGATCCATTCATCATGTAAATAAAGAGGGCATGAAGATAAAACAGCCATTCTATTGGCTCAATGAGAAAGGTGCTCTCACAAGAACTATTCTTGTTCTAGAAGCACCTGCAAGAATCTATCATGACGGCTGCAATTTCGACTATTTAAAGACAAAAAGGCTCATGAATCTGAAGAATGAATGAAGTATGATCGTGTACAACCAGGGCTGTAGTCAACATAGAATTGACCTCGAATGGAGGCATAGGGCAACCCCGAAGTCAAAGAGATCATCAGATGAATTTTGTGTAGTTACCTCATTTCGGAAAAATGCTTTAAAATAATGATCGGTTGTAGGCACAATCGACTGGAATCTTAAAATCAGAATAATCACTCTCATATGACAACCTTTACGGAAGTGTCACTGTTTCGATCTTGTACTCACTCTCTCTCTCTCAAAAAAAAAAAAAAAATCTGACTACGGCATTGCAGACAACAACCGACTGGAAAATACAACAGGCATGGATGAGCGAAAGGCATGCTTATGGACACTGCTTTATTGGATTTATGTGGTCAGCAAATTCAAATAGATCATTGCAATCTTCTTCGACACCGATAACTTCCGTTATTGAGTTGCTCCTCGTCCCAAGAAGAGCAGCAGAAATGAAATGCGCTTATATGGCATCGAAGTTATATTTCGATTTGGTGCTTTAAAACGTTTGCTAGCCATGCCCTTTAATTTTGATGTTAAAACGGTTTAAAACACTTGATTTCCTAGTCGAAAGAATTACTCCCATAAGAAAGATGCAATCTTCGTATATGTTGCTCAATTTTAAGTGCCTCACAATATCGTTTCCCACAAACATTATAAAGTTTCAAAAAAAAAAAAAAACGCGTTGGAAATATTAGCTGCAGTCTATTTTTCGGTCTCTGACTTAGTGCAACCTGCAAACATCCTATTAATCTACTTCCTATCAAGAAAATACGCATCAAGGTGGCAAATAATACAACAGCAAAATTAAGTCGTAAGACGTTAGAGGTGGCCAAGTTGCACACTTCAAAAAAAGCATCGAAAGTTCCCGAAAGCTGCGGCCAACTTCTTGGGTCTACGAAAAGCATCAAATCATCGAATATCTCTCGGGCATAAAACGTTCGCGTAGGTTCTAGGTTTTCATAACGAGGCACTGCCTCACCTCCACCCTACAGTGTTAATGTATGATCACTGGCCACCGAGTTGTACAACAAAGGGCTGTAGATCTACATCACAGGATCAGGCCAGCGGGGCAATCCATCCAACTCTACTCAACACCCGCGGCCCAAGGAAATTATTCAACTTCATCATTATCCACCAAAACTAAGGAACCACTATTCGACACCTGTTAAAGATACTGGCTCATCAGCACAAAGCTGCCTCAGTGAGCATTCATTTCGTTCGGAAAAATCGAGCAATTAAAAAAGTCGTTTCAAAGCTAAACATTGCGGCAACGCTTCACTGAATTAATGTGTTTATTGAAGAATGGAATGTAAAAATGCAGCAAAAAGTGAATGAGAGAGAGAGAGAGATTTCATCGTGGAATTTACAACGAGCAGCCAAACAGGTGCATCAAATGGAGATGTACAACTCATTTTGGATCACTCGGAGATATTCTTTATAAAGCTGGAACTGCGTCTATGTGGATTTGCACGCCTCATCGTGCAAGCGCATAACTCGCCGCCGAATCAGCCAATAACAGGTGCAACAATTATAGCACTCATAAAACGCATGCCCATCGCAGTTTCTAGTCGCCAAATGTTGCCATTCAAAGCAAGAAACACCACCATTTGTCAGTGCCTGCTGACGCTAACAAAGCAGCGCCCTCTTTTCCCCGTCCGCTAATGTGGTCCCATCTGAAAGCGACCACTCTCCTTATTCTCATCTTTAATTCCTTTCCACTACATTCAAGCCACCCATCCCCTAAACTACCCGGCGTAACGACACGATTTCAACGGTCGACATTGGAAATAGCGTGCTGCAAATCAATACGATACCATTACTAGACACTGACGCTCAAAACCCCTCCATAAATGAGGCAAAAAATGTGCTCATAACTCCGCATCAATAGAATACAAGCGTGCTGGAAGGTGAACAAGCGCCTTTCTACCTCGATGCCCCGACCATAATTATAAACACCACGCCGAATGCGTTCTTTTCGAATCGCTTCAGATCTAACAGTTTTTTTTTTTTGCTTTTTCTTGTTTTTAATTGCTAAATTAGTAGAAAATAAAATGATTTCCGCATATAACGTCACCTTTCGAACTTCTCAAATATAACAATTTTCTTGTACAATGAATTTTGAATGCTCATCTCCTACTTTCATCCCGTTCACTTTTGCCAAACTCTGAAATGGCCTTTTGTTTTACATAATAACCGCCACGTCTTTTTTCTTTCCCATGATTACATGCTTTCTTTTTCATATTTTACTCCTCATAAACCACTTTCATGTAAATATGCAAATTTTGTGAGTATAACCTACGGTATAAAATGATTTTCCTCCCCCATTTCCTTACGAATGATTACATGCTTTCTGAGCGTTTGGCATATAGAAGAACAAAATCTCCAAATCAAACTAGCTTTGTTCAGCGGAGTGCTCCAGAAAGCGATTTTTCCGGCTTATTATGGTTTTGGTCAAGAACCGGCTGAATGAGTGCATACAACAGTGTTAGGGACTAACGATGATTTGCTATGAAAAGGTGAAGAACGATGTCAGCATCTATAGCGAGATGAGGAAACCTGTTTGAGAGCGCCTGTATTGCTCATAACTTCTGAAAAAGGGGATACCTTTGCGATGGAGGCTCGTGTATGATGAGCACTCCTCTCAAATCACCAAAAGCAAAACTCGAAAGATGAATATCAGCGCTTGCTGAAACGGTCTACATGTTTCTCATAAATTGTGCTCTAAGGCTTTCGGACTAATATAATACTGCATACTGAAAACCACGAGAGTTAGAGGACTTCACAGGGCTTTAGATCAAAATCTCTATCCATTCCCTCTCCAATATCATACAATGGTCGCAGATGCCAAATTGTACTCCCGATAGCCGTTTGAAAAAAAGCTTTCCTCATAGCACTTGAGATATTATCGGTGAAATTTTCAAAAAGAGCCATGGAGCCATCATGTGCTTGTTTTCTTCAACGCCGCTCGCCTCTATAGAAGGGCCCTTCGCATCCACGCAGCTGTCATTGCCACTCATTGTCGCTTGGGCCTCTGCAGCAGCCGCCGATGGTATCGCACAACTTACGTAATAAACGACAGTTATCTATATCGCTCCTAAGGGTGACGGCTAAAATCTCTCATCGCAGCTCATCTACTTCCCACATTGCTTTATGAAAGACTTTCTAAAATTATGGATCGAAAAAGATGCGAGGGAATGTAAGCAATGCTGCTAAGGATAAGCTTTAAGAATTTAGGCACTACAGCAACGCAGATGCTCACCTCCTTTGCGAATCTTGATAGATGAAAATCTTAGGGGAATTAAAACGTACGCAGTAACTTTCGAAACAAACAGTAAAAAGATAGAACACAGAATTTCCATACAAATGTTTTTTTGCAAAATTAAAACGATGTGCTCAAAGGAATAGAAATTGCTAAATTGAATAATGAAAAAAAAAAGAATGATATTAATTCTGCCATTGAAAACATTTCCAGCTGTTGCAAGAAACGATGAAACATTTCCGTAAGAAGGACATCTGGGAAATCAAAGCGCAGCTGAATTAACGATGCTATTGAACGAAAAAATGGGAAGACTTCAATACTGCCATATGCTTGATGACAATCACATAAAATAACGCATTATAAAAGAACAATGAATCCACTATGCACTAACTTATTATCCAAAACGTTTAAAGAAAACTTTTGCTTAACACACACATGTACACCCACATATATAGATGTAGGTATATACACGCGCCGAGTCACTGAAAGTGTGCATGCGAAAGGAACAAAACTAACGCTGGAAATAAACGTTATAAGCAATGATCAATCGGAACATTTGACCGCTATATTCTTTGATAGACACCGATTATTATCGCATCGGACGCATGCATATTAGGAAAATGAAATTTTCCCACTGCATTATTTTCAGAGATATAAACCTGCCAGTTTTTTGATAAGTTATCAACGTATGGCTCCACGCATGAACGCTGCTCAATACAGTTCAGCTTCGGACTTCGATTAGAGTTTTTTTCCAATTTCCAAAATAAAAAAAAACATGCCTACCGCCTCAAGATGAGTAAAATGCGAATAAGTGAACTGCCGGCATATTCCTTTGTATCACATATATTAAAGAAGGAAAGAAAGCAGGCTACGAAAGCCATACAAGATGTATTTTACGCTAGACCTTTTCATTCAAACAAACACAAACATGTGCACGTCGAGCCCTTGTTGCCACTACATCTTAACCTTAGCTCTTGAAAACGCGTTTACGACATATCACGATAGCACAGACACTGGCTAGGTGACTAAATTTTCAGCAGGTAAGAAACGTTTCGTGCAGCATTAGACTATACACAGGAACGGATTGGCGCAGCATCTGCGCTAAAATTTATTGACTTCACCACATCTAAAAGTTCAGCTCTTTTCCGTCTTTTTTTCAATGATTTTCCTGGGTTTCCGATGGATGCTGATTGCGTAAAGGCAAAACGATGCTGGATTTTTTGGCTTTATACTAATTCCTTATTTCTCAGTAATTTCTTATTCCAAAGATATAATTAAAGGCAAATTACCTTTTCCTCAGCAACGGCCTAATTACAGAACAAAAAAGTGTAAATGATGCTAAAGCTGACTGCAAAGAAATCACTGCAAGTGAGATTACAATCGCACTAGCTATGATCTACTCCCTTATGAGTGTATTTTGACGTGCGCCCTGTCAGTTTTTCCTGCTGCTAGGCAGTCAACGCTCACTCAAGTTTATTCAGAAAAGTCAACACATCTGACATCAAAAAATCCAACACTTAACTCTTTGCGAGCTTCAACACAATAAGTTCCCTCATCTTCTGAATGCTCTCATTTTTTCATTCACTCTCATTTCATTCGCTCGAATGTGATCAAAAAAAAAAAAAAAAGAAAGAAAGAAAAAGAAAAACAGCATCAAATTTTTTTACACGTCAGCGCCAACGAATTCTTCCTACACATGATCCGCGACTAGGCCGAATAAACTCATCCACCGATATTACAGTAATGCCAAGTAAGGCAACTTTGTATTCAAGCACTACCTAACTAGAAGCATAATAACAATCGCTCAAATCAATTGTAAATTCTTTAATGACGCAAAACAGAGGAGATAGCGTGAACAGGAATGTTCGTGCATGACTATGGAAGAACAAGTGGAACATTTAACGAATTTAATAGCTTCTAAGGCGCAAAATTAAGAAACTGCTAATATCTCCCAAATAAACTATTTAAACAACGCGAAATTATGCCAATAAAAAGTTTAATCCATTAGAAAATTATTCCAAAAAATAAAAACCAATGGCAGTTCCACTCTCAGATGGTGTTTCTCGCATAGGAGCACTCAGTATTGTGCCGACTGTTGAAGTTTTTCACGTGGCATTCGCCATCGCTTCATATTCATTAAACTGCGCGCATCCCATACTTCCTTATATAGTAGCGTAAAACAGAAAAAAAAAAAAAAAATAGTGGCATTCCCAATTACTATACGGATGTGCACCTTCAATATCTTCTTTGATAGGCTTAGTCGATGCCCTCAGCTATTTCCTTCCTTTTGATGAATTTCTAGTTAAAAGAAGCCGCTGTTTTTTTTTCATGCGTACAGTAGCCGTTCTACAAACAATATAGATACGAATATATGCTCTGTCTTGCAGCTTCATGAAACACTGTAAAGCTGTTAAGAAATTGTCAACAGCGATCGATCAGTTTCACAGCCCAATTATTTCGGTACCGGCTAGTCGAATCCCAACTGCAGCAAACAAATCTTTCGATAACACTTTATCTGATGATGAATGCAATGTTCTGAAAATTTCTGCTTGCTATAAACATGGGAGGATTTACTGTAAGATACGCGGCGATGAACCGTTGTTCCTTTGGGGTTCTACTCTTTTCCCAAAGGTTATTTCTGGATAAAGAAGGAGAAAGAAAGGCATCTGGAATGCTATAGCGGGGATGTGAGCGTTCGTAAATCTCATATGAAGACACGAGCAATCGCTCTTTGCCTTGCCTGACATAGTAGCATCATAACAACGAAAACTGGAAGGGCAAGACAACAATCATAACCCACGAATCCTTCAAAGGTGTGATTATGATGATGCATGAAGCGTGTTAATAAGTTGCAATGGTGCACGAGGTGTGAGTAAGGTGTAATCGCTGAGAAGTAGCAATTGCATCGTTTTGCAGGAATGAGGCGCGATCGTTTATGGTGCTCCGAATGCGAAAAGCGCGTGTGCTCAATATGGGCGGCGGTCAATAAAAACTGCTGAGAGAGAGAGCGAGTGCAATTGTTGGCACTTTGAAAAGTGGAATGGCGCGATATTTGTTTCTATGGCGGTTGTAGCAAAGAGAAGAGAGCATCACAGAAATGTTTTACGAGGGTGTCGAATCGCCGTGGTCGTTGTCTGAATTCAAAGCGTTGAAATTAGCGTAAACGCCATACTACTGAGAATGACGCAGCCATTCGTGAGGAGCTGCACTTCCCGATACACGATACACACTTCAATACCGCTAACTGAACAATGCAAAGTGTCGCCGCTAATGTCTCACTTCTACGTCGACGCCATCCAATCCACCGAATAACCTATTTATGGTTGCTCATCTCTTCTATTGACAAAGAAATAGGGAGTAATTCCTGCGAATATACCACAAGGACATGTGTATCGCTGGTGTGCCTGTGCATATACATTTCCGCTTCAGTGAGCAAGTGTGGCGGTGAATCGTCGCGCTTGAAAGCTTCGCATAAAACGTAAGCAGTGTCAATCAAGTAATGACTATTAGATGAGAGCGAAGCATTGCATAAGCGCAAAGTCGGTCTGTCGGTGGGTCGACGGATGCGGCCGTCCACTTGGCTCATGCTAAAGAATCAATAAAGCGACGAGTGGGTGAGCTCTCTCTGCAGGCAGCGATCACCCTTCATCGAAAGCAACTCTCAACTCCGAACAAGGTAGCAAGCCAATTCGACGCATGCCCAAATAGACGCCTCCGTCCCATAAGCACCCAACGAACGAACATTTACAAGCATGTCGAATCAATTCAACAGCCACTAACGCCGCATATGCGCCATAATTTGCCACTTTCGCACTTCCAAACGAATATCGCAAAATATACATTATACATTTCAACGCATCTTTTCACTAAAAAACATAATAAAACAATTTCATCGGAAGTGTTCATTAGAAGCTTTGGAAATAGAAAACTGCGAAAACAGCTAAATCTGCCGACAAAACATAATGGAATTAGGGATACTAATCGCCTCGTGGATAACCCTAAAACTATAGGGGAGCATGGCATAGAAACGGTGTTAATTCTGCAAAAAAAAAAAAAAAAGATGTTGGATGGCAATAACAAGGATTACATCAGATATGCAAAAACGAGCCTTTTTTTGAGCTAACTGAAGTGGAAGTAGCTCCTCGTCAAGGGATCTAAAAGAGAGGTTTTTGCTTTAAGCTACCCAGTATGTGAAATAACATGGATTGTCAAATAGCATACGTTTTGCAATTTCTTTCATTTACTTCATCCATTTGCTACAAGTTTCTAATATAATATGTGCAATTCGACTGTAAAACGATTATGCAACAAGCATCATTTTCTTTTTCAAAGACATGAAGAACAATTGGATATTCATTGTCGTTGCCATTTAGACGATACATAAAAAAGACAACGACTTTTCAGTAATGAAATTCAATTGCGGTTAGAAAACGCTAGAAAAAAAATTAGCAATGGAACAAAGAATGAAATTCTATTGAAGCATTAAAAAGACAAAGAGAAAAAAAAAAAGAGGAAGAAAGGGAAATTGAATACAAATATACATCTTTTGATGTTTGCTGTACGCGGCAACAATGACAAACAACAAAGAAAACGATTATTTTATAACTAAAACGGCAACCATCTAACACACAGCAATATGTGTGAAATAAATCAGTCGATCCACAACTACGACACAAATATCAAATCCGTGAAAATCATAAACGAGCTTACATCCTCACCCTACCATTTCCAAGGTGGAGAAGATGGGGGAATATTTTCTGCTCAATTTTAGTTCCTAGTCGACCAAGAATAGAAAAAAAAAACATACGGAGAAGTGAACGACATGTGAGAGGTGAGGAAAAAATCGACGAAAAGAAAAAAGATATTTATAGCCGGCGATCTCTTCACCTTCGATCGTCAGCTGAAGTTGCAACCAAGTGCAAATGTTCGGAAAAGGTAACCGCATGAAAAAAACGATCCACCGAAATGATGACTTACCGAGTTCAGTGGCCGCTTTAATATCGATATTGTCTATTCCCGTTCCAATCCTCACTACAACCCTCAATGCTTTGAATTTCTCCAAATCCTCTCGTTCAAGCGTTATCGAGTGCCACATCAGCGCCGCCACGGCCTCATTTAAAACCTTGAAAAAACACAAAACGTTATGTTTTATAAGTAACAAGGAATAAAATACATTCCATCAATACTTCTATTACCTCATAAAACATATATAAACCTGTCGCAACATTACATCCTAGCACATTCATTAAAACATTTTAACACAGTCTGCGTGGGAGCTGAAAACGAAATACAAACGATAAGCGAAAATGAATTTCGAACGAAGAGGAAGAAATCCAATGTGACATTTACAGTTACTATACTTCAACTAGTTCTACTCGGCCAATCCTCTTTCAGATTATCATTATCGCCGAAACTATTGCATCTAAACGAATATGCAAATTAAGAGACTTGTTTCGAAGGTGGAGAATGACTGCACAGAGATAAGCCGACTGAAGTAGTCTGCCGTCAAAAATTGCAATCTTCTATATGATGATTTTTTGGACCGTTTGTAAAAACGAGATTCGCCTTCTCCTCCTACCTGAACGCTCCAACATCTGCCCTGGCAGCGGAAATGAAAACAGACGCTTTCATCTGTTGGCGGTAAGGACAACTAATGAGCGGCAAGCAAAATTATTGGGAAACAGCAAATCACAACAATCGAGAAAGAAAAAAAGAATGGTGTAGCAATACGTTTCTGACATTCACAGCACAGCAATTCTAACTTAGAAATAAATGAGATTAGCAATAAGTCTCTAGTTTGCTAAGTGAACATGTCAAGGAAGCAGTTAGCACCATTCACACGCTTTCTAGAGTGAAGAAACGCTCTACTGAAGTCCTATTCTCTATACAACTCATGTATCATATACTCGATAAGTATAGACAACACTATAGCAATAATTAAATGTATGTGGTGATGTAAAAATAAAATGAGTTTAATGAAACAAACTGCAACTCAGTGCCAATCACCTTGTATCCATCTGGCTAAGCGATTCAAAACCAACATAGGAGCTGAATGGCGAACAAATTGCATATCAACGGCGCTTATTAACAAGAATGAAGGACATCAATACCTTTTCGTGAATTTCATGTGTGGACTGTGCATCACAAAATGCCACAGTAGCGACATCTTTGAGGATTGGCATTTCGATAGAACAATCCCTACCATCCAATAATGCGACCAAAGGCCGGGCACTGGCCCCATTTGACATACGACCACTCACTGAATATTAGAGATTGAGAACATTAATCTAATGTGACGAACAACTAAAAAATTAACCACATTCACCTCATCGCTTTGCGCAATTAAAAAGGTGGGAAGGGAAAATCCTTCACACAAGCCAGCGGTTACTTGCAATCTGCTGCAAGAAATGATACAGGTCCATTTATAGTCGATCGAAACAAAGTGAGCGACTGAAAACATAACGAGAGCGAAAGCAACAACAATAACACCGCCATCGACACAATTGGCTGCAAGAGGTACAGCAGTGCAAAAAAAGATTACAATTCATAGGGAAGAAATACGAATAAGAAAACTTACTGGTGAGAATATCGGAGACAAAATGCGTGCGAAGGTCAGCAAGGGTCGGGGTGGGGGTCGAAACGGCAGCGATAACGCGGCTGCTAGTGGACGAGGCCGAGCGCTGCGAGCTGCACGCTGGCTTCGAATCTATAAGAGGCGTTCTTGTTAATCCACTCACACACTGGCACATGGAAGACGAAAATGGGCGGAGCCGAGAGCAGAGGAGCAGCTATACAGAATCATTGGAGAAGGTGAATGCGGCACTAGCCGGAGAGGAGAATGCATGAGGGCACGCCGCGAACCGATATCACCCGACCCCCGCCACCCCCCGCCTCTTTTGCATTTCGCGCCCATCTCGCGCTTCTCCTGCCCAATCTAACGAAACACTTCTCCTCTCTCCTTTTCACCCCGTTTTCCCCCTCTTTTATGGATGAACACCTCCACATCGCACTCCTAGATAATGTATCTCAAACAGATGTAAACAGAGGCTATTCCTGCCAAAAACACTTGTATCATCGAAATTACGGCTATGATTGCTGAGCTTATTGTGTATACTCGCATGAGTATCATTCCTTTCAACGAGGAAACAACTTCAGTCTACGTAAGTTTTTAAAACGTCTCCCTCATTTGACACGTAACGCAAAAAGAGTGGTCAATTAGAAACAATCGTAAACACAATAACGAAATCAACGCATGGATTTCGTCAATGCATATGCGCCCACAAACAAATACACCCACAGACACAGCAGGGCGTCTCTATATTCATATACATAAGCACTTATAGGAATGTGAACGTAGAAAATAAGAACGACAGTGAATTAAGAGAAATAGACTTTAGGAGTTGAAATGAAATGAGAAAGAGGTTTGTCCATCCACAACTTTGCAGAAACAAAGCGACTGATTCGATCTGCTCAATGACCAATAAACTGCAACATTGCTTTCACATTTCCATAATACTGAAACAGAACAATAGATGGGAGATGGAGAAGTTTCGCGAGCTTCTTTTAAAATTTTTTCGTATAAGCGAAGAGGAAAAAAGCAGTAGACAGAGCATGCCAAATTTATGCTGCATCTTTCAGAGTCGTGGCTAGGATATAATGAACATTCATGATACACATATATAGAAGTGTTTGCCGTTATGCACCTTTTCTATAGGGCTTTGTGAAAGGCATGAAAAATAGGCACTTTTGCAAGAAGAAAAATTGAGAAAAGCATAGAATAGAGAAGAGAAGAATAATAGAAGTTCTGGCACAAAAAAAAAAATTCATTCTCAGTACGAACACACCAATTTTTCCCCCATTAAGCTATAAAAGAACTTATAAGGATATGAGTGAAAATTCAAAAAAAAAAAAAAAATAATAATAATAATTCGACAGCTCTAAGACGAAGACAAACTCTAATTTGTCGAAAACCTTTTTATCGCCTATCTTTTGGAAGGCGAATGCAGAAGCACAACGTCATATAATCTAGAAAAGTTTTTTTTTAAACAGTTGAGACGAAAGGAAAAGATGGATTACATTATCACATAACTATTCACATAACTAGCAAACGAAACATTTTATCGAATAAGTGCCCGTTTACCCGTCATCTGAAGAGCGGAAAAACTCGTGAGAGTCATAAAGTTTTTGAGGGAAAGTTAAACGGAAAAACATGAACCAATGAACAACAATGCTTCAAAATCAGCCATTTTTTTCTCGCCTAGCATAAGGTTCAAAGGTTATGAATATACGACACTCCCATGATCCGCTCTTCTTCCAACCTCCATCCCCTTCCACCTGTTTCAAAGGTTCTATTTGTGGAACACTCCTATCCAATTGAAGTAAAAGACGAGAACGACTGAAGGGAATAACCAACTCTTTCCTCCTTTCGCTTCTAAAAAAAGCGCTGCCTAGACATAAACTATTCAATTCATAAACGTAAACAAACACGCAGCATCACCCCTTGAGCACAGAGTATCTGAAGTATTAAACTTGAAAAAAAAAACTTTACTAAAAGACAACGAAATCATGTCATCAAACTTAAGCAGCATTTGCCTTTCCCACGCTAATCGTTGAAATGTAATAATGTAAAATAATTCTTGATACGTCAATGCACAGACAAACAATAAATTCTACCTTTACCTTGTGCTACTTTTTGCCCGTAATAACCCTCACAATCTCTGCAATATAGCGTGACGCAATTTTACTGCCAATAAAAAGAAAATGATTCAATAGTAAGAAAAAGTGAAAAGAGTAGATCCCTCCTCGAATTTGCGTTCTATCAAATAAGCGCAACAACCATAAGCAAATGTGGCCGTAACATTTCCTAGCAATTAGCTCGACAATGAACACGAACAATTTTTAAAGAGAAGTATTTATGTGTGAACCATCCCCAGGTGTTGAAAAAAAAAAAAAAAAAAAAAAGAAGAAAGAATTCATCGAACTTATTAAAAATCGCCAACAAATTAATGAAGCATTACGTCTCATCGAGTCACTATTTCGAGCTAATAAAGGTAGAACATTCTCTCATTAGCGTATTCGAAAATACCCATCAGAATTTGGGAAAGAAATTTGCCCGACTATTTTGATAGTTTTCATAGCGAAAAAAAAAAGAAAATATTTTTTCATCTAAAACATCGCATGCGATATTGAATTAACACTGAAATATAATTCCGAGTTCAAATATATTCACACTTTCATTTGATCAATTCGCATAAAAGCAAACGTACTTCCCTCAATCCACAATGCGTATAAATACCATGAAAATCATTACAGTACTAAAAATCACTTCAGTGCTAAAATCTGTCGTAAATTAACAGATTATTTATATATTATAAAAGAGCAGAATTTACCGTATCATACAAAAGTAGCACAAACCGAAACGTTATTGCTCTGATGAAGTGTAACGTAACTGTGCAAAAAAAAAATAAAAAGAAAAATTTCCCGCCTAGTGACAGTTGAATGCAGTTTTTTTTTTTTTTTTATATGAAGAAACTTTCAAAGGGCCTACAATATTTTCAAAGCGTATTTACCATCAAATAAAAATAAAAGAAAAACTGCATTGAGCAATGGGAAATACTTTCGAGCTCATCTAATAGTAAGTCATATTATCTGTAGCATGAGATAAAGTACTTAATCCTTAATAAAGAGAATAAAATAAAAACGAAGGGAAAAATTATCTAACCGTCAAGAGTGAGTCTGTTTTTAGTGTTAACGAGATGATGTGCGGCGAGCGCAATAGAGCGTGTTCGCTTAAGATTCGAAGTACGACTCACGCTACTCTCTGAAGGTGTTGAGCGTGAGCTCTTCACTCCACCTGCTCTTCGACGTTCTGCACTCTTCGTCTCCTTTGGCGGTAACGAAATCGAAATTGGTGCGTCCAGCTAAACATTTCTTCATGAATCTAACGGCTCAACCTTTCAAATAATTTCCCACTTTTATTCGATGTAGCACCATCCTAATCCAATGTATTGAATGCTACAAACCACTAAAATAACTGCATTAATGCAGTTGTTAAGCCTTAAATCGACAACATTTTCATAATATGAGATTGCAGCCTTATCATAGATTTTATGACATATTGTGCTTCCCCCATAAGGGATAGAATGTCATTTTTAGCAATTGAATAAATCTGAAATTATGCAAATGCTATTAATAAACATTGAAAAAATGTCATTTTTGTGCAATATCTGCATGACTTTTTCTTTTCGAATTTATTGTGCTAAAAAACGTAAAATATATCCACTAAAAATTACTGGCACAATAAAAAGCTCATCAGGGTGAAACAACATATAATAAATAAATTCGTCACAAAAAAAAAATGCAAAATGTAACAAACAAGCTCTTTAAAAAACGTGAATTATAATAAACAAGCTCATAAAGAACGTAAAATATAACACACAAGCTCACCAAAAAAAGTAGCATAGAATAATAAGATGACAAAACAGATTCAAATCTAAACGATAAGATATTACAAAACGTGAATCATTTCAACAAACGAAAACAACAACAACAACAATAACAACAATAAAAAACATTATTAAAAAGTTTTAAAAGCCGAAGAAGGGAAGTGCAAATGAAGCACTAGTTGAGAGAGATGAGTGTATGGCTGTGTGGTTGGTGGTGAATCATGCGTGTGCCATTCGACGATCATCTCTAGCAATCCGCGAAGGCATAGCACCCAACACCACACAAAGCGCATTCCGCTGCAACGCTTATTGCAGCACACGCCGATCGCATACGTGCACAACTCAAATTATTTTACGCAACTATCATTCAAAACAACTACTACCACGAAAACGCTCTCTACGCTAATCTTTACGTATTACCCCAACCCCTCCCCCTTCCTCCCCTTACTACCTCGAAATAAAGCTTTGTATATGCTTCGTTCAATCAGCATTAATTATAGAGTTACTGCTTTATATATGATATATTAGCTAGTATTAATATAAATACAACGAAGCTGGTACTGCTAATAACATAGCAATCCTACTGAAACAATAATAAAAGTAAGAATTGAAATAGTAAAAGAAAATATTAGCCGTGATGTGTTCTTTGCCGAGATGGGAATTTATTTTATAAAGAAGTGAGAAAGGTGAATTTGATTTGTTTACGACTAATCGAGGAAAAGAAACCTCCTCCTCTGAAAAAAAAAAAAAAAAAAAAACAACCTATAAGAGATTTCAAGTATCAAAAGAAAGTTGAGTTTATATTTATTTAAAAAATAATTTCTTTATGAAAATCAAAACGCCGTATCTAATTTTAGGATAATATTGAAAGAAGCGACTCGATGAAAGAAAAATCGAATTTATCAAGAAATTTTCTTCAAAGAGGGATGAAAAGTGAACGAATATGTGCAATTATAAGAGACTATAAATACTAGCAACAACAATATAAATAATAAAAACAAAAGGTGATATACTTTTGCAATAATAGTTGACAATAGTAAGAATATTAGTAAGAATTATAATGGTGATAATACTAATCTAACAATAGCAATTACAAAGCAATAACAAGCAATAATAATAACAATATTAACGGCAATATTAACGATGATAAATAATAATGATAATTAAATAACGGTAAATAGTAAACAATAAATAGAAAACATCGTAAAACCTTACCACTTCGAAGAAATATCAATGAATCTTCTTTAATGAGATTCGAGGGACCTTATTTAATAAAACGTCAACAATAACAACACTAATGAGATCCACAGCGCGAATTTCGATTACGGGATGAGGGAACTCTACTTGAAACGCATCAAATCAGGAAGAGACAACTTTCCCAAATTGGTAATAAGCTGACTCCCTGTAAGGAAACGCTACTGTCTACACATATATAAACATAAACGTATAATCCTATACGCTGCATATACTTACACAGAGATGTGCCTATGCACGTACTTACAATTTTACTGCCTTTACGCACTTTACCTGTTCACTGTTATATATATATATATATATATATATATATATATATATATATATATATATATATATATATATGTCACTTTCCAAGAATTATCAAAGAACTTTCTTCAAGGAGACCTAATGCAAATTTGCAAAATTTGCAACATATAGATGCATGTATGCAATAACATGCGCAATGTGCTCTCTTAGAATTTAAATACTTAACAAAGAAGAGGACTCAAAGGAAACCCATGCAAAAATAGTAGACAACGGCGGTCTGGGAGTGCTACCCCCCTTCCCCCTCATCTCAGATAAAAGTAGGGCCTAAAACGTAAGGGGAGAGATCAATTATGGGCGAAGGGCCTGAGAGGGACCACAGGATTAAGCATCCAGAAAGTTGCTTATACCGTCTATAAATCTGTCTGGCGAAATGTTCCTCTACGATCTGGTGCATATAACTGTATGAAAAAGCGTGACATCATTTGAGCCAAGTTTTTCTGGCTTCATCTCTAAATAAATGATTCTGAGGATTTTATTCATCACAATTCAGCAAACTTAAAATAATAAAGGGAGTGGTACCTGTCGATTCTCTCGGGTTTCCAAGCCCCTGACTGCAAGATTTACAGAACAATGCATACAAAATACGCCACAGAATCTATTTTATTACACACAATCTCCAGCTATACATAGTCTAATAATACATGTACATATATATAAGCTGGATGTCTTTGAGTTTTGAGCCAACTGAAGTCCGGCTCAGACTGAGAATGATAATGAGTGTTTTTTTTTGATGACCAATGAAAACTTGTCCGCAGACGGGGACAATCTCCAGCTAATCTCCAGCTATCGTATGAAAACTTAATCTCCACTACGTATCGTATGAAAACGTCCGCGGTAGCTCAGTGGTAGAGCACTCCCCCGACAAGCGAGAGGTCGCGGGTTCGTCCCCATTTGCGGACAAGTTTTCATTGGTCATCAAAAAACACTCATTATATATAAGCTATTATTCATAAAATATCCCGTAGCTATGGTACTACGCATCGTATTCCATTCCGAGAACTGCTCCAGGGAACAGCGCCTGCTTGCACCTTTCGGGTGTGTCACAATGAAAATATCCAGCAGCCGTTTTGTGAACATCAAAATTTTATATGTTCACCTTTGCTGGATGAAGCTTCTCCATCACCCTATCCTCGAGTCTCACAACTATTACACAAATATTACAATGAGCATATAGCATTCCCCACAAATTTCTTCGATGGATAATATTCCCTGAGGATGATACTAAGCATTGAGTGCAAAAGGTTTATAGATAGAACCGTAGCTTGAACAGCAATTAAAATGCAATGTTCGAATAAAACCTACTGCAGAAATGTATTCTATTACACAAATGTCCTTTCGCTGCTTGAACGGTTCACTTCTCGGTAATCTTTGACCGATAATCCCTAGCAATAAATCCGAACGCCAAATTTCACCCTCTACTTTTTTAAAGAAAGTAGGCTGGAAATGTCCCATGCTATTCATAGACAGTCACCGCTTCTCTCCTCTTTCCCTCCCCCATTCGCAAAAGGGGGTGGGGGGGAGGAGGGGGGGGTCACGCAACTGCATGCATCTCACAATGCAGACTCAATATTACGGAAGGTGAGATCCAGTGGATGCCTTCACCTCTCCGCTCATCAACAACGCATATGAAGAGAACATATATGGGCATAAAATATCGTTTCATTACAACGAATTCACCATTATTGAAGGTCACATTGTGCAAATCAAATTCGAAAAATAGTCTTGAATGAGCCACATATTCCAAAATGGGAAAAAAAAAATTTCTTTCTCACCAGTTATTTTCCACAATGAATTATTTTTTGAGAAATTTGACAGTTGTAAATTATCTCAACGACTATTTCCATCAATGAACAATAAGAAGAGCGAGATATACACATTACACAAACCGTTATTGCCAACACCATGAAACTCTTAGAAGCGCCAGTTTTGTAAACAGAAGCATGGAACTCGAACACATTTATTTCAAAAATTTCTTATATTTGCTCGTTTGTGAAAAAAAGCTGTGACTTATAGTCTGATTATAAATACGTTTTATAGCATAAATGCAAAAAATAGAAGATAAAAAATAAAGCAGAACCCCTATTTAAAAGGGGGTAACTGCACAAAAAAAAAGTTAACAGAGAAGGTGAAATAAATTGTTTCTACAGTTCCAGCTTCATAGATTCAAAAAAAGCCTCTAGGCATGCTTACATTTCTATACATATCTTCTGCAGACTTTGGCACAATGCCATACTTGCAACAGCTGAAAATATTGGATGAGAACATGGCAGCTGGACCAGCCTACAAAAAAAAAAAAAAAAACAAACAAAAGAAAAAAAACAAAAAAAGAAAGAAAATGAAAAGAAAGAAACCTGAGGATCAGGTACAGGGATATCGCCTTCTTTCTTTTCACCACCTTCGAAATGCGCCGAGCAGATACGTAACTGAAATAAACAGCATAAAATTCAGTGGAACGCAATCAACCATCATATTGTAAACTTCAAAGATTTCAACAATAAAAGAGAAAAACCAACCGAGCAATCAAGCTGACAATAATTGATCAATTAAGAAAAGTGATTGCTTCATTATAGCAAACCCATTTAGTCACCAATGTGGCTTTCATGTAACAATATCATTTCCTCTTCATCTATATAGCCCTTTTTGTGGTCCCTCTTGAATGATGAAATTAAATGAATTGACACAAGCATATGACAAACCGCATTTATCAACCAATAACGATAAACAGATGCAACGTTTATGATTGACATTTACCGAAAGAACATTTTTGATCATTTGAGACAACGTTAGCGAGATTCGTGAATTGCATCGTCTCATTCTTTAGACGATTATTTCTAATAAACATTCGAACATCAATAAAGATTGATGCAATCAAACACAATAAATATCGCCTTTCCGGGATGAAATCACAACTTTTTCACATTCAAACACTCTTCCCAACAAATCAAACAATACTTTATGGAAAATCAATAGACAGGTTCATGATTGTAGAAAACTAGGAGAAGAATATCTTTTTTCTCAATAAATTTGCTTTTCATGCGGATCATAAGTGAGCGCCACTCTTCTTTCCTATTTAAAAAAAAAAAAGATGATGAGGGCATGAATTCGACTTGTTGGACTTCAGTGCAAAAAGAAAAAAAAAACGAAAGAAGAATAAAAACCGAAAAGTGAATTTCACAGTACCATAAAGTAAATTTCAACTATTCAACAACATCAACTGCAATTTTAAAAGAAAAAAAGAAAGAGTGCTAATAGAACACAACAAATACGTAACATCTTCACAGCTAAATAGGGCTACTAATGTGACATTCAGCTTCGCAAATGATATAGAACACTCTTTCCGCTTGAAAATTTCATCGTCGTTGCTAGTCAAAGATTATCAATAATCACTGAATGCATCAATGCGATTAAGTGGAAATTGTTGTATCCCAATTAATCGCTTTTTCGTTAAATCTAATTCGCTTATTTCTTGATAACTATATCACCATTTGTCGTCACTCCACGTAATAAAACACCTAACTATGAAAGCATCTCACTGCTTGCAACTTAACTTTTTCTTTTCCTCTTCAACAACGATACTAAGTTTTTCGAATAGGAAATGCTAAAAATCTTCCATCCCGTGGTTTACATGATGAAATTCTATTTATATTATTCATCTAAAATTTGTTTCATACGCTGTAAATCTCTGAGACACTATAACTCAAAGCAGATTGCACCAATTAAACAATCAACGCATCGCAAACTTCTATCGAAAACAACTCTCGACTTCTGGATATGAGGGATTTGTTGAGCTAGATGGTTTGTATTCTTGATAACTATATGGTTCTGAGAAGCTTTAACGCGTAACGGTGCTGCAATTTGAAAACCATTAGTTAGTTGCGAATCCGTTGTTCGAATATTCACAATGCAGATAAATCTCATTTTAAAGTTCGTTCAAATATCGGATCACATTTGACCGAGTGCGCATATGATAGAGGCCGCGGCACATAAATTTCTGGCTTTTCCTCTTTTTAGACAAATCGAACTTCTCAGCTTCAGCTTATCTGCCAAAAACCGATTGCTTTTCCCTTCATCGAGGCTTAAACGTGAGTTTTCCCGACCACTACTCTCAGCCGGATGTTATATCAGCGTTTATTCGTCCACCGACAGGATCATTGAAGGACTCATATCCGCATCGAAATTTCAGAAGCCAATCTTGTACCGTACGCTTCTTCATGAAATAATCAATATATGGTTGCTGCCAGATCATTCCTGCAGCCAATCATCTTATCAATAAGTTTTGGGGAAAAGAAAAGTGATTTTGAGCCTACTAATATATCTATGACTGTTTTTTTAAAACTTCGTTTGATGATTTTTGAAAAGGCTGACCATCACGCTAAATAACAGTACATAATAACCGATAAAAAATAATATAGGCATCAAAGATTAGCAGTTAACGCAATGAGAGTGGAAAAAAAAACCGCAATAAGCAATTGCGCTCCATCTTTCCACTAATGAGGGTGGCTAAAAGAAAAACGCGTCGAACAAGTTGCAATATCCTTCGATCGAAACCGTTCACACGATGCTTTTATGGAATCGCCTAGTTGAATAATGAGTTATAAACACATTTTCGATGGAACAATTCTCGAAGACAACAGAAACTTTGTGCTTCTTGATGTTTCGTGCTCCTCATTACCCTATCTCAATGCTCGTGTGCATTTTTCTTCGCATCGCATCGAAGCTCAACCAGAAGCATGTCAATCCCAACCGTTTCGTAGTTTTAAATTCCAGAGACATACAGCTACCCCTCCCCCCTCCGTTCAGTTCACTTCCTTCTACAGCAAATCCGTTTTCATGCACGATGAAACATATCAAATACTACCTAATAAAAGCATAAATTAGAAGTCGAAATAAAGAAGCACAAGTGAATTCAACATAAACATTGCCTTCATTCAACCACATGCAGAACACCTATGCCATTGAGCTTCTGCCCTTACCTACGATGCTCAACTACATCAAACCTCAAAGGTCAAATCTATAGAAACTAAAAAGGTAGGCTCTAACATTCGGTCTTAACTTTAGCATCTATATATATATATATATATATATATATATATATATATATATATATATATATATATATATATATATATATATATATATATATATATATATATATATATACGCATGCAAATTTTCGTAAACCTGATTGCAGCAAATACTACGCTGTTTGAAAGGCACCACAGTAGTATGGTTTTATTTCAGAATTCAAGTCAAAAAAAAAAATTACGCATACCCACTAGAATGAATAAAAAGCCGTCCTTACGACATACGACTTTTTGAATGAATTTCTCAGAAATTAGCTAATTAAGAGCAATCAGATCCAGAAACTAGCCAAAGAAGGCAGTAAACGCACCGAGGGAGATACTGCCATGTAATTTAAGAGACACTGCCATGCAATAAACCTGTTTTTCAAATGAATAATAAAAGTATCAAAACATAATGAGTATTCGGTAGGTGCGAATGTGCTCCCACAGGAAAGAAAACTTTAAATTTAAACTTAGCGCTGAAATAAATCGGAAGTTTCAACTCTCCTATTCGATGGATAAAATCCAGAAAGAAAGATCAAGAAACTGGGTTCGACAATTCAAAGAAAACATTGATATTACAATTTTACGAGGACATACTGTGTGAACAAGTTACAGGAGCTGAAAGAAATTTTAAAAAAGAGAGAAAACTTGTAATGAGATCTTGAAACAGAAACGAAGTCACATATTTACAACTTTGCATCCAGAAATATTCATCTGAGGGGAATTCCACAGATGCGCTAATGCTTCAGCAAACGCATACTCCAAGCGCCGTATAGAACGGCCTTCGCGATTGGTCCATTTCTATATCACTGGAACTCAATAGCATGCTCTTAATAAAAAATCGATCTATAAACATAAAACATATATATACATATATTTACATCAACAAAAAAAAAATCCTCACACAAGTTTGCACTCACAAACCAATTACTAACAATCAGAAAATCGTCTATCATGCTTCTCAGGAACAAACATCTAGAAATCGAGTAGGTTTTTCATCTGGAATATTATAATAACAATGTTAGTGATTACCGATAACAACTCGGTGAAAAACTTGTGGAGATGAGAGGTTAAAACATAGGGGAGGGAGAATTAATGCATTCTTACCAGAAGGAAAAACGAAGAGAGGAGAGGGCTCAGAGCAGGCGTCGACGAGCTTGTGCTCCACGATTAAAACACGATATCTGCAATCCGACGTGCTTACACGATTAAATTGCAACAAGACGACAAACACGCTTGCATCTGTCTTCAATTCAACATGCAAGCCCAAACATCCCCCCATACCCTTGTCTTATAAAGATTTTGCTCTTCGATAGCATTCGCACTGCATGCGTATCGTACAGTTGCTCTCTCGCCGCTCCAAGCTACGGTAACTGATGACAACAATACAAAGCATCTGTGCTTCTCAGGCTCAACTCGCTTCCAGCACCTCATATTTCATCAATGCTTCACGTAGATATGCAACTTCAAGATGTGTTCTAAAATTTACACCCAACATATTACGAGCATTTACTCATTTTGCTCTCCCCTTTCCCCTTCCCACAATTGAGATCACTGAACATTTTATCAGACAGTTCAATTGCTTCACTACAATGCGAAATAACAAAAAAATCTATGACAAGCACATATCCCCTCGGAGTTTATAATTTTTGGAGCTCTGAAATAATTTAAAAAATAACTGAATGAAATGCTCAATCCACCACAGTAAAAATTCTCAAATAACAATTACTGCGAAAACTGTCATGTTCTACAATCGATCTAAACAAAGCGCTATATCACAATCAAATCGTTTTTGGGGCTACGATGTCTCGTTGACTGCTTATGCATAAAAGCGAGTAATGACATCCTGTTTACATGTATAGCACTTCAGTATCCTTTCCAACTGATATACACTACGTTCACTACTTTCTACAACCACACTAATGCAAGGGGAGGGAAGTAAGAGAATAGAAAGAGACAGAAGAGGGGGGGGGGGGGGAGGAGAAGGAGAAGAAGGTGATTATACAATGATTTCTATGCTTCCATCACAAATTAATTCGACTTGATGCCCTAAAATCCCATCCATCGCTTTCTCCTCGAAAGATTTTCGGAGCACAAATGTCGATTAATTCCGAAAAAAAAAAAAAAAAAAACTGATTGCCCCATTAAATGCTAACAATTCAAGGCTTTCTTCTAAGTTGAAAACTATTTAAACAAACAGCTTAGAGATGTCAGTTCGGTTCTCTTCAAAATTCGCCCATCACAACGCATATTTCCGTTTAATTCATTGATAAACTTTAAGATTTTCATATAAACTTTTTCCTTCACATCGAATAGCTTATTCATTTGATTCAGCTTTCATTTTTAATTAAAGTGAGCGTCATGCAATTTAATTGTAAAATTCACAGCAAAATATATGACTAGCAGTTACACATAGCAGCTAAAGTTCTGCTAGCAAAAAAAAAAAAAAAAAAAGAATCCAACAAATCCACTACCCACGCCAATGTGTTCATATCAACGGAAATTGGCCAAAAAAAAAAGAAGCAACAATTAAGCATTAACATAAAGAAGAGCCACAAAAGCAAAGCAAATAAAAAAACGCAAACTGCTACTTTAGTATAAAAATTAGATCATTAGAAAAAAAAAAAGCAATTCGGCAAAGAAAAAGTCGGAAACTAAGCAGCTTGAAAAAAAAAAAGAACTGAAAAAATTGATTTGCATAAAAAGCAAAACGAGCGTTAACATACAAATATGAGGAAAACTTTGGCTACGTGAACCATTCGCTTAATATATAATCAGCATTCCCTGAAAATGGCGATAGGGGATCATTCTGGTCACTCGCTTTTCAGCACCACCACCCTTTTTTTCTCCCAAACAACAGATTTTGGTTGTTTTCTTCGAACTCGTAATTTCGCTTTAGCACTTTCAATTCAATCTTAAGGTTAAAGTGAGTGGTGGGGAGCAGGCTCTTGCAAACTAACTATCGATGATTGCAACTGACCACATAATTCTCTAATAGTAAAACCGAACCATTTTGGATGTGCGCATAGTTTAAATTAAAAACAGAATCGAAACGAAACAGCGATCAAAGTGGTCATCAGATGATATATGAGATATTTTAGCAATAAATGTGCAGCGAAAACTCTTCTAAGACGTATTTACAATTTAAACAGTTACTTACAACTATCGATAAACTCTACTACGTCGGTAGTGAGCCCACATACGGACCACAGATGATTCTCACTGAAGGTGCGCTACATGTAGGTCACTAAATTCTCATAGTGAAAGCATAATTACCGCAACATTCATTGACACTGACAATAAAATTCACTTAAAACTTTTCAGAATAGAATTTCTTTATTGAAAAAGGAAAGTTTAAAAAAATATCAGCCGGGTTGCTTTGGTGCAAATTCCATCTCCTAGAAAAAGCAAGAATGAGTAGATAAACAAACAAGGGAATAAACTAAAGCGACCTATCGTTGCGATAGAGTCCTGCTTACAATTATGGAGGACAAAAAAAAAATTATATGTAAGCGAGTATACCATTTACATAACTTGGTGAGCTCATTTAAATCTCCATTAGCCAACCCTTAATCGCCACTTCTCATCTTCTCGATCACCCAATCGACTATTAAATCTGTTGAGGTACTATTCAAATTACTTTTGAAACAATTCAAAAAGATCCGTCACAGCTATTACTTTTTAACTCCCTTCTCAAATAAACAAAACACTACTTAGAAATTCTAGAATCCTATAGGAATGAATCATAATTTCAATGATCGAACAAACAAATAAAAGAAAGAATAAACTTCGCATGAGAAATAGAAGGCGAGCAAAAAAAAAAAAAAAGCGCAATCATCAGTGGGAAATTTCAAGAAAATCATCATTAGCACTATAAATACGATGAAACGATTAAAAATCGTATATTTATTTTGCTGCACTACTATGAAATTAGAAAGAACATATTGTACTATGTAAATAAATCGTGCGCTAAAGTGCTTTTCACGAATCAATAAAAACTGTAATACGATCGATACTATTGGCTAAAACTTTGAAATTGTTCGAAAATGAAACTTGCAAATTACTACATTCCAATACATAAAAGTTGCAAATTTATTACTTCCTGAAAGTGTAAACATGAAGTTTTTAGCATTCATAAATAATTAGGTAAGTAATTTCATTATTTCTAAATAATAAGAACTGAGAACTTGCAATTGACGAGCAAAATTTTTCAGCGATCAAATCAATCTAAAAACGTCAAAACAATTGGGACAGGTGAAACACCACTCCAGAGTCGCTAATAAGATGTGCCCTTTTGCATTCGTGTCATTGGACCAATTGCCAACCTATTTCACAGGCTACCAGCAAGAAATGAAACAAAATTATCATACTTTAATCCATTTGATCATTCCCCATCCCCTTATCATTTTACAAAAGATTCGCTTTTCCATGAGACGGCGGGTATGGAATGAAACTCCAACTTAAATAAAGAGCGGCAAAGTTTTTGCGATTTTTAAATCTGCAACTTTTTTTGAAATTCATAGCTCGAGTTAATTATGCCTCAAAGGTCGCCTTATTTCGCTTTATGAAGTCCATTATACCTCTGCGTTCAATGGTTTCCAAGTTGGAACCACCGAAAAAGCAGCTATGTAAACAAATAACCATATGAAAATAGATGATATAACCATGGTGCTCTACTGCACAATAAATTGGCACAAGCATATAAAAATCGCTGTAGTGATAGAATCTTGGAAAATCATGAAAAATTGCTGGAAACGAGCAAAAATAACATAACTTCCGATGTGTGGTATTTTTGAGATGACGACAACGTTTGAAATCGATCAATCAGCATTAAGATTCTTGAAAGAAGAATATGGTGGATACGTTTGAACAATCAACAGGAACCGCCCGTTGATAACAATAAAACGATGGGATTGAATCATGAACTAACAGCTGCACGCTTAATGCGAAAGATAGAAGATAAACAAAAGGCAGCAAAGAAATCTTAAAAAGCCGACAGCTTATCGCAACTTTTAAAAAGGAAAATGTCGATTAAGAAAATTACAACATTTTCACAGCACTCAGAAATCGCTATGAAAGCGCTTTATCATTCATTCTGCAAAGCTTAGAGTAGCCTTCCATAATATGAGTATATACATGAGTATGAGAAGGAAGAGGCAATGGGGAAAGAAAAGTAGTTTTCGCTCGTACTCCTTTCCCCTATCGTCAAAGATATCTATTTGTTTTTTTTTTCAAAACTTTTCAGTAAAGAAGATTTTAAATGGAGAAAAAAACACCGAAGTTTATTTACTATAGAAACAAAAAGCACACTACACACAGAAACTTCTTCCTTTCAATTTTGAAAATTCCTGCTGCGCAATTATACCATTTAGACATGAACCTTCCCTAGAAGCGAGCCTTGAATTTTCTCACATACTTTTCAAGATCCATCATCCCTCTTCATACGTTAGCAGAATCATCCATAAAGCCCACTAATTCACTCCAAATAAGCAGTTGCAGCCTTTCATATTTTCATGTGAGCACCTCAACGTCATATTTAAGCTATAATATCTCAACGGTCAGTATTGACCTAAGTATTTATTCACTGCATTTCATTTTAGGATGGAAAGAAAGTGCATTCTGTAGAAATTCATTCATAAAAGACTTATAAAGCACCTTTTGAAGTGTACTGTTTCAATGATTTTTCATCCCCTATCGATTCGTATCTTAAAATTTAAGTTCTTAAAATCTTAAAATTCATAAAAATGAAAAATGTTTCTTTTGCAAATATTTTTCTAAACAATAAAAAAAAACATCTCCGAACGAAAATCACCTTAATAATAGATGAAAAAAAAAGTTCGGCTCCATCGTCGAACACAAAATTTCAGCCTGAAATTTCTGGTGCGGATAACAATAAACGTTTCAAGTGAAGTGATGAGCTTCACTCAAAACAACTATTAGGTGGATATGGCTATTGAAGATAATATAAAACGTTCAGTTTGCATATAGTTCAACTTTAATTAAATCTAAAAAGAGTAAAGAAATACATAATAAAACGGAAAATACGGATCACCTTATTGGTTATTAAATTAGACGAATCAACATAGATGAACATTTAAAAAAAAACTAAATATGCGCAATTACTATGATTTAAACGATTGAATTTTGAAGCAAAAAAACTAAAAAAAAAAAAAAAAACGTGTGAGAGAAACAGTACAAACGAATTAAATAGATATAAATGAACGTAATTTATATTGAAATCGTTTTTCATTTACTCGCAATATGCATATAACAGATCGTATTACAATTGACATTTCATTGCTATAGAAATCGAGTAATCATCCAATAATAATATCCGCTTTGAACGTTTTATAAATCATTGGTGATCATTTCATACAAAAAAATGCACCCATTAAAAAAAGAAAGTGCTGATATGAACTCCTTTCTAATGATATATCAATTTGAAGGCAAATCAAAATCCTCTGTGCGGATATTTCACGCCCTTCAATGCAATTCTAGTGGCATTCTACGAACACAGAATGTTCCTCTTTATGAATACTGCAGCATTATGCAAACTTTTTCGTCATACGCTAGACGAAGCAAGCTTAACATCTGTGACAAGTGGTTAATATCCGCCACTTAATAAGTGACATTTCGCAGATATCTCAGCATTAAATGAATAGGACCGCCAGCAATTCTTTCGACTGTTCGCTGAGAAAAAAGCCCAGAAGTGGTGATAAGACTATGAATTTGAAGTAGCAAAATGAGATCTCAAAGATAGCATATGCAAACAATCTCATCCCCCTCCCTCCCTGACTTTGCGAAGTGATGCGAAATCCCCAAAATATTGATCGGGCTCAAAGGCTCGAGGTTTCACAAAGAGGGTTCCGCCTTAAATTTTGGAAAGAAGGATGGTGATGAGAGGGTGTGACCATGTATAGCAATGAGCATAAAAGCGATAGAGATAATAAGTAACAAAAGCTGGTGAGATGCCATGTGAAGCAAACAAGTGAGAGGGCTTAGCGGAAGACAAAGAAGTCGCGATGAGCAGCAAGCAGGAAACGAGCTGCACCAGAGAGCAGCAGCAAGCGCGCCGAGTGAAACGCGCCAACGACGCCAACCACGATGGCAGCCATCGTCAATGCCCACTCAGATGCTGCGGTAGCAACCGAACAAGTGCAGAAACCGATGAAAAGAGACACGTACAGACGGGCACGCATCGAATTCGTTGCAATTACTTAGTCCGACGAGAAAGCACATGCAAACAAAAGAACAAAAATAGCAACACTAAGCCAAGCAAGCATCAGCGCATGCAAAAGCCAAGCGGCAAAACCTGCCACATACTAACCTGGCTCACTACGGTCTCTTCGGTACGACCGATGGCGTGCAACCAACGCTGGCGCAACACCTGTGGCCGCTTGGGAATACGATAGAAATGTCGGTTGTCCTCTTGGCCCCGATAGCGGGATCGAAACTTGCAGTTGGGAAAGCCGCAAGTGGTAGGCATTAGATGCGCCCGCAGAGGCAGCGCTGCAAACGAGAAAAAGTGGGCAGTGTGCGAAGCAGCAATTGACAGTGGTCGAGCGACAGGACGGCATATAACTGGTAGGGTGTAACCAAGGCAGCCCGTAACTCTCCAACAGCCACCTGTATGCGAGTGGTAATTACGCTCACTCACCGCGAGCAACACACCGGCTGCCAACACATCCTTGTTGCGTGTGCTTGCGTCGACGCGCTAATTATTCGAAGAGCGACGCAGCTGGCTGCCGACTCCCGACTCATGTGACCAACCAGAAGCCGAGCCCTTATCTGCCCTCGGATGTGCCCGCCGGTCAGCAACAATTAGCGATCAAATTAATTTGCGCCACTATCACAAAAGCACACATTATGGAAGCAGCCTAGAGTGGAGGAGACCATCGTATGGCCAATCCCATTAGCAGCCAAAGCCATTCGAGAAGCTCACTGCACTGCCTTGCAATCGAATCGTGCTAAGCTTCTCAAACACCCTCCAGAAAGATAATATCCTCCTCCCACCTCTCCAAAAGAGGACAGCCCGCTGAAGCCAGCCAGCCGCGTTTAATCGTTATTAAAGACCTCGACTCAAATTATGAAACAACTTAGAATTTCAATTCAGCAAATTTCTCCTCGTTTGCATATTATATACCTATCTCTCGGATGCTATGAGGGATTTAATTTACATTACGCAGACAAAAAAATGATATAAACATAAGCACCATCAGCTGCGAAATGAAATCGACAAACATAACCCTCGCAGACAAAAGCTTTCACGCAATGGAAAACACTTAATCAGCCGCATCGCCAAATAAATCAGTTGCTATTGGACATAAGAAAGAATCATTTGTTTATATTTACAGTGTTTGAAATAATTTTTAGATGAAAGTTATCAATGTTTGTGGGGCTGAATGCGTGTCGTTAGCTGAGAAAGGTGGGAACGGCAAGTGGGGGTTTCTCCATCGATAGCGAATAAAAAGAGGCATCCATCAGGTCGATTAGAAGGATTTCTGATAAAAAGCAAACGCTTCATTTTGAAATGATCTTATCATGGCATCCAATTACAATAAATAATGAACACTTTAAGATAATCATAAGAGTGTGAATTTGTTGTCGTGAATAATAGCGAAACCCATACAAAAAAATAGCGAAAAGCATACATACACAAAAAACAGCGAAACCGATATTGAATTTTTCGCACCGCAAGCCGAAAATGATGAGAAAAAGAAAGTGAGCCACTGATCGAGCCAAAAAAGGAATTTCCGACTGTGCAAAAAGAAACTGATGGAAGATCATAGAAACAATTTTCAGCATCAAAGTGAACGTCCTCTTTTTTTTCGCATAAATTTCAAAACATGGCCATTTCGACAGGAAAAATTGGCTTTGCGCCAAAAATTCTCCCTTTAACTATATGCGTTAGGACAATACTCGGAACTTCTGGAAGGCACCAACGTTCCACGCATCCCAACTCCATCTGCATTTCTTAAAACTTGTTCGTTAAGTTCGTTAGGTGAGAAAGATGCTTCCGTACGAAATTTCGAAGTCAAAAAATGAAAACATTATTGAAGCATTTTTCTTAAAGAAAAAAAGGAAACATATGAGGCAAAGTAATGTTATATAAAGGTATTGCAACATTCACTAAAAGCAAAAAATATAAGCATGAATTATGTGTTTGCAATTAAGCAACAAACTCATTTCTAAGAAATCAAGTTCGCACTACTTGCTAAGCATATTCGATCAAAGACCACCTAAAAAGGATGTACATTACATTCCGAGATTTCCTTTTATAAATTTTTAAAGCCCATTTATTTTAAATATTTGGGAACCATAGGAAGCACTAACATTTACAAACGATTCAATTTTTATGCATTAATTTTTCTGCTCTATTTTTCGAATCATTTGTGATTTATGCATAATACCAAATAGCTGTCTATACTCTTGTGGATTTGAACATCTCACGCCTCAATACTGTAACATTAGATATAACGCAAAGAACCTATCCGTTTCCTCCCCAACTGAAATCTTTCTCATTTAGGGAAAACGTATAAACAGCATAACACTTTCAGATGAAAGAACGTTTTCAATGGAATTGAATAAAGCACATTTGACTGTGATATTTACGCCCGAAAGTCTATTTTGGAATCGCTTTTACTCCTCAAAAATTTACGTTTCATTAAATTTTGCTCATCTGATATTAGCGATAAGCTTTCCTTGAGAGAAAAAAATTTCAATTGCGTTTATCTCCACCTCCATCCACCAACGCATCTCCCCTCTTTTATGAAAGAAGTGTGCAGATGTTTTCTTGCATTAGTGCACTATCCGCTCATGCCCAGCTCAAATCGCTTATCAAATCACTAAAAGGAACTAAAATTCATATGTGTCGTTTTGTTAGAGCATTAACAATGTCAACTCGTTACGCTCACATATTAGACATTTTTATTCGAGCCAAAAAACACATTTGCCATATCTGCTGCAAACAATGCATCTTATAAATTACCCTCGTTTTTTAATGTTGATGTACCCACCTACGCAATGGTAGAAGTGGTGCGTTTTAAACCCTTCGCAACAAAGAACAACACTATACAGATTATATATATATATATATATATATATATATATATATATATATATATATATATATGAAGTACAGAACAGGACGATGAATGCCCGGAGGAATAGTTTCGGATATAATTTGCCAATATAAGGGAAAGTTAGAAGTATAATTTACCGGTACATATACCTTTAAAAGAAAGTTTCTAAGTATTCTTTATAAGCAGTTTATAATACTATTTAAAATAGCAGCACAAAGCTGATTTACTGATAAAAAGCCAAAGCACGCTTCATGATAAACTAAAAACACTGATCTGGCGTAAAAAAGAAGCTTGAAATTCCCTCGGCATCTACTAAAGAAAGAATAGGTAGTAAAACAAAAAGAAACGAGAGTCCCCTAAGACATTCAAAAGTTCTAACTACTGATTAAACTTTACTCAAAATGTTTGCCTTCGTCGAGCATTCTGCAAATCATGCCAACCTCTACAATTTCATCCAAAAACTCAGCCGTCTTTTGCCGAAGTATACTTCACATACTTTTATAAACAAACAATTTTCAATACATATGCAAATAATGTTAATTTATCATTCAAATGTCGATGAATTACATTAAAACCTTTCAATTTTCGATTGATAACCACCCATATCCTCACTTATGGCTTAACCCAAAAAACTGAAAGCCAGCATTTGAACATATTAACGTCAAAACCGATGCCTCAAAACAGTGAATTTGAAATTAGTTGGGAGTTTAGATATGGTAGGCACATGTTATGTACTGATAATCAGCAGTCTAAAAAAGTTGATGGTGAAAGCAGTAAAAATGGAGGGGATGCCAGAAGAATGTTTAAAGGCAACCAGGTGGCCCGCGGGATGGCGACGGGAGTGCCTAACGATCAGAGAAAAGAGTGCGTCGAGAGAGACTCATCATCAAGGCACACCAAGTGCTGCCGTCCGGATTGAATTACGGGCTGTGCCGATTACACGGTCTCCGCCACAAACAAAATCCAATGGACGAGCAGCGAGTGACGAAATCTAATCCATGCGCAGTCATCAATCAGAGCTAACCGACCGCTCGACAGGTATCAATACCACTAATGAATAGACCAGCCGGCCGCCGCATCATCCTAAGCGGCCCAGTGCGAGTCGAGTCGAGTCTGAGCCCGGCTCGGCTCCTGTCTCCCACAGATACCAATAAGCACAAAAGCAGCGCTGCCCTAACATTAATTAATCAATGCGTGCAGCGCCCAAGGCTAAACTTTCATTAAGCAAGCCGACACGGAGCACACGACACTGCATGGGACACCAGTGTTATTGAGGCGACGAGACGCGCACTCACCATTGTGATGAGGAGTTGCGGTGGGTCTGCGATGAGGGCGTCGAGAACCGTGAGCAGAAAGCAAACGCGTCCGATAACAAGCCTGAAACCATCGCGCAATTAGCTGCGAGAGGAGCTGATTCGAACCGCTGCGTGGTCGGCGTTGTGCCCAAAACGACAAAGTTGATAAGGCATAACGGCACAAATTTAGCCAATGCCCCGTCCTCTTCCACGGCTATCCTCCTCCATTAGAGATCGAGCGAGCAGCCCAGCCGTCGTCCCAACACAAGCCCACTTACTTAGTCAGCCGTCTCTTTCGGCGCCCTCTTCACCCTTCGTACCGCTCATCACTGCTCAAATACCAACCTCTTCAAATGGCTACCGCACCTGCTTGTAATTCATTTTAAGCGTTCACTGCAGAAAGTTTGATAAAGGAGGTTCGATACGGCACGATAATATCGGTGTTGACGTATGCGATTGCAATTGCGTATGCAAGCGTCTCGTTCAGAATAGTGCCTCTGATACGTATGCTCCACAAAACACACAATCCAACTATTCGCTCTAGGGAGAGTCGAATCAAATGCAATGAAATCGATGAAAAAACTAATTTCGTCAAAATAGTCCATAATGTTCGAAATATTTAAGTAATTACAAACCCATATAAAATACTGGAAGGAAACATGTGACAGCTGAGAAGGAAAAGGAGTCATTTTACTATTATCCAGAGGGAAAAATCCCCTCTCCTAGCCACCTCTAACTTTGATGTCGAATAGAAATTTGATATGTGAAGCTGACTGTATATAAGATTCTATCGCATCACCGTCGATGTTAAACACTTTGATGTCGACATGATTTCAGTAGTGAGCAGTGATCATACAGATGCGACCTATTCTGTTTCGTCTTGATCATAACGTAAAAATATTCAAATAGACTCATGTCAAGGACTTTTTTATGGAACGGGATAAACGCGAAAAGCACAAATAGACTTTCTTTTAAAAAAAGTTTGTAGTATAAACTATGGAGGTCGGTGGCAAAAGGAACCTAAATTCGGCCTCACAAGGATCAGTTATTGAGAAAAGGAGAAAACCGGAACGTGATGATGAGGTAGGCGAGGTCTTTGTAATCTACTTTTAACCCACAATATTATTTATATTCATATTTGCGCTACCTATAGTTCGCTTTACGACTTCAGTTGCATCTCTTCATTCTATTCCTCGTCTTCTACATTTCCAGGTCTTCTTTTCCACTTCTATCTGTCTCGTTATTACCCTGCCCTTTATAATGTTCTGTTTCTCTAACATTAAAACTTTTCATCATTTATTATACTTTATTGCAATAAAATTTCATTACTAACAGGGTTATGCGTATCGTTCTGACGATGGCCCGCGCATAACTCAGGTGCACACGTAAACGAATAAGGGCCGAAACGTGTACACCTTTCAAGTCTTTGTTCTTTTCTCTGGATATCCTTCTTACAACTACGATCTATTTTTCACTACTCTCTTGTCCAATTATTTTAATTTATTTTGCATTTATTTTTTAAATAATTTCATGTTTTTAATTTATTGTGCATTCATAGTTTTAAATAATTTCAAAATGATACAGTGCATGACGAAACCAAGGCACTGTCGAACTCACAGCAAGAAACAAACCGAACAATCAACAAAGTGTCAAAAAATTGCGCCACTTTTCAAATACACGTTACATTCAACATTTGAGGCTTCCATAGTGGCTGCTTTCAATTATAAAAAATTTCAATAATTGCTTTTGGCATCTTTGCGCATTTAGATGGAATTTATCTTCTTCCTTCTGCTCCAAGTAGAGGCATGAATGCTGCATTGGGCTCATTAATCAACATTTATAATCGTAGCACACGGCTCATTTTTAACGCTTAAAGTGCAATCGTTGTAAGCGAATAGATAGATTGAAAGGCGTAATCCATATTACACACAGGTAATCCCTCTCGTCTCGCCCTCTCCTACTCCTACCACTACTCACTTTGAAGTAAACTGAACTACGCACGTGCATATAAAGTATCAACCGGGGTATCCCGAATTTTGGATCTTGCAATGATAATAAGCAATAGATTTGCTCAAAAAAGAAACAATATTTGAAACAGTAGAAGTATTTTGTTCGAAGATAGCCATTTAAACAGCTATTTTACTTACTTATTAACCACAAAAAAACAGAGAGATTTGGTCCCAAAGTGAAGACGAGCACAATTTTGTGCCACTGAATCAAACTGGCCGCATAAACTCGCCACGCCGAAACTCAAATCTACTTTTTTTTTCGCATATCTCGGAACGTTCTTTCTTTCTGGTTTATTGGGCACTATTTGACATTAACTTTCAAAAGCTAAAATCCTCAAAACTAGTCAAATTATTTGAATTACAATAAGCCGCGAAGTTTATATGCTTATAGAATTCTTTTAGCTTCCATAAATGATACACGGTGGCACACGAAAGACGAAGAGCGATGTGAATGAGTAAGATTTCAATCCTATATACGATGACATTCTTCACATTTTAAAATGGGAAAGGAAATGGTTTTGACAATAAGGAAAAAGAAATTTTTGCCTAAAAATCTAGAGCAACGGATTTGCAGGGCGATTCGCTTGATTTGTATTAATTAGCTCAATTCGATTCAATTTAACAGCTGCTTGTTAGAAGGATTCTAAGAGTGAGATCATAACCGCCATTTTCGGGCAATATATGTTGTGTTTTTGTTCAATGCAAACACATGCACACGACAAACTACAATGTTTATCATATTGCGGTTTTTATAGTATCGCTACGATGAAACATCAACAATCTATATGTTGAAGTCAATCAAAGAGTAACAACTGTTTCGCAAATATATAGCTGTTAATGTGATTATACAACTTAGTGACGTTTGTTAAGGAATTACTTTGAAGTTGCAATGGAAGGAAGGGGATGGGGGAGGACGTGGAAAACTCTAGATCGCCGAATAACAATAACACTCTAACATATACAAAATATAAGAATAACAATAATAATTAATAGTAATAACAATAATACATTAACCTGCATAAATGAAATCATCAACAGGACTTAGAATGTTGGTACTTGCACACAACTGAAGCACCTTCGCTCAAAGATTTCGTGGACAGCTAACATTCCATAGCCCTTTCCCCTTTGTCGATTCGCGACGTGTCTTCATCAACTGATTTCATCCGATGTAGTTGTCGATGCCGACCTCATTCACTTTACTTTTATTTAATTTTCCGCCTTTTTGATGCCCTGAGAGTGCTTTAAAGAGCTAAAATGTCAGCACAACAGATACGTCCAACATCGTTATCACTACTATTAATAATACCACTGTCCATTTCTCATAACAACAGAATGACAGTTTTAGGTGACGCATATTCCGCTCAAATCTAAAATTACATCAATATATTATTCTATCGGCATGCGTCTTTGGGGTTCACCGGATATTGCATATATTCAAAAAAAAAAAACAACAACAAAAAAACAAAAAAAAAAAACAACGATAGAGTCCGTTCCATGCTGCGGTGAAGAATTCGGATGCGCGAAGAGATGAAACACGCTACGGGAGCAAAAAGTTCTCATGCTTTAAAAAAATATCACTACTAAAATCAAATTTCCAGCTACTCGAAGAATATCGCTGAGAAATTTCCACCATTCTTTGAATGATGGAAATTCTTTGAATGGCTTTACTTTCTATGAGACACTATTAGGAAGCAACCGCACATGAAATGAGGAAAGGGTGGTGTGAATGCACCTAGGTCATCATAATATTGTTCACTAGAGCAATAGTTGAAGACGTTTTTGAAAGATAATTCATTGCAGTCAAATTAGAAGTTGTGAAAGTGTATTTATTAAAGTCAGATTGTTGCAACTGCATGTATATATAAAGCGAGATGTGCCTATGCAGCTGCCAGTTGCAAATCCACATTCGCCGCATATATGGGCTGCAAAAACTTCCAGACCCGCACATGTACGTCATAGAGTGCAGCTATGACACGTTCATCATGCACCAGGTCGGGGTAAATGGAGCTCAGAGGGCAAGCCGATGCCCTTACGAAAGATTTGCGTCGAGACCCCTCCTCATCTCCTACTGGAAGGTTTTCACCGCCGAAACAGTCAGCCACCTTCCGAAAAAAAGCATCTAACCACTCGGACCAGAACTAACGTCCAATAATGAATATTCACAACTGCACCCATGGCCAGTTGGGGAGTCCATAAGGGTCAAATTCTAGTCGGAGGAAGCACACAATTCTTCTCCATTCTGAACAAAAAAAACCTACAAAGCACAAATATTTCAAAGTTTCTGCCACCTTTCCCCAATAATTCTTGCATCTCACGTCGTCATTCCAGCTTATTTTGAAATATTTTTGCCGACCTTTGCAAAATTTTCATTGTTCGACTATAGTAGTGAAATGCCTTTCAGAGTTGTCATTTCACAGCACAGACGACTTATAAGTGGTATCTTCGTTTACGATATTATAGATAGACTCGACGAATTTGTTGCATATCGCAATCGCCTCCAATGAAGCGGTATCATTTGTATTTCTCGCCCCCTTTAAAGGATATAAACCAAAAAACTATGCCTTAAAGACTTACAGCCACAGTTATTTTTGATCTACGAGGTCCCAGAAGGGATGTGAAGGCAAACTCCCACTTTCAAATACTGCTTTTCTATGAAAAAATTATGCGCACTCGGAGTTCACTCTACTCACACATTTGAGAACTTACTTGTTCAAAATTTTTACACCAATATAAAACTGCACAATAGAGTAATGCCGAAAAGCTTAAAAATAGGTTTATTTTCGATGCAGTATGCGAAGTTCACGAGGTATAGCTGAAAAACAGGTCCAATCATCCGGATGCCATAATTCTGGCAATCCGCTTGTCTCTAACATTCAAACACCAAAAGGACCGTTCATTGGATGCAGCGATAGGATTTCAAACCTGAAAGCGACTAACAATTACCAACGAAAACACTACAGTTAGATCAATTAGCCAATTAGAGCACAAAACTACTATAGATGACGCACTCAAGTTCAGATTCGAGAAAAAAAATCATTTGTTGCATTACTAATAGTAAGAGATTTTTCTCTCGCCTCAGTTGTCAAAGAAATACACGCTCAATACCTCCGTTTTCATAAGTATGCAGTGCGAAACGCTTCCAGATGATGATGAGTCAAAAAGCGTGCCAAATACGTCTACGGAACATTCACATTCAACATGGCAATCCTCTCTTCTAATACTCCTTCTGAAGCATTTAAAAAAAAAAAAAAGAAGCTAAGAAGGGAAACTTTTTCTCTCGCCTCAGCTGTCATTAGGCGGCTGGAGATAAATTTAAAAACACTAAACAAAGTTGTCGAATTGATGCGCACATCATAAACGAAGCAACTGATTAACAAGTGAGAAAAAAAAATCAACAAAACATTACTGAAGAGAACGTATCCGTGTGAAATTTCGACATGTCATGAGAATTAAAAATTTAATTTCCCATAAGCGTAATAAAGCTAAATTTATGAAATATACCAGAATAAGAATGTCAAATAAAGCCAAAATTTATGCACATTTTGGTGATTAGATGGAAAATTTTGAATTAGATAATCAACTAACGACTATGACTGCCGGAAACAATCATTGCTCATCGCTATGTAATCATAACGGCAATCCTAGATGAACGATAACGAATGCAGAGAAATTTTTTGGAAAGGAAAAGAAAATATTACGCTGCATAAAACAATTTTCAAAATGAATACGAATGCATAGAGAAGTTATGTTGAAAAAACCGTTTCCGCGCAAACAACACGACCCGCTATATGACAGAAAACAGCAAAGGGGCCCGACAACGTACACTATCAAAGTCGATCTAATTCTTCGACCTCTATTTTCACAAACATCAGTAAATGATAGCGTGAGTCACGCACATATTCAATAGTTTAGCTGAAAGGAAGCCGCTAAGAACCAACCAAAGGAATATTAACAGCGTAAATGCAATAATGATAACAAGCTTTATTCGCTGAAGAAAAAAGAAGGATAAAGCAAAATTAAATAAGGGCACTAGTGAAGCTAAATCACATAAAGATCAGAGATTAAAATGACGTCAACGACAACTCAGCATTGAGTAATTTCCAGCAGAAGCAAATTCAGAGATGTAGCGCATTTTTGTGCCTATAAACATAACATATATCGAACGTGCAAAACAATCGATTCACATTTGTTGGACTTGCTCAAATTCATACACTGTTCACATAGCATTCTCGATTAGGTATCCCAAATCAATCAAAGAAGCTTTAAGTGCCGAATGGAATCCCTTATCTTCCCCCTCCACATGTCTCTTATCCTCATAGTGGTCTCATGCGATTCGCACACGCAGAGATAACTGCTGCCGGCATTAACTAGCGTGTTAGAAGTTCAAAGCCGGATTTACGTCTGACGCTGGAACACAAAGTAGTTGCCAAGACAGCTGAGTAATTGCGATGTTCACGACGATGGATGCTCTCATCGACTAGGCCTGCTCGAATTCTATGAAATGTGAAAAGTGGTTGAAACCAACGTGATCGATCCTGGCTCCGAAAATCTGACAAAAAGACTCTAATTGAAACGAAGACATCTCACACCTTTCCCTGCCTCACTTCCCTCCAAAAAGCAGGCAAATTTCTGCGGGCCACAAAAACGCCTCTAATTTTATATTCGCTTTATCCTCGTCTTCTTCATTTTTTATTCCATTTCCCGGAAGTTTCGTGCAAATCGATTTCATCAACAGCTCTAGAAATGTTGTCCTCCTTCCCCCCCCCCCTCCCCTCTCAAGCGAAGAATGAGGGAGGTGCACATATGCAGGGGAGAGGGGGGAACGGAATGGGAACTACCCACACTTCCGTCCACGTATACAATCTTTCACTGCATGAGTTCTTCATTTATTATATTTCCTAAAGAACGGATTATATTACATACAATAACTACTGAGTATAGAAATCGTTAATAAATGTAATTCATGCGTTGTGAAATTATCTCCGTTATGGCGATTGAACGACTATAAAGAGTGCACTATTCCTTTTCATAGTTTTTCACTTTTGAAAGCGATTACTTTTACGAAGTGTGTTTTGCATTTCTCATTACATATAAGACGGTGAAATAATAAAATTTTCGTTGAGCGATTGCAAAATGTATCGTTGTCGATAAGATGCATCTTAAATTGGCCTCAATCTTATGGAAATAATTATAGATAGAGGAAATAACGGCAATAAGACATGAAGATCGGGGAAGATTCATCCAAAGAACGATTGAATAAACGAAAATTTGTTTCACAGAGGTATCAACATCAATTTATATAAATTTATGAATGCACTCATTTTGAATAAAAATATGAATCTATGGCGAATACGTCATCCAAATGGACACAAAAGTATGCATTAATAAAGAATGCTTCATGCGCTACGACGCACTTTTTGCCAACAAAAAAAAAAAAAAAAATACAAGAATAAAGAAGAGCCTAAATGAAATCTCTGTGGCAATTGCTCATCCCTAAGCAAGCAATAACACAATGTGCTTTGTTGCTGATTTGCAAATCCACTCTCTCTCTCTCTCTCTCGCTCTTTCATTCGAAAGGTTACTTTATTAACAAAAATAAAGTCACATCACAAGATGACAACTTTCGAAACATATTGAAGTAAGAATTTTCCAAGTGGAATGAGAAATAATGTATTGCAAGAGTGCACAATGAGTCCCTTTACATTCATTAAAAATATTTGAAAAACCGACAATAGAACTCCGTTTCACACTATCATATGAAAAAAAAATTCAATCAACACTGTGAAACTTTCGCATTTGAAATTTTATTAGAAAATTTAGTTCAATTTAAATTAAAATATACGCAGTGAAATATGAGAAAAATATCTGTATGCAAAGATAATGGCACATCAGTGAGAGTATTATAATGAAAATGAACGAGGGAAGAAATAACAAAACATCGATTCATATGCAAATAAATGATGGACATTATGGTCAAATTGTTCGGACAGATGCAGTGATTCACTAAGTGACTTATCCGATCAACGGCAACATATATACGGAACTTTTACGCTTATGCTTTCATCATCTCAAATGAAAGCGATCGAGCTGAGCAATTGGGGATATGTGCAAAAAAAGGTGGAAAAACTAATGTAGCATATTGAAAGAAAAAATGATAAACGCCAACCAAAGAGGATAATAAACAAAGCGCATTTTTGCATTTCCCTTACTCGCACCAGCTGGACTCAAGATTCCCCTTCAGAAACATAAAAACCCTAAATGCATGCGTTGTTCTAGCCTTTGCATCAGTTGCACACAGCAATCGCTTATATCGCTTACACAGTAATCGCTTATACGTTTAATACAAATCTTATTTTTCGAATTTCATGAAATCTGAAAATGTCTATGACTAATTCACAGCATGGTCAAAAATTGCGAAACTCGACAGAGATTATCCTAGAGTAAAGCAAGTAACCGAATTTCATCATTGTGGTTTGTATAATTAGCAATTTGAAGTTATGAGAGAGACATCCTTAGAGTCGTCTTTTGATGCTTCTTCATATGATTATAGCTCATTTGCAGTGTGAATGCTACTATCACTACAACTATTATGCAGTTGTAAATATCAGCGACCTATCTACGGAAAACATTTCATAAGGCAGGAATTTTCTGACACCCATTTTTTATACAATCATACCATAATGGCGCTCCTTTACGATTAAGTGGCACATATCGGCCGTAAATAAGAAACGCCGCGATGTGAACATTTGTGTATATCATATCTACACATGCATGCACAATGTATTATTCACCTATGTTTATGTCAACAATACATGCAATGGCTGCAACATAAACGAAAAAACGAATTTGTAGATCGCTAATCAAAGGCCTTATTTTCCAGGCGACAATATAAACAGAACAAGTTGGAATTTCTTATTTCTTTGTATTCATATGACTAGTTACCTATATTTTTTAAGCACTTTGCGTCGTGAGCTGAAAAAGCAATTCAAAAATGTATTTGACAATATAAAAAAAAAATCAGGAAGGCTTGCTACGCATACTGTAGTTCGTAGTTTTGGAAAAGAAAGAAAAGGCTTCACAAAGTGCGAAGTCGCCCTCACAGGAGTCAGCTTATTTTCGATAGCAGTCGCAAATGCGGGAAAATCATCTACGAGATCATAGGAACTGAAGAAAATGGGCTAAAACACCTCGGAACAAGAAAGGTACAAAACATAAAGGTGCGATCACTCATCGTTTGCCCGACGCGATAAGAGGTTCATAGGGGGATGGTGAGGAAGTGTAAGGGTTTCGGGCTGAGTACGCACCATTTGGCACAGTTTATATTTGGCAGATGCATTTCGAGAAGGAAGTCATTTGCATTTGCAAAGAAAAAGAAGGCCCGCATTGCAGTAGCAAATGAACATTTAGACTCGACCACGAGAATATGGTGAAGGGCTGTCTTTAAAAATGAAACGAAGACCAATAAATTCAACGAAGAAGGAATGAAGTACATTCGACGTCACGCAGGTGAATAATAGCTCCCGAAGGTGACCAATGCAATCGTTATATGGGTAGAAGAAATTTATGATGCTTTGCGCAACGAATCGCTTGGCGGGTATCGGTTCTATGCAACAAGTGACAAAACTTCCCCATAAAAATCATTTGGTGAAAAATCTTTAACAAAGATGTGGTGTGTCCGTACCTCGATCAGTAACGAATAGGTGATCTCATCTTCCAACAAGACAACGGCTCCAAACACACATCGAAGATTGCTAATGCATGCTGACAGAATATAAAAAGATATGAGAAACGGCAAATGACCAGCCCAAAACCCAGATATGAAAGTGATTGAAGGCCAATAACACGATGCATCAAACTGCAGATCGCATTAAAGCACAAACGATTCTGCGTCAATTATATGCACATACGATAGAAAAACATTAGAGAACGTTCCAAATAAACGCGTTATTCAGCTCACAAATTTAATGCCACGAAGAGATTCTGCTATAATACGATCGAATGGCTATACCAGGAAGCCATAGAAATTTCAATTCAATTGTCAACTTTTTAATTACATTTTTGTGATTGTTCTTCTTTTTTTCTTGCAAATACGTTATCATGTTTTGATGCCCGAAGTTGTATTATTTATATTTTCAACCCAAAATATGCCCTCCCCCCCCCCTTGATTACTGAGCTGTAAGTCGCTTGATGACCTTCATAAAACCCACGGCAAATCCCAACAGTAATAAGATTTCTATGAATGAGAACCATCAATCGATAACTATATCAACGCGAAAGGGATCATCGATTGCACCACAAGTCGAGAAAAATCAACGGGTTAGGAGCCCTTGAGACGGTATCCCAATCCTCATGCAATCATCACACACATAAAATTAAAGACCCTCTCTTGAAGCACTGAATGTTTCAACGTGACGCAACAAATATCACACTTCCAAAGAAAAAATTTGCCACTTTAGCTTACCTGTTAAGTCGTCTTAAACTTGATACCGCCAATTCATACGTTCCACTCACGCAAAACGGATCTTCACTCGAGGAAATACAATGCTGACGACAAATAACAATATTCACTTGATAGAAAAAATTTTTGCAAGACGTTTCTGCAAATACGAAAATTACATTTGCAACGATAACCTCTTCAACGCAGTAAAGCAGGAAATTCTACAAATTATGTTAGAACTCTCAAATGAACAATGCATAGTTGCCTTCTCGTTAAATTTCCTCATTTAATTGCTCTTCTTGTATCTGATGCACACCTTGACGATACCTTAGGCCATCTTTATTTTCTCCATTTTCTTATGTGCAATATTTTCTCCTTAATTTTTTTTTTTGCCTAAAATCACAGCATAAGGTATTGAAATAACGCTATACTCTCTAGTTAGTTGTTGTATATGTAAATAATAAATATTAGCAATGTTATTATGAATATCAGACGAAACTTTCTTCCCGTCCGATACAACTACACTCATTTAGGTATCTTTTTATATGAGGTTTGGTGTTTTTTGGTGATAACATACTCAATAAATTAATGTAGCAATAGCCCTAAATAAGAGAACGTCTGCAACAAACTTTTATACAACACTCGAAAGCCGAATAAAAAATGTTGGCAATTGCTCAGATTAGGCGTTCATATTTTGGCGTGAAGAATAGCTCTCGTAGAAACATTCTGATAAAAACCTAAGAGCCAACCCTTCAAAGAAGTATGAATGCTATGTGAAGCGTTAAGGTCTACAAGGCGAATACAGCCATAAACAACTTTCGTAATCGTGTCGTCTTACGTGTTCAAAATTAGATGAACATTAGTCAACATCTGTGGGCAAAAAGCTGAAGGCTTGGAAATGGATGCAACTCTATAACCTTTGAACAGAAATTGAGTAAAAGTTGTAGCCTCGCAAGAAACTCTTGTCTCTAAACGAACTCTGGTAAACAGCCATTGCAGAACTCGATATCAATCGTAGTGGGACTATAACTTTCTGGCTGTTTGCTTGAACTGCCCGCAACCATTCATTGTGAACAACCTCAGGATGCTGGTTTGCTTGCTGATCAACGAAGTGATACTTGTGGTTAACCTTAAATGTTCATAGTTTTGTAGTAGGCTTGCTATCCTATCTTAGGCACCGCACGATCGTCTAAAATCTCATAACTCTGAAGGGAAACACTCGCCGGGCATCTTCATGTTCGAGAACACCCACTCATAAAGTGTGGCTGTGATCTGAGTACTTTTGAAATTCTTCCGCTTTGGCCACTTCTGTGATTTAATCACCTCAGGCAAAACAGCACCCAGTCCGGCGCCGGCCTGACGATCCAACTTGACCCAACTCATGGTAGGGTCCTGTTTAACTCCCGTTCATATGATCAAATGCAAGATGCGATCCTAGAGGTGTTCCCCTTCGCCGTCGGATCGGGTCTCAACGAACAGCAAAATCGATGTTCGGATAACGCAGAATAATCAAAGGCGTCCACAATCCCACCTATCTAAAGCGGTACGTTTTCTCTTCGATTTAAAAGATCTTGCGATAACGAAGACGACACCGGAACAAAGTGAGCTGATACTTTAAAAAAAATGAAATACACACGATACAAAATAAAGCTGAGCACGGGATCAACAGTACCATATACAACGTGAGTTCAAACCTATGCTTGAGAGCGTAAGCAGCGTTCGCCACATTACCTAAATTAGTGGTGAGTTCCCATTGAAAACGTGAAAAAGAAATTGAAAATATTTGCTAAAATGACGGTGAAAGATTAAAGTGGCAACATGAAAGCAACTAAAATATGGCGTCGAAATTGTAATAAAGAAAAAACGCAACGTTACCTCATTTGATTATTTCAGACTCCGATCGAAATCAGTATCACGCATAAATTATTGAGGAATAAAAATGCAGTGAAAAACTTCGACTTACTTCAACTTAATGCGAGGCTGTCACTGATTACACCGATTTGATACGCATTCCACTTATATGACCACACCGGACTACTAAAAAAAAGACATCAGCGTCACCCTTGTGCCACTAACAAAGCCAACTCTTCAGTTAGCTAAAGGTATGGGCGCGAGTGCCACATTCAACACAACATGTTACATAAAATTCAACGAATCTAGCAAAAATCTCGCTCTTTTTTCTGAAGGTTAAAAAATGTGCCCGTGAGTGAGGGTAAAAAACCATAGAAAACTTTGAGCGCCTGGTCCTTTCCCTATTTTACAGCAAAGCCGGTTGCTTAAATAATTGCATTGATTTATTTCGTCGAAAATCCACCGTTATCGTTCTTAGTAAATCGTTTCAAGACCGCAATGCAATCTAAAGTTCATCTACCAGTGATCACTCATGACAAAGGTGAATTTTGATCACCTTTCCTCATGACGTAAGGTTTTAACAAAAAAAGGCAGTGTTTTTCAGGTGGGAATGGTTTTAAATATGAGCATAGAACATCATTCGACAGTCCCGTCTTCAGCGTTCAACAATTCCACAGATCGTCCAAAACATATCGGAAGGCTGTCGTCGTCCCATTTCAGTATACTGTACTCAAGTCTGATGGCAGTCTGTGAAAAAAGATATCGAAGCAGCTGAATAAGTTCAATGGCGGTTCACTGAGACGGCTTTTAGAAGAGCATGACCGTTGCAGCTTAATTATCAATAACGGCTTCTTATTCTTGATTTAAAGGTTTTGTTTTATCATGAAGCCGAGTTCGATTTGTGTTCATGCTTCAAGATTGTTGAAGGCTTTTCTAGGATTCCGTTTGAGCATAATTTCTCTTTCATAAAATTTGCACTACACTCGAGCCTACATTCCTTGAAATCGAAAATAAACCAGTGAATCTAACTGATATCCTCAGTTCATTGGTTTTTTCTGCTGTTCCCATTTGGAACTCCTTGCCATATCATATGGTTATGGCGTGCAACTTGCCCTCTTTTAAGCAGCGCTTAGAGTAGAGTGACCTGGTTGCGGTAAGCACTGCTCAACGGTTGTACTGTAAATTTACATATCTTATTTTCGCATATTCATATCTGCATTCGTTACGATTTCTGCTAGTGTTTATTGTTTTCTTGGTGGTTAAATGCATGACTGTGTGTGCTCCTCATTGTTACAAATATCAATGCTTTCTTTAACGTAAAATAAAGATTTTTTGTTGTTGTTCTTTTATTGTGCTGAGTTATTTTCCATTGCTCACCGGAATAATTTTCTTTAGTTTTCATCTCTGCTCCATTTTGCATTCTTTCTTCATTTTCTTTCATTTTCAATTCATTTTCGATTCCCATTAAATATTTCTCTATCACTATATATTTATTTTGTTTTAGTTTTTCTTTCAAATGTTTTTTTTTTTTTTCATATATCGGGTAAACTACAACCGATTAAGCAGTATGGGAAAATGTTTGTTGTGAATTATCTTTCAAAAACACAGCGTTAATTAGTATTATGCATTCTTTAGCTAACAATTTTTTGAACGAAATTTAAATAAGCTTTTCCTGTGAAACAACAAATACCTATCACTATGATCCACTATTTGATGGCAAATGGTATCTACGCAGTGGGAGTGTTCCCATGGTTACTGCATAAACGAATGGTTGCTGCCAAACTATTGCTGCTGCAGCAAATATTACTAACCGATTCGATAGGCTTGGTATCCGCTATTCACTATATATTATCACTATGCTTCCGTTTTTTTTTTTTTTGAACTTCCCCTCGGGAATCAATTCATTTGCCGTTCAATGTTATATACAATATAAGCATGAAATAATAACGTTTCAAAATTTTCTTATTTACGTTGACTATCGAGTGGTACAATAAAAATTATCTGATGTGAACGAACATTGTTTAAAAACTACTATATCTATATATCAAAGTGTTGGTTGTTTTTTTTTTTAAACTACCCAACTTCAAGAATCTTCAGAAATCAGAAAATTCGTTTAAAAAATATCGAAAACAAGCATTTTCTGAAACATTTTCAATTCCGATCCAGAAAAAAAAATTTCATATTATGAGTGCTGAGTGGTCGAAAATATTGCTTAGAGAAGTTTTATGTTGCAATGAATCAATTTTTTTTAGGAATAATTGTACAACGGTGATGGAAAATAAATCTTAATTCCAAAAGGCTCGAGCATTTTTTTGGATAAAATAAAAAAATTTAAAAAAAATAGTTCGTAATAAATAAGGGTTTTCTTCCGCATAGGTTCAGCTAGCAGCAAGAAGCGTAATTTAACGTAAATGAATGCGCAAAAATGAGCTACTTTCAAATTTTTCAAATTTTCGATTGCTCGATACTTATCACATCATCCGTAAGAACAAAAAATTTTTCTTCACTTATAAAAATTTTCATCAATTTTCAAGAAAAAATTTTCCAGGATTTTACCGACAAATGACTAATGGCGGACGAATGGTGAAGATGATTCTTTTAGGTAATATTTATTCAGAAATTATTCACTGTATTATGCTCGTAATTATTATTTATCGTAAAATCATAAAATTCAGTCAAGTATTTCTCAAGTTTTTTTTTTTCCATTTTAACTCTCAAATTCGACAAGTAAATCATCAAAATTGATTTGAAATAGTGGTCCTATCTGGTGAAAGAGGCTATTAACTTCCAGGATCGCAAGGATGTGGCAAAACAACGATAGCAAATATTCTTACATGCAGTTATAATTTTACAACAAAAGACTACAAAATGGTAGCACTTCGAATTTTGTCTTTACTCTGTTGTTAAAATACCAACAATAGCAATGAAGTAGTCTTAGCTGTATTTTCTGTTGTTATATTCGATGCATTATTATTGTTAACTAATGATCTACTGTGACCAAATGAACTCATGTAGGGGCTACGATTTGCCTTCAGGGCCATAGCCGAAGAGATAAATAGGCTGCCGTCTCGCTTGTTAATCAGTATCGCTTTCTTGTCGTCTCGTGGTTGTCGTTGCTCGTAATAAGTGAGCTTCGCTGCTTCGGTGAGGTTCTTCAAACGCAAGAGAAACGGTGTCAGCTACGGGTATCAATGCGACTTTCCACATAATAAAACCTTTTACCTGTCCAGGTGCAAAGAAAAACGCACACTTTTAGAAGACTTCTACGGTGCAATACATATAAGCGCACATCCGACTTATTTGGCACGCTTTAAACTTGTTTTGTTTTTGTGCTCTGAATTATGTAATCAAGAAAGAGAAAAAAACTTCATTTCATTTCAGAAATTTCTCACTTTATTTGCTGTTTGTCTAGAAAATAAACCACCTTATAAATTCATCGTGATCCAGTGAGCCAGTGAATTTATGAATTCATTCAGCCCAGTGAATGATATGTTGAGTAGTTATCGGGTGATATTATTCAAAGCCACATCGGATAGTAACTGCACTTCATTTTTTTCATCCGAATGGATCTTATGGAATGGGCATCGGATGTGAGTTCTACGGAGGCTTTGTTCTGTTTTTCCACTTTGAACAGTAAAGAGGTTGCAAGAACGTTCACGAGCAAGTAAGCTGACCAAGTGAAATGTGCTTCTTACACACCTATGTCAGTCTGTGTAAGGATTTTGCATATGGCTGACTTTGTGAATATTTCACATATGAATTTATTTTTACCATTACTTCGGACAATATTGAGGTACGATGTATTTGCATTGCAGACACAAGGTGTGGACGTGTTCGAAAAGAGGTTCTCGATGGGTGATCGTTATGTAGATGTACTTTTGGTGGATACAAGTGGTCATCAGCTGTATTCCTGGCTGGTCGATCGAGTATGCGATACGGATGGGATTTTCGTTTTCTGCTTCGACTCAACCGATAAACAAAGTTTCGATGCACTCGAACGCATCATCAATAATACAACTGCTAAAACAGGTGTTCATATGAACTGGATATGACATGTAATAATTGTAATTGCATGTGTGTGTCTCTCTCTTTATTTGATGGTGCTATTCAGCCAATGCATGTCTCCGCACAAAATTTCCATGTTCTATTAAAGTTGCTTCCGGTTGACTGTTTGCCTAGTTGGCAGCTCGATCGTTGAACTTTAAGATACGTTTGAACGTTAAGCTTAAATCTCTATTAGCAATCGTCTTTTCTGCCAGTCTTCCGTTGATTGTTTTTCTAATAAGTATCGTATATGAGGTTTATTTTTATGCATCGTTACGCTCATATAAATTTATTTTTACTAAACTAAGAAATATGAAAAAACTTCATTTCCATTTCCAAAATTCATGCAGTTGTGCAAACTAAGTAATACATCATTGGTTACAATCGACTAACTTGAAAACCATTTCATTTAAGGAGTCATCGTTGGATGTAAATGGGATTTATCGATACGTCAGGCTATATCATTAGATATCGCAGAGCAATTTGCTGCACACAACAATATGCAATTCATTTCAACCTCAACGGTGACTATTTTCGAAATTTCATTTCAATTTTATTGAATATAAATAATTCAAATGGCTCTTAAAAGCAAATAGCGCTCTTTTTTTCGTTAAAAACCACTAAGCTTCATTGAATTTGAAAAGCTTTGGAGAATTCTTATATGAATAGAGCCAATTTGAAGTTGTTTTTTTTTTCTCGAAAGTTGCATAATTTTAATTGAGTTCTTTGCACAAAAAGTGTAGCAATCCATCTCACACTATATATTCAAGAATTAATTTTAGGCGTTTTTTAGACTTATTTGACGGGGCAATTAAGAGAGAGTGTTCTGCTATTAGTGTTGAACGTCACATTATGATAGAGTAGGGAGTTGCCGGATTATTCGTTCCTTTTTCATGGATTATCTTATTATTTTTCAAATCTTTCAATTGATTCAACGTTTCCTTCTCGATATAATAGAGACGTCAAATCAGGAATGGGTACCAATCAGAACGTAGATGAAAATAACGATTGCAATACATGATTGTTTAAAATTCTTTTAGTTAAAAAAAAAAGCAGCAATCAGCACGACGATGAAGCTGACAAATAATAAATCGAAACAAAAGAAATATGATAAGCAAAAGTTTGTGAGAATATGAAATCCAAATGAAACAAATTGCTAAATGCAGATATTTTTTTTCTATGAATATTCAAAAGATTGTTTCATCGTCGATGTGAAAAAAAAAAAAAGATTGCAGCGACAAGTGGAATAAGTTTTATCACGCAAATAATCTCACTATGAATATCAACATTTTTTTAGGACGGAAGGGAAGTGAAAAATGAGATTCTATGTAAATATTCGAACAACAATTTTTACACTTCATAGAATGGATTTTTCATTCGTAGATATTTGTGCTTATCGCATTCATCAATATACCATTGCAAAGATCGGTTTTTTAACCGATCGACTCGAAAGAACCTATTTATACAAGAGTGGCTTTCAATATTATAGCGAAGAAAAACCCGACGACTGTAAATTTCCCAAGATTCATTAAGGGCGGCGGTGGGGGGGGGGGGGTGGTGGTCGGATGTTGAGATTTTGTTGAAAAGTAGGAGGACATCGTCTTCTCAAAAAAATTCAGGGTATCCGTATCAGCAGTTCAATGAAATTTCAAAGTACCATGACAGATCATCTTTCTAAATTTAATCATTTACGGAATGTGTCCTATTAAACAGAATATGCTATCGAAGTGTATTTCCTTACCCTGTAGCTCGTAGGAGAGGTCAGGTGGAGGGAGTTGCGGGAGAGATAGGGAGAAAGGGGAAAAGGATCTTGTTGAGGGACAGCAGTTATTTTGCAGGTAATTTGGTATATGTATGCGCTCATTGTTGCATATGTTCAACCCAATGATTTGTTGTATCTGACAGATTAGAAAGTGACATTTGTTGGATATGCCATAAAACGCAAAACAATCCGTCTTCTTTATGCTAGTTCTAGAGCTTTCTGGAGTGAACGATTACAGTTGTCTTCTCATTGCAGAGAGTGAGTACCGCTGAAATGGAATCACTCTTCCACAACGTCATTGACAAATACCTGAACTCTTAATCGATTGCTTCCGATGCACTTTCAAGAGGACTGTCGCCAGCGAGACTGCAGACCAATTTTCTTTTGAATGGTTTGGGCTTCAATTTGAGATGCAGGAAGTTAGTTGGAGCAATGGTTCATGAAGGAACGTTATATGACGATTAGCCAAAATCTCCACAAAAATGGTACATGCAGTCTTTTTAGAAGAGAAAATGCAGTCGAGGCTTCAGCACGAATTAGCGAAAAGAAATCTGAAAAAAAAAGAAATTTTCCGTGTTTCTTCCTCCCCTTCCCTCCTCCCTCTCTATAGCTAGGAAGAACTTCTGCGGTCATTAGCAATATACCCTTTCAGAGGCACCTTCCTTCAGAACATTTTCGTCAGCAATCGATAGAACCTTACTTCTTGTTAAAAATATTCGTGAATTGCACTGCAGCTGTCAATAATCGCTAATGTGTAGCTGTCCTCGCGAAGGGAAACCATTTTAAATTTCCATCACATTTTCATACCATGAAAATTTTATATGAAGCAGAAAAAGGAATACATATACTACATAGAGCATCGCTGTCGATAAGTAAGAAGGATATTTTAACAAATAGACATCCGGTTCACATCTTCGCGTGTCAATTGCCTCGGGGCATTCACTAACATTTCTTATGAAAATGAAAACAAAAAGTAAGCTTTAATTGATTGACGACATAATTAGTATTAAATACCACCAAGAATAGCACACTTCTTGAGGTAGCGTAGCATCGAGTAGCATCTACGTCTTCTGTTTCTCGCCTACTTCAAAGCACTTCAAAAATTCACTTTCGGTCTACCCAACTAATAAGAGTACTTTTCTATGTATCGATGGTACAAATTATCGCTATTACTACCCAAACCGAATAAAAGTACAATAAACCGAATCTTCCACATACCACATTACAACAATAGACAAATTATATAGCACATTAAGTACTAATTGTTCCCGACAAGAAAGTGAGGTGCATCGAAAATTTCTTTTGGAAAAAGTCGTTTATTGACTAGTTAAATTGACGACTATCGAAAGAGGTGGATGAGATGAATGATGATTATATGGAGGTTAAATATGTGTGAAGTTGATGCATGCCCTCAAAATTGCACTACCTCAAAAGGGAGGTGACTTTTCGAGTGAAGTTTTGCACGGAACTATCCATGCCGTGAGACTACGTCTTTAAGCCCGATACACTTCTACTTCCTTTCATGAACCTTTATGCAGTCATAGTCTCCAAAATGATCAGAATCGCAGCGACGCGTATTATCGCTTTTTGCTTAGATCATGCGAGCACTTCACTGACAAATTTTCCCACTTTACATGCAGGTATGAAGCCACAAAAAAATCATCAACACTGAAAATTGCAAAGAAAGAACATCATGTCGTTAGAATTTTTATAGAATTTGCAAATTCTAACAAGCAATATAATCAACAGGTATGAGCTAATATACCGAAATTTGCCCTCAGAATTTATCACATATATTTGAAAGCGTCTATTATTTCAAAAGACTGAACGTCCGATGTAATCAAAAAAAAAAAAAAAAAATTTATGTCAGTGACATAGATTCACTCCCGCCGGCTATATATAATCTTGTTTATCGAATAGCTGCGAGAATTCCACTCAATATTTTCTTCCAAATAAAGAAACCTTTCTGAAAACTGGAAGGAATAAGTTTTTTTTAGAATTTGAAGGAAACTTTCGGTCGCTGTCCATGAAACCTTCGGGTCACTTAATTGTATGGTAACCAATGAAGAGCATAATGAACAAATATCATACATATACAATAATTTTATCAATGTATAGGTAAGAATATTGCATCGAATAGTCGAAAGAATCATGAATACTTTCAAAGAAAAGCCAAAAAACAATAAAAACTGCAAATGATTACAATGAAAACTACTTAGTAAATAAGATCAATATAAAGATAACACCCGTAGAAAGAACGTGCATATTATTTAGAGAAAATATAATGCTGCAATAAAATACATTCATAAATAGTTATGATGTTGAAATACTTTTCCATATAATGTCTTTTCCAGTTTCATTATTTGATATAGTCAAATAATCGAACAATTAACAAATCCAGTATAATTTAAAAAATTAAGAGATCTTTTTGCACTTTTAAAAAGCATCAAATTGAGTGCGTTACCTCATATATGTTTTACTCATCTATGTGCGCGAAGCAATTATCTATTTTCACTATAATAATCCCATATTATCATATTGCTGACTAACAACACTTCTGAATTTTTATTTCAATTTTCATTTTTAATGAACATTTCATCAGCTTTTCGTTGTAAAATTTTCACCGCAATTTTTCATCACAAACAGTTTTGCCCCTTAATGTGAACACTTATTTAATTAGAAAATTAAAACTTAAACTGAAATAAATTGAAAGTCCACTTTAGAAAAATGAAAAAAAAAATTTGTAAAACGGATGTTTGTCTTTTCCGGATTATGAGGAAATTTATTTGCTTACAAATTTATTTTTTTTAACGTCCCGAGATGGGAAAACATAGGAAAGTATGTGAACATGAACAGCAAGAACGAGTTAAACGCTCACAAAGCTGAAACTTTGGCGAAGAGACATTTCATATTTAAAAACTGCAATAGTGTATAAATGGAAACAACTTAGCCGCAAATTAAAGGCTGAAGGAGTGGGTGCATTACCAATATCGGCAGGGAAATAAATTCCAGACCCCTACAACATGAAACTAGAAACTATACTGCAATATCTTTTGATGAGCTGAAACTGATGTGTACATCGACTGCGGGAGAGGCAAACTGAAAGCTACATATTTTATAACAAAGAATTTAATGAAAATTTACTCTGCAATGTTTCAATGATTCCGGATTAAAGATTGTTAGCCCGGTAATGTAATTAGGCTGGTGTAGACCACGATAAATTCTGTGGAAAGCAATGCGGATGAAGCGTTCCTGGTCAGAAACCAAATAACAATAAATTATGGATAAATATTAAAAATATCTGCACTTATAAAGATGCATATCGTTGATCGGAAACGTTCGCTTATATTCGAATTAATCAATCGGCGTAAACAGTAATTATATTATTCATATACTGGTAACATTTGGCTGTTACGCGTCAGACATGACCCGCACGTCAGAAGCTCTTCGGCGTTGTAAAGAGTTGCATCTGAGTTTTCCCAAAAGACCACAGTAAAGCTTTCTTTGAGCAACGCTATCACAATAATGCCAATCATACCGCCCAAATCATCTCTTCTTCGCATTTTTTCTGAAAATGAAACGATTAGTTTTTGGGACTTCAATAGTTTCGTTTAGATGCTTAAAACAAAATAGGAACAAATATGTGAATATTTACTCAAAATGAACGATTTAATATGACTATATTGCTACGCCATTAATCGCCTAGCTCTTCATTTATTACTCTCAATTATCGCCCAAACAGTTATATCGCTAGCATATACAAATTAAATATTGCTGATAAACGGAATAATTGCAGTACGAGAAGCGCATTCTTATATCGGTTTCGTATCCGCTATCATCGAATAAACGTGGCAATTGACGTCGGCGTCAAATTCCTATTGACGATGAATTTTTCAATTTATAAAGGGGTCAGCCATAAGAAAACACTTCAAAGAATTAGTATTTTTGTCTCATATTGCGTTTGACGATGCGATCGTTCTTTCCGATCGAAACCATATGCGACCAAGCCGGTGTAATGTATGAGACTATGTTTATGCGAATTTAAAGGATCAACTTGCAAGTTAATATAGGAGCTATTTTATGCTGTAGAACACGAGATTATACTAATCATTCCAGATTCTAGTTTCAGTGGTTCACAAATTTTAACTACCGGAAGGACGGACAGACGCAACATAATCATAATGTGCTTTGCAAAGGTGAGACATAATAAAGAGTTTAACATCTCAAGTAAATACCTCGTCACATAATAACAGTTGTAAGAAAGATGTTCTAGAAATATTAACCACGCACCGAGCTTGTAGTATAAGTTGATGCATTTCTGGAAACAATTCATCGAGACCGTCACCAGTAACCGCACAACAGGGCAATATATGAGTTGGCCTTTTGCCGATCCCTTGAGCAACTGACTCCCTCACCTCGGCATCACTACGTGCTTCAGGTAGATCTTGCTTATTTGCCAACAGAATCACAGGCACTGTGGATGGAAAGTCGGGTAATCGTAGCAAGTTGGCCAACTCGACATGCGCTTCCTCGAACCTGGGAAGCGAAGTTCATATAATTGTTACTGCCATCGCTATATTATCGCAAAAAAGAGAAGCTATATGGGTTACAATATCCTCAGGTCGTTAAGGAAAGAATATCAGTTAATAGTCAGAACCTTGAGTTTTCTAAAGAGGAAAAATGCAGAAAACTTGTAAATGCTAGTGAAAATTTCGTCTGAAGAAATTCTCTCTGTTATAAAATTTCCTCAACTTCCAACAAGATTGTGGCTTTTTCCCTTTGAAGTTTCTTACAAGGCCATCAGAACCAACGCCTCCCCTCCCCATTTGGCAGTCGTGGCACAAAAGCACTTGCCACTGCAAAGTACATCACTTCTGTATTTGTCTAGACCTTTCATTGAGCACTCAACGAGCTAGAATTGTGCATTAGTGCATTAATTGCTATGTGCGAATCGGCTCTTTTGCAATGTACATTGCATAAATCGGACCGCTCAATATTCAGCTCGATTTATGCATAAATAAAAGCTTTTGCAACACGAAGGATACGAAAATACGTGAACTTTTTCGAATTATTTAATTGAATCAACCTGCAGACTTATTGGAAATGGTTATAATGCTCCTTTCTTGTCGGCACCCCTCCCCAGCTCTTTCTTTTCGAAACCGAATGATAGATTTTACAGACTTCTATAAACACACTGAAAAAAGTGTTTTCGTGGATCGTATCAATACAAAGAGTTGCTAATATAAAATATATGTTGTAATCTTCATTCAATATAAAGAAATCTTAAAAAATTGCTTCTACCGTTCACGATCTGTCGAGTCAACAACAAAAATAACAGCATCAGCTTGTCGGACATATGTTCGCCAAAGAGGACGTAGTTTCTCTTGACCACCTACATCCCACACAACAAACGTCTGTCCTTTAGCTGGGCCACTTGATGGTCGAAACTGGAACACAGGTGAACGTAAACAAACAAAGAAGTGCAATAAGTATGCTGATACGGAAGTTAATTTTGAAAGCCTCTTTATGGCGCTCATGAATACGAATCGCTCGAAAACTATTGCAATAAAAAATATTTAATATCACATCCAGTATACCTCTACCAAGATAAACGAGCTGAAACATACCAAAAATATGAATCTTTTTGAAGCTACGATAAAAATAGATGCGGAAAAATGGAAGAAAAAGAACAGAAGCGAACTCCTCGATGCATGAAACATTGCTTAAAGCGGAAACCTCATATGATCAACGCTCTTATTATAAAAAATCAAATTAGAAAATTATGCGAAATATTGCGGGACTCTTTCGATGCACACAAAATGTGATAAATTTTCATTCGCTAAAGCATTTCCAAAAAAAGCGCAAGAACAAAAGTTTGCATAAAACTAGTTACTGCATGTCGCTAATAAAAACGCTAATTCAATTTCGCAAAAAAAAGTGGAAGAAAGCATTTAGCAAAAAAGCTTTTTATCAAGCAGAAAAAGTGCAGAAAAACAGCTCAATCTTGTCGATTTTTTCTGTATTTTTAAAAAAAGTAATATGATCTTTGCATATTTTTTATATCTAAAACAATAAATCTTGCACTAATCATAACGTTTAATCGTCGAATAGTTCCACTATAAATCTGTTTCCATTGTAGCATCAAAGACCAATCCAGCGCCCATTGGAATACAATTTTTTATTGAAAGTTCGAGGTATGCTGTCCTGACTGCTTGTCCCACCTCTCACTCATTCCCCCATCTATTCCCCCCCCCCCCCTCCTCCGATCTCTTACCTGATTGCATACTAGACACCAGAAAACCTTCCGATACAGTTGGAAGTCGAAAATTAATTTTTTGATGAAATTTTAGCAGAAAAAAGAAATATTATTAAAGGCGCAAGCGGATGCAAAACGACTAATGGTGAAGGTTGCGACTTCAACTTAAAACCGGAAATCCGTTTAGCATTCCATCTTCTGCAGGAGTTATTCGCTTTTATGATTATCCTTATGTTTTCAATCTCGCCACCTCTTTTTTTACAGTGTTTATTTCATTCAGTTACGATTACAATAAAAAATCAATTTGCGAACTGTGAAAACCGCTCTCTGGTTAGCGAGGGGGTGCTGGAAGGGTTAGCTTCATCTTCGATAAAACATCTCTATTATAAGCATGGTATATTAAAGAAAATGCGGGTACATTTAAGATATGCAGGTGTGCGATGAATATACGATGAAAAAATACGACTTCAGAGATCGAATGGAACATGGTTTCGGCATTACAAACTTGCATCTCTTGCAAATCAGACAACTTTGGTTAGCTGTTGGGAGTAAGTAGACGACGCCAACATTTGAACCGGTAATTCATTTGAAATGGTAATTCTGCACGCGAGAGTATGATGTAATACGGTTTTTTTTTTGTATTTTAGTGAATATGAAGGCCTTCTAACTGTCAGTACACATCCTTCTAGCGATCAACGCATATCCTTCTAGCCGTCCGTCCACGCATATCGCGCGCGAACAATGATCAACAATTAGAAAATACATGTATAGGGTTCTTTGAGGTAAAATATTGACAATAATACTCTCACAGGTGAGAAGCAGGAAACGATTGCATTTTGCTTCACTAACAATAGACTTTCTTTCCATTTACATTCCAGTCCTATTCGTTCCTCCAAAAGTATGCCATTTAACTGTACGCACAGGTCAACGACCCCTTTTCGAAAATTACGGGCGCTTGAGAAGATTGCTATTAGGCAATATAGCGACCATTTGTGATAATTAACTAGTGATTCCTGTTCGAGAATTAAGACATCACCGCTAAAGAGTGCCTAAGAGAGAGCAATTTTATGAAAAAGTACTAATGAAAAAAATGAACACGATGATATGGGACGAACAGCCGTGATCGCAGCAAATGGTACAATGAAATGTTGAAGATATATGAAGGTGTCCAATACACTCAATATAACATGCAAACACGTTCACCGACCAAATAGACACACGCAGATACAAACGCAAGTATATGCACACCTGTACAGACAAATACACAAATACAAACACAGACATGGAAACATACACACACGAGTGACTGTTTCGAACAGCCACATAGCTAGCGCTCTTTCAGAGGCCTCAATCGACCTCGGCAATTATTACCGTTTTGAAAATCAAGAGAATGCGATCGCTCCTAGCAGAGAGCACAGAATGTTTCGCCGCTCCTTCGCAGGTGGTGGCAGCTGGATTCCCTGCGAATGGCTGTTTCATGGCAAAGTTGAATTTTCTCAATCTAAAGACCACCCATTTACAGCAATTAAGTATGGGCAGCTTTCATAAGTTATTAATTATATTTAAAAATAGATGCGTGCGACAATGAAGTATGAAGAACCGTATGCGGCAGCTAGCTGACCCTATAGAGCATACCTTTTCGCAATTAAAGCCGACGGTAGGCGCTTGTTGTACGAAGTGATCCATTTTTAGGCGATAGATGATAGTGGACTTGCCAGCATTATCTAGTCCCAACATTGCCACATGATAGTTGCAGCTATCGAAGAGCGACAGTTTCTGACCCATGCGAGTGGCCTTCTTTACGCCGGCAAAAGCAGCGAAATGTCGACTCGCCAACTGAATGTCACTTCGACGCTCTCACCGTATCGCCACTCTCTCTGCACCGCTATTTACAGATGTGGTCGTTTCGGGTGCGAGCACGATGTGGGACTGCGTGTCGAAAGCACGACCTACCCGTCGCGACTATCGATTTTGGCTGGCGTTCGAATTATTTCACTCAACGCCTTTCTTTTGCTCTCATTATAGTGGCAACAAACCGGCCACCCATTCACAAGTGCTTTCTTTGGCTTGCCGTCCACTTGAAGTTCAATCTATTTCTTAGTGCCTGCGCCTGCTGGTCAGGTCCGTATACAAATACGATCGCTGAATGGCATTCATAGATTGTATTGGCTTGCATTGATGCGCATATATTTCATTGAGGTACAATGATGCACATTTCTAGACATAGTCACATCTGAAAACAATATTCCAAATTTGGAAACACGAACGATAGCGCCACGAAGTCAGTTTGCTATCGAACGCATACATAAAGACACGGCGAAATGTGCAACATGCGATTCGATAACTGCTGAATGTCCTCTTTGAAAAAACAATGGCACATGTATAAAATATGTCGCTGATACACTTCTGATCACGATTTATTGATAATCATTTGTGAAGTTTCGTTGAATACCAATGAAAGAGCATCTCATTGATTGCTATTAAATTGATGCAAAATGATCGCGAGGATTAAATTTCGTTTTAAAATACAGGAATCCATTTCAAATTTTTTTTTTTTTGTAATTAACAATGATAAAATTAATACTATAAACTTAAAAGAATTACTGGAACTTTTGACAGCAAAATCTACTCATACGCTATACGAGCATTGGTTATTATAGCACTAAGCATGAGGTTTATGAGGTTTACTCGATTTGTAAAGTTATTGTCGGTATGAGGAGAAGAAATTAACTGATATGATATGATCAAATAAACAGCTCTTAATATTCCCACAAAAAAATATTTTGAGATTATTGTGCTAAAAACAATGAAGGATTTCGCAAAAAAAAAAAAAAAGCTAAACAGCGTTGAGAATTTGTCGTTAATGCCGGCGTCAACATGAAATTTTCCTAAGATTTCATAAAGACTCAAAGGGACCCATAAAACTATTAAATAAGCGTTCTACCTACGCCTATTATTGCTATAGCAGATCTTCATACGATTCATCTATGCAACAGTAACAAAAAAAAAAAAGTGAACGTAACGTTTGGCTCATCGTATATGATCGCATTAACTATATTAACGTAGTGGGCAATTTTGTTGTAAGTCGACGAAGCGTTTTTATGTGTACATCGCCAATGAGCTTCTTAATTTGGTTTTCTCACCTCATATGCTATTGGTGTGGTGAGCATTTTAAATCCATCTGTTTCATATATTCAAAAGCACAAAAAAGTCGCTGCGTTCAAGGCTCTTATGTGTGGTTTTTGACTCAAACGTTTTCAATGAATAATTTCAACGGTTAAAAGACAAAGATTTTCGCTATTATGACTAAAATAATCACCCATTAAGTGATGTGAGAATTTGTCATTCTTAATATTAGTGAGATGCGACTGCACATTACAACAACTTTATTATAGAGAAGTGTTCATGAAAATGTCAACAATATGAGGGTTGTTTTCAATGTTGGAGAGCACTTCAAATAATCAAAGTGAGGCTGATGACTTATCAAGTAGCATCTTCACCTGATTTTCAATTTTATCCCTTAAAGAGATGAACACTCATCGCTCTCACGTTGCTTCACTGGGAAACTTTTGATGCGATCTTTAACATTACTACTTCCATTGCCGACTAACTACTTAAAATTTACCCGCCACTATCATGTTATATACACAAAGTGTCTGAATTTATCATCACATCACCAAATTTTTGAGCTACTGTTGTAAAACAAAGTGTAATTTATAAAGCACGGTGAAAACAGAATCAGTCACTACTATGGCCTCGACTAAGGAGCTGGGATGAGAGAGCTGGTCCTTTTTGACGGTCTTTTATAAAAACCACAATTGTTCGACTAAAACGTTGTTGAAAAGAAGGAAACATGTCGATCGCCGGCATCACTATACCAATATCAGTATCTATCTAATCTTCAGAAACTTCCCCAACACAGCGAATTGCTAATTTCGACTTCATCGGGAATATTTCGTTTTTCACTTAATGTTGCTGTGTAGCGGTTTCTAAATACTGTTCGAATCACTAAGTGAAACAGCCTCTGAGTGAAACGCACAGAAATTCCCAGTGGAGTTGCGCCAGGATTTGGGCAGAGTCGACATTACAATCCACAAGTGTCATTATGTTGGTTGTTCGTTGTCCCGCTTCCAGCAACCCCCCAATGGATAAGTCTGTGGACATGTTTCTCCGATTTCTTGGCCATGCAATCGATCAGCAAAATTCCGCGAAGAAAGAGAAATTTGCTTCTCCCTCTTACGTCAATGCTTAAATACTTTCGCATTTGCAGCAGTGTTATTTCGGGGTGGATTTGGCTGGAACCTTTTCGCATCTCGCAATCGCCATGGCCGGGGTAAGGTCATACGAGCTGCGGAACCAGAAAGGTTTGACCGAGCTCCCAAATCCTCACAAGGTCATACACAATGCCTATTAATAATGAAATGCACGTTTCGCCACAAAACGGGTTTCTCGGACTCTCGAATCAACACGAGTTTTAGCAAGCTGAAGGAAGAAGGGATGGGATCAAGAGAATAGGGATGAAGAGGGATGAAGTTGAGGGGTGGAGTGGAGCAGAGGGAGCAGCACTGATTATTTCCTCGTTTTCTTTACTAATGTCCTGCAGCAAAATTGCACCTAACTCGCTGAACAAAGAAAGTACACAAAAGATTGACTATTTCTCAATAACTCACTACCTTAGCCTATATGACCTCATGCCTACGAGAAAAAATTCACATTTTAATGCTTAGAAGGAGGCGGTAAAAGTTACAGAAATCAAGCAAGATTCTGTTACGAAAAAAAAATTCCATTTTTGCTACACCTCCCAAAATTTTCATTAGAAACCTAAAGATTTGAATTTTTTTCAGTTACCACGCATAGCTTATCGAAATATTTTAAAAAAAGCAACGAACCAGTTTACGCATTCACCGAGGTGGTTATAGCCGAGTAGTTACAATGGCCGAGTCGTTCAACCCACATCTCTTTTTGAAGTCATCTGAGCTGTGATGCAAGAAATATACTCACATTCCTAAAAAATGCAAAAGAAAAATCTTATTTCAATTTGCAAGTTTGCGAAGAAACTTTATGAACAGAGTACGCTTATTAAATATGGTAAAGTATGCAAATTTTACAGAATAGAACAAGAAGTCCTCGTCGATGAAAATACCTCCACGAAGGATGAACACTGAAAATGCTTTAGTTTTTCAATAATCCACTATGATATTTCCAACAAGTGTGTCCACTGTAATTGTCGACACCGTTCGGAACTCGCAATCTATAGTTCGGCACTATCCTGTGATCAGTAATGTGACTGGGATGCTGCCACCTTCCGGAGTGGCGACTCTGGAGTTGCTGGCGAACTTTCATCAGATGAACACTTTTATATATCTTCCTGTGCTGAGAATTTTGTTTTTTCGGTGAGATTCACATGTTTCTTTCTGATTTTTAAAGTGTTTTAATAGACTCTTAAAATGTCGGAAAATTCCCAGCATAAGACTAGTAACTTTTTCTGAAACTGCGAAGAGAAGGTTGGATGGGAGGCTTTACTGCCGAGAGCTTTTATGTGCTCTAGAGAGGACCTCTAACCGAAATTTAGAAGAAAACGATGAGAACAAATTTCATTTGAGAGGTGAGCTTGCTAAAAAATCATCAATCGGTAGCTACCTTTTGCTATCGGACAACAGAAATGAATATTTCGCCTTGATTTATTGATTCGTGGAAGTTGAAGCATTTTGCTGTTCACAGCTCTATAAGAAGAAGGAGATCAAATCTAAAGGGATTTAAAAGTGCTCATCTTTTCAGGGCAGATATTTGTGCAATGCAGTTGTTTGTTGAAGGGGAATGGAGTACTGCGATGTATTGTTCAAAAATTTTGTTTACTTAGAGATTCTAAGATGCGTTCCTTATCGTGTACGCCCTCTTGCGTTTGACTTCCGACTTATACAATAAGGTGCTTAAACGCTGCATAAAACGAACAAAAGACTCTGCAGTGATTTGAGGAAAAATCGAGTTTTCGAAAATCGTAAGGTGTCATTGTTTTCTGAAAACTTTTGTTCTCATGGCATCAAAAAAAGCCTATTGCCACCTTTTCATAAAATTCTCTACTTTTTTTTTTGCTTTCATTTTCCAGGTATGTTCTCAGCAACTCCTGAAGTGTTCAGAAAGAATGATGCTTTTCGAGAACGCCATTTCAAGTTTAAGCTTTTAGGATGCAAATATAGCCATTTGCTTCTATGTGAACGAAAAAGGATGTTAATAGGATGCGAAAAGCATCATGAGGAAGCTAGATGTCTCTCGGCGATAGTAACAATGAAAGAGAGTGACCACGAGAAATATAAAGATGTGTCAGAAGCGATCGTTATTTCAGCTCGTTGAATTCGAGTTCTGAGACAAATGTGTGCAAAAGCAATATATATTCTCTGGGGAATGTTGTTGTCGGTGGCGAATATGCAAAATCGCTCACGCGCTTGATCACCCCCCCTATTGACGAGCAACGCCTTCGGTGCCCTCATCTCTATAGCGACATGGTAAGCTCTCTTCGAACTTGTTTATTTCCGCCTCACTAATGACGAATTCATAATGACAACCCTTTCCATCATAGAGGTGTTACACGATAAGTCTTTGTGCACTATTTGTTAATTAGATAATTATTTTATGCATCTAAATATTCAGTGAATTCTTGTGCTATCCTATACAATTCGTATGATAAATACGAGTTTGTTGCATCACTTCCGATAATCCTGTTCATTCAGTGTTCACTTTTTGGTTGGCAGATTTCATCGGTGGAAAATTTAGATAATTTTTTCCGGTTAGATGTCTTTTTTTTTCGTTAGCTTTGTTTGACAAAGTTAGTTTAGTAAGATGGTTAGAAAAAGTTGTTAGATGGCAATTTTTTGATTTCTATGCTTTCATTTTTATCACTTTTAAGGATGATAATTTGAGTTTGTAGATTCTTAACGAAGAAAAAACCCTCTGAATTTCACTAAAAGACCAAAAAAAAAAATGAAATATTAAAATTGCCTCATTTGATTATGAGCATAAATCGCTCGGAAATTCTAATGTCATGCTATATATGTATAAATCTTCAAGGATACATTATAAACATAAAAACGTTCATTTGATGACGTTATTCTTTTGTGTTCTTTTTTTGCAGTGACTCTCATTCTATTATCATCTAAGCCTATTTGCCTTTAACTAAAAAAAATGTTAATTCGACGGGTTGAGCCCAAATTTGTCATTTTGCAACATTCATAGAAAAGCTTTTCTATGCTGAATAATCAAAATTTAGCTGAATCTTTATTTCTAATATTATACTTCGCATCCTTATATCTTAAAGCACTGCTGTCGTATATCATCAGTACTCACCTTATTCGGGGGGATATTAAGAGCGTTTATTTCTTGTTGCTAATCTCGAATTATAGATCTCAAAGGTCTGTAAATTGATTTCAAAATTTGTGAATAAATTTAGATATATTTTTATATGAGGTTAATGAATACGATATTAATTTTACAACGATTATCTTATAATGCAACGTCGTTCTTGTTCACAGCTATCGTGCATTACAGATGCATAATTGGATTTCGTGATCTTACTATCTATCACGAGGTGATCACAAGTCAGTGTGAATAACAATCAACCTATGTTGATATAAACCTTTATTACAGTATGTAAACTTTTCTAATTAGCTCATTTATTTATTGCAACAAGTTTAACATCAAATAAAAAATATCTTCGGACAATGAAAAACGGCGTACAATTTCGGTATACGATGAAAAAAATAAAAGATATAGCTTCCGGCGCGGTGTTATAATATTATTATTCTAAATGGAAATTGTTCAAGTTAGCGAAAAAAAGTCATTTGTTTAAAGCTTATGTGAGCGTTTAGAGTGGTTGAGAACATAAACACATTACTTTGCAATATTTTATTTCTTACTGGGAAATTATGAAGTTGACATTTCACAATAGTGAAGTTCTCGAAAAAGAAACGCACAAATTCTTCGTTTGGAATTCTTAAGCGGTGGTTTTAGAGGACATATGGCAATTGCAAATGATAAATGAAATGAATACTAGTTACTGTATTGCCTCGAATAAAGGCCGAGACATTATAAATTCCCTAAGATTCTAAGCGGAAGAGGTCAATGAGGCGTTCAATTTCACTAAGGCTAACGCTATTTTTCTTGCTTAAATTTTGCCATTCAACAGTAGCAATATATACGTGACTTTTGAAACGTGCGAAAACAGCTCTTTTTTTTTTTTTCAAGTTTTAGGACGCAATTTAAGATGTATTAAGGATGGCTGTTTTGTTGAGGCAATGAAACACTCTTCAGCATAAACAAGAGAAAGTGGGAGGAGGCGTTTATCAAGGAGGGGTGACGGAGTAAATTATTTTAAGTTTCACGGTGAATATCAGTGTTCGAATGTGCAAATTTTGAGGTTGGTCTCTGTAACGCAATGAAGAAGAATTCAAGCAACGCTGACTCAACGCCCCGCAAAATAAATGAATCGTTAAGGGGTATTTACGCGACGAGATTTCATATTTCATGTACGAAACGCGTGAGCTTTGATTAGACCGCATTTTCCAACTCAAGCTCAACTTACTAAGTTACGTTTTGCGCCGCGTTTTGGCGACTTGCCATGAACTAGATTGCACATTTATGAATGAGTCTAGTGAAGGAATATGAAAATGATGCTTGAATGTTTAATCGCGTGCACAAATATTGCATTTTCATAGTCTTCTAAATCGACTGAATCACTCCTAGTTGACGCGATTATCAGTTATTTTCGACTTATCGGTGACTGTTTGGAATTTCTCTATCGTTGGTAAACCATCGTCATAAAGCAAATAGTCGATTTTCAGAAATTTCTGAAAGCTGCATATGTAGAAATTTCAACTAGAAGCTCATCTATGAATTAAATTTTGCTCTTTGAAGACAATAAGTGACATGTAAAAACAAAAAAGAATAACGAAAAAGTGATTAATCGTTGTAAAATGTCGCGGTATGCACTAATTCAAATTCTTAGTGAGTCTGACAAAATGAGTTCCTCAAACTCAAATGAGTGAGTCCCTCTTGTTTATTCAACTTTTTTGATAAATTAACCTTTGAATGGTCACAGAAGCGTGCCAGATCGTTTCCCGAAGATTGCAACCACTTACAGATCGATGGTGCTCATAAACGCAATTTTCGAAGATTTCCTAAGAATGTGATGATGTATATAGCATGATATTCTTTCGTTCTTCATAGTTTGGTCCTTTATCAGACAGCCTCCTTTATACGATATTCACTTCCCATTTAATGCTACCAATGTTTTTGTTAAAATAATAAAGCGTATTACAAAATTTTTTATATCACATGTAGATCACCTATACGCTATAAAATCAATCCATATTCCAAAATTGTTTCTAAGAAAGCAAAATTGCTGCACATCAAAAGATTAAAATTTTAAAAGTGTTGTAATAGTTTTTTTTTTGGATGAAAGTCTTTCTCGGCAATGTTCATTCATTTTCTTGCTTCGTCGTTTTCCACAGATAGCTGTTCCAGATTTCTAATGAATCAGCTTATTGGCTTTTTTTAAATGACCGTATATGCGTCTTACCGCATTCGTAGAGACTAATATCATGCTTAATGAAATGTAAATGTTGTTGTTTCGTAGCGAATTTTTCATCAGAAATTAGGGGATAAAATTTGATTTGACGCCGAAATTTTTTAGCACTAAACGGTAAAAATTTTCTCGATTGGCTGAAAAATGCAAAAAGAAAAAAAAACCACCGGAAAATTTTGTAAATGTAAAAAATGCAACAATAGTGAATGATTGCGATTCTCGTAGAGTATACTTCAAGCAAATTTATGCAAATCTTGTGCTTCAATAAAAATTAGATATGATTAACTGAAGTTTTCTATTAAAAATTTTCAAAAAAAAAGAGTGAATTTCTTCGAAACGATTGCGCATAAAAATTGGATTAATTTAAATCGGAAATCGTTTCACGCAAATGTGAAGAAAGAATTTCATTTTAAAAATTTCATCAAAAAATTATGAAAATTCAATAAAATGAAGAGATTTACTTTTTTTTAATCTGGCGAAACGTTACACTCATTCTCGTATTTCGTTTAATTAGTGACATATGAATTTCGAGAAACTTCTATCTGTTTAAATTGGGGCAAAAATTTCACAGATTGAAATTTTACGCTAAATTATGTAACTTAAATTAACGAAATCCGAAAAAGAGATCAACCATTTTTATATGAAAGAGAGCGATTATTTATTATATTTTTTTTTTTATATGTAAGATTTATTGCTAATTCTTAGAGAAAATAAATCCCAACGAGAAAACCTTTTGAAATAATAAATATCCTTAATAAGTAAGCTTCATTCCCTTATGTAGTTGGGTATATGCAAATTTGTGTTACATACCTAAGGATTTAGCTATACATTAAAGGGCCTATCAATAAACCTGATGTATTATGGAAAACATATTAGCCCATATTCTGTAATGCAGTGAAAAGTTTGAAAATATCCGTGTTATACAATGAATGGCTGAACTGTGATGAAGACGATCAATGTAAGCATCTTTATTTTCTCCCTGCATGGTTATTTGTGCCCATATCACAAAACCCGTTGCATGTCAAAAAGTTGTCTTTATCTCGAACTGCATATCATTGCACTCTCGGGCTACCATAACTTTCACCTTGTCTTCGAATTTAAGTGCAACCAACCAGGTATTTTGACATTGCGGCAACTTGAATGTACTTTAAAAACAAGAGAGAGTTCGATTTTGACTGCTACATCGAAAAACTTCACATGTAATCTTGCTTGAAAGTGCACTTCTTTTTTTACTATACAGCAATAGCGTCTTTTCATCAAGTGCTGCAAATTCATACGTTTTCATATTCTTCATTTTCCTAATAAACAAAGAAATAAACTCGCTATAAAAATTCTTCCTCTCGATGAGAGGAAAAGAATTTCCCTTAGGGTCCAAATTCATCGGTGGAAATGATAACGAATTTTTAACCGCTTTCAATATGCTCCATTCATGACAGTTAATTCACAGCTGTTTGGTGGCATAAATGAAAATAAAATCTTTTAGTATTATGTAATACTGTTGCACTTATCGTTTCGCCTTGTCTACTGCGCGGTCGGTTGTGAAGCTCCGACCAGAATTGTTGGCTCCGCTCAGCCGAGCCACTCCGCCCAGCACCCTAAGCGGGACAAGGGCCTCGGAACAAGTCCTGACAGTCATAGGAGGAACGACGGTGAATCGGCCCGTCAGCATCCGACGGGCCTGAGACGAGCCTAAGCCCTAACCTTCATGCGACCGACCTGCAAGAAGGAGAGGCCGACCTAAGAATCACAGGAGCCAAGTGGACCAGAGAGGCATTGGGTCAGAGCAGGTGGAAGCGATATGAAGAGACATGCGTTCGTAATGAATGCTGTGTTCACTGAAATAAATAAATAAATAAATAAAATGCTGTTGCACATATTACCGAGACTTTATTTTTCCACCTCTCTACACTTTTCGGCACCAAATCTATTTTTTTGCATCCAATTCACAGCACGAGTGCTCAAGCATATTCTAGGTTAATTCCAAATATTCCAGAAGTTTACTTCGGTGTTTTCTAAACGCTAACACTTCCCTTTTCTGAATCTCCCGGGTTCAAATTCCGGACGTGATGGAAAGTTTTTACAAAAGGAAAATTCCAGGTAACGCTTCATTAAATACCTCAAGCGGTCTCACCCTATCCACGGAACTTTGTAAACGCATTTCACATTCGTTACTTACTAGTTTCAATCAAGAAGTGAATTTTCACTTTTCGTGACAGACGATTAATTTGTTATTACGCTTCGCTTACACCTTCAGTGGCATTATTCTCCACCAATAACTTTGTAGCAGTACTTCGTAGTGATTATATATTGTCTATTAGAATTCCAAATGGCTTCATTCTTTTCTTCGTTGTAGAGTGTTGTGATGATACTCATTACTCTTAATGTTTACGTAAGCTTGTAAGGTAGACCACGATTGTTGACTGCTGCTGCAAAGAGTGGATATGCTAATCATACGCTCTTACTCGAAATATCACAAATGGAGCTGTATGAAAATTTTCAACACAAAATTTGGAAAGTTGAAAAAAAAAACTCTAAAACCTCATAACTTTTGATGTGATGTAGTCATTGCCATAGAACCTTTTGAAGGATAGAAATTACGGCAATGTTCTCGCCCACAACTCAGACGAGATTTCTTTATTGGAATATTGCTGAAAAGAACTCTCGAAGCTTCGTGGTTTCATCGTTTAAATGAAGTATTTGTTCAGACGAGATAAAATGAAGTACTCGTAAATTTTGTTCTTAGGAGACAAGTTAAGAAGTATTTTGATTTGGGAGGTCTAACAGCACCTTTATTTTCGCAATGCTGCCAAAAATTTACAAATTTTATTACTTTTATTCCAGCATAGTAGTGTATGTGAAATGTGGCCCTAAATTGTAACTGAAGAAGTGAATGCATTCAAGAAGTCAGATGATGCCTTAACACTTTTGAAATATCTCCAAAAACTTTCGGACGTCGTAATTTCGATTGTAATGTGGCAAGTTATGCAATTTGGTCCTGGGAGTTGGATAGTTGAACCTTTACGAATTCAACTAACAAGCCAATTTAGGAAACACTTTCAAAACGTTCAAAATCTCTTCTCTTAATGTAGCACCGCTCATGAAAGTTTTCTTCACGAGGAAGTTTTTGAAGGGGCACTCATTCACTCATGAAAACAAAAGGCTCATTCTGAAAGATCCCGTAGATATGCTTCAATATGTGATGATATTCATTTTTTAATATATCGACCAAAAAGCATATTGTGCCCTGCTGTGATGCGAATTTCTAAAGCTTTCAGCGGAACATTTCGTGTAGGAAAAGCACAGAAGTTGGCACAGCGACCAAAAAAAGCGAATAATCAAATCCTGAGATTTTAAAATTTTCCTCGCGGAGGGAAAGTCGATTGGGCAGAGTTGGTCGCCTAATCGGGCGCGCCTCGTTCGCAAATCATCAAGATTAGGCTACGCGTCGGCCAAGCGCCCGCTGTTGTTGCTAACGATACGATGCTAATTAGTGGGGGAAGGGGATAAGAGTTGGAGGTTGGGGTGAGGTGGATCAAACGCTGCAACTGACCAAGGGTAGGGGAGACAGCTAGTGCCCAGTCGAACGGCGGTGACACCTCAATGTTAGTAATTGGCTACAGCGTTCCAATCAAGCTGGGAGCAGCATGCAGTCAGGCTAGTGAAAACGCAAACGCATTTCAGTGGGAGAGCATGGCTCGCGCACAGCCAGCAGAGACAATGCATCATTCTCGGGCCGACGTATCGATCTGGAGCGCAGAGGCGGCTTCCACGATGAGCAAGCCGGCCGCGTCGCAGTTCTGCTGCGAGTGCCCGACGACGCAGAATCGATGCTCCGTTGACTCGTGTCCTTGCTTTGCCGCCCGTCGCATGTGCGATGAGCACTGTGAATCTGCAAGGTAACTGTTCGTTACTGTAAGGTCAACTGCATTTACTTTGTAACGTCATCTAATTGTACATAAAGGTGATGTGATAGAAAGTCCTCTTCCTTGTAGAGGGAGCGGAAAGCATTCCATGAATCCATCGATTGACCTGGTCACACAAATATTGCACTCACATAGTGGACAAATTATTTGTTGGCGAAACTTCTAATTCTTTTATTCGCAACAGATATTACATTTTCATCGGTTGACCCGTGAAGGCATATAGCGGGATATACACACGATGAAGTGGCCGATTCATTCTTTTTTTGTCTGGCAGAAAACACAAACGTAATGGTAAGGAGATGGGAAGGATAGGGGGATTTCGTCACAAATTTCCGCTGAGATATTGATATTTAGAGTACGCAAATGATTAGAAAATTATGCACCTTCCAATATTATATTTAATATATCCTCTCAAGAATTTTTCAAAATCTACGGATAGTTTCTAATCATGTTAGCTCTATGGCCGTTACGCTTACTTTGGAGTTGAAACGTAAATTATCTGGGACTTGGACACTAGACGAATATTGTGGGTTCATGCGAAGTGTTAGGCTTGACAAAGAGGTGTTCAACTGTATTGTATTTCTTTGTGGGCAAAGGCATGAAGCAACAACCTTTGGTATTGAAGCTTTCGAGTGGCATTGATCGATCTTTAAAGTCGCTTACTGCATTCCCTTATAAATTAATGAGATTTTCGCGAAAGCTGTTCTACCGGTCTATGCGGCCTATTTACTCGAAAATTTGCCCGACCCATTTTCTACATCCTTCTGAGACCGACTTGTATTCTACTTTTTGATTTAATGAATCATTCTTAGCCGCCTAAAATACGCCCAGAACACCCTCTTTCTTGGGTATAATATTTGCTGTAGTGCTTAAACGTAAGCACATTCATGCTTATGGCATTGAGGACGTTTATACAACACTTACATCGCATCGTGCATTTGACGCACGGTGGACATCCAAGAAAGAAATGTGTTTCTGAATATAAGTGAGGTAGATGTGAATTTTACACATCTAACATATATAAGCAACGATCTACGTTCGCATTACCGATTAGCTTAAATAAATGACGCAATATACATCTCGAGAAGTTCATACCACTATTTTGTCAAAAACACCAAAACAAAATCTTTTGTGATTGTTTATAGGCAATGATTTTCTATTTCTTTATATATATATATATATATATATATATATATATATATATATATATATATATATATATATATATATATATATACGTTTACTCAAAGAAAATTAAAAATTATTTATATTCAATTCGCCTGTTTCAAACAGTGCAAAAAAAACATTATATCCCATCACACATAACTTTCCTATACCTATTTCTCCATTGCTCTTCCTTCCTGCTTCATTGATTCTCCTGTGTTCTTCATCGATTCATTAGCTTTCATATGTTGTGAGAAACTGTTTTTTTTTTTTTTCATCAGTCGTACTCATCACAGTGATACCTTTTTTCTTTCATATATTCATATGTAATCCTAGTGATTTGGAGGTGATTAATGAAGATCTATAATTTGCGGTCATTGAGTCTAAGCAGATATTCATCTGTTAAACGAACTATATCCATTCATTAAAAATTAAACTTTTCATAGACTCATACTCACGCATAATCCTGATTAATTTATAGTGATTATTTTCAATCTAATTGATTCCTAATGAAAATCGACAATCATTCAGTGGAATTTATTGAGACGACATCACGAGATAGTCAAACAAAGTGATTTGATTGCTTGTAGGTATCGCGGTGATTGTCTCAATCAGGCAATTTGCAAGTGTTCGTGTGAGGTCGATCCAGCTAAGCCTGCCAAAAATGCGTGCTCAAAATCCGAACGTTGCGACTGCCTCCGAATCAAGGAGTCATGCAGCAAATTATGCGCTTGCAGACAAATATGCAAAAATAAGGAGCCGACTAAGAAAGTGCTCAAGGTTTCATTTACTCTCATTGAACTTCTCTTTGGAAATTTTCTCATAAAAATTTCCCCTTATTTAATGCAGAAAAATGAAAATTATATTTTTTTCAATATTTGAACTGTTCTATACGTTGTATGAAAATAAAAAGACTACTAAACAAGTAGAAGCGTCTATCAGCTTATTACGATGAGTTTCCAATATGATTGCAATTTTCTTCTGCATAAATGATTGCAGATTGCGTAAATGCTTCAAATTTTTGCTTTTTATATAATCTTCCAAATTTATGAATGGTACAATTTTAGGTGACAAAACCCTCGCAAGGTTGTCAATGCACCAAAAGTAAAAAGCAGTGCGTCAAGAAAGAATGTCCATGTCGGAGTATGTATGAATTCTGTAGCAGCAGGTAAATCTTCTTTCTTTCTTTTCTCTTATAATCTCGCTCATCTTTAATTTTACAATTCGTCTATTGATTTTCAATATATTTCTAATATATGATTTTCACTTTCATAATTTATTTCTATTACCTGAATGCAATATGTTGGTGAAGGAATGTGTGGTTTTTGATTATTTATTGAGGTTGTTTAATATCCAGACTCACTATTCATTTGCCAAATGTGAAGATTTTCTTTACGTTTATCGCGAGTGCATATTTTCCACGTTCTTTTTTTCCGCTCAGAGTTTTTCATGCAATCGAAATTTCCGAAGAAATAATTGAAACTACCGACTGTGTGTATGAGTAAACGTATTTGTTAAATTGCATCATCCGCGATTGCTTAGCGCTAATTGCTTCCGTTTCCTTCGTTGGCTATCGTTTTTTTTTTCAGTGTCTTCAGATTAGCAAATGTATCGTAATATTCGTCAAATAAGGATCACCAATGACAATTCAGCTTTTCGCGTCAAGAATATCTATTAGCCTTTTAACATTTGAAGTGAAACAATACGCGTGTTTTGATGAACTGATTGCTTGTAGAGGAGAAATAATTGCCCATTGAAAAGTTTGGAATGCGCAGTTATTTTATCGAAAGCTATTCTCTTAGTATATTTTGGAATAAGCATTCTAAGAATCGGCACATGATATATCCTTCTTTTTGGTGGAGTTGTTGCCTTCTCTTCATCGAAGGAACGTTGTAGTTTTAAAGGCTACTATTCGAATATATACGGTAAGGCTTAGAAATTTTAGGCGCAAGGGATTCTATGCGGTTATTTTTTTTTCAGCTGCAAATGCTCAGGCGATTGTACAAATGGACCATCGAAGTTCCATGTTCCGAAGCATGTGCAGAGTTGTTTTCTTGAACAAAAACACGAAAGCAGCGGACTGATAATAACACTGATTGGGGAGGATTATATATATCGCGGGGACTTCTATCACGAGAGCAAAAGTGAGCCTCATGTTGAAGAGCAGCTCGTTGCTGCGATCTATGATCTCATATCGAAATACAAGGTTTGTGCTTTAACTCTTATTTAGCATTTTCACTCGTCTCCTTTCATTTTCCTATGCAACGGCACTCATAGTTTCCCAGTGGTTTCACTACCCTTTTCCATCTCTTCATGTGTGATGCCTCTTGAATTTTAGTCATATTGCTATTCTTGAATAGCACTCCTCTCAACTTTACCGATTTCAAGATTCCACAATCTCTGCTCAGCAATTCCATGTTCACGATAGCAAACAATCTCGGGAGTGGTTTTGAGTGTGTGACAAGTACATTGAAGAGATGTGCGCATAAAGCATATGTGTGCAATTAGGCATTGTTTCATCGTCATCGTGTGCCACTTCAAATTCATCGGCAGTTAAGAGCATCCTTATTTGCTGCACCAAACAAAAATGCAGTTGAACGTGCATTTTAAGTGCTTTCATACGTCTGTCGTTGCAAAAATTGATGCCCTGTATATATATGTATATATATATATATATATATATATATATATATATATATATATATATATATATATATATAGGATATCTGAGATTCAAAAATAGTATTTCATGATTGAAGGAACTCAAGCTTTTTGAAGTTCTTTATTCATGTTACATGGTAAGAACCTTTGCAGAAACTTTTTCTTTGAGACTGACTGCAAAAGAAATAGCTGCAGAAAAACAAACCTTCAGACTAAAGAAAAAAGAAACTTTTTTCAAATCTTTGAAGTAATAGATATTAGGTGATATTATATCCTTTAGGACGGTGGGGCAATTGTGGACGACAGCAAGAAGACCAAAAAGTTTTAAAAGAACGCACCGATCCGTTGAGAATACCGCTGATATTCAAGTAACAATGATGTTGCTGCATGTTTCGTGCATAGATTTCTTCAGTTTTCCTGATTGCCTTCATTTTGTCCGTATCATTTTCCATTTCCATTCGAACAGCAGCTGATCATCACTGATCACTGATTTTCTAGCACTACGCCAATTCTAAGAGTACATTAATCTCGAATTGAGTAGCTTTTGAAATGTCGCGATTACTTTTTATTGTCAACAATAATTACTAAAATTTCCTCATTTTTGGTGATAAGTTAACTGCAAATAGTTATTGACATAACTACATTATTAAAAATGTGTTACACTTCCCCTAGGAAACACTGCTGAGGTAAATGGTTGAGATGATTGAACACAAGGTAGAAGAAGCTATAGATGCGCTTACGACTGAATCTTTTCACGGCCACTAGGAGGAAACCATACATTCGAAACACTCAAGTTGGCATTGTTCAGGTGGATTTGTACGAGATGGTAATTTACGTATCGAAGAGTCCTTGCTTTCATCAAGATTGTGATCCGAAATGTGAGGTAGTCGACGAGTGCAAAAGCAATAAAGCTTGCGCTAAACTGCTCGGCTTATTACTATCGAAAGTTCGTAAAGAACTCAGCAAGGTGGACGTAAAAATGACCGTAAAATTTCTATATCCTCATCTAAATCGTGGTGATCTCTATACAAAGCAAGGAATTCTCTGTATGCTACAAGCCGGAATAAAGGTGAGAAATTTGAGAAACTTTTTAGCCGCTTATATTATTCAGTGTTATCATAGATAGCGAGACTCGAAATACTTTTGTAATGGTATAGTAAGTATTCCAACCATTTTTATTTAATAAATTTCAAAAAGGATTTATAAATCTTACTATAATTTGAAGTATTTAACAAATTTAAATGAAATTTTCAATCGATACTTACGAAATTTCTCTCTTTTGGGTTAATTTTAATTGATCATGATGAGTACGATCAAAGTAGATATGTTAAGCAATCATATTCGAAGTAGATCAGTAATTTTATTTGCTAGCTAGCAGTTTTTTTTTTCCAAAAATGTTTGTACTTTTATCGATGTGACATCTTATGGCGGTTGCGCTCCTCATTTCATTAGCACATTCAAAAATGTATTGAAATTCAATGCAAAGTGCAATTTTTCGAAATCTACGATTGCGTCGATTGAATGCATTCATGCCAACTTTATCATCGAATTGCTTGCGCATTCATTTATGTGGAGCATCTCGACGATAGCAAATTATTTTATGCAAATATGCCGAATAATATTTAATTTAACATCCTAAGTGATAAGTAAAATCCAAAATAAAAAAAAAAAATCATTTCGTTTAAACATTGTTGGCAACTTTGTAATCTATTTATCGTTAGTTTTGTCGGTTTGCTAACAAGAGTGACAACAATTGGCAACAGCTCTATAATTCAATTCACTTACTCATTGTTTTTCGTCTCTCAGCTAAATTTTGGCTTATTATCAGTAGGCAACGAAAATTTCATTTTTTTTTTCTTCTTTTTTCGGAATAAAGCTCTCTGAGAAACGTTAGAAATAAAATTTTGAAGTTAAGCTTTTTTTTCAGACGAAACTTTAAAATATTATAGAAATTTCCTACTGGAAAAAGTTTTGAGATGAGATTCAATCGCTTTGATCGCTTAAAGTATGTAAAAACAATCAACCGAATTAATTCACAAATATATTTATAGTTATTTATCTCAAATACAAAATAGAGGAATTATGCAGTTAGCAATTGATTCGGCAAGCCTATAGACTCCTCGTTTATTTTTTGGCTATTTATTTATCGTTATACACTTCTAAAAACTGATTATCGTCCAGTGCAAAAAAAAAAGGAAAAAAAAACTAATTGAAGTTTAGCAAAATCACTGTAAATATCAAAAGCCCACACATTTCAGTTGTTTTTTGTTTTTTTTTTCAGAAAAAAAAAGGATTGCTTTTGCTGTGTTTCGGCTATCCACTCTTTTTTTGCATTACTGAGCGAGTTTTACTGTAAACTTTACCAATAGTAAGATTTTCCTAGAATGGCTAAATTGATGCATAATATTATCAACAGCAGACACTGGTTGCACCCTAATAAGCTGGCTGAATGCATTGCATAATTTATGCACAGCCATTAAAAAAAAAACGCTCACTGATTTTTGACACCCTAAATGAAATTGTTTGCTTATGTTTAACGTCGAATTTCGATGAATGTTATGTATTGACATCCGTCGAATTTTGATTCACTAATCGGTTTATTACTAATTATATGCAATATTATTCGTATTTCTTAATATGTTTGCTTTTGAATCAAGGGTAAAGTGAATTTTTCATTCCGAAAAGAGGCGGAAGAGTTTATGAAAAGGGGAGGGGAGGGGGGATGAGCCGGTGCCAGTTGTGTTAGTTTTCCTCTTGCTTTTCTCTATCCGCGCGCACCCACTTTTTTCACACATCACCTTAAAATTCTAGGGGAGCGTCCTACCTTCCCCTCTCTCCCATCCTCCCCTCGTCTCCTCCTGTGGCAGATATATGTAGGTGCCTGAGTGGAAGACTTTGTGCTCTCATGATTTAAAGAAACTTACACTAAAGGCTTTTTCTTGAAACTTGGAAATAAGAAGACTGGAGTCTTCTGTTCAGGGAACTGCAATATATTAGAAAGGCGAAAGAGTACAGCTATCAACGGGATATAAAGTGAATGAATACTGGCTACTTACCATTTTGTTTTTGCCCTCCAAATACGGCTCATCGGGGAACCGCCGTTTCTGTCTTGTTTTTTCTTTTCTTCTTTTCAATTAAATTTTCTGAAAAAGTTTTGATTATGATTTCAAGAAAAAACTTTTCGCACTTCATGTAACAAAAATATTCTGCTCACTCGAGGGAGGGAGAGAGCGAGAGAAGCAGTCATCTTGAATATACACTAATTTTATTTGTGACTCTCTTTTAATGCCGCAGTTGCTTCAATAAATATACTGGTCCATATAATTCATAAATCGTTTATTCATTTGTGTTTGCTAATCGAATTGGGATGTAAAAGAAACTCGACAAAAATATTCTCGAGTTTCATATTTTGGCATATTAGAAAATGATTCAACAAGCATTCCCATTTCTGCATATACGATTACAATGGTCACTTGAGGCAAATAATAGTTGTTACGGAACCGTCTCGTTGAACATAGAAGATTGAATTTAGTATCAAAAGGAATTAAGATCTTTCAATATCACTTGATGATTTTCCAAGAGTGGATGCAATGATATTGTAAAAATATTTAGGTTGAGCCGTTATTAATGAAGGACTGGTCAGCGGTGATGGACTGGTCACCGCATTCTGATCATAAAGGCGAATATCTGCAGGTATGTTATATCTCGTCATGATCTTTTCCTGACAGATAAACTACTCATTGCGAAGTTTATTCTATGCTGATTATATACGTTTCTCGCTTTTGATAGTAACCTTAATGCTGTATCGGATTAACGTCGCATCTTGAGAAGCTATCTTAGTTCAACTTGCAAACAGTAATGTTGCATTAAATTCAAACGTAACCACAATGAGCTGAGGATAGATGATTGTATGTGAATACGTTGAATTATTTAGAAATGAGCAGACATTAGCGGTATATAAAGTATATGAAAACAGACATGAATATTGCAGCTATGGAGTAACCACAATTTGGATAGGGCAGTTGCACAATCGCAGTCATTTATTAATGAATGTCGTCGTGCACTTGGTCTATCGATGAAATTCTGGGTTGCCGAAATTCATGAAATCGTCAAGAATACAATCCTACATTATTCGGAAATTCGTGTCAAATGTGGCGAGTTGAACGATGCGCTTATGCAGGTTTATTATTGAATTTTTATGTCGTAAGTTACATCCAACTGCTATAATGCAATAAAACACGTATTTCCCTATTGTATCAATTACCTGTCGAACACGTCTAAAAAGGAAAAAAGAAAATAATGAGTCATTCGCTTGTTTAGATACAAAGATACATCATTCGTCATTGACGATAGCAGAAGAACATAAAATTACTATATTCATTAGTATTTTATTTCAAAAATTGCTAGGTTTTATCCGCTCATAATGACTGACTTAACGATTTGTATAGAAATTTATGACAATTTCAGTTTCCTACTGAAAGTAGCAAAAATGAGCGAAGAAACTATTTTAAAGGATTATTGACGGAATTTAAACGCAGAAGAAGAGTGCTATGAAGGTTGCATGATATGCGCTTTTTGCATTTCATTTTACTGGTAGAACATCGGTTGCCGAAATACCCCAAAGAAAAAGTTACGATAAATCGCAAAACAACGCGTTTCATATAACATTGATTCATTTGTAATCAGAAGTGTTTAGGCTGCTTTTCCTCATCCTCCTCCAAATTCCGCCAGTTACAGAGTTCATTTGAACTGCAAATTTTATATCGTGTTTGAATATCAATAACTATGCACCATTTGACGAATCAGTGCAAGATTAGTAAGAGGAGATCCCCATCGTGCAGTTTATATTCACCAAATTTCATCAAGTTCTGCTTTCGTTCCTGAATTGAAATTGCGCGGTAATCACTCATTATATATATATATATATATATATATATATATATATATATATATATATATATATATATATATATATATAGCTCACTGCACAAACAAGCATGTACACGCACATACATATACGTAGATATTAGCACACGTGTGTGCGTGTGTGCTGAACACAGATGCTTGCAAATAATGCAACTAAATACAAAAAGTTTCTTTCTTTTGCTTTGAGAACATATTGCCTTGAGGAAATTTTTTAAACATTTTTAATTAACCCATCAATTTCTTCAACGATATTTTCCCTTCCTGCATTGCTGCATTCGTAAAGGTTCTCAAATGCTCCTTTTTTCTTCTTTTGTTATTCCTCTTTTCCTTTCCTTCTATAGTTGAGCAAATTGCATATGATCATTGTGATGTACCTTTAGTTGGATCTCACGGCTACTCCGCACAAGATTCGTTCGACGCCCAGCAAACGGCGCAGTTTCATCGATATGCTTGAGCTTAGGGATAAATTGCTGTTGAGGCACTCGACCGACTCAAATAAAGGCAAGAATGGAAGCAGTGTGTCTGTTGCGAGGTAATTCATTAAAATATACATTCCTCAACTACGTCTGGAAAACTAAACCTTGTTCGGGAAGCAAAACCTTGTTGTTTCGATGATAATATACTACTGAAAATATTTTTATCTTATTTATTACACGGGAATTTTGATGTGAAAGGGTGAACGAGAGGGGAGGAGGGAAATCTGAAGGAAGCTCATCTAAGCTAGACGGATGGTCGGGAATGAATTTTACATTTTATGCCTTCTTTCATCTGCTATGTTTCGCAAAATCTCCTCGTACTATACCACGCGCATATGCTTTACTCATTTTCATTACTTTGCAGATAGTCTGGATAGTCTCGTTGGTAGTCTGAATTGGGTAAATAGAAAGTTTAACTGCAATATTTTCAAACTTGCCTGTAAACTTCCCATGCAAAACGAGTTCTTCCTCTTTATCTATCCCTTCTTCACTTTCCAGGTAGATATTTTCCGTTATGTTCCCGCTTAATTATCATCTGTATGAACCCAATTCAGAAGTGAAGATTGAACCTCTAGCTGGTTTTATTTCAAATTTTCCTCATATGACAGTTGCAAAAAAACAAAGCTTTCTCAAGTCCACGGAATGGGCCATTAATGAAATCATTTATTTCCCCAGATGAAATCAGTCTTTAACTAATCGAAGAAAGTGTTTCCATTCACGATTGACAAACAATTTTCATCGAAGACATCATATCCCTTTCATGATTCGTAGCTGAAATTCACACGCATAAAACTTCTCCATTTTATATAAGAGAGTGCAAAATTCACACAATAAGTTCCCTTTCTCGCTTTTTTAAGGCCATAATATTGTGAAATCTACCGCTTAGGCTTTTGATGTATTTCCATGAAATGAAAAATGATCAAAACTATGTGAAAATTTCCGATTCGATATTCTTTATGCATTCTCGATTTTCCTAACATTTAACGAAATTAGTATTCTTTTTCGCAGTCTAATATATTGCTCTTTTTAAATAAATCAGTGATTTAGTTTTTTCTGGAAAAAAACAAACTGCGTGAGAAGCGTATAATTGAATACAGCACTTATGTATTATAGTGAAGTCTTTCAATAGCGATCGGTAGCAATGAGTAAGGTGTGCTTTTTTCCACACCTGTTTTCTCTTTCGCCCTATGCCCTTTTCGAGGAAGGTACCAGGTTGAATTGGCAAGGCGATTCAGTTAACGGATCGCAAGAGATGCCAGAGATGAGGTTGTTTCTCACCTCAGCGAGGCGATGATAGTATATCCATACGAGTGGTAGCCTGTCCTGGGGTGATCTTCCGTGTACTTGAAAAAGGGCTCAAGTTGCCGTTTTTCTTCGTCGTCCTACCTGCGCAGGGACGGGCGGAGGTGCTGTTATCCTTGTACCCCCAAGCACCTTGCGCAGCCGTCATACTTCGTTGGAGCTCCACCTGTGCCTCTTCGCACTTCCTGAGATTGATCTCCTGGTTAAAAGGCCATCGAGTAGGGTAATATGCGAATTTATAACTCTGTTAAGTGCAGTCAGCTACTGCTGCATCACCGATTCTTCTGAAACGAGTGATATCGATAACGAGAGGGGGAGGGAGGGGATAGTTAAGGAGAGGGATTTGTGTGGAGGCCTGTTGAGTTATGTGAATAAAAGAGAGGCTTAGGAGTGATATCTAACGAGACGCAGCTGAGGGAATGCTTCCATCGAGTGAAATGTTGTTTGTGATACAGATGTTTGTTTCAGTGAGGATGCTCATGCACAAGCGATGGTCGCATCGTTTTGTGGGCGTTCGTTCGATGATGGTGAGACTAACGAAATCGCCCAACGGATACGTCGCGCAACGGCGAACATAAACGTCGAAATCGAAACGTTGCTGGAATTTCTCACGCATAAGGGAGCGGTCGGATAGAGATCAATGTTGTGCCTTCAAGGCGGTACCCATCCCCCCACACTCCACATCGTTTTCTAGCTCTCCTCCTCCTTGTCCCTTACCCCATGAGGGCGCTCACATAGTTTTTTTTTTTTTTTTTGATTAACTGCAAACCTGCTGCGCGTATTAATTTTTGCACAAATTTATCTCCCAAAACACATTTGTTATTGATGTATGGAATATGTAAAGGCGTTTCATATCACGTAAAATTAGACCATCAAATCGTGAAAGCTGCGCTAATCGTATAAAATGAATGCGTCGAATTGTGGAATACTCTCTAATTTAATTTATTTCTTCCTCCTCACTGTGCTCATTCAGCAAGAACCAACACCGGCGTAGCTAAATCCAAGTTTCGACTTCATTATGTTCATGAACTTCGCCCCAAATTTCATTATTTTCATGAAATCTGTCGCTGAATTCAGCGTAAAAGCTAGCAAAAAGTTCATTGCTATTAAATTTTAAGCAGTAAGAGTATCTCAGGCATAAAAATTTTGAGAAGAGGTTTATTTCCTTGTCTTCCTGGTTCTCCAACTCCCTTCCTGTTCCTCATAAGTTACAGTAGACAAGAAGGGCGGTTGTTTCTATAAAATAGTAAGTCTGAACATCGCCTCCTTCATTTATACCTCTCATATTTATTAATCAGTTTCTGTTCGCTCCTGAGCTAATATATTCGATTATTTCATCTCAGTGGTTGTGTAATGAAGAATTTGATTGTTTCTAGGATAGTGTTTATGTAAACTTTGTTTAGTTATTAAAGGAGCGAATCGCGACATCTGGGCAACGGGTCGCACGCATCCTGCCATTGAGGCTGTCAGCCTCAGTTCGACAGACTACTTCAGACAGAACCCTTTTACTCTCCCACTTTTTTCCTCATTTTTTTGCTTAATTGCATTAGCTGTAACAAACGGTGCATAAAAAATTTCTGCACAACCGTGAATGTTAAACGGTTTTTCGCCTCTTCATAAAGCAATTACAACTCAACTTTCGTGGTAGTGAGGATAAGCTTTCAATATTTGCAGTAATATGGGAGAACTTCGATGTTTTTTTTGTGGACTTGGATTTGACTAAGGAAATCTCTTCAAGAAGAGTGGAATGAATTGTTTGCTGAGCGTGACATAGCGAAGAACACGTCGACCCATTGAATTTGACAGTTTTTGTTAACATATTTATGGAATTGAGCATCTGAAATTTTTTGTTTTCGCAAATTTGCTTGAATTTCCGGAACAAAGCGGTTGGAAGTTTTTTCAAGCGTTCATTAATCACATAAGAGCAATTAAAAGTAATCGACAGTTGCTGTGAAAGGGCTCTGCTTGAAGCAATCCTTCACCAATGAGGTGATTGTTATTCGAGAGTGTTTCTTGTGAAGATAGTCACTTGATCGTGAAGTCTGATGGCAAATGTTCCAAGAAATACGATATAGTAATGTATTTCTCTGTTTGGTTGAGCGGTTACCACCGACACTCAATAAATGCAACGTATAAGTGGTTGATTTGATTATGTGTTTACAATGAGCTCAAATTAAACAACTGCGACATTAGCTTGCTGACGCATTAAATCGAGCAACCTGCGTTGAATTCACTATTGATCTTGTAGCTGATCGCGATCGGTAGTGTATTTAACCGAGATCTCGTTTCGCGCATTCTAATCATTACCGCCAGCAATATGATTTGAATAGTTGTGAACGTCTTTCCTTGTTCGTTCATTTTCAATGGCATCTTATCGATAATACTACTCTTTGTACTCAGGATATAATATGCAGTGATCCTCAGTTTAACTATCTTCACATGCAGTGATATTTTACAACATCCCGTCTATCTCATTTGAGTAAAGCGTTAAACTTTAAAAATTCAATCATTGCGATTATTCTATTGTTAACAAGAGGCGTTTCATATGTGCACAATAAACCTCAATGTTACACTCGATTCATTATGTTCACATCGAACGAGGCAATTCATTACTTCTATCTAACGTTTTACTCCTCACACTGTCTAAAATGCTGACTGCATAACTTTTAACACTACTAGAGAGTTTTGACACATTTATGAAAGGTGAGTGCAGCTGTCGCAAAAAAAGGTGGACATCGATTACTCTGCGCATCTGTTGGAGTAACATTTGAGTGAGTTGGTGTTGTGGAGCTAGTGAAGATATATACAATTGTCAGAACGTTGCAGGAAACGTTTCATATGCACATGCGACAAAAGTGCAACACAATATGTTGACAGCTCATTAAAGGTAGATCGCATAGATCGAAGAAGAGAAAAATAAACAGTTAAAAGGAGTGTTGAGATGAAAAACGGAAATTATTGAACTACCATTAAGGCGCATCTGAGCAGCAAGTGGAAGAAAAAAAAACAAGAAAGAGACGCAAATACAACGGTACTGAGTATAAATCATTCTTTTTAAAAAATTACTAACAATTCAACAAGTAAAATATTGTAACAAAAAATTTTATATTTCAATCCAGAATAATCAGTCAAGAACATAATGGCGGTTTAGATGTTTTCTAATTTTAACAGTTTCAGTCTGATGTGATGTAAATTTAGTGGGTTCTTTTTTTAATAAGAAAAGAGTGAATGTTACGAGGGAGTTTAGAGTTTTTCGAGGAAGACGAACACATTGTATAATGAAACGATGAACATTTTGCAGGAAAAGCAAAGTAATTACTTTCCTTTTGATAAGAAGATCCATTTCCCACAGCTGGTAATTACTCGTCGATAAGTTGCATAAACACTAAATTCCCGTAGCATTTCCTTCAATAAAAACGATTCAGAAATTTAAATTTCTTGGTAGAGTAGAAGTATAGTACAGCACTATTTTCGGAGGGTGGCACAAGTTCAGTTCAATAACAATTTTTTGAGAAAAGTATAAGTACATCGCATCATCGTTCACTAAATTTCTGCTCAAATTGTACTTCATTCAGAGAGGATTCAGAACAGCGTTACTGCATCTTTTCAATTTCAAGTTCGAGCGTTAGGTTCCGACGTGTCTCTAGCATTGAATCTTGGAGATGGAATATCTATTTTGAGAAAATATCGCTGAATTTTCCTTCTTGGGTATTCAACGAGTACAATAGCGGTGAGGCATCGTTTTTACGATTTTATTGTCGTTAACGTTACATTTGTTCGCTGTTAGTGACATAATTAGATTGCATTGCAATAGGGCAGATTTCATAACTTATCTTACCCAGTTTGGCAGTTTTATCACCTGATTCCAGGAAGACTGTAAATATTCGAGTTGTGATGGACACGAAATAATAGACCTGAACACGACAAATGCTATGGAACATTTGAAAGTGTGACATGAAGCTGAATATGCTGGACTGGTGGCATATAGCCAGTGAAGCAGAATATGCCACAAACAGCGCTTGAACAGTCCTCGCGGAAGTCGGGTGAAGGAGATCAGTACAGTACAAAAAAATGACCGGTTGTTCATTTTTGCAGGCGGTTTGACTTTTTCTTATTTGTATCGCTGAAGTCTGGCTTTGTTGCGTATGTTGAAAAGCCAACCCAAGAATCTACTTTTGGTCTAACACCACAGCGATCACATTTGCTTGTATCCTTCACATAATGTCACTGATCTGCTTATGCGCTGTTGTGGTGTCCCAGGCGATATCTAGGGCCTATATAAGTCGGGCTTCGGCCCGTTTGCATGTCTTTGGTTCGACTTGCATTTGAGGGTTGTGGCGCTCTCCCATAAACTGCTTCTATCTTGCTTGCACATCGGCGTCGACAGATGATAATCGGATTTTCCCGTCTGCCTGCACACGGTCCTCCATGTGCAGCTACTGCCAGTCACAACTGGCTTGCCAGTAAAATGATTTTTTGGGTTGCTCGTATAGAAGCTGCATTGTTCGCTTACCACTCATTTCAAGAGAAGCAACAGAAGTAGTAAATGCCGAGGGAATTTGAACGATTTAGCAGTGGATAGAATATTTCTTAAAATCGACAACGATGCAAATAGAACGATGCACAGAACAGCATGTGCTGCAGAGATGGAACGATACCCCCTCTCCATCAATTCTTTTAAAGAAGGAATGTGATTCGCACACGCATTCGCTTGGGCGGCTGGTATATGTATTATTGCAGTAGAAGTATGCGCGGTGTTTTTTCTCGATCCCTCTGTTTCTAATCTCACTTTCTTGTTGTACGATGAATTCCTTAAGGGTTATACTTCATGCCGCTACAATGATTTATTCAAGTGCAATCCACTGAGGCTCAAAAAGAAACCGATATTTTGAATGCTTTTGATCTCGACCTTTAACATACTCTTATCTTTCTACACTCACTTTGTGTTAGTTTAAAATAATCTTCTTTTCAATTGCAAGCCGTCTGCATGCGGAAATATGGTGATGGCTGTCTAATTTTTTGGAAAATATGGGAAGTGGTGATGGCCGTCTAATTTTGGAAGGTATGAGGGTCTTGAAGGAAGCAAGATACAGTTGAACGATCTGCTTTAACGAACCCGCCCCGTTGACAGTTGCATCCTTCACATTTATGATGAAGAAAAGAACCATTTATTCTGGAGGTTATTTCTATGATTTTGTTTGTCGTTTCAGTTAGTGATTACACTCTCCTATCCGACGCATTGGATAGCAAGAAAAACTCAGGCTATGAAAAGTACAAGTTTTGCTTTTTTTTCGATAAAATGCTAATTTAGTACTATATCAAAAAGTACTGCATCAAATCTAAGCCCACAACTACAAGTGTGGTATGCTGGGCTTTTCGAAAGATGGTGCAAGTACCGCATAATATCATTCCGGAGGAGAACAACAAGTAAAACATGATATCGAAAACTTTGGTACAAGGACATCACTGCTCCCTATCACCTTGCCTAACACTTGACACAAACGTCTGCGCTCAAATGCTTAGAATCATCTCATGAATCTCCACACTACAAAGAATGCTTAACAGAATCATCTCATGACTAGAAGCCACCTCAGTTTAAACGACGACATGAAAAATCAAATCGCCTCCTCAAAGAAGCTTGCGATCAATAACCCTTCTAAGAGCTCGCTTTAAGAGATGAAATTTTGCACGCAACAAACGGCATCCTTTTAGCTTAATTCAAGCAAGTGCGGTGAGTTCTTCCAGGATTCGAAACTCCAAGACGTGTTCTATATAAACTCGGCACACAGTGGGGGAAGGGTTGGGGTGAGTGCCGTTCTCCTTCTATTAGCCTTTCGCATCACTTCCCCTCTTAAATTCCAGAATTACTCATGAGTGCATACGCGAGATTCGTGTGTGGTCAACTGCATTTTTTATCAGCACAAGCGGTAGACACTGAGTGCCTCGAGAACGAGGCAAAGAAATGAGGCATCGAAGTTTATTGCAATTGTGGAACTAAGTTTCTTCGAATATGCTAATTATTGTTCTTATATATTGCTTAACGAATTTCCACAATCACCCTTTAACCGAACTTTTATTGCTAGTACATCTTTGCTATGAATTTCAAGTCCACTCTGAGAAACAATCGATCGAATCCGTATCGACCTTTCCCGCCCTTGAATAACTGTTGCCAACGCAAAAAAATGCAAGGATAGCAAAGAAAGGAACTCCGTAGATGTAAAAAACCTACTGCTTTTTAAACTTTTTTTTTTTTCGTCTTTAGCAACAAAGATGGTTCTGCTTTATCAGTAAAGCTCGAAATGCTCAGTCGAAGTACAGCTATTAAATCCTGCACGAAGGGCATTCCATATTGGGATAGATAATTCTGTTACCATCGTCGCGATATAGGTGGAACGGCCCGATGAAAAACTTTCTGCTGTGAATGCGAGAAGGACCAATATAGGGTTGCGGAAGCATACTACCAAGCTGGACTACATAAAATGCCATTAAGCACTTTGAAAAGCATCAAGTCCTACCTTCACTCGTCTTGTTTCCAACCTATCGATTTTCATTTTCCTATACGGTTTTTGCAGAAAATGCTAAAGATACCACATCTTCGCGATGCAATTTTAATAAGAATAGTTGTATCTTTTCGAGAAGACCTATCACTTTAGAAGAGCACAGAGTGATTATTTCCCATAGAGTATCTAAATAAACGAAGATCACATATTTTAAAAGCGTTCATATACATCAAAGATTTGTTTATTTTGGAATAGTTGAATAGATGATTTACACGTAATTAGGCAGCCATCGAAATCTTTGCAAGGTATCAATCAAAATTAATGCTGCACCGACCAAATACCTCGGTCGTGGAACTCTATGTGAGTTTCCACGGTTTTACAAAATAAGGTGTGTTATGTGGAAGGACGAAGCGAGTCGCTGCTTTCAGAGGGTACAAGAAGGGCGAAATTGTCGTTTGATGGTTACTTCCACGATCAATCTTTTGCAGTAGAGCCGAAATCTTATAATTAGCCATGTTCTTGTTGATAACATCCTCAATCATCGACGAAATTTTATTTACGACAGCTTCAGTGATAATATTCAGATCGAAAATAGCAGCTTGCTCATCTGCTACACGCGCCTTTTTCTGCTTATGTCACATTCTGGTAAGCTCAAAAAATGATGACTTCGGAAGGTGAAACCTGTCATAATAACAAAGGCTGGGAGATGTAAAGCACCAATAAAGTTTGTGTGCATTTGACATAAAGTTGGGTTATATTTCACACTATTTTGACGCTGTAGAAAATACTTCGGCAAGAATAACGGCCCGAGATCACCGCCATAAACCAACTCAGCCTCTACGAACAGTCGAAATTCGCTGATGCGGCTTGCTTAAGAACCCCCACTGAAGATAGCGTTACTGAAGTTGCAACATACTTCAAGTGATGCGCAGCGTTTAATTGTTGCGAGTCCCGAAGCGAAAAACACAACTCGGTCATTCTCTCATGTTATGTTTGGCAGTTACATGATTGCTAGAATAAGTGAAGAGGGCCACTTTTCCGCCTTAATCGAAACGAGGGTGAACCGTACAAGAATTCCAAAGGTATGAAATATATGAGTGTTCCACGTAGCCTTAATCCTACTGCATACTGCCTCACCCGATCCCATGTGAAAAAACTCCGTGAAAATGTGGTTATAGCACTGGTACGATGATCCACTTTATACCGTAAAATTGCAGTTCACATCGGTGCAACAGTTCTTTCATCTAGGTGATGAATAATCGATGGCAAAAAATTCGACTGGTTCCCATATAGTTTTGACCAAAATGTGAAGTGGAATTTCAGGCCGACTAGATCTCAGTGGTCAGTGATAGCACCCCATCCATAAGGGAATCCGATCCCGCTTCCGGTCCTATCCGTGGTGGGTGAAAAGCGGTATTGGACTGGGAGTGGTTTTAGCTGTTTCCCACGTAAACCCAATTCCGATTCCAGTCATGAGTGAGACTGGCGCATAAGCCTCGCAAGCAACGCACATTTTTCCACGTGGTCATACCCTGAAAAAAAAAAAATGCGGTACTAGGTTTAATTAAAGATTAAGACCAGCGGTCATTGCGGTAAGGTGATGTCGTACGACGTGAATTACGTGTTTCGAACAATCAACTTTTAAGTCAATAATTTGCAAAAAGTGGGATGCTAAACTTTCCCGAGCATTAGGCGCTTAACCAGTCGAAGAAACTTGGGTAATACTGCGCCCTAAATTGCCTTAAATAGCCATTTTTTGAGTCGAGAATTCGATGGAGCGATATTTTAGATCATAAACAGAGGTTATGAGGACGTATCTCGTGACTCAATGCACAACGCATCATCGCAATAAAAGTAATCGTTCATTTCATGCTTTGAATTCTTAATTGAACTCGATGCAAATTCGTTGTGTTGCCGGAAGTGGGAACCGTGTAGGGTGGACTGTTGCATTTCATAACGGCAATATGACCAACAGCGGCGACTACATAAATGAAGGCGGCGTAAGATGACGTGCGGGATTTACGAATTCTTTCATCTTTTTTGAAGGATGTGTGTTGGTGCGCGGATGAAATCTAATCATCCTTCAGAATGATCTAAAAGAGGTCAAAAAGTTAGCTCCTGACTAGTGAGCTGCGATTCTTCGTTCTGGCTTCTTTTTTGGGAGCAATCCTACATCCAGCTACACCTTAAGCGCTTCCTGTGTGACTATAAAGATGAAGTTCACGATTGAGTGTTTCAGTTAATGAGCCCTAAGTTTGGAAAGCACGCTTGGAATATTGTGCGATCGGTTTTTACCACGACTGAAATGTTTTGAAGATTTGATTGTTGAGACGTATCTTAGTGACTACAAAACCTTTGTCGTGCCATGAACTACGCAAGTAGTCGGAAAAATCCCAATGTTTCAGTCAATATTATAATTGCTGAAAAATGCTGGATTAGGAACAAGAGGTAGCTTGGAAAAGTTCACTTGTTCACTGTAGACACTTTAGAGCTTTTACGATGTAAGCAAGACGACACAACACTCTCTAAAGGTAACCGTTTGCTTATTCGCATTCAGGACTATTTCCATCCTTGTCCAACGTCCTTCACGACCGGATCACCACAAGTCTTTCATAGAGGGTTTCTAATAGAATTGGGTTTTAGCTCACAAACGGAGCCGTATCGTCGAGAAATTCTTTGCCTTCGCAGCTAGACATTCCATGGTTTCATTATTTAAAGCTTTATTAGGCAACATAGAGGATATCCACTTGGAATCTTGATCGATAGTTCTGTGTGATTTCTAGGCGTGTCGAGTGTGCTCTGTTTTCAGCTGTTCTGCGTACAATCTACTCTTTTGAAGCTTTATGTCTCATCTATGCTCAGTTGTAGCCTTGTGCTGCCATACTTTTTAAGGCTATATTATGTGTTGCACAAATATAAATGTTTTCATTTAATTTGAAGGCATAAAAGCGTTGCTTCCGCCCTAGTTGTGGGTGGCTGTAAACACGATGAAGTATGGCAGGTAGCGGTGTTGTATTTTGCTATGCGGCTGTAGCGCGGTGCATTATACTGTCATCAAGAACTTCTTCAGCTGCGTTCTTAAATCTCTTTTCTTTTTTTAGCGCCTAGCATGTTTTGCTGCTGTGGTATCGATTCGGACGTTTCAGCGAACTCCTCAGAACCATACGAAGCACCACGAGGTGATCCGGTCGTGATTGAGCCACTTCCTGACGTCAGCACTCTCCGGTCGAGCCACGCTTCGACGAATGCTGCTGCTCACGCTGAACCAATCGTATTTCTCAATAACAGTGAGGCATTCGTTAGTGCCGGCGAACCGCAAGAGGTCAGCTAGCAAATTTCCTTTGTTGTTGCTTGTGTACTGTGCAGACCATGAATCCGCTCACGCTATTGGAGTGTTGTAACGCGGTCATTCTTGGTTCCTTCGTAGAGCCTGCTAGTGAAAGCATAGGAAGGAGAGTTTGGGCGATGAAAGCGGGTAGTCATGGTCTCTATTCAGAGACGCAGGGGAATGCATTGCTAATCAGACGTTTCCCTTCATGGCAGTGGCAATGCTTTTCTTTCGAGTATGTCTTGTCCGCGTTTTCCCCTCGTGAGTAGCGTGGCAAAGTTTCCACCCGAGCTGCCAAGCTGGTGCCACTGCGACACGGTAATGCATCCAGCGGTCACCTGATCTTTTTCTGCCAACTGGTGCATCACGTTTTACGCTGTCTCGCAAAGTCGTGCTGAGTGCTGCGCGTATTCTTTGGCCACATTTTCTTCCCTTTTTGAAACGCAGAGGTAGCTGGTCGATGTGAAGAGTGTATAAAAACAGATGGCATAAAAGGTAGAAACTTTAGCTGTTATGAGCTTCAGAAGTACAAGATTTCCTGTTTCTGAAGTTTTTGAAAAGTTTCATTTGAAGTAGGCTATTAAAATAACAGAAAACGGAAGGGCTAAGGCTCCTTCATGTTGTCTCCCCTTCCTCCTCTCACTCTTACCCTGTTTACAATCCAAGGTGGTATTTGTGTAAATTGTTGTTTTTTTTTAAGGGGAGGGAGGTTGTTAATGTCATGTTTTTAATGACTACGTAGTCTGCAGATATCCTATATCGTACTTTATTCCAGTTATTACCGGTAATAGCCGGGAAGTGTTTTTTTTATTCTACGGGTGTCTGTTTTCTCCCCAAAATATGGTTCGTTTGGCACGCCGTGGCGTTTGTGAAAAACTGTGCTGATGCGGTGACGTTTGCGCAGAAAACACTATTACTCATCCAGGCATTATATTCGGATTCGCTTCTTTGTCACAAACTGTGATAATCCGGCCCCACCTAAACTACTGGTCACAACATGTTCTAATGAATAGTCGATCCAGAATTTGCAGCACTCGAAGAACGTGCCACTAACGTTGAATGCACCGACGAAGCACGCAGCAACAGAAGGCATTGACACACAAGGCGCAATGGACGAGTGTTTAAGCAAACGTGCCTATATTCTCGGCATATCGGATGACGAGCTACAACTGTTGCCTTTCCTCTTTATCGAGTCCTTCTATCCTTGCCTTTCTCCAGGTTTCATGTTTTGCTTCTCGTGTTAGTTTTTTTCTTTTTTTTTTTGCGAGGTTTGAGGCTATCTTTGATTTTATGCATTTATAAAGTTACATCTACAAGGGGCATTATGACATCATCTTATATACACATGAGTGTATGTTCGTTTATTCGTCCAATAGCTTCAACTTGCAATCCTTTGAAGTAAGGATTACGAAATTTTCTGAGTATAAAGTACTCATTACTCATTAGGATGATATCTTGTACCATTTTAATACTAATCTGACAACTTCGAAAAAAAGGAAGAGGCGTTTACGGTGGCTGAAGATTTGCTTCTTAGTCTATCGCTGAGAGAGCAAATCTTTTCTAGATGCCTTATAGAAGCGCTTGGATCTTTTCGGATTTGATGGCACTGCCGCTCATATTTTATTATTTGCTGACAACCTATAAAATTGATTGGTCGGATAAGTGGAATGCAGAAGTGCACATCATACTAACTCCCCTCTCTCTCTAGCATGCTTCTGCACTTTTTTTTTTATTTGCTGCATTTGTGGCGATTGTTTTTTTTTATTTGTTTTTTTTTTTTTTGAACTTTTGTGTTTGTTCAGCATCGATATACAGCTTTGATTATAGAAAGGCAGTCACGATTGGCAAATGCAATATTTACTTCACTATATGATGCGCATTTAATATTGAGCTGAAGGTTGAAGAGTATTGTGCCAAATGTAGTAGTATATTGATAGTTGACTGTTGCTATCAAAGAGCACATTATAGATGCACTGTTAATGCAGAGATAAGAAAGTCCTTTTATCAGCTATTTTGCAGCGCCTGCTAATAAGGGTTGTCTTCCTTTGAATAATAATCATTTGCAGGGTTTTAGAAACAGGATGAAAGGGCCTGTTAGTGATGTTGAGTTGAAGGGAAATAGAAGAGTGATGAGAGATGAAACTCTGGGATGTATTTTCGTTGATTAGCCCTGCAACTCTACACACCTAATCTTAGAATTATTTAAGGTGAAGTTGTGCAACTTGAGCAGCGTCTGTGTGACCTCCAGGCAAGGTGCTCACCTAAAAAGGAGGAATTGAGGAAACAACTTCCGGCCCCAAGTGAAGGGTTTATGCGCTCTCTTCGAGCGCAGATCTCTGTTCGAAACGAGGATGGCTTTTGGATAGACGACGAAATTGGCACACAAAGTGGACTCGACGTTCGCGATATTATACTAACAGCTGGCGACGAAGAGATTGCCACACTCAGCCCGGAGACACTCGCTATCCTCAAGCCGTATTTATCGATTGCTGAACTCGAGGTAATCCCTACTTGACTGTCTTTTTTTGTGGTGTATGCTGGGAGGAAGGGGGAGGGAGGGACGCGAGTGAATAAATAAAATTTGTTTATTAGAGTAGGGAATTGGTAGCACACTGATAAAGTGAATATCTCTTGAGAGTTGCAGTATTTGACGTGAATACGTTGCTTCAGGAAGCAAGCTCTTTTCACCTCAGCAAGTCATATGCAAAATGTCTTTCACTTTCTATATTTTATTTATTATATTATTTGTTCATTGAAATCGATTGTTGCTGGATGAAGATTTCTGCAATATGTTACATGAACGCATCAAAAGTTTTTCATAAACGCTTAGTTTATTGGGAAAAAAAGATTCACAGCATCGAATCAGTGATGTCATCGTACTAAAGAATATTATAATTTTCGTGTTATGTTTGTGCTTTCATGAAGTGCAGTATAGTATTATGCAAAATCTGTAGCCACAAGTGAAATGAAACTACAGTTATAGTCTAATTTTTGATAATCTTTGCAAGTATAGTATAACGCTATTGTTTTTGGAAGATATTATGAGAACACGTACGGTTCCTCGGATTAAACGATTAAACTTCCACTTAGAATCTAGTTTAAAATTTTCAGTGGTCGGAATTAGAGGCGTTATTACGCCTCTTCAGAGCTGCGATATATCTTTGCTACCGACCTTTGAAATCATTTAAAAATCTCATTTAGAAAGAGAAGCTGAATGTTTTTTTAAGTCTTTAATAATATCGTTAAATGCACTGGATTATTTTATGATCGGCCACTCGTTTTTTTCTTTTTTTTTTTTTTTTTTTTGATTTCTTTGCTTTTGTTCAGAGCATTCGTTTTCTTTCCTATATTTTTTTAAATTTATGTCCTATTCTTCTTTATGAGCATAAGCTTGTTTCTTATAATCTTTATAGGAAAAGCTCAAATATGCAAATTTGTGCGAGTTTTCGAATTATTTATAGTTTTTTTTCGGCACATATTTCCTACTACATGATTCTAAATGAAGAGAAACATGCTTTTGCTTTGTTGTTTCATTTCATGGTTCTAGAGAAGTCTGCTTTGAACGGCTTTACTGAAAATTTTCTAACGAATCAGATGTTTTTTAATTGCAGATATACGGAAAATAAACGGAAAAGATTGTATTTGACGATGTTTGCAGATGGCATTTATGGCTAATTTTATTTCATGGGCGTATTTCCCTGTTTTCAGCATTGTAGGGTCGATGTCGTCAGGTCATCTCGAATTAAGTAAAGCTCAGGCTACACAGCAACAGGGTAGAAGTCGCAGCATTTCACCCAGTATGGCAGTCTTATGAAGTGACTCAAAGAGTGCCCGAGATGTAACGGACGTGAACCGATGAGTTTGAACTCCATAACTGATGTTAAACATCTGAAAGCCTAACCGTGAACCTGGGCAAGCAGAGGTGGCGAAACCTTTTGGCTGTTGGAAATGCCAGATAAAGCGAAGTACACAATGAACAACGTTTAAGGAGTCGTGGGAAAAGTCGGGCAAAGAAGCTCAGGATTGCGCACAAGAGAAATGCTGCATGAAGGCCATCCAAAAGCTGCAAGCGCTGTCGAGTGCACCTGTAAGACTCATTTTTAGCCTCAAGTTTCCCTAGCACTCAGGTGTGATGAGTTCACGGTTCATTCTCCCAAATTTTCGAGAAAGACTTTCGTGTCTTTCAGAACGAGCCACTGAAAAAATACAAGGCGGTGATTGTGGCAGACGAAATGTGTCGTTTAAGACCTCTATCACTGTTTTTTCTTTGGAATCGAAGGTTTATCAAAGATTCGTTTATTATGGCGGCAGTCCATTACGTGAAGATGAGTCTTCGATTAGTCTTCGATATACAGAGTGATAACTGGATGAGGTGCGAACATGTTGTGGGCTATAAAAAAAGAATCCGAGGTGCTGTGCCTTTCGAAGGAAAACAGGCGGCGCAGAGGCTCCTATGACGACAAAGCAGTCGGGTGCCGTAAAAAAGTCACTGTGAGGGCCCGGAAGCTCACAATAACAATTAGCCACGGAACGTTGATATGAAGTTTCCGGTTTCAAGTTAGTAATGTTCAACAGCTACATATCGGGGCATTGCCCACCCGTTAAGAGCGACATTAAAGTACTTTTCTTTGAAGACTCGAAATCGAAAGAAACGTTGAGGTCTCCTACATGATAGACCGTTAGGTCAACAAATTAATCTGTGCCGTCCTGTTCTTGCATATTAAAAAAAAAAACGATGCGCGTGAACTACAGCATAAGTGTTGTATTTTTGGGGCCGAGATACTTGGCATATGGTTGTAGTTAATCTAGATCCATAAGTGCAGTCTAAGTACAGTACACTTTTCTCGAAAAAAAAAACTGATAGAAGTACTGCATCGTCCAGTCTCTGCGGGAAGGGGTGGGGATGGGGGGGGGGGGGGAGGGAGGATATAAGTACAGCACGACACCAAAAATTTTAGTACGATGACATCACGGGTTCGAACATAAAATATCCTTCGCATATCTGACAAACGACAAGTAATTTCGATGGTGTTATTCACTATTAGATATTTATTTTCTTTGCTGGGAAAACAAAATGCAGTTCGGCAATACGTGTATTTCGTTACTTAAATATTGGAAGGGACTGACGGAGAGGTGTGGGAGGAGGGGGCAGCGGAACGAGAGGATTCGTCTTTTCTGTATAGATGTTAAATTGCTTTTGAATGGCGTATGCGTTGCGCTATGGATGAAATGCGTTTATCTTAATGTTAAGGAGCACAATTCGTAACCAGTTTGTAACGCCTTTGTTCGCACATTGTTTATATCTTTTTTCCAATTGCTTTTATTGACTCATTGCCTAGTAGTGTTATTAAAATTGCATGAAATATATGATTGCAGGATGTTCAGGAACGTATTCAACTTGTGCAAATCGCTCGTCGTGCCAAAAAGATAACGGAAGATGTGATAGAGCCATCGAACCCATCACCTGAACCTATTGCTCAAATTTCGCAGCCTTTTCAGCCTCCTCCAGTAAACAGGCTCGTCTCTATTTTCTCGTATATTCTAGCGTTGTCTTTTCACTTTTATGTTTCTTTGCTAGGTTAGGAGAGTGGTGATTTTGTGATTTGAGTTGCATCCGAAGCATTTCAGGTTATCATTTTGGTTTTATTTCATTTTGCGATTTATTTCATCGCTATTTGGTTTCCTTTAAGTTTTTGTTGCCTCATTTGCTTAAGATAATCGACGATAGTAACTCCGATACGAATTCATGTAGAAATCAGCAATCCGCAAACCATTCGATAGCTAATTTTTCGTATTTTTAAGCAAGCAGTGAATTCAAGATATATTTGATGTGCTTTGCATTTTATGCTCGCAGCCTGGGGACTATCTGGTGTCGGTAACGAAAGGCATCCAAAGTAGGACGTTACCACAGTAATAAGATGAGACTTCTTTATTTTTTCAGTGAGATATACCATCTCACGGCAACGCCATCTATTTCTGTGGAGCCGGCGGCACAGGAGCGTAATACCGCAGCCAATCCACGTAAGTAACTTCTGATATTGGAGAACTACATCTTTGATTTTTCAGCAAGCATTCTATCTCTGTGTTGAGTACAGTGGCATATTTTCAACTTTGTGTGGGCAAAGCGATACTCGAAGCCACTATGTTCTTTTAGCGGATCAATTTGCTCTTCATATTCTTCGTCAATTTTCCAAAGTACCACTTTTATGATACGATGCACTGAAGTAAAAAGTCTATCTGAACATGGGAGCTAATTGAAACGTTTAAACATCTGAGCGCTCGAGAGACTTGGGTATGGAAGTGTCTCGAATTTTGATTTTCTACAGAAATTATTTTTATTCTCAAAAAATCATGAACGCAACCATTCAAGTTGTTTCTTTTCTTCCATACGTTTAGATATCATCACGTTCTCTTGGGAGGTCAGGAAATCGCTATAGTTCATCCTTCTCCTCCTTTGGAAGCGGGATTATTTGCGAATGCTCTCGCTGTTGCCGACGATCATTTCTTGCCTATATTCTAGCTTTGAAGCAGCGACGTATCCTCTATTTGTAATTGTGAACCTTTCAAGATCAAATCATCTGACTTACAATGTGTTGCAGATATGCCAAGACATCCTCCTCCGCTGATCTGTGTGAGTGATGTAGATGCCGTCGTTCCAGATAACAGTGTGGAGGAGGAAACTGTGCGGAAGATTATTGATGATGTTTTCGACAACATCTGATGTGTGCTGCATAGATGCAAAATTTCATTTACTTCTTTGTACATTGGTTTCTTATGTGGAAGAAGAAGAAGAAGAGAATCCATAGAGCAGAAGAAAGGAAGCGGAGTGAACGATACGAATTATTTGAGTGCGTTAACGCCTTGAGACGCTGAAAGGGAAAGTTTCGTTCAATTGTCTTCATGAGCATATGCTTTGGCAAGAAATGTTTTATGTATTATATTAGAGTGACCAATTTTTCATCAACTTCTATAGATTAAAAAGCACTAAGCTGTCTTGATTTTCATTTCTTATGCTCAAATTTATATTGTTTGATCACACTGTCTATCACAACTTTCGCAAATTCTTTGAAATCGGAGAATCGATGCATGAGGCTTGAAGTTTACGCGTCGATTGTGATCATTCTACTTTGCTTCTCGGAGGTTGGCGATCCACCATTCTAAGTACGACGAGTGGAATGCATTGTTGAATAAAGCTATAGTGAAAACTACTTGTGAATAATCATTATAGTACTAAAATATGGAATATGAAAGAATTTTGATCGATTAAACTATTCGCTGTTAATATTGAATAATAGGTAATATGATTTTTGACGTATGCCACTTAGTGGTGATTGCATCTTTTTATCGATCTTTTCGACCGATATTGATCGACAAGAAGATATAAAGGTTTGTGCATAATATTTGATGGGTTAATTGGTTTAATTGTGAAAGTGCATAATTTTTGTAACTTTCGCCTTTTTTATCCTCCATAATGTTGAATTATTTCGTTGATTTACTATCTATCATGAATCTTTTTGTTAATAACTAATGATTGAAGCATGAGCATTTTTGGCTTGTTGGACATTTGCGCCACGGCAGCACGATATTATTCGCTTTCTAAACTTTCATAAAAGTGCATTAAAATTAGTGTTTCATGACTTGAACATTATTTATGATTGTATTGAAGTATATGTAGCGTTTCTTTAAGCAATAATTGTGATCAAAGAAATGTGAATTTAGAGATCTGTGTTGACGTTTATCGCCTTCTGACGAAGCTTATGAAGCTTTCTGCCTTATTAATTTCTATATGACGTATCGAATCGATGCCTTATTCTTTCTTTTTTCTCATTTGCAATAAATTTTCATATTGTTTAACTATTGCTTGAATTATTACGGTTTCCATTCCGTTTTGCATATTAATTTGATTTATTATTTTTGCTAATTTTGCTATTTGCATATTTTTTTTGTTTAATTAAGAGCATTTATTAGTTGTTAATTTTTGTTTCGCGATTACTCGTTTCAAAATTCAATTTTTATAAACATCAACTAATGATTATTATTGTTATTTCTATGTACAATTATTTGAATATAGAGAGATAGGCTTATTTTGTTATTTATTTTAAATATTATATTATTGTTATTATTATCATTTTTGTTATTATTATTATTATTATTATTATTATTATTATTATTATTATTATTATTGTCGTTATATTCATCTTCAGAATTATTCACTACAATTTGATTCGAATTTTTTTCGATTAATTTATGCGATCATCATATCAAAGTAGTTTTTTTTTTTTTTTTTTTTTTGCTAATCACTTACTGTTAAATGATCGCTAAGTTTGCAGCAGCAAAATTGCTTTCGTACGTTGAATGCGTTTCGACAGAAAATTTCCTTCATACATAGATAGTTCACATCTTTAGACGCTTTCTTGGTAACATCTACCGGAGATTGGTCAATATGGCCTCGTTTAAAGCATTCACACTTATCGCATGTCACGTGTATATCCTTGTATAGTCGAGTATTGGCTTTTCGCGATTTTTATAACAGACAGAATGACATTATTTTTGCGCGAATGATGCAATTTAACGCTTAGTGCAGACTTCCACTACGATTATGAAATAAGTTAAATTGTTATAAGTGTTCACTAGAAGAGTCTACAAACAAATGAGTACGGTAGGCGTGTTGTAGTATGTAGGATTGTTGCTTTATAGAAAGGAGTACTTTGTGCAAAAATATGAAATGAGCGAAATGTTTAATGTTTCTTTCTTATTTTTAAAGGAGCTGACCAGTGTGCTACAGGATTTGATCGGGAGAGAGTAGCTATCGTGAAAGGGCTTGGAGTGCAGGAGCAGCCCTGGAGAATAATCGGGTGCAGCGAGTTGATGGCGTATTTCAATAGCGCCGATCTCACTCCCGCCGAATTAGAGGATCTAGCTTTTCTCCGTGCTAGGCGATCTGGCATCAATGAAGATGTTGAGGTATACCGACTTCGTTCCTTCCTTTGCCATCGGTTTTATCTCACCTTCTAGTGGTATTTTCGTGGACGTGTTTTTTAAAACATGGTGAGATAAAGCAGTGCTGGTTTCTTTGAACCGTTGTGGTTCAATAATCGAGGTGATAGAATAGTCCTGGAGGTAATGAAAAATAGGTTTTTCTAACGGGTTTGCCGGATGATTCATCTACGCCAACCTTTTTTGAGCAGAGGGGTGAGGATTTATTACGTTGTTTCTGTCTCTTCCGGTTCCATTTCTTCCTTTTCTCTACCATCTCTCCCCTCCTCTGTCGTCTTCGTTTCTGTTTCTTTCTTCTACGATATTCGATATCCTCTAGTCGGAATCGTTATAAATGTCACAATGGACTGCGGGGGTATTGGTGTTGAAGTTTTTTTAGGTAATTTGATAAATGATGAATTTTGCAGGAAATTCGATCCGAGTTGGATGAGATCAACTCTCAGCTATCGACAATTGATATACCAGATGAAGAGTAATAGTTTCCTCTTATTGCTTTCCTTTTATTGTCTATCAACGAACAGTTGCAATTTAACCCCTCATTGTGTAATGTCTGCAAATCTGCATTTTCATGGCTCAGACTAGCGAAGTCATGTACTTGCATGTATGTATACACATATGTCCATATGTTCATCTCTTCGATGGTTTTAAGTCGGAAGTAACCGAATCTTGAGTTGCGAAACTTGGCAGATATAATATGCATGTAAATTGCACTGGACTTGAGACTTCTATATCTAGAGAAATTCCGATGTGTCTTCAAACCTCCGATTGCGCTTGCAAGATTTAGGACGCAAATGTGCAAAATTTAAAAATGAAAATAGCAAGGTAAAGGCTGTCATGGATGTTGGCAAAGTTTTTTTTTTGTTTTTTTGCATCGTCGGTGTAGTTTTCCACGATTCCGCTCAGACATCAGTTCTGAGTGACCGAGGTGCCTTCATGAATCGAAGGAGGTTTATAGTGCCAGAATTTTTCGATCTGAAGAATATCCGGAAGATGTTTCGGTTTTGACGGCACATCTGTTATAGGACGCATGGAAGCAGAGTGCTACATCATCACCCCCGTTGTGACAAGAAAAGAAACCTTAAAAAGTTCGAAATTAGATGGTGTAACAAAGAAATAACTTAAGATACTTTCATATGCGTACAACTGAAGAGCGGGGAGGGGGAGGAAGCGTGAGGTGCGAAATATGTTAGGCATTTTGGTCGTAGTGCATTTTGCACTACTACCAGGTGTGTAATAGAGAATAGATAGTAAAGTAATAGGCAATAGGGTAATCGAATAATGGAAAGAAGTTTAGTTATTGACAGAAATGATCCGATAAAACAGGAATGAACCGGTTCCGGCATTTCAAGTTTTTTCGGCCAGGATTTTTAAAACTGCTGCTGCAACCTCACTATGCCACGCCATAAATGTGTTATAGATGCAAAATCTTTCGGAGTGATTACTCAAATTTGAAAGCGATAATCGGTACTCAATACTTGAACGTGTCTAAACATATGCATAATTTTTATTAATTCTGCCGATCAGGTCACATTTTACGTGTATTTCGATTATTTTTCTAGTCTCATATAAAAGATGATACGTTAGCATCTTCGCCACTTAAAATGCTATTGTATTGTTATGTTTTGTCTTATTTTTTGGTGATTTACGAAACCGGTCAGTCTGTTGACTGCATCTATGGACGCGCATGTCGTACCCCATGTTTTAAGGCATGCTTTTCTTTTGTGCCTGAAACCGCATGTTGTGCTACATTGCTGCCGATTATCCTTCATCGTCTTCCGCTTCCGCTTCGCTGAATATGCTCATATGCTTCAGGTAGATGTAGTTATGAATGCAGTAAGAGCCTTTTAGAGCTTCAGTCACCGAACTGTAAATAATCATTTCATTTGTCTTATTCTCACAGGGATATGGAATTTGCAAAAGCTGCAGTATCGCATCATTAAGTTGCACGTTATCATGTGTACATATGGACGGATGCAGGGATTTTTTTTTTTTGGCTGTTTCATGCTCAGATATATCCGATTAAGCGGAAGTTCAAAATTGCTTAAAAAATTATTTTCAGCACACCTTTTGCACCTGAAATGAATAGAGATTGTTTTTAAAGGTGTAATCCAAGTGGACGACTTATGACGATCGCGCGGAAGAATTTCAATATGGATCCGCGAAAGGGTATGGAATACATCCTGGATCATGGCGTAGTGCAGAATACCGCTGAATCGGTTGCCGAGTTCCTTTTCCGTGGCGAAGGTATTGTTATTTTATCTCATTCCCTAGATTTTACTTCTTTCCCAAAGTCTCAAATCGTTCCGCTCTCCATCTAGTTTTTTCTCTTATCCTCTTTGTTATGTTTCATTTTCAGTTAACTTCCTATAGGTTATCTTTTTCCACTTATGACACCGGCCGCGTATTGTTGAAAATAATACATTTCTATAAAATGATCGTTTTTTGAGGCGTTTTTGTGTTTTTAAGCTCTTCAGAAATATTGCAAGAGTGTATCGTATCCCATTTTTTACGTTTTTCATTCGCTGTATGAGGCGACCAAATTTGAATGGTAAATAGTTATATTGGTTTTGGTCTCTGATCTAAAATTTAGCCCGCATCATCCGACTTTGCCGGGCGGGATTTTCCGCAGAACGCATCCGGTTATTAAAACAGTTCATTGCAGCATTACCTTAAAGTGGCGAAATCATTTGTATGACCCATTGTGAGTTTAGTGGAGCCAAATACTGAGAGAAAAACTCTGTGGTTCCGGTTCTCATGACTGGCCTTAGAATTACTCAGATCGCCACCAAATTTTATAAACATTGCCACCGTATGCTTTAAAAACCGGAAATTAGTTCGATTATAGGGCTACGGAAGAGCGCAGTTGGTGACTATCTCGGTGAAAACGATCCCTTCAATCTGGAAGTGTTGGAAAAATTTTGTGAGTTGCACGATTTCACGGATCTCATATTAGTGCAAGCTCTGCGACAATTTCTTTGGTCATTTCGTTTACCGGGTGAATCTCAGAAAATCGATCGTATGGTTAATGCTTTTGCCAAACGCTATTGTGCAAATAATCCGGGCGTTTTTTCCAGTACAGGTAAGTATTTGAATGTATTTTTATTCCCTTCCACTTGGCAAGTATATCTATTCCTTCCTGAGAATGAAAGCTGCTATCGTTGTAGTCGCTGTTTAATGGGCAGGGCAATGTTCTTTTTTGTTTTCAAAACGGTTTAGCGAGTACATTTCGAAGAATAAACCAAACGTTTCGGCTGTTCTATGGCGGATGCCTGGGTGGTTATCGTCGTCAAGGATGGAAAGAAATTATGGGTAGTAGAAGGAAGAGAAAATGAGAGTAAGGTTCTAATCCTTGCATATGGAAGCTCCACATGCTCATAAATATATTGCCCCAGGGCAAGTAGGATCACATTATATCTCTCGGCTTCATGCATTTCTTTCAATATGAAATAGATTTGTTCAGATACTTGTTATATACTGTGTTTTGCAATCGTGATGCTTAATACTTCACTGCATAATCGAAACGTGAAGAATCCACTCACCTTAGAAGGTTTCATTTCGATGTATCGCGGTATTGACGAGGGCAAAGATGTGCCAAAAGAATTGCTTGAGGTTGGTGCTTAGCTTTTTATATTTCCTCGCTTGTTTTTAGTGTTTTAATTGATTATGGTGCTGCTCACTGCTACTCGGAAATGATAGAACGCTTGTCGTTTGCTCTCTATCGCTTCTAGGTTGTTGATCTCTTTGCTCTGTATCACAGTTCATCTACGTCAAATGCTGCCTTTTTGATCGTTTGTTTTACGAATAACCCGTCCTTATTTGATACAAAGAGAGGGGACATTTAAGAGTCAAGAACTAACAGATTTTTGAGATCTCCGGTTTAACAATAATTGAATGAATTTCTTCTCGTTCAATTTTTCGAAAGCTTTCATACCACGTCTGTGCTTCAAAGTTTGCTTCTCCCCCCCCCCCCCCCCCCCCAAAAAAAAAAAAACAATTTACAGCGACTACGCATACTGTCATTAATATTAATGAGAGAGACTATAAAAGCATCTAATCATAGAATACATCCGCATACCTACATAATATTAGTAAAGATATTCATCTATGCGGTGCATTTTTGAAAGAAGCTTAGATGTTAATGGAGAGGGTTAGAGGGAGAGTCGAGCGAGAAAAATCGGATTCGGTCAATGAGGGTCGTTCTACTTTAGCAAATATGTCGCATGTGCATTGGCATAGCGATTGTCCCAACATGTGAAGCTTCAATGAATCCTTAGAATGCCTTCGCATATGAAAGTTGTAACCGTTGGGGGGGGGGGGTATGAACTGTCGTCCTGTACGAGTTTTTGCAGTATCAATTAGGTAATCTCTCCAAATATAAGGCGTATCTATGAGAGAGCCTTAATGCAATGACGGAATCCTTATATATGGCGAAGGGCTGCTCGCTTCCTGTGCTTAAACACTTACGCAACTGCACGTTCCTCTGACTTTCGTCCACATTCTTAGATAATTTCCTCATCTAAAGACATCAGTAGCTCTTTTGCATTATCCATCTTCATCATTCTTTTCTGTCTGCTGATTATTTCTACAGTCTTAGGTCTTTTTTGTCAAATCCCGACTTCTCTTTGAAATCATCTGCCTGACGGAGTTGATGTTATTCCTTCAGCTTTTTGGCATAAGATTAGCAAGTTTCCACATGCATATTTTTTCACTGTATTCTGGTATGCAAATGTTTCATTGACGTTTGCTAGTGTGACTGCCGTTCCGAAAGCTAGATGGTTTATCTAATTTGTAAAGTACTTATTACAGAGTATTTACGAGTCGATACGAACTGAGCCATTCCAGTTTCCAACGGATGATGGCAGTGATTTTTATAATACATTTTTCAATCCGGATCGTGAGGGTTGGTTGCTTAAGCAAGGTAATCGCTATAAATTTCAACGTGTATTTTTTGCTGCTTTGGTTTTTCTGCAGTTTTTAGAGAATTCTTTTACGAATCGTTTACACTATCTTTGTATCTATAGTTGTGTCCATTGTAGAGCCTTGATTGTTGTGTTTGATTCAAAAAAGCGTTATGCCCATCACCAAGTAACTATTTTATACCCGAGAGATGCGTATCATTAATGACGTATGGAAATTTCGTTGCATTTATTAAGTCATCATGTGAACTGCTTTTGTTATCAATTCGTTTAACTTTTATTCTTTCATGCAAGTTTAATGCAATAAAGCAACAACTTGATGAAGTGCTAATTAGAGGTGCTACTTTATTTGTGTCCCGGTCAACTCATCGTAAGCGTAAAATGAGTTTGAAGCACCTAACTTACCCAACATCACAGTATAGGATGTCGCAGCTTAAACGCGCCCATAGCGCTAAAAATCCGTAAAGCCCGTAAAAAGTCCGAAATGTTTTATAATATATGCATATCGCTTTCTTGCCATCGTAAATCGGAAAAATTAAAGTTCGAAACTATCGTAAATCGGCAATCGTTTGTATTTGGATCATATTTGGGTCATGACATGGCTAGACTCGTTTTAAACCGTTGCATGAAGACTCAATATTTGTAGCTATTTTTTGCTATTATCATTATTATTGCCGACTTATTTGTTATTTGTGAAGTGGGCATTAACTAGTCGTTGTTTAGCTTCATCACAACTGGCTAGTTCGCGTACCTTTCTGAAATCATGGAAGAGACGATGGTTTATTTTAGCCGAGAAATGCCTATATTATTTCGAACATACAACTGTAAGGTTTAACTATTTTATGTTGGCAATTTTCTTAATAACAAATCACCTCTGTCATTGTTGCTGTTCAGTCATTTGGTGGGCAGAGCTTATTTCATACAAGAACTCGTGTTCTTATGTTTCATATAGAAATTGCTTTCTGTATGTCTCTGTTGTGAATGATTCCCTCAGAAAGCTCTTCTAGTCATCCCATTGGGCAGGATTTTTTTCTGGAACAACCGGATATGGCTAATTTTCTTTGCAATAAACTGTCGCATTTGTTTCAATAATTGTCGGGGCATTTGTTAAGGAAGCAAAAGGAGAAAAGTGGGCTATTAGGATGGATTAAATGTTGCTTTATAGGTGGTTGCGGGTTAAGTTTTGTTGCCTAATGTGAACAAATGTTTCATAGGCAAAAGAGCCACGCGGTATCATCCCACTTGAGAACGTTCGCGTACGTCCTGTCGAGGAGAAGGGTCGGCCACATTGCTTCGAAATTTATAGCGATAGTACTGAGGTAATCACTATGCTTGTTTCATTTCTTTATTTTTGCTCGTTGCTTTTATGACCTAGACCAGGTCAAGATGTGCCGTTATTAAGACGTATGTAATGTCTCGAGAAACGGCTAGAAGCAGGAATCGCGATGTTTTTTTGAGAGAAAGAGAGAGAAGAGATTTGGGAACGAAATTAGAATGGAATATTCGAACGCTAATCTTTCACTTTATGTACGAAAACCTGAGCCAAGAGCCTAACGTATGGGAGCCTCGACCCGAATGACAAAGGTCTTTGTTTTGATCTTTTTCATCGATTGCTGTCTTTGCTTTAGTAATCTTTTACTTTTTAGTCGTAAATAGCGGAATATTTCTATTTCCTTGGAGTTTATTGTATAAATGGTGGCATCTGAATGAATGAAGGTGTATTAACTATTAGGAGCTTCTGTTGTAGAGTGGGGGCTGGGAATCTACGGGAATTCCCTCGATTCTTGGTCTTCATTGATGACATCACATGTGTAAAGCATCTGAAAATGTCCTGCCGTTTGAGCGCTCCGACTCCTTTCCTACTTTTAAGAACCCTGTGCCTCAACGGCAAGCAGCACTTTACCCTCGAAGCGGTCGAGAATGCCCAATTCTTCGAGACCATCGGAGTGATTCAGGTCCTGAGCCGAAGGGGAGAGTAGGTGTGTAGAGTCGTTAGATTTGGTGCTTTTGCTATTTAGAGCACCCTGTGAGGGTTGCCTTAACGCTTCCTTGGTACTCCGTTTTCGATTCCACCTCCCGTCCACCTTACAACAGTTTCTTAAAAGCGGACACTGAAGTGTTTTGCACTATTTTCTCATATGTGATTTAGCTTGTATAAATTTCATAGCTTGTATAAATTTTGTAGGGTCCTAGTGTCTTGTATGAAATTTTTTTGTTGTTTTATGGGGAATGCTTGGTGCAGGTGATAAAGGCATGTAAAACGGAGCCGGACGGGAGGGTGGTCGTTGGAAGGCACACTTCGTATAAAATGTGCGCATTCTCCGCTGATGAAATGAACCAATGGATCAACGCAATCGAGTGAGTTATACATTCTGTTTCATTTACTTTCTGTGGATGTGGTTTTAGATGAGTTGCTTCCGTCATATTTTAGTCTCTAAGGGAGGTCTTTCTAATTTGAGACGCGCTGTAGTGATATCTCTACAATTGGGATCAATTATATTGCTGTTGGTGAGTGTCGGATATATGATGATGAAAACGTTCCTGTTGGAAATTTCGGCACAGTGGTCATTATCACGAAAGGTGCATACAATATTTTATTCTGCCAAGTTAGTGGAGTCATCACGGTGCTGTTACCTTTTTTCATGAAGGGGTGGATGGGGGGGGGGGGGCTTGGTATTTTCTGATGAATAAAACAACACGATTGTTTGTGACATTGTGATTTCACGAGTACGCTGTTTCTTCCCACTGTTGAAAGCAAGAGAGTAAAACAAGGTTTTTTCCTGGAAATTTCACGAGTAAGTGTGAGATGTCAATAACAAAATTAAAAAACCTCTTACTTGCCAATTTTTACGATGTAAACCCTGCAACATAAAAAGATAAATGCAGTTTACTCTCTCGAATAGATAATTTTGAATCTTTTCAGGCGATCCATAAATTATGATCCGTTCTATCAAATGTTGCAACTGAAGAAGATGAAGCTAAAAGCTAAAAACTGATGGAACCCTGCTAGGACAGGGGATGATCTTATCTTGGGACGGAGATGTCGCAGACAATAAATGACAGCGGATTGAAGCGTTTCATCGTAGTTTTGATCGAATAATGCTTCTGACCGTTTTCTGAGGAAACAAGATTCTGTTTTCTGTGTAAGGCAGTGAGTGGCCTGGGCTACATGGAGTACTTTTATTTCCTCGAATTTGCATCTGTTTATAGCCCAATGTGGTCCCCATTTCTCCTGTTTGCTCGCTGCAGGAAGGGAGCAGCTTTCGCCATCTTCCTAAATGTATCCCTGAAATGTTTATTTACGTTAGCACTTGCTGCTTAATGAATAAAAGGGTGTTCGATTGGTCAGCACTATTTGAACCAACTGCTCTTTATTTCTAGGCGTGTTGATGAGAATATTAGCTTGTTGGGTTGTCCTTTATCAACCTCATCTTAAACGATTTGGTGTCTAGATAGTCGAAAAGCTTTTACTTGTTAGAAGCGCTCGATCATGCATTGTACAAAAGCGCCGAATTTATTATTTAAGTCGTTTCATTGATAAATTATGCAATCATATATTATTATATGTTTTTATAGTGTTTTGTTTCTTTCATTAGTGGATCTGATTGAATTTTGATATTTAAGGTTTTTTCGTGGTGTATTTCGAGTTGTTATTAGATTGTGACATTATGTACATTTGAGTAGGGGAAGAAGAAGCAGAACCGTTTATGAGCCGAACGGCTTTGAGGTTATGGCATGGGACAAGAAAGACATCGCATGGAGTGTTTTTTTTTTTTGTTTTTGTTTAAATGACAGTTGCAAAAATTAAGGAGGGACAAGAAAATCGTAGAATAAATATACATTTAAGTGAGAGCTTAATTAAATAGGATGGTGGTCATCGAAAAGTTTTCGTGCAAAAACTCTTCCGGACTTTTTGGCAACATAAAAAGAGAAAATATTTTAATAGAGAGCTCATTACACACCGTGTGCTTATACGATATCGTATCACTAAGATGCTGATAGATTCGCTTTGTATAGCGACATTCTTTGAAATCTATGGGCCATATTACATTTAAGAGGTTTGCATATGGGATGGTTCAATGTGTTCTTAACGCATCTCAACGCGCGACTTTCATTTATTTTAAACGTTAAGGTAGTATGATGGCGATTCAAAACTATAAGCGCACTTCAGTTTTCTCTTTCGTTGTTCATTTTAATTCGGCATAAATCCATCTATGGAAATGCAGAAACGGCGCACACATTCTTTTACGCGGATCTGCATTGTCGTTACTCAATTTGCTTTGTACATCACGTAGTGAATACTTTTTTTTATTGCTAGAATGAAATGATTTTGATGAAAATAAGCCGTAATATGCTTATTTAGCTTACGTTATCGGTTGATTTCTGGCAACTCATACACAAACATATAAGAAGAGATTGGAAGAGATTATACAGAAACGCACTTTGATCTTATTTCATAGTTTAGCGCTGCTGTTTATTTCAATCCTCATGAGCGATATTATTCTTATGAATTAGGCGCATTCCACTGGAACGGAGGAGTGCACTTTTGGCCAGTATTTTATGCAAGGGGATATTCGTTACAATGACCCGGGAGAAAGGATTCAACGATCCTCATTCAGTGATAATTTCGATCCTTTGAAAATCGATAGCAACCGTTAGATGACATATTTGTTTGATGGAATTTAAACAAGGCTTTAGACAGGTGAAATTAAGTGGATTTATGTGGAATATTGAAAAGTTGCAATCCCATTGTTGTTGGGAAATGAGTAAAACGGGGTCACAGTTGTAGCCGTGGCTGTAGCGAGCAAAATGTAGCCATAGTCCGAAAGTTACTGAAATGGCCTTATTCCATTTATTTCACTCGGAAAATTCGTTAGTTAGGACGATTTTTGTCTTTCAGTTGGCATTTTTCGTCTCATGATGATCCCCTTGCATAAGTTTGTAATGCTTGTGATGATTATAGCTCACAGTTGATTGCAGTTTCCTCCGTTATCGCATTGCGTTTCAAATAAATTTCTCGTCTTTTTTTTTCATTTTTTTAACACGGGATTGTTATAATGTTCGATTTTAACACACTTCCTCATGAAATAGCTGAAAAAAAAAGACCTAATGCAGCGAGAGTGTGATATTTTCTTCAATCTCATTATTACAAATTTGCGTTTGTTTGTTTGTTCAGTTTATGATTTGTTTGGCCTGCAGCATTGGTGGCGTCACGGATGCCAATTCTATGCAGTGCACAATGTTTAGTGCCCATTATATAAACTGTCTTTGTTCACCAGGCTTACGCTGATTCCGATCCCGGTTGTGGTAGTAGTCGAGTGCAAGATTGGAATTTGTCGATTTCTACCTCGGACACTGGTTTGTGAAGGTTGTATAGGAACTTTATTCGTAGCTAAGTAATATGAGGTACGAATGTTAGTTCACGCTAGCAAATCTCACAGCATTACCGTGTAGAAGTAGTTTAAAGGGAACAGAGAGATTTTTCGGATGGGGGAATTTTGTGTAATTGCGATTACCTGTAGAATCCGTACAGTATGCAGGACTAAATGCATTTGTGTGGAAGACCTTGCTTCCTTGAAGAGAAGGCTCCCTTTTTATTTTGTCACGTGTGGAGAAAAAAGTTCTCTGTCCAAGAACACTTGTGCTGAAGGGGATGCGGTAAAGGTGAAGGTGATGTTTTGCAGCACTCATTTGATGTAAATTTTATCAAGAGATGTTATTCTTGTAAATATTATATAACAGAGGGTAGTTAAGCGATACGATGAAACAGCGAAAGCGTGCAAAAAGTGCATGTTTGTTAGCACAGGTGACAGCTTAGACGGCAGAACGACTGCATCCAATTTGGATTTGCTTCGCATTGGCCAGATAGCGCCCAATATGCGCAATTTTTGTGCTCGTCCAGGCAGTCTATAATCGCTAATTTTCAGTAATTTCAATTAATATCGTTGGAAGCATTTTTTTAAGTCGGTCGGATGTCGTACCCAGTGGGATGCACGGTTGAGATCAATGAGAATCTCATAGAGGATGTACGAAAGAAGGCGGAATTGAATGGGGGGTTTGTAAAGTCGCCGGAGAGGCGATTGGTCCTCCTGGAAATCGGTTTATCACGTTTCTCGCGATTAGAGAAGTGATAACGCAAAATTCGTCATGAGTGCTTGATCCGAAATCATTCTGCATTCGGCATTGTACCTCTTCAAAAAACTTCCATCCTTTTTTTTGTAGCTAAATTCGAATTTAGAATTTTGCCGACGTTGGGAATGGCAGCGGCGGCATCGAGAGGAAAGAGTGCAGGCATAGGGCAGGAGCCGATAACTGTCTGTCTATGCCGATGTGCGAGAGCACAATCAAGATAGAAGAAGCGGTTTATGGGCGAGCACCACAGTCCCGAACGCGAGTCGAACCAAAGACAAACATCCAAGCGGACCGAAGCCCGATTTATGTAGGCCTCTATAACGACTTTGGCGGCAGAAGAGCACATAAGTCGATCAATGACATTATGCGAAGAACAATAAACAAGAATCGACTATCCAGCAAATGTGACCAGTGTTAGATTAAAAGTAGATATCTTGGATTGGCTCTTCGGTATCATACCTAAGAGCTGAGAAAGTAGATTTGAAATGTTCCTTTAATTTAGAATATATTTTAAAAACAACAATACATAGAGAATGACCAACGGAATTCGCGTGGTGAGGGGACGGAAGGGAAGGGGAAGGTTTCGGAGAGGGAGGCGGTGTGGATGATATCGAACTCAACATTTGATTCATAAAAGCTTCGAGGAAAGCTCATCCTGAACGACTGCACATAGCCGATGAATTCACTTATGTTCAAAGTAGAGATGACTTTCAATGCATCCCGCATTCAGTAACAAGGGAAAGTAGAAAAGGTATCGTGAGCATAACTTTTGTGTAAATTTCTAGAGGCGCTACTCCCTTAACTGCCTTAGGCAACCTATAGTTTGATCGTTATCTTTTTCTACATTTCTGTGTTTGGTTGAGAACAGGTGAGATCATTTTCTGGACCAACCTGATTGCTGGTTAGAGTACACGCGGTACAAACTTCAAATAAACAGCCGTTCTATCAGTGCGCGGTGAGTGGATCTACTGAATGTTTTCTTAAAGCGCCTACCTTGCCTTGGAGTTGGTGCGTATATTTTCTCCATACTTTGTGCGCATGTCTTGCAAGCTTTCTGACAGTTGGATTTCATCCAATATGGGTTGTTCTCACATTCACCAAGGTCTGCCCAAAATTGGCAATAGATATTGTAGTTGAAGCACGCTTCGGTAGTTGTCGTTGTTGTTGTCGTAGTAGTTGTTGTCGTGGTTGTAGTGCTTGTCGTTGTTGTCGGAGGTGTCGTAGTGCTCTTAATAAAAGGAAATGTTTTATTGCACCATTTGATAAGCTCAAATTGAGTAACGGTCATTGCGAATTCTATATCTCATTGAAAGAAATATGTGAAAAAACTCACAAATTTCGTGAATTATATTAGCCCACTGAGCCGGTTTTTGTTACCATGCAATTGCTGAACTTTTCCTATAATAAATGTGCTATTTATTAAACCCTATCACGGTCCCAATTTCCATTCAGAATGAGGCGGGGAGCCATGTTTGACCAACCTTCGTGTGGTCATAGGTTCTACGCGGTCACGAGTACGGCTGGGATAGGATTTGATCAAGGCCCTACTGACTGATGATGAATTTCAACATCCCACATTTCAACAAAATACCCAGCACTCTGAATAATGTTGGGATGTCGTTCGCCACGGTGGCTTAGGGATGTTTTGCTTATGGACACGAAGTAAAGTAGCTCGGCCTCAAGAAATCGCTTCATATTTACGCATTCCCATTTGTCGGCTGCCCATTTTCCGCAGTGTTCATTGCTGAAATCTGGTTTTGGCGTGGAGATGTGCCATTAGAGCTGAAATCCCACGCAGCATTGTTTTCTATTTTTAAAAGCTTAAAGTTTCGTTAAAGATGACAAAAACTTCCTACTGAATTTACTTTAGGCGGATAGCAACTCCTGACCTGCTCTTTTTTCAGCACTGACTTTCTTCCGTTTCACCATTACTGTTTTCTTATCAAATTAATAGGATTCTGTTCATGGTAGCAATATTTGTTATGGAGATCCCATAGTTTTTTGCTTATAGCATCAGAATTTGAGCGTGGATGGTTACTGCAGAGGGCGTTATGTAGATCGCTGAAGTCCTGTTTCTTGGATGCCAGAAATGTGTTTTGTTGGTGTAGAACGATGATGTATGTAGAAGGGACCCGACTCGATGTTTCACCGTTGACCTAGCAATTGTTGTTATTCTGGGTTGTGTTGTTGTCGTTGTTGTTGCTGTTGTTGTTGTGGTTATCGTCGTGGTTGTTGGAATGAAGCATTTGATGCCAGTTGAGATGCACTCTTTCGCTTTCATTACTGTAAAAACAATGACCTAATCAACGTATGATAATAGTGAATTATATTAGCAGATGGGCTTTAGTAAAATGCTCTAGCAAAGCTTACATTGCTAAGAGCAGCACGTTTCGAGAGTGGTTGATGGCTTAAGCCTTACTATCGATTGAAGGGATAGTTTTTAGCCTAAATCAAAAATACTCGCAGTTTTTAAAGGAATAGACAAAGTTTATTTCTTACCAGCTTTCAACAATTTTAATCAATTTCATCATCACCGCCATTCTGGATTACTTCGCATTAAGAACTGCAACGACCCGAATACGCAAAGGTCTTTAAATCTTCTTCAGCTTGCCCGGTGTTTTGATATGCTCTATCGAGGTGAACCCTATACAATCCTGAGGAAAGGTAGTAGTCGCAAGTCCAATGGATAGGTGTGTCACCTGTCACCTGTCACTTGTCAAGGATATCATTTACTTACGATCGCCAAAAAATAGAGAATAGCTTACAAGTACAATTACACGTCCCGCATGTTTTAGCACAGTGGATTCTCATCCAATATGGATTATTGTCGCATTCACCAGCCATTGCCCAGAAGCAGCACAGCTAAATGCAGATAGAGTCAATAATGACTTATAAGTCTCAAGGTCGTGTCTATTAAAAAATAATGTTGAGTTGCAATAAAAACAGTGCATCATGAAGGGTCTTAGATTCTAGATGTATCGTGCAAGTGAACAGCGATAAATGCTCGACATTTTTTAGTGTTAAAATACTTGTTAATGAAGGAAGTAGGCGTTCCATGTTGACTTTTATTCTCAACTTACTTTTAAAAGGCATTGCCAAATAAATCTTCAGTAGATCGCTATGAAAAAGTAACGAAGAGTTTTATTAAGTCTTTTACACTGGTGAAAGAAAGTTTCGGTGCAGCTGGGAAAATTCTGGCACACATCAAACATATAGGATGGTTCTAAAAAGTCGCTCGTTCACCTATTGCGACTTCCTTCTGTCCAGTTAGAAACCCTTCAGAATCTGAAACAGCTTGCTTATTCAATTGTTCCCTTCTCATTGCTCATTAGAGCTAAGAACCTGGAGGTGTTCGTGCTCGCGTGCAGTTTGAAAGGTTGCATGTTTGTACGAGAGACATCTTCAGCTATTTTCAGTTTAAAAAACTCCAAACAGGAATGATCGCAAAATAGAGCATTCAACATATATCTGTGATTTTCTTCAGTAATTGTTGTTTTTTTCCCAAGTACTAATACCATCTTGCTTCCTTATGATTGCTCATTTAAAGTAGATGCGCTTTCAAACTTCAACGGACTGACTTTATAAAGAAGTACTTTCCATGGAATCGACCGCTCTAAAAGATTTTTTTAAAATGAGATTTGTTTAGCCCTAGTTATATTTCTGTATAGAAGGTATTTATCAGAATTACATATTATTGGAAGTATTAAAATCGATTCATCACCTTATGCGAATCCTTACATATTCTCGTTTTGTTTTTCGTCAATAAAGTTGACGGCGGTCGTTTCACTCTCTTTGAAAGTTTCTTTCTTCGTGTATTGTGCCGCATTGGCATTTGAATAGGCATCTGCTCAACATTGTAGACGGCTGCTGAGTTGTGGATGAAAGCTAAACGTGAAGAGTTTGAGAAGTATGGAGCGCTTTTAGATGGGAAATATTTTCTTAAACTATTCAGCCTATATCCTGCGGCGCTTGGGCCTTCTACGTTCATGTCTTCGATGTTCTGCCCGTACGGTGATTCAGTTGTTGTTGTTGTTATTGGTGCTGGTGGTGATGGTGATGGGGGTGGTGTTGTTATTTCTATCATGCTCGCCTCATTGTGAAGTTGTGTCAGTGCACTTTGACTGAGTACAGAGCTTGGGCTACTGCAGATTGCCCATGACGTCGGTCCAGTTGTTGTTTTGGTAAAAAGATCAGATGACGAGAACGACTGCTCGATTCGCGCGCTTCCTTCATCACTCGTCATCTTTAATGGCTTCTGACGCTGTGTTGCACTTATCCTTGCGGTTTCTGCATCAAGACGACCCCTTCCAGAAGGCTGGCTAGTGATGAGCAATTGTAGTTCTGAATGAGGCAACATCCCTTGTAACAAATTGTTCCCTTGATCTGGTTCAACTTGCGACTGGATGGTTGGGTTGTTTGGCGGCTTCACGCTGGCAGTGGTGCCTTCTAGTGAGACAGCTAAAATAATATTGTTCGAAGCGGGTTCGTTGAATGGTTTTTGTGATTGCGTCGAAACGAGCTGCTCAGGATGTTGGGTAGTTATTTTTGCGAAATTGTCGTTCGATGCACTTACTTCGGCACCACTTTGCATTTTGTAATAGTTGGCGAAACGCACTTTTAGCTCTGTGATGCATAGATCGGGTACTGAAAGAAAGCATAATGAGTGATACTCCATGATAGATGCCTTCAAACTAGCGTTTAACCTAAATGAAAACAGCTATAAAATATGCACTTTCTTTCATCCGCTTTATACTTACAATAAAGGAAACGTTTGCAGTACCACACGTATCCACAAGTTTCGCAAGAATTTTTAGGAAAAACGAAGTTCTGAAGCACTTAAAAAATTACGACATTCAGGTTCAGGCATTCCTGACCAAAATTCTAAGCCACTGCATCGAATAAGCGTAACCACTGAAAGATTTTGGAAACTTACTTCCAACTTTCAACTAACACGGTCTTTTTCGAGGTTTATCCTCTAATTTGCCCCATTTTGGAACGCTACCATATAAAAATTTTGCTAACTAATGCGGACTCTGACCTTTCCATGTTGGCTGTTGACGTTTAGATACGTGACAGTTCCCCTTGAAGAATCTGTAGGTTAATGGATGCACCGAAATACTAGCTATGTTGACATATATATATATATATATATATATATATATATATATATATATATATATATAATCCATGCTTATTGTGCTGCCCCTTATATAGAACCGTAGCTTGGGTTGAAGGGAGATGATCGACTTTTTTCGGGCCATTTCTCGGGAGCAGTGCGTCGTGCAGCGAAAATATATCCTTTTTTGAGCCTTGGCGCAAGTCCTATTGAATGGATTCGTATTGCTTAAAAAACTTTGAAGTAAATCGCAAATGTAAGAACGCGGTGTCAGCAAAGTCGCAGTTTTTTTTCTGAAAAGTATTCGAGCGGAAGAATATAATTTCGGCAGGTTTCTTCCGGCATTTCATTGGCTTCAAAACAGTAGTACTTTTAATTCTTGGAGCATGGTTTCTCCGTTCATTACCCTTTATATAACCAAATAATATCTGTTATATAGTATTAATGGAAGGAATTTCAATATGCAACAGCTTCGTCTAATCGTTCTGTAATGTCATTGAGGAGGATGCCACTTATAAGCAATTAGTGCTGCGAAGTAATCACTAAATCTGAGCGACATTCTGTTATCACAGACAGACGGCGGAAATTCTATGAGAAATATAGATGGAATTTTTTGAAATGAGCCAAGATGGCCCGAAAGTCATTGAAGCTCGATTGGCACCAAGAGGTGCCAAAAAATTATTGGAAATAAGGTGACAAAATCTTAGAATGGCTTACTTCTGTTTGAGGTTTGGGGAGGGTCCTCTCTTCTTTCTGTTTGATTCTTTTGGGAAATCATCACCCCTTCCCCCGCCTTTTAACTACCCACTTGCTTATACATATTAAAAATTTCAGATGTTTATGCACTAAGCTGACTGCATTCACGATGGATCTTAGGAATGAATTTTGCACATATGGCATGCAGAATGAGCATAATCAGAAGGTGAAAATATAATGGTTAAAGTTGATATGATGAAATAAGCAAAAAACCTGTAAATGATATGCCAACCTGAATAGCATCCAACTTCGATATGCGATCCATTTCTAGCAATCTCGGATGCACATGCTTTAAGTGGTATAATATTAGGACTGTATTGCGGACACAGTGTACATCTTAGTCCGTCTTCTTCGGACATAAATTCTGCGATCATCGTTCCATCTGTTTCAATAAGACTGCCTAAATAAATTTTATTAATTTGTGCTGAAAAAAAGCTGCTTTGAAAAAAAAGCGGGTGAAATGAATCAAGCATTCGGAGTTTTGATATACAGAAATGAGTAAACCCAATAAGATAATTAATTAGTAGGTTATCAGCTTTTGAGTGCAATGCATTGCACAACACATGAAAGAAATTACTGTCATCTATTAGCTGCAATTACTGCGCTGTATTGCGCCATAGTAAATCCCCCTGATTTTTGAAACATATATTGCGAATATCCTTCCAGGGAGATGCATGGTGATTTCTTATATCGAAAACTCCACAGTGGATAACAAACGATATGATATTTAGAACTTACAAATATGTGCATTTTGAGAGATCCATCGATAGATATTCGGTGGTAAATCACGCGATTGCACCAATGCACAAATAAATATCAATAGTTTAATCGACGCTTCGATTGTATTCATTCCGAAATGTTTAGTGACAGACGGCGGCAATCCTTGAATGGGAACTGTTTCATACTTTAATATGGTTTTGATGCAAAGCAGAGCTGAGCGTAAGAGAAATGGTATCGCTTCCTTGAAAGTGAGCAATATGTGGATATGTCAGGAGTAAACTTGGATTACAAAAGACGAGAATAGTAGTAGCTTTTCCACACAGCTGCTAGATGGAGGCTTTTAGAACCAAGGCGGATAAGGGTCTAAAACTTAAAAATCCTTAGCTAAGGCAGTGATTTTCGAAACGCAGACCTTCCCGCAGAATTCGCTTCACCGGAATTGAATAGCGCATGGTTTTCATCATAATCTACAATCATTCGCATGAGGAATACGGATTTTGTGGTTCAACATCATCTTCTTTCCTCTTTCTCTCGTTGCTGGACTCATGAAGCACTAGAAAGAACTTAAATCGCGATGAACGCATGTGTTATTCCCTCCACTCGACTTAAAACTTTTTCCACCTATTGTGTTCATCTCAATTACAATGTTGTTGCATTGTTTCGCTGACTTCATCTTTGTTAGTTCTGCACACTTTAGATGGAAAAAAAATGCGAATCGCTTTGCTTGCTAAAAGATGTGCAGCGAATCGTATTGGTGAAAGATTACACAAAGTACCGCTGGAAATATCCTGCAGGAAGACAAATTAATGATTTTTCCAAGATTCGCACCAAAGCTGCTTTCAACAGTAATTCGATTACTTTAAAAAAATAAATGTCCCGATGACACTACGACACAGATTCAGCTAAAAAATTGACTTCGATCACTGCCAATAAGCTGACGGCTTTTTCCTGATCACGAGCACGATGTGATGCCAGTAGATAACGGTCTTTCATTGGTCGCACTAGAATCTGAGACATCCGATATCTACTCAAAATGTTTGTGGGGAGGAGGGGGAAGGGGGGAAAACAGTAGGGATGGAGCGGACCAAGAGCGGTTCAGAAGTGTCAGCAGGCGTTTTAGAGGTCCAACGCTGTTTTGGTGGCTTGCCAGCCTTCAAGCTTGACGCTGTCTTGGGTTCCTAATCTTCCTGCTTAACGCTTTTGGATGTTGTTTACTTTTGGCAGTTTGTACGACCTTGTCCCCATGGGGAATTTCTGTGTACGCCTGTGGCCGCAGCTGACTACCAAGTCACCGGCGAGATTGAGTTTCTGGATTCGAGGGTCTTCTCTGCGAGTTCAGAAAATCTTTGACTCCGCGGATGGCTCGGCAATAAGTTACTACACGCGTACGCTACTACAGAGGCTTGTCTGATTCGAAAGTTCCGCATGAGTAGAGATTTTCAGACTGGATGCTCTACTGCACCGGGCCCTCGGTTTCTAAAAACAAAAGTTTATTTTTTCGCGAGATTCCTCATGGCGGAAGCCCCGATGATGGGAAAAGGGAATTAGAAACAGTTTTAGAACTGAGGTTTTCTGCTCGAGGCCACTCAAAGCACACAGCGTGTTGATGGCGCTTCCGAGATATCACTGACAGCGGACACTATTGGTTGCACCATTAAAATACATGGCGAATAAAACACCGCTTATGCAAGCCTGCATATGACATTGTGCTACCTTAGAATATGAACAAATTTCATCGCTAATTACTTTCAATTTAAATTCAATTTAACGAATTGCCCAATTCTAATACTTTAAATAATATCCTTGTGTACTAGTGAAACATTCATCGCCATATTATTCATCGTCCTACTGAAGATGATCGTTATCCAACTTTTCCTCATCTGATGACTAGGATTTTCTAGCGTATATGTGAAGATATTTTAAAAATCATTGGTTTTTTTTTCAAAAAAGGATGTAATTCTTTGCGATAAGTTTACCTAACTAAGTTCCCACTGATTGCTTCAATTATATAAATAAAAGCTATTACAAATGGGAATATTTGAAAAAAAAAATTCTAAAGAAATAAAACAGTTTCCATATTAGAGTGTCGAAATTGTGGAGCAGAGAAATCGATGTGAAAGTGCCAAAATGATGAGGCGTCCATCAACTCCGCAAGCGAAACTGTCATCTTCTCTTCGAACAACTGGACCACAAAAAAAGTGAAAAATAGCGTTTTCAACAATTATCCTATAGAGGATGTTGGGGAATCGAGTGTAGAGTTTCGAATCGAGTACTTCTTTATAAGGAACTTAATAAGTATCAACAATTAAACAAGCAACCGATACATCTCGAGTAGTGCGAAATTTCTGCATAGAATTGCGAGATGAATGCAGAACGACGTGAATGAAGAAGTAACGGAACATTGCCAAAAAGAACACTATTGAAATGCATGTGAAATGAGGGCTGAATACAATGCGTGCGCTTCGTGTTGAGGACGACACTTGATGGTCGTTTTCCGCTTCGCTTTTTCATTCGCTTTCATCAGCTTTCACCAAATTTTTGTTAATGCGAATATTATTCTTTTTTTTTTATTTTCATCATGAAGAATTTTTCCTCTATATTTTCATTTTATCATTTCATCTTTTTCCGCATTTTCTGTATCTATTCTCCTATCACTTTGTCTTTTTAATGTGCAGATTTTTCAAATCTTCCATTTTCTTGCAAATTCTATCACATAATATATAATTGTGTTGTTAATAAACCTTTTGTTATTTCCGTTGCAAGCACATTGCAGTCACACCATTAGCCACATAGAATTGTTGGAACTGTGAAATATAAGAAAAACGAAAAAAAAAAGGATTCGAAAGGTAAAGCAAAGTTTAATGAGATGAAAAAGAAGTCATATTGAAATGCTTCAAAAGAATCTAATACTCAAACACATCTACATCTGATCATATGACACGAAAATTTCACTTGAGTCATGCAAATTGACTATCGTCTTCGTTATGTGTGCTTTCAGTTCTCTCTATCCGCAATGTTAACCTCCTAGGCATAGCTGATTTTTGCAACGACTTGTGCACTCTATGTACGTAACTGAGGGCATAAAAGTCCAAACAAACATTCGCGGAAAGGGTTCAAACTATCAGAATATCAAAAAACACCATTTTTGAGAGTTTATGCTTAAGAACCTTTACTGATAGAGTTAGGCGATGAAGCGTCCAAAATTTTAGACTCCGTCTTTCAAAAAACAATCATTCAGTAAATTGATAAGTAATCGTTTATAACTCTAAACCGCTATCGATGAATAGACAATGCTGAAGTGTGTTGTTTCACTCCGATTTTCTAAACCGTTCTTGAAAGATGTAATTACTGAGAGAGTAGGTTGAAATTAACTTACCAACGACTTACGCGTTCATAAATTATCGAGGCTTTCGGATTCGTATGTGACCGATGGAGGTAGTTTGACTGCCAGTTTTGAATTTTCACCACATAGTTAGATAGCATGTGAAAATTTCTGCATCGAATATCAGATAAAGCAGTTACGAGCACTTCGCTCGGACTCTGTTCCACTAATGAAAGCGACGAAACCCTGCCGACCTACGCAACCGGACTAATTCGTACCCACTAGACCGATGCATACAGCCCCACCCAGTCATGCAAAACCCACCTCATCCACCTGCATACATCGAGTCTAAGCCTGTGGGACACGACTGAACCTCACAGTAGAAAAAAATCTAGAGTGCCCAGTGAAGGTTAGCCATTTAAAAGCACTGCTCGAGACGTTGACTGATTGGAGAGATGAAGATTGGATTTTTCGTGATCTAGTGAAGTGTCAAGCACATTATCGATTGGCTACGAGCTTTTGAGCACTCGTTAACGACAATATACGTTCGTTCCTATGCGTTCCTCATAATTTTTCATGCGAAGAAATAATTCTAGCTGTTGATTATGTGTTCGTTTCAGTGAAAGAATTTTAGGTTTAGGACGTGATGATCAATTATCTTTACAGTGCAATTTATTTATTTGTGAAGTCTTCATTCACATCAAAGAGCAAATAAAATTGCAAGAGAATAGTGAGAGAATTAGCGAAAAAATGGAGGTTTGTGTAGCGATACAATAGTCATGAAAGCAAAAAGGATGCCAATGCACACCCACAGATAGCAATCGGATGATATTCGCATTGCTCAACAGAACAACTAGAATGTGGGATGTAATTTCAAGAACGTAGGACTCCTCATGAAAGTAAACAAATTTTTGGCCCAAATTACTCCCCGCCATGGCCAACCCCAAACTTGGATAACTCAAAATCGATTGTATTGAACACACTGTTCAGAGGTCAAATTATTCCCTTGTGCTGAGGGAAGGGAGAAGGAAAGAGACTGACATATATGATGCTGAATAGAAGATCATAGAGAGCGTTCAAATCGAATGAATTAAGGCGATTCTCAAATATCGAAACACTGTTATTCTCGAAAAATAACGGTTGCCGAAAGTACTGAAAAATATCAGATTTGTTTTTTCTAGATTTTATTCATCGCAATTGCACTTTCATTAACAACTTCTAGAGGTAATTTACTATAAAAATGGCTATGACATACGATTGTAGGCATATTTTGCAAATGCAGTATATTGCTGATTAAAAAGTAGGCGAAAATCTGATTGCGTTTATGCAGATGCTCACTTTTCTCAACTAATACAATGTGCGTAAAATTGCTCAAAAAGAAATTATCGTTGAGCTTTGAGCAATGATGCTGCTAAATACGCTAAAAAGTGCTCTTTAATGATTTTTAATCAAACGGAAATTGATTAGAAATTCACTTCGAAAATTAACACAACATTTGTGGCAGATGTTAAACGAAATTTGTATGTGCAATCCGTAAGGCTAAAGATCGCTTTGCTTAGTCATTACAGCTTCAACGAATGCCTGCAACTAAGGAGTCCGTATTGCAGCTGATATGGACGTTACTTATTTGAGAATGCTATCGCTACTACTAACACACATTTGCGTGCCGCATGTTTTTTTTTTTTTTTGTTGTGATACCGCCATTGATCCATTGTGAAATGCTAGCTGGCGTTACTGCTATAGAAGAGGACGTCTATTTCGACAGATTTCATACTGGTATTTTCTCGCGGTGTTTCCAGAAAAAATTCCTTGTGAACATAACTTTTAATATTGATCATCGCACTGTCCAATTCAGTTATTTTCTTGCAATGTTTTCTCTATGATTGTTTTTTTCCGCCTTCATGACATTTCATCTTAAATGAACTTCGCCCGCTCTTCCAGTAAGGGAAGTTCCTTGCTTATGCACTCATGGTTTAGCCAGAGATTTTTGGTTTTTTTTTTTAGCAGCACACGAAGTGGTGAGTGAAGTCCGATCAGCAGTGAGCGTTGGGGGATATTATAGGCGATTTCAAGAACTGTGAGATCCTGGCCTTTATGGTTTGTTCTGGATTGCTCCGCACCAGTCAATGTTTTATTTTCCTTAGTTAGGAAAGGAAATCTCCCTCTCATTCGTTTCTTTGCCACAAATATTGTTTCATGTGAAGCATTCGCTCGAAAATCATGCATTTATCATTAAGATTTCTAGTTGTAATTCAGCTATTTCGCTTTCGTTTTTATAAGCGCTGAAAGTGAGATAACATCACCTTGTGTTATATCGGTTCGACAGCAATGTTTGCGATCTGCACTCACTATAATGAACATTTTAGCATTCTAACCATATTTATAATCTAAACCTGTAATATATCAGCATTGCATAATCTGTGTGTGAACTAACCGTAAGTTTTATCTGTGGAACTATGAAAAATGCCCAACTCTATTTGTGTGTTAATCAAATTGAAGGATGGGCGCAAACGAAACGATTTAGGTGATATTTAACGTATAAGTTGAACGTTATGAATTTTGGCGAATGCAACCAAGCAAAAAAGCGCACATTAGTGTTGTAAACGTTGAAAAATGTTCACTTAAAATTAAACACTCATTGCACCCTTTACGCTTCAGCAAATGTTGTGCTCACATTTTATTGCCGATATCTGCAACCTCTACTTTACTCGTGTCATGCTTCTGTGCTTCAATCGTTTATATGAGCACATTTCATGTCACCTCTTTCAATCATCGAAATGACCAGCAAATTCAATATCTCTAAGCTCACATACTTGCGAATTTATAACTGATGTCGTAAATTGTTGATAATTAGGAACGTTGGAGAATGAAGTAGCTGTTTAGGTTATACTAACGAAATAGAAGTATTTAGGTTATACTAGCGAAATAGAAGTACTTTATTGTGCCGTACTTTTGGAAAAGTGATGTACTGCACTGTCGATTAATTATTTGGTAATGTCTACTTTCAGCACGCCTTTGCATATATGACACTGAATGATAGTAATGGCCGTTACGGAAAGATAATTCCTTCTATGGAGGTCTGAAGATATACAGGAAGAAGTGAAGATTGCTGATGAAAGCCAATTGTTTTAGCTGCTTTGCTCCTCGTAACTCAAAATTTTCGACTCTTCGGACTTGTGCGAAAAAATTTCTGCTCACTTCTTTCATATTAATTTAAGATCTTTCGTACGTGTGCCAACATGATTCCAACCATCCGGTGATTGTAACTTCGAGTCTACTTTTACTAGAGAACATTACTCGTCATCCATTATATGGCGCTATTGAGGGTCAAAAGATAATGGAGCTATGAGATTTATACAATATTAAATTTACAAGATCATATTTGTTGCAGCTGCAAACCATATGAAAGGAATTTTTTTTACCATTTTACGGGGCTAAACTATTCATCGATTGCAATATTTCTCCTCATTTCATATTAATACCTGCATACGCCAAGTGGAAATGTAGCTAATATGCAAGCGTTTTGCACTATCTTCAGACCGATCTTAGCCGTCGTGCTTGAAATCGTCTAGCATACATACTAACGCCGAGGTAATCACGCTTTCTTGCTTAGTTGTCAACATTACAAAACGTTTTTTTGCGACTGCTGTGACTAACACCGTTTGGATGTGCAATGTTCATTCGAGGCATATATATATATATATATATATATATATATATATATATATATATATATATATATATATATATATATATATATATATATATATATATATATATATATATATATAACTGACTCTATTGCATTTTTTTGAATACGCTTGTGGGGGTCGGATCTGTGGATGTAAAGCAAGTAATTTATCCCCTCTAGTCGTAGAAATTTTTGAACGCTCGAGCTCCATGATTTGGCTTGCATCTGTTTTGATGTTCATAAACAAGAAGTGCATTTATAGTACATTTTTCAACCGTTTCATTCAGACACCTATAATCTTCAATCTATTTGGCATCACCAATCAGACTGCAACAACGCTAATCATGAAATAAGAAATTGGTCTGTATCAAGAGGATTCGTCAAATCCCTGAATGTTTGCTTTTTATGCACCATCAACGGCCCGCAATGAGTAATGCAATAGTGCTTACAACAAAACACACCTCATAGATAAGTTGTGCTACTAAATGCAAACTTTCATTTTTCTATACCAACACTCTTAGATGCCGAGGCCGTAAAACTGGAATGGTTAAAGGCTGAATGTTGAGCACAAAAATTACTTTTCAAAAGTCACGGTGGATCAGATAAATGTAAAATTTTAATCATTGCTGCTCATTTCTCTCTCTTCCAGGAAACAAACTAACTTCTTATGAACTCTTATATCGGATAATAGGAGTTTTCCGTTCATCGCAGGCATAAGTGTTTCAAACAAACATCCAATATTCAAATTATTTGAAGTGTACCAAAATGGGACAATCCAGCAAGCAAATGGGGAAGGTGTTGTAAAGTGTAATGATTGTTGGGCTGATTCTACGAAATGGTCAACTCAACTGTATAAGGAAGCACTACTGCTTGTTATCGAGCGGTTTGCAGAGAAGACGTGATTTTCGCCAAGTCAATAACAATAAACGATATTGGTGTGCGCATTTGCGGTGATTAGCGGTTCGTCCGCTGTCACACTAATTTGATGTAAATTGCTTGCTTTCCAACCAAATGCTGATTGCGTCTTTCGCACACTCTTATCCTGTATGCATTCTTGTGGGTCACCCTTTGGGTCGATTTCTCATAGCCAAACATCCATATGCTGCTATTACTGATTACCTGTTCCATTTTTGCATCTTACTTTTCATTTTCAACGGGGTAATATTATCTTTTAGCGAGTTCATTCCATCGGACATCTCATCTCATTAAAGAATATATTTAGAGCTATATGGTTGCGTTTTTCCATGAGATGCCTCAGTAGATAACGTGCCGAGTGGATAAGCGAGCTACAATTTTATTGGTGTCAGGAAGGCGCAAAGAATGAAGCGTCCGATTAAATTGGTGACAAGGACGAAGCGCAAGCTTCTTTTGAAGCTTTTAGCAAAACGTGTATAGCATACGCTTTCAAGAGTACACGCACACGCACACACACACATACACACACACATACACAGCAACATCGTGCAAATTTGTTGGCGTTTGATGCTTGTCTCAGATAAGTTTCCACTTGCTATGAATAAAAGAAGACAGCCGCTGGTGATTCCACTTCGTCCCGAGGGAGAGAGCATCGCATATACAGCGGCGTCGACTTCGCATTCGCCGATCTACTGCCGTCGGGTGTCTATCTGACCTGAAGTGACTTCTTCTTCTCTCTCTGTCTCTCCCTCTCATCAAGAACAAATTAGCACATTCTATACTTTAGTCAACACAACTCATTCATTGCTTCGATGGTTTGATTAGGGTGGATATGTTTGGCTTCTTGATAGTGTCAAATACACTCGATAGTAGTTGGAGTTTAGCACCGCTTAATACTATACGAACAAATTGCTGGTGTCGCCAACCTTAGCATGATAGGCGTTGGAATCGCTCGTATAGGCGAACCGCTTCAACACAGTCTTCGGTAGAGTGTCTTAAATAAGAAATGATGGTGGGTTGAGGAGGACAAGAGTACTTCCTCCTCGAGTGCGTAATTCGCACTAAAATAAGCTAGCAGCTAACCAGCCATTTGCTTCTCCTCAGCGAGCACTCATCTATTTTCTTGCCTGTTACCAAGCGGTTGGTTCGTTGAATTCGATGGACGGCATTTTTGTTGATCGCTTAACGCCTTATTGTCACATTTCACTCTACTTCTCCTCATTCAATGCCCACTTCACATTCAACAAACGCCGCATGTTTTTCATTCAATATAAGAAGCATTCATTGAATGTATTATGTTAAATATTTCTGCATTCTTTTCTTCACCTACTTCTTTGATTTTATTATTGTGTTCTTTGCCTAAACAAGAGACATTTATTATGCATTAATGAAGTATGAATTATCAAAAAAAAAAAAATGTTATATGAAGTACCACGTTGATTCTTAATAGTACTCATTAATTAAAATCTAAACAATTTCTAGCAAATAAAACATATTCTGCTATATGAGTGAATATATAACTTATTACTGTTGAGTAAAATAATTGATGCAATATTAGTTAACATTCGAATAAGTATATGACGCACTATTTATGATGACTTTGAAAATTATTATTACTGTTGTTTATTTTTTTTCACGATGTGTAATTGAGACTACAACTTCCTGCAAAACCTACTTCTTCTATTACTTACGGGATTTATAGTCTTTTCGCAATCTACTTCATTAAAAAAATCACTTTTTTTAAACTGATTGATTTTATTTGATTGCAAACAATACCACCTTCAAAAAAACTTCGTCCAGAAGGCGCTGAATTTCTTGGAGACGTTAATCTCATTCAAAGCTGTCACATTGGGAGCTTTGAATTTCGGAAGCCTGTGCCTTGTTCAGGATTTTCAAAATACTGGGAACTTGGAATTGAGGGTTTCCATTTTCTGGTCGCAAGTACTTACGGAAGAAATTGTTAAATATGCAAATATGCTAAAAGATGCGTGCTCATCGGAACTGTTCTATGGTTATAGATTAAGCAGCCTAGTTCGAGCATATATTTCATGTTTAAATGATTTTATTCGTTTTTACGGAGGTGTTTGGTGTTAAATACGCAAGTGTGATTTAAATGTGATGTTCAGAAAAATGGATGGAATCGAGGGAAGGTGCGATAGCGATTAGGCGTAGTAGCTTCCTCTATCATTCTCCATCTCCGACCCCGTTCGAGACCATCGTAGTTGGGCGTCTTTAAACACGTTATATAGATAGCATTTTCAGGAAGTGCATTGTTAACGGAAACAGTTTAAAGTAGTGTTGAAAGCTGGCGATGAGTTGATGTTGCCGAATTGCGGTAGCTTTTTAATGCACAGCTAGCTGTCGGTAAACGTCTTCTGCGGGCTACCCGCAAAAAGAACAGCGTCACCGCCGCGATGGGCTTGTTCATCTTCAGGGCGGAAGCGCTCGGTCATAGCATTCCGCAGCTAGAAACCAGAGTGTTTCCGTTGACACATTTGAGTAGCTTTTCTTGTGTGTAACCTTCGACATAAACCATCTCTTATGCGGTCAATGTGGTTTATACATTATCAGTATTGGAGAGTAAACGTGCAAGGAGAGAAAAGGGGGCGAGGAGAGACTAAAAATGGAGTGCCTTGTCGGTTGAGGATCCTATTTTTGTTAGTCTTGCTCTAAAAGAATATTTTTCAAACTCAGAGCAGTTCTGCCAGATATACTCGTTATTTGTGTCAACAATTTAAATGCGTCAATAGATCAATAGCTTATCTTAACTTTTTATCGCCCTTTCTTTCGAAATTTTACATTCATTCATTAAGCCCCTCTGCCTCAATCTGTTAGGATAAATGGATCTTTCTGCATCCCGAAGTCATAGGTAGGTTGATGATTGCGGTAATTTACTTTAAAGTACTATAATTGTTGGTGTTCTCTCATCCATGCATCCGTCTGTTCGCTTATTTGCATACTGAATAAGTATTCAACCGGCTGAGTTGTTTATGACTCTTTTGCCGGCGGGATTTGCATATTTAATAAGGCTTCATCCAGCGATCGTTCACTTAATCATCCAGCTAGCGAGCAAATTTAGATTTTTTGTAGGATGCTAATTGAGAAGCCGTTCATTTTAGGATTCGAACTATTAATAGGGAGTGGAAAATGCGTTTTTAATGCAACAAACAAAGCTCTTTCTTAATATTACCGATTATATTTGATATATGAAAACGAAGTGTTGGATTTTCTGAGAAATCAATCATTGTCGTGCATATTTTTTTCAGTAATTCCAAATTGCAAAGGATATCTTCTGGTGTTGAAATAGTTAGTATACCAGTATACTACAACCCCTAGAAACCATTGGATATAAGAATTACATCTAATTTTAAAAATTTTACCTTCAGCCATTGTGACAGCATCGATTTTACAGTTCTTCAGAAAAGTCGGCATCATTCTGTACGACTAGAAATGATTCTCAAAGTTTTCAAGTCTTGACAGATTGCATTATAGTCAGTAGAAAAAAAATTTACCCACAACAATGATGAACGAGTAGCAATAATAAGTAACGTAACCATTCGAATTATATATTAGCACTCCATGAATTTATTTAGTGTTTTCACAGGCATCACTGTAATTACCTTCATTTAAATTCACACGACTAGAGCAATGAACACTGAAAAGTTTTGTTACTGTCGATCAGTCCTTGAAAAGTATTTTATTTGAGGTTATACCAGTTTAATAGTATATAAACGTTGATTCAAATGAATGCCTAAATCAACAGAGGCTTTTGCAAGTTCACTTTCCTCGGTCTGACGGGATAGCCTGATTAGATGTCGTATTAGTATTATCAAAATATATTTGTCAACAAGTGCTCGTACTACTTGTTCGTTCCTATGCCGTTTGTGGAAATCTGCATTTTCGAAAGTGCTTGCTCAGAGAGTCATGTGCGTATACTTTCATGTTTATCCAGTGGTCTCAGCTGACGATCATGAAGAGCTAAGGCAGCGAAAGTTAATAGTTTTAACTTGTGGCACTGCGAGATGCGAAGGTGGTTCCTATAAACCGTTGTCCTCACAACGAGTCTTTGAAAGTTCCAATGAGAGCATTCTTTTTCACCGACCATTGAATCGTGAAGCCTAACGTAGGCTGAGACGACCTTAGACGTATCCTTGGAGGATAATTAAATATCAGCCCATTTGGAAATTTCTAGTAGAATTTCTCATCAGAAATTGAAAGATTTATAAAAATGTGCGCTAAGCAGGATATTTACGAAATTTGATCAGCTGAATAGTTTCGACCTGTTTATATTTGCATTATGACTTTTGATTAATGGCCTATTGGATTTTTCGCTATCAACAATCCAAACAATCCACCATCCGCTCATTTGGTTAGCTAGGGTGTACGATCGGAAATAAACCTAACCGATGGGCTCAAAAGGCCAAATCTTGCAGTATTCTCGCCAAATGTGAGAACCATTTAAAGTGCTGAGTGAATCCTTATCAAACAAATAACAAAGCATGTAGCTAATCGAAGGTCATAGATGCGCAAGTGCGGACGAGTGTTTCAACTTTATATGCCAGCCTTAGCCATCATGTAAATGGGAACGTTCGATTTATAGCGATGATGAACGAATGCATGAATAATTTGAGGGACTAAACGATAATTTTTTAACGTCTGCTTCGAAGGGATTTCCATTGACAACTTTTAGATCTCTTCTCGGACAACAAAATTTATGTTATCATTGTTGTTAGTGATTTATAAATGCCATGATACATTTATGCATTTATCATTAAGTTATAATGCTTAGTGAGGACATCTGAATATAACGGATCATCGCAGTGATGTTCAAAGTGTTACTTACTTTATACCGTATTTAGTAGAAATTACTCCCTATCAAAATCCTCTTCCAACAACGGTTACTGAATCGACGCTTCTATTCGCTTGTGCGAGCGTTAACAAACTATTCTTGCATGCCAACAAGTTATTTATTACGTCGGTAAAATTACTACTGTATCCGTAAATAAATGCCCTACTATAAATGATGGCACATACCTCTATATTCTATCCAACAATAATTTACATATAAACGAGCTTATTTATCAATATTTTATTATTCAGTGCTTCTTTCGCTTTTCAACGTCACATATCATCACCAAGAAATTTTCGGCATTGATTGAAAAACCACTATGATTGAAGGACCACGTTCTTTGGGTTGGGACAACCTATTCATGAAGTTTTTTTTTCCATGAATGTATGTGCTTCTGCGATATTTATGCATTCCCTGATATTAAACACTGAAAAGAATCGCCTTATCAACTATGTGAACTATAAACTTTAGTGAATTTTAGTATTTGATTCTTGAAAAAAGTTAAAATTTTGCTGGTGAGTGTAAAGTGAGCCGTTAAAATAGAGCAGACGTTCTCGTGCTGCACATTTTTGTTAATTATTGTAATGAGTTTAAGGAGCTGCGAAGGTGTTTAACGAGACAAAAACCTCGTGAATGGCAGTGATGCAAAATGGGAGCGAGACAAGTTGGTAAGTGTCTCGTAAGCTCGCCTAAGTTGAGTTGCCTCTCTGCACGGCTGCTCTTATAAACCTATGCTGTAAACTGTTACAGCGGTTGATGGGCACCAACCGCGTTGCCGGCCACAATCCGTTTTCGGGCTCTAGTCAATAGCTCTCTGACATTTTGGCACCTCATTGAGAGATTTATTTGTACCTTCTCGTTCGCCCACTATCAATTTTTTACGGCTCAATTTAGGGCAAATAAACGTTGAGTGCCGGCTGCAACTTTTTCACATTTCAATCAAGCGCTATTTCTACTACTTTTAAATAATTCTAAGTTCGACAAGGGTTTAAAGGGTAAATTCGAAATAATTCTAAGTTTAATGAACGTTTCGCATTTATACAAATATTGTGAGCTCACTCAACAAGAAACGAATTTGAATTCTACAGTGTTGAAATAACGATTATTGTCGCTAAAAAATTTCCTCTTCCGAATTCATTCCCTATTTGCCATATTTTTTTCACTGCAGAAAATATGAGCTGAACGATGTTGAAAGCATGTAGCACATGCACATAACATTCGAACGTTATGCGGCGGATATATGCACTTTGCAGCGTAGTATATGTTTGCACATGCAATAAAGCGGTAAAGGGAATTCACCCGCACCACAGCACTTTTCCAAACTGCTTCTTATATTGCTGCTTCTCGCTTTCTGCTAGAGGCAAAATCTCACCCCTCCTCACCTCACTCAAATTATGCTTTTTTCGAAATCTTTTCATCCGTTCGAATTTTCTTTTAACCTCAGTTCTTTAATTTATTGCATCACTAGCAGCATTTATTGCACATTCATTTAGCAGCTCATTTAGTAAAGAAAGGAGTCGCTAACTGCCGTTAACGGTTCAATGCCATAGAACACTTGTCTGACCTCATCGTAAAATTTCGAAATCATCGCTCTTTTGTCTGTAATCGATCTAAGAGATTGATTGTCAGTCTCTTTATTAAAGCCATGAGTACAGATGAAAAGTAGTACTGGTGCATGCGCGAACGAATAGCGCACTTTGACCCCTGTTGTGCACGTGCACGGATTCATAAGCAGTGGTGTTGTGCTACGGGTTGGTTGGTTGAGTGTCTCCGGAGTGACCCTTAGCCGATCGCTAACTTCATTCTCTCGCTTATTTATGCTCATATGCTCGATATTGCTCATCTGCGCCCGGCAGCAAATTCTCTTGTTGCCGCCCATCTTCAGTGCTTGACCACCGCTCACTATGCATCCACCGCCGTTCGAGTACATAATCTCTTTGTTCATGCGAGCACCGATATTTAATGGTGCTGCGATTCCTCTAATAATAACATTCCATAAAATTTAATCATCCTTGTTACTTTTATATTTAGTAATAAGCGTATGAATTTATTATGGTAGTCGGCAAGCTTCGTAAGTCAATAAACTTCCTGCCTGCCAAATGCAAAGACAGAAAAAAACTGCTAATGTTATTATTAGATTGCCGATGTATTTATTTATTTGCAAATTTTTATTTATATAGTTTTATTCGTTGTCTAAGTGTTGGTTTATTCAAGTGCTAGTAGTATACGCGGTTACCGTCCTTGGATTGATGTCATTGCGTGTTTTTTTTTACGTAGAGTCTTTGTTTATTCGATGCGCCATTTTGGATTCATTTTTACATAGGAGCTTTGAAATTGTTGTTAAAAAAAAAAACTTTTCAGAAGCTTCGAATATTATCGAAGTAACTTTCTTGCAACTTGCAACTTCTTGAAATCGAAATTTCTATTAAAATCGAAGTATCTTCTATTAGAATCGAAGTATTAAATTTGCGAAATAAATATTTTCTTCAAGTTTTTTTTATGAATGTTTCGTCATCTTTTGATGCGATCTTAATGCAGTGTAGTTTTTTTATGCTTTGATTTGTGCAAATTGAACTTGAGTTAGTAGCAGTATTGCACAATTCCTTTGCCAACGAATTATTTCATTTCATAATCCCCGTAGTAAACATTTTCAGTGTTTTCACGTCTGCAGAATTGTTTGTGTGTTATGAATCTCGATGAGACTTTGGAAAATGAAAAAGTATTGTTAAAATTTCACATTTCAGAAACGAAACAGCGTTCTCTAGATGTGCTGTTTGGCATCGCATATTGGTTGCCGCCTTGCAACCTCGTTGAATTAGCTGATTAGGAAAATTTGAATTAGTTCAAGAAATAAATTGCAATCATACTTTAAGTAGAGACTAGAAAGTTTGAAGTCGCACAAAATTAGAGGAAAAATCATTTGGAGACGCAAAATTTTCGCTGTCTTTTTAATGCAAATCCGATGACTTTTCGTTCAAATTACCAAGTCGCAAAAGTGATACGCCAGTATATGATCTGAATACGATGCGGCGAACGGTGAAATATGGTTGTGGGAGGTGTTGGAAAAGCACAGAGACAAACCAAATAAAAGGTTGGCATTGCTAATATATGATAGCAACTTGCTAATATGATAGGGCTTTCGATGAAATGTTGCTGAGGTGGATATGATTGCGTGCATTTCTAATGTCTTGTAGATTTATGTACTTGTATATGAGCGCACAACGTTATGCATATTGAGAATCTCATATAGTACACTAGCATAGTGAATTCAATAACGATGAGTGAATTTGAAGATGCTGTTGCGTGTTTTCATTGCCATTAGTGGCATCGCATCATGCAAGTTACATGAAATTATCCATTTCTGTTTGGATTATTTAGAAAAAATCGGATCAATTGGGATGTCATCAAAGAGTGGGCAGCAATAACGTTTATAATTGATGCACTTCTTTGGAGAGTGACATTTCTTTAATTGTATAAGAAGCAAGTAAATGTAGATTATAAATATATAAATAATTTTCGATGGTTAATTTTACAGTCATAATTTTAGCAAGAGATTTAAAAAGTCTCTTGAATTCATAGACGCATATATGTAGATGAAATATAATAAAGTGCTAAATGTTGAATAAAGTAGCGACAGCACTTCCTTAACGTCTAATGACACGGCGGGAGGCGAATGCTTATAGAACGCTCGAATTGCAAATCGTTTCGCGAAAGAGAATGGCCATCGGCTGCAATGTCGGAGATTAGGTGTTGCGTACGTTGTAGGTGGTGTATCTTGTTCACATTCATTGCATACAACCTTCGTAGTCGAGTGATGGCTATTATGACTATTTCGATAGGGCTCTATCGGATTCTGCTGATCGTCAATTTTATGCCCAATTAACCTATTGCGCCTACTCTATGCCGATATTTGAAAGCGATCGCCGCCCTTTGCTCACGTCGTCGACATTCGTCCCCTATAATGTACATCCGCTTAAGTGTGCATTACTTGCGCTTATCTTGCCTGATCATTGTCCATTTCTCGAAACAACTCTACTCGCAATTTTTTAAATGCCAATTTCGCAAAGATTTTCTGTGTTATTCAACCAGACGATCTGTTCCGCTGTGGAAATTTCAGTTGATCACAATAAAACAGTGAGTCAGAATGTTTTACTGTTCCTTTCCGATCTAATATATCCACGACTTGACCTTTGACTACCTCTACAGTCCGAACATCACTCACCAAAAAGTCTATACCGCTGACCTCTACTGGCGACGTCAGCAGCTCAAACGATAAAATTGCCCTTTCATGCATGGCTGCTCAAATTACCTCTATTTTTCTGTGAAATTCAACCTCTTGCATAAAACTGTTGTGTCTTCGTCAAAGGATGATATCACATTGACCTATCATGCAACTAGATTGTTTTCGTCGAACCATTTTTATTGAGTGTCGAAGACCGCGAACTTCGATACAAATTGGGCCTACTATTTTATTAATTGAACCTTTTCTCTTTCAAACTAAGCTGAGTAGTTGCTGATGATGCTTGTCTCCTTGGCTAACATTCTCAGCTTCCGGGCTTCCGGCAATCGACCATGTTCAAAGAAGAAAAAAGGTCGAATGATAAATGACTCTCCAATAGTGGCTGCGATAAACGTTTATCGGAAAGGTTTCTCATCTACATTTATTAAGTTGCCGCACTTTAACTAGGAAATATCATTTGTTAACGGCGATTGCTAGTTTAAAAAAAAAAAACTTTTTACATATTTCTGCTTTTGTGCAATTTTTTCAAACTATTTCGCATGTGAAATATGTTAAAACTGTTGCAAAATGAAGAAAATTTTCCGGTGAATAGTCTGATTTACTTCAACAGGACAGTGGGCAGCTGTTTCTAACACTTCATTCCTTTCCTCGACGACGACAGCTGCCATTTCTTCCCCATTGTTACACATGTCATCCGTTTGCCCCAAAGAACTTCCACCAACTCATCGTTGATATTCTTCTTCTTCTATAAACAGGTTTCGTAAGCGAGTAGCTATGTAACGTAAGCAAGCGTGAAATGGTCTTTTTTAACGTTTCTTCACATTTTGCTACATATGATATGATATATAACAAAAGAATGTACTATAACAATTACATTTTCATTGCTAGAAATGGTGACTTATTTCACAAATATAGCCTATTAGAGAAATTATGCATCGGTAAATGTTGAAGCGAATGAAGTGGATTTGAAATGTGCTCAATTTTGACGTATTTTACGTCAATTTTCGAATTCATGACGAGTAATTGAATATGAAATGAAACGTTTTTTTTTTTTTTGTTGATGTGAATAATCACACTAAGGGAAATTTTCGCTTTTCAGTTTAGTGCACACGTTTTGCTTATTGAGTCAGTGGCACATAAATAAGAGATGTTTTTTTGGCGTATGCGTAACGTTAAGCTTGTCGAATCGTCGAACTATTCGACAGTCTATTGATTTTATTTTAATTTTTAAACGATCGTTTTTTTTTTCACTAACGAAATTAGCGTAAGCTCCAGAATTTTCTTTTGGCCGAATTATTGACAAAAATTGTAGTATTGGTCGAAATTTCATTTGTTCAATTTGCAGAACTAATTGTGGCCCCCCGTTGGAGCGCATGAACTAATCTATAAATGGGTACCACACAGTGATCGCTTTTCACGCTCTCATTTGTCCTTCGATAAACGTAGCAGTCCCGCCTACTCATAACAATACTGAAGTCATAAAGTATACGAGATTTGCTCCATATTTGTGTTGCTTGAATTTCAAGAGAAGCAATTTGCGAAGGGGATTTGTTAGCATCTAAGATTTCAGTCGTTTACCTATGATATTACAAATGACTAATTATCTAAAAATTTTGGCTAGAATATTTTTAATTGATTCGACTTTATCATAAAATTGCTGTAACGTTGTGATATGTTTACATGATTACATAATTGAAATGCAATAGGAATATTTGTGTGATTTTTGATGAGATATCGATTTATTGATTGATGATACCCGCTAGCTATTCTGTATTCGCCGATTCAAAAATCTAAAGTGAAGAGCAACATTATTGATCTCATAAGAGGACAGATATTTTACCAAGTATTTATCCGTTCTTCATTGCAATTAAAGCGTTTTTAGCTCATTTATATTTATTCTTTATAATTGTACCGATTTACTATCATTTTCACTAGAAAAATCATAGGTGTTGGTCGTTTTCTTTCTAATATTTCTCGTTATAGTTGTTTCTTGATGGCTGTACTCATTTTCACTTGTTTACATTATTATTTTTTAATGCGTCAAATATTAGTGATATTAGTTAGATTTATGAGGCTATTTATGTCGGAATTACATACAACACTATGAAAATACTCTACAATTATCTAATCGCCGTTCACTTTAATCCATTGTATTTGAACACTGATCCATAGTACTCTTAGCTAGCTGAAGCGTTTTTTTCAGAGAGCGGATTATCTACTGTCAAGTATTAGAATTTGCAATTCTAGGATCAGAACTTTTTTGTTCAAACATTTGTTTCCTTAACGTCACAAATATTTCATCACTTTATCGATGATGACAAGTTTTTAAATATGCTTATTAATTTTTAAAGCAATTTATTTGCTCAGTGATACAAATGAAATTTTTCCACAAAATTTTACGTTTCTAACTATCGGCTTTCAATACAAAAAATTGTCAATTAATGATCGATTTTTAAATGTCCATCATTAATGTCGTATTGAATTCAATGCATTTTATTATGCCATTCATTTCCCTAAATTCTTTTTCCGCCTAATTTTTTTTTTTTTGATTTCTTTTCAAGTGATATAGAGTACAAAAATGATAATGCCGTTTGCTGTTGTGCATATTCTATCTACAGTTATTCATTGAGCGATGCTATCGATGAATTGTGCTTATGAATGAGGAAAATGCAAAAGCGCGTTGACCGAAAAATGATGTCTGACAAAAGCAGTTCGTTAGCTTTCGCTTCAGCGATCCTTCTCGTTCGACGAGCCACTTTGCACTCCCACTCTGCCACTTCGAAACACCCCTATCGCATATTCTAAACTACCCATCTCTTGTTCACTTTATTTTTTTTCTTTCTTTTGCGCTTTAAGTTGATTCTATTACCTTTAATAATGTTTTTTTTTTGCGTAATTTTTTCTGTTTAAAAGACTTTTTTTAAAATGCTTATTATGAGGGCGTCATATGTCTACTTGATTTCTTTCTCTCTGTCCATTAACTTTAACTTGCAAATATTCAACTAGTAGCAGATAACAGGTAAGCAGTTGAGGTGGAGCTTATGAAAGTTGCTACATGTGTTTTTTTCTCAAGTCTTTTAATGCTCTTCACACATTCTCAGAGGGGTTATGGGCACTCAGAATGCTTTTTTCTGCATTTGTGAGCTTTATTTAACATCCGACCTCATTAATAAGAAGAAATAACTTGTAGAAGCTTTTTGATCCCCAAAAAACTAGCAGGATATGCATAACACTTAACCAGTTGCTACTCCTCCTAGATAAGCAGTTTCCAAAGGTGCCCAACCAGCCGTCAAATACAGACAAACTTTTGGCGCTGTTGGGGGCCTGTAACTTTCTTCAAAGTTGGTGCTTTAACCTGGAATTTGGTTGTGTCGGCTCCCTATAACAAAGATTATATTATATTTGGTAACTCTAGCGTCGATGGTCGCAGAGTGAAAATACTGTGACAAAGAAACGAATCCAAGCATGGAAATATAGATACGACATCGCCACAATGCGCCGCTAAGAGTTGGTGGTCAAAGAATTGGTTTCGGAAGGATTTTATAAAATGTGAACTTGATTTACATACCATCTCGCTAATAAAAATTGGTTGCTAATGATTTTAACTTAATTGTAAAGAGTTGTGTTGTTTCTAAAAAGGTATTTACCATTGTTTTCTCGTTGATATATTTCAAAGATTTGCAGCAAATATTTCTTTGTGTAATTGCCTCGCTAAGCTTGTTGAAACGTTTCAAGTATGTTTTCTTAAAGCATTCCACAACAGTTGTTACAAGCTTTTGCTGTTGAATAACGTTGTATTACGAGCAGTTGGGTATGCGGTGTGCTTTTCCATCTTGTTGCTCTCGATTCAAAAAATATGCTATTTCTTGCAGTGTGCATATTCATAAAGCCAACAGTGCAATTATATTCTATCTTTTTCATTTCGTTGCATTGACTTCTTTTATGCGCATTTGCAAAATGCATTATTTGCAACGTCGTCTTGGTGCGTATTATATGTGTGCGTCGGCAGTTTCAACTTGAGTAACGTTCAAGCTAAATTTATGAAGTATAATTCAATAATTTAATATCTAAGTACACCTATCACCTATACCGCCATTTATTTTGACTTATAAAATTTAAAGACGAGAAGTGTTCGTCCATTTTAAACCCTTCGATTTTTCATTTTGCACTGGTAACATTAAAAAAAAAAGATTTGTTTCAACATTTTTGTGAGTGCCTAGGTGCAAAAGAGTACATCATCCGAACTTCTTAGGCACGCTAATATGCTTGTTTTATTTGGTCATATTTTGCACTAAAAAGCAGACAGCAAATGCCTTAATATATTCTTACAGTGTAATAAGTAAACAATAAGTAAACACAATTGTTTATTTGTTTTTCTAAAAACGCGTTACGATATTCCAACTTTTCTAGTGGAATTATATCTCAGTTTCAATCATGATGTATCATTTAATTGTCCCTTATAGAAGGCGAACTCAGTGTTGGAGATTCCTATAGGAAAATTTAAATATAATTGTACCCACGCTAATATAGATTTTTATTATGTCATAGATTAGTTTTGTATCATCTTCTAAAAGCATAGACTGGGAGAGAGAGGAAGTTTATTGCTCATATTTTAAACTGCCTTTTCATCTGAGGGAGTTGAGCTATTTTTTGTCAGTATTGCAATAAATATGTTGATTTTATATACACATCATATATATGTGTGTGACGCAACACTTGTTTCATATTCTTATTTATTTATTTATTTATTTATTTATTTATTTATTTATTTATTTATTTATTTATTTATTTATTCGTTTTTTATCTATTTATATTTATGTTTGTAATTATGTAAAATTTGCACATAAGAGCAGAAAGAACATAAGACATATGAAGACATATGCTCAGTGCCGAAAATGCGGAATCATTGAAGAAAGTTTTCGCATGAGTTTGCTTTTTAGTAAGACGTTTATCTATGCAGCAATGAGTGGGATGCACAAAATCGGCGAGCCTTTTGTCATCGTCTTTCCTCTCGTCGATTTAATTTGACTGTTGAATAGATGTTGTGCGCTTCAGTGTGCAGTTCTTATGTCTCTCGACCTCATCATGTTGCCGTTTTCTAGACATTCTTTCAGTATTGAGAAAATTTTCTGAATGTTCATTTTTCATATTTCAAAAAAAAAAATGTTTTCACTTCGGAAAAGAAAAAAAAAACCGATGAAGTGTATTGAAGCTGTACTTGAACAAAGCAACTCATTACAGCCTAGATCGGTTCATTATTTGTTCACTGCTCCCGGAAACATCGACGAATTCTTTCGTGAAAACAGAAATTTCTTAGAAAAATTAATTCTGTACTTACGTCGTAGATAGAGCTATCTGTATATTTCCGTTTATTTAGCTAATTCCACTAAAAGAGAAGGAATGGTCAATCGGTTGGCACTCATCGCTAAATGAATGTTGAAACCATCTTCCCAACACTGCAGCAATGGCCATACACTCGCAGCAAGAGTTAACGAATTCTCACTGAAACTTTTTTCAACATTTAAACATTTATCACATTAAAAGATCATCAATGAAAATAAAGTCGAATAGCGCTGTAATTTCGAACGCATTTATCTAACCTTATTCGTAAACAGCGGACATGCCATAATATCGGCATATTTTTGCAACATTGGAAACTCAGAGTAAGTTGTAAAAATCGCTTGAGAAAACCTGTTGAAATCGAAAAGATGTTGAGGGAAGAATGGGCAGGCGGAGTCTGCAATACCTACAAAGCAGTATTAGAAAACCATAAATTTTGAAGTTTTCTGGTAAGGATAATGATGTAACCGATAGAGAGATGAGTTATTTTCGTATTCTTATCGCTACAATCGTGGTTTTCATGATCCGTACACTCCTCATCTCACTCCTTCGCTTCCCTTTCTTGCTCATCCTTCGCAGTCTTCTCTTTAAAACAACTTATTCATTCCTTCACATAACCTTCACTGCGTGTCGCCGTTTGGTCGATTCCAAGTGCGCTTCGTTTCCAATGTTTTCTTTTATTGCAAAGTGATCATATTAAATGCTAGACGAATTAAATTCTGGCGCTCAGTTCGTGGCTCGTCAAGGCCTGCTGGACGAGAGGAATTGAGTGTAGTACACTGCACGATCGGAACCGACCGTGCTCGTATGTAAATCCACTTTGATGTCGCGATTTGTCGATATGTCTGTCCCGGAGGGGATTCGTGCCAACTTAAATTTGGCGATACGCCTGCCAGCTAGCTTGCATCCCTACCCATAGTCGTCGAGTGACGGCACTAAGCAATCGACCGACGAGCAATATGCCTATTGCCATACTACTACATTCACAAGCAATACAATATTTGGTGTTCCTTCATTTAGGGGGGTGGTCTATGGTAAGCCTTTGCTCATTTAAGTACCACTGTATGTGATTTGATGAGTGCATTGTAGATTAGTGATGAATATTTTGGGTCGACTCGATTATGAAGGCGAACGAGGCAACAAACATCGAGATGAAGCGTAAAGCAAATCAAGCACATATGCGATTGAATAATGCAATAAAGTTTGAAGTGTTTTTCGAGTATGTAATCTGTCGAATGGGATGTACTAATTGGACGGCATTTGGTGGTGAGCTGCGATTGGATTTGTGAATGCACAGAAGGGGACTAATTCGGGCTGTAAGTGACTGTCGAAGAGCACTCGTCACGGTAAGCGGCTCTCGATCGGCGTTGAAAGGTAATTAGGCGAAACGCCCAAAAAGGGGTTAACCCAACGCAAATGATGGACAAGCGAGTGTAATGTGCATCATAAGTTAATTGGATAACGAACGCATCATGGGCAACTTTGACGTGTGGTCAACGGGCTGCATATTGAATTTTGATTAATAGCATTGACGGGGCCAGTTGCTGCAGTTGCTCGAGCTGTTGTCGACAGCTCCCCCGAGAAGCGTCCCCTTCACTCATCCCTCACTTAACACACTTCCCTTCCGCTCGACGGACATCCTCGCTTGTCCTCATCCTCTCCATATCCTTTCTTCACCACTCAAACTTTCGCGCCTTTAAAGGACTGCCGTATCGCCATTCAATTTACCACTTTAAAATATTATAAAGGCGAACCGTACTTCTTGGTAACTTACTGCAATCGGTTTAAAGGGTACAATAACCTTTCTAATTACAACTTCAAGCATCAAAGAGTTTTATCATCTTACTGTGAGTGCCAACTATTTAAGCAATATACTAGGCGTACTTCTAAAATTATGAACCTATGAACTCTACTTTGAATATTTTCTTTCATCAAACTACAAAAATGGCGGCATAAAAATGTCACATCATAGAATGTTAAAGTTTTCCTAGCTGCAATAGACGATTCTCATTCGAACGCCTCCCACGTCGTTTTCGATGAAAGCATCGGTAATGAATGAGAAGACATAAACGTGGAAATACAAAGTTCAACGGAACCTCATTCTGTAACATCACACTTGAGCTTAGAGCATTTAAAAAAAAACTTCTGCGCTATCATATCATTAAATGTATACATTTCAAACTAACCTGAGATTGACTGGCAGTTTTATTGCAATCTTACCTGTTTTATCCATTTGGCATCTTTAAGTATACTTACTTGATTACTTCCCACTATTTTGCAGGTTTAGGCTATTGAAAATGTAAAAAGAAAAGGTACCTTCGGTAAAATCATCTCCCTCAATCGACCACTTCTAAAATCATGAGTAATTTATGAGCTCCGAGATCTTATTTGAGATATTAAACTAACATAGTATTTACAAATTCGCGTTAGAAGCGTCTTCAGAAGTGCGTGGAGATATTCGATTTTTTTTCAAATGTGTTCCATTCACTTATTGACAAGCGTTGTTCTAATTACTGCAGTCACAATTCGCTTCTCGTATTTCACTTTTGCGTTCGTATTTCCACAGTGCAACCTCTTTCCTTTATCGCATCTTTCACCAATGCAGTTATTTCGATAAGCCATTTCTTTGCTTTTTATCTGTTGTTTTCTGGTTCAAAAAAACGAATTATCTCAAAAGTTTAAAAGCAACGTTTAATTTTGTTTCATAAACGTTTGTGGAAATAATCCAACCCGAGGAAATAAATACAATGTCGAATGAGCCATGAAAAGCAATAAGAAAAGCTAAACAAATAAAGAGATTTACCACCGCTCGTGGATATGAGTTAAATCCGCTAGCGGTGCTTGCCAATGTTGCGGCCAAGAACGAGACTAGGACCCAATTTAATCCTTTGCTATGTAGGAATAGGTTAAGCTGGTCTCGGTTCGAGGTAGATAAAAGGCGATCACCCGACTGGAACCACATTTAATATTTCTGTCTCCGTATAACCATGAGTTAATCAAGAAGTTCTTCGAGCCTTTAGTCGCGACTGCATCGATATCAGAATCTAATTTCAAGTCTGTAGCTACGCACAGTTTCTGCTAACGCTTCTGACGGTATCCATTGGTGCTTTCCAGCAAGCTTCTATGTTGTTAACGTTGTTTTAATTGCAGTTTGCCAAGATAAGGCTTTCCTAAATATTCACTCAAACATTTTAACGCTTTGCTTTAGAGATCGCTTACAATTTTTCTGGATCTTTAATTTCTGGTACCTTTCGGCCTAATCGTTTGCATTATTCCAGGTTATTCCTTCGTCCGATGTATGCGAAAGTTGAGGTTTTCGATTTGGAATTGTTTAGGAATTAAAAGTGCAAATTTGACTTACAACTGGCCCAAGCTGCACTCTTCAATGTCTTCCCTTTGTCTATTTAAACAAGATTAGTTGAGGCGTTTGGTAAATTCGCATATTAAGTGGAGCATTTGTGTTGCGAATATTCTTTGTTTTGCGACTTTTGCGCCACAGGTGACGTTTATCCATTTTGCTTACCAGTTATACATGGCGTAATCTAATCAACGACACTATTTTTTTCAAATAATATCCACCGTTAAACGTTTAGGAGCGACAGTCAGCTCTAATGCTTATATTTGCGTTGAAGTTGCTTTCAGAGTTTTTTTTTTTTTTTTAATTTCAAATTATCTAGCGAGAGGCATTTACTTTAAAAAAAGGGAAGAGCCTGTCGGCAGTAGAAAGAATTTTCAAAATTTTGCTCCATTGAGAGCCTCAGCTCCAACTCTTTTCACTTTAAAGGTTTTTTTGCCAGCAGCTCACTTAGTAACCCATTCAGTAGTGGTCTCGTATGTTCGCCGACTGGCGCAATTTCGCTACTGTCTCTTATCGCTAGCGTGGCATTTTAGCAATGTTGCTTTTTTGAACGATGATGTTGTATATTCTTTGTGGCCGTATTCCTACGTTTAAAAGTCCTAGAATTTAGCTATATATATATATATATACATATAGATTCAAGAGAAATAATGGAAGGGGATTTCTTAAAATGTGGGTTGCATTCAGCATGAAGGGATTTACATTTTAGATGCGCTTCATATTTGAATAAATGTGTTTAATTTAACCGAATCTTATGCAGAAGGCTATTTTTTCAAGATCCAAATGCATCCAACAATGAGCTCGTGAAGAGAGCGCAGTTATAAACGTGGAAATGCGTTAGTTAATTTTTTCACAAACACTATGTCTAATAATTAAATTTAACTTAAATAATAGCATTTTGCATATGTTATTAAGAAATAATTTTGTTTCTCTGAACGTCAAGTTTCTTCGATGCTGTTTGCTTTTCGGCGCTTTTGTCGTGGCAGCATTTCTTTCACGTCCATCTTATGAACGGTGATATACATGAGATTGATCAGCATCGAGCGCTACTTTATTATTGTTTTTCACACAATTTGTTAAGTAGAAAAACGTTTTCGACGGCCATGTGTTTGGCTATATACAGTCACCTGAGTTCTCATTTGACTTTTCACTTTCTCCTATTGGTAGAAGGATGATCCACTCTCAGTTCCTCTGCCTAGTTATTCACACCGGAAAATCTTTTTGTGCATACTTTGCTCAAAAATATTTTGGGGCTGCTATCGAAATCGCTTAAAAATTTGAAGCATGAAAATATTAGAATGTAGGCGCGTTGAGTTTGATTCAACCTTTTACTGCCGAATCATCAATAGCTTTTCTGGCATACCTTTAATGTTCCTTTTGCTTAGTTCCCTGTAACATCTCTCCGAACACCTTGTTACCACAATCTTCACCTGAGCCGAACCTGGTAATGTTCTAACACAGCACACTTACAGATCCGTATACCGTGTTGTTCGCGCTTGGAGTGCTGTGTTGCCTGAAATCGCTTCAGCCAAGAATTCCACGTTGTTTAAAAATGCCGATTACAAAGTTTAAACCTCAGGTCACTCTACGAGTTTAAACTCTGGTGGCATTGCTTGTAAATTCTGTGTTGTTATCTAGCCGCTCTTTGTTGAATTCAATTTAAGTTCTTGGTTCTTGGTGCCATATCCTGTTTCTCATTGTGCCTTTATTTCCCCTCTATGCATTAAATAAAGACCGCTGTCTCCCACCCTTGACTCTTCTTCTGCGTTCCTCCGAAATTCTGACACCTCTAGAGATTCTCTTTTTCTTCTATATTTGCTTTACTCCAGCTCCTTATTTTCCATGATCCTAAAAAGAAGGGGGCTTCTTATTTGAAAGGGACTTATCTGTTACCATTAATTTCTGTAGTCCTATATTTTAGGAAGGCTTATATTCTAAAACGGCTTTCTATCCGAGGAAATCCTGCATTTTCAAGTATAACTTGGCCTGATATTCGATCATATAACAATGCAGCGGTAGATATGCCAATAGACACTTTTTCAAGCTTCAATATTCATTCGAAATCACCGACTTATGACTGCGATGAAAAACGTTCACAATTAAACAAATATCTTGGCCATTATCCAGTGAATCTTAGTGTTTCTCTTATTCATTTATATTTGTTCGCTGAGTCACATCTAAAACTCGGCGCCAACGATCTGAAGATTATTTCGCAATATTGTAAACGTAATCCTCTGTGTTCGGCAATTTGTCTCTAACACCGTTCATTCTGGTCCACTGAAGCAAACGCTTGTAGTGTTGCAACCGTTTCATCCCGGTCGTTAAACGTGTATTGGTTGTCTCGAATTAACGGAATAGGATCGGAAATCTCGGAGTTTTCGAGTGTTTTATTGGCATTTCTTATCATCAAACGTGGCGAACCTATGCATTTGACCTCAGCGTTAGACTAAACGACAAAAATTTTCCGTCTTCCTCATCTCATTGTGTAATTTTGATAGGCGGCCGGCCGGTAGATGTTGCATATTCGAAATTTGAATGTTGCACTTAATTGCAAATTTTACCTTTAGTCGTTGTTGCAAAAGAAAATTGACAAACGCAATTCCGAACTGCAGCAATCCATTAAATCATATGTGCATGTTGCTTTTAGGTGTGTTTTTATCTTCTTTAGCAGTGATGTTGCAGGCCAACATTCTAAGAATGTTGGCTTGAGATTCTCGACTTCTAGTTGTTGTTGATTTTGAAAGTATACGTCTTTATTATTGGGATCTTCTTTACTTGATGGTTCAGCTTGTTGTTGATCCGAACAAGACAAATAACTTCAAAGTGAATGTGGAGTAATTTGCAAAGACGGTCATTTAGTAACATAAATGTGGTCTAAGAGCGACTGTGATTTAGTCATCGAGCGTATTCTTTGACTAGTTTTGATGGTACATAAATTTCGATGTGATTATATGCTCATTGACAAGTGCTTATTAGGTGGATGGAAGCAGGTGATGAGAGACGAGATTTAATGTCGAATGGGACGGTTGCATTAACAACGACGGATTAGCGGCTTTTATCGAGGGTGAGATCTCTCGACGCCAGATGCGTCATGTTCGGGTGGTGTGCCACTTGGCCGTATTGTTGGTAAGGGGGGTTGAGGCTTCTTATCCCGGTGGAAAGGTGCAATCGGGGCATCGCTTTCAATATTTCACGCCTCATTGCTGCATCGCCTGTCATCAGTGCCTTAACGTATTTGACACGAACGTTGATTTAGCGCGTCTGAGGGATAGCGCTTGTCCACTTGTAGCGACTCACCGATGAATTACGGTCACATCTGTTGCCTTTGCGGCATCTCATTCGCCGACAATTCGCATTGCTCACTTCACGCTTTTTTTTCGTTGCAGGTATTGAGATGCGATGCTGATTGCTCCCCTTACTGTACTAATATGCATCGGCGCTAGTTTAGCGCGTGATCCACTCTTCAGGGAGGAGCCGAAGAATCAGGTTTATTTTTGGTTAAATCTTCGTTGTATAATGCTGTCTACAGAGATATTCATAGTAAATAGGGGAATGTACCCGACATGTGTGTATTTGTTTGAACTTGTTGACCTCATCAAAGCCTGTAGGCCTCTTTTTGCATGTCCGGTGACGCTATGCATTCCAATCCTATCAGTCCAGCTTCGGTTGCATTGTAATTTAGCGATTTTTTTTTTCTCTTTTTTAATGAGTCTTTATTATATTTGTAATCTATATTAGAGGTCAACCATGCACTCTCTATTTTGATTTCCGTTCTTGGGCATTCCACATTTTTTCGTTTCCTTTTTATTAATTCAAGAACGATGCCAAAAGTAGTTATTGCAAACGCATTCTTTGATTTTAATTGACAATTGCAGGAATGCACAAAAGCACTGATGTATCCATTGATCGGGGAGTAGAGAATAATTATCGCTTCATTCTGTCCTTATCCACATTTACGATCTCTATGAAGTATTTATTCAGTTAAATGCCTTAAACGATGAGTATTTAGCGACCCTCTTGCTCAGAATGGATTGAATCACAATATTGTAGGGATTTATACACACGGTTTTCTTTTAGGCGAATTGATTCATTATGAAGAGCAGTTCTTTTTTCTTTTGATGGGGTGAAGATCATGTTGTGATAGTCTGCATCAAATTGCAGAGAAAAGTGCCGCATGGAAAGAGAAGGAAGTGGTTGTCTCGCTGGTTTCCAAGATTTTTTTGATAGCTTTGTGAGCTTCTTCTAAAATCTCAAGCATCGTCTGGTCTCCAGATTTTCTTAATCGTTGAACCGAGACGGTGATTTATCACTTCTTTGACAGAGAGCGAAATTTACCAGCATACAGATAGTTCGCTGTTGTAAGCTCATGATCTTTTTTTTACCGTATTCTCAAAACGGCTATCATTTCAGACAGTTCTTTTGGGGCATGACGTGATCTTGAGGTGTGTCGCCGAGTCATCACCATCTGGGGAGACGCTTCGAAGCCAGTGGAAAAGTAGCGATGGATCGCTACTAGGGTGCTTAATTGTTTTTGTTTTTGTTTTTTTGCTTTTTCTGCTTATATGTTCTTGCATTATTCTTTTTATCCTAGGCGCTAGGAATTTATCGTGTAACGACTCTATATTGCTTCATTCATGACAGACACAGATGAGAGAATCACAGAATTCCCGCTAGTGTTTTTATTTTCCAAAAATTTTCTTTCCATTTTCACAACAAATTAGGAATATTAATAAGGTCGCCCAGTCGGTTTTTTTTTTCCGATGACATTAGATTGTTCACTATTTTACAAATATGTGACATTTCTACTATCTGTGATGTATTGAAATTCTTACAAACTATGTGTTAAAAATTTCTCTATTTTATTTTTATTGTTCGAAATTTTCGCGGATCTTATTCAAATCCTCATAGAATTTTTCAAAATTTGTAAATTGTTGATATTTATTATGGAATTTTAAAAACTTTTATTCTCAGTTTTATTTTCGTCTCGGATTTGCTCTAGCATCCATCAGTTAACGACCACTGATGCAGTTTTGATAGGATTGTTAATTAAATATACAAGGAAATTAAAGGAAACGTGACAAATAATTGAGTTACTAATTAATAGGCTTTTGATATCTAAGTAAGTAATTAATCAAGTATCCAAGTCCCAGAATTGATTGATTGTTATGTTCGTTAATAGAAAATTTATTTTCTATGAAAGTGCTCACTGTGATGATTCTTAAAGAAACGTTCTGAAGGCAGAAGTAGCAGCGCAATTCGATTATGATATTTTATTTCGTTATATTGCTTCATAGCATTGTTTTCTTTCATTTATTGCATTCATTCCTTTTGTATTTTTTATCTTGAAAGTTCCACTTTTTCAATGGTTAGTCGATGCTTATTTCTGAGCTGCGCTACAAAAAATATTTAAATTCCGCAACCCGAAATGTGCAAAATTATCTCTTTTTTCCCAAATTCAATCACTGATTTATTGATTTCACTTCATTCTTCCTTATCGAATTGCCTTTTTAATTTCATACTCATTTTGTTTACTGAGTTCATGATGCAGTACTGTAGATGCATCCTTTGCAGGTTTCACGATGAAGGCGTTTTGGCAGGTTATCGTGGGCGCTACAGTTATGTGCGCGATGGTCCCGATGAAAAACACCTTCGCATCGAGTCAGTGACGTTAGATGATGATGGCATGTTCGAATGTCAAATGATGCGTCCCGGTCTTAGGGGGTTCCGCTCTTCCGCTTATCTCACCGTTGTTGGTAAGCTGACTTCTCTTTTCTTGGTCGCTCTTGTTCAAAATATTCTCTCCTCTTTGTTTCTGTTATATGTTGCCTTTTAGAAACTATTTGATTTCTGTGGTTGTAACTGCTTGCAACAGTTTTATTTAAGGCACAACAGTTTTATTGTGCTTTAGTGAAGTTTCTCGTTGAACTAAGCGTTAAATCACAAGGTATTGTTCCAGTTCTGAGTACTTTTTGAAGTCAACCACGCATGGGCGTCTCTCCCTCCCCTCTTTCTCTTTCTCCTTCTCCTCCTTTTTCTCCTTCTCCTCCTGCTCTTTATCCTCCTCCTTATCCTAACCGTTACCCTTATCCTTGTCCTTATCCATCTTCCAGCTCAATTCCCGGCAAGTTTGCGGCTGATACCATTTTTAATCGGAATTTGCTATTCATTTTTTGTCTGGGTTTCTGTTTGTTAGAGCTCTGGAATAAGGGACTTCCGTTCGGGAGAAGGTCTTAAACTTTCTGTATGCATTCTAGAGCATGTTATAGATCGTTTTAGTTTCAGAGTTTAATTTTTTTGCGGATCTCCAACCGCAAGCTCATACTCAATTGAAGAAGCTGTATTTAGCCTGGCATGGTAATTCCAAAATGTATAAGTTGCAATACTGATACCAAGATTCGGCAGTGTTCCACGAAAAGGGGTCTTAGCTAAGCGACTTTAAGCTAATTGCGCATCAAAGGCAGTTTATTGTGAGCAAATTCAAATAAGTCGTCTTTATGTGATTTTTGTTCATTGTAACTGCAAACCACCACTCCTCTTTTAGCGTTTTATATGTTTGTTTGCTTTCTTTTCATCAAATCCGTCATTCAGCAAGTAGAAATTGATGGATATCACAATAATGACTTTACAAATCGAATTTATGTTACGTCTTTCAGACTCTTTAAACAATGGGTTGGAATTGTTTAATGAATTGGATGCAAAAATTCAAAAGCCGACATATTTGAAATCCACAATGCTTGCTTCGTTGTTGAGAACTTGCTTTGCCGGAGTCTTTTGGTGAAAACTAAAACTTAGCCGATAAATTTTTGTTAAATTAACAGAAAGAGTAGGGATCATCCATTCATGCTTTCTTGCGACTAGTACTTTCAGAAGAGATTGAAGGGGCAGGTGGGAGTGCAGAGTGGAGCTTTGCGAGAACTCCAAATGGAGCCTTACATTTGTTAACGAGATGGTTCTACTATTCAACTATGCATTCCGGAGTTCCAGAACATATTGCAATATGTACGAAGCATAGGCATCTCTGTGAAGAATCAGCTGAAGTTTCGATTGAATTTAAATCTAGGTTCCATTAGAGTGATTGAAATTAAACTTGGTGTAGGCCTATGACGTGTGGTGGTGCTTGAGATGAAATTCCCGAGTCGGATGCCACTAGTAGTTCTGAACCTTCAAGTTGGATATCTCCAGAATACATCGGGGCACTTGAGCGAATCTCGCTAGTTGGATGAAATTAGTTTATGTTATTCTGGGATAGCGAAAGATGGTGATAAAGGAATGTAGGTAGTTTATTGCTCATTGTCTAATATCGCCATCTCAACCAGAGGTTCTTAACTGTGAGATTTTCCCAACAAAATCAGTTGAATATACCCCCACCGTTCGGAAATTTCTATATTTTATGTGGCACCGTTTTTTTCTTTTTTCTTCTTTTGCTCATTGCATCTCTTGTTTTCATTGGTTTTTGATCTTGTGCCTTAGGTTTTCCCTTAATCATCTTATGTTTACTCCTGAGCGAGTCTGTGCGATAACCTTTTGCTTTTTGAATTTGAGCGGAAGTGCTGCGTAAAGTAGCGTTAATTGTGGATAGTGTACAATAGAAAAACGAGTTAACGATTCGCAAAGTAGAAACTTTTGCGCAACAATTGTAAAAGAAGAAAAAAAAAGAAGAAAGAAGCGAGATTTATTGTTGTGAGGAGGCAGCTCGTTTTCGGGAGATAGCTAATCAAACGGCCTCTTTTATCGTAAGGATTGCTTTTTGTTCGCCTGAAACGTCGACGAAAAATTCCATCTGGGATATGTTGCACTCCAACCACTTTTTCATAAAAGTTTCAATATGTTTAATTCGACAGAGTGACATGAAACAACAAATCTTCCGACGAATTTACCGAATTCGTAGCATCGTAGCATTGCACTATTTAAACGTGAATATTGCTAGATTTGATGGGGAATAGAATTTAAGTGGATAATAAATGAAAGAGAGCTGACGGAAGAAATTATTTGGGTGGGTCGGCAATGTCATTTTCTTACCACATCTTGTTCCCGTCGGTTTCGCAAGGCAAATAATACAGTGCAACCTGATATGGCTATTAATGCAGGATGACCGGTTTTGTATTTCCTTACAAGTCGTTTTGAATCGTAGGATGTGAGATTTACAATGAGGGTGGCCAGCGGCCAGTGGTTTCGAACCGCACAGTAGGTTACTGAATTGATTATGAGTTTAGTGCTGATTCTCTCATTTATGTATATTGATCCATGGACCTGCAAGCGGAGTAATGCTTCGCTGGGTTTGCTAGATATATATTAGTAAGGAGGAGGTAGGAGGCAGAACTTTTAACATTTCATATGAAGATAAATGAATGATGGTTTTGTAAATCCGACGGTTTGGAATGACAGTGAAGCGAAACTAAGGGCGTTTATTTCAAACAAAGTTTTCCAGAAGTAAAATCAGCATAATACGTAGAAGATTTTCTGATAAATCAATCAGTGAAGTTTACGAGAAGAGCGATAATCCGATAATCTTCCTTCAGTGTGTTTGCTCGTTTCAGTTGTTTTTTAAGAGAATGAGATTTGTTTACAGTGCCACCATCAGAGGTGATGTTGTTGAACTATCGAGCCGGAGAAACGATTCAAGTAAACGAAGGAACAGCGCTGAACATTAGCTGTGGTGCAACGAATGCGAAGCCGGCGGCTACTCTGAACTGGTATGTCAACGGCAAGATGACCACTGAGGGTGTACATCGATGGAGTAAGCATAACCTTAACCGCACGGTCACCTCATATGCAGCATTGCTCTGGAAACCTACGTAAGTGTATGCAACATACTTTTTTTCTCGTTGTAAATGAGTACTGCTTTCAGTTTTGCCAGCTTTGCTCACATCTTCACTCTACTGATGGAAGGTAGATATGAGGTGAGAGAGGAGGGATGGGAAGAGATTAGTGAAATATGGGTGCGCTGGAAACTTGCACCATAATCGAGAAAGCGAAATTCTCCCTCAATTCTGTACATTATTATTTCCTGCGAGAGTGCATCCTCGAGAAGAAAATGATTATCTCCGATTGGCTGTTTTTGCTTCTTGCAGCATTTAATGCGATAACCATCAGATTTTTTTGCTTACAAAAACTCTTGACATAGTGGTGTAAGATTAAGCGCTTTGGCGCTACTGGAATATGTCATTCCATTCAGGCGTTTTTTTGTCTCTTTATTTCATTGTTTTTCTCATATTTTCTCTAAGTGATGTTCGTTTCAACGACTCCTGATTTACTTCTCGAAGTGATGCCTGCGATTCGCTTTATTTTCTCTTTTTGTTATTTCTACTTCTCCCGCATAATTTACTTTGGATATTCATTGTAATACATTTTATCAGGCTGAACGATAATGTTGCTGAAAATTTTCCAAACCAATAACATTTGTCATGCTGGCTATTCCGTTGTTCACGTTTTGGTGCAAGCGTACGTAGGACCACCCACGATGTAGGTACAAAACGTTGCGGTCTCACTGAATTGACAGTGGGGGAGCGGATGAGAGGGAGGAGGAGAGGAGACCAGCAGCAGCATTAGCCTTCTTCTTACCTGATTTTTGTACCTTATTCCACTGAATTTCTTCTAAGGTTCATTGTTCTTGAGATAGGTGCTCTGTGCAAACGTTATTAATACATGTTCGTTCGACTGATCACTGATCAAGGTATGATCCACGCAGTATGGCTTTCCCTAATTGCTAAATGCATATCTGATTGTTGTGTGTAGTTCTGATTCATAATTGTACCGCACCTGATAGATAGGCAGGTATTTACTTTGCTCAACGGTGAAACATGAAGGCATATTCCATGAGGCGGTCCCAATTGACGCACATTAACCACTGGATTCGTAGAATATGGGCGTAGTTAGTGTAAACATTTAAAAGGATCACTTCGAGTTGTTATTTTTCCTCGTTTTGGGTTGTTTAGAATCGAATGTGGATTGCGTAATTATTTTCAGTCGCATGGATCACAAGAGGGTGCTAACCTGTGAAGCGTCTCATCCCCTGTCTGAAAGTCATTACCGTGTCAATATATCTCTCGATGTGCTGTGTAAGCTGGTTTCGAATTGTTTTTTTTTCCTTTTAAAGGGTTCTACAAAATTTCAGTATGAGCTTGAGATTGCCATTATTGTATTGGTGGAATAGTTTGCTTTGTGATTGAAAAAATAATCGAATTAAATAGTACTTGTTTGTAACCAGTATCTTTCGTTCGTCAACAGAAGGGTGGAAACTGATTGAATCTACGTTAGACGTGATCGGCCTGCGACCAGTGTTTGACCTGAAACCTTTGGAATTGAGTTAATTGCATTTATCGCTCTTTCTGATTCTTTTATTTTGTTTTATTTTGTCCACCAATTTTTTTCGCTGCATTTGCCACTACTTATTTCTCCTTCAACATGGGGGAATAATGAGGTGTGATGTTGCTTATCTAGTTTCAGTTTGGAACCAGAGGGATTATTCAGAACAGCTCTTCTAACATATGCACAAATAACAAAATGTAGTAATTATTCCATTTCCCTCTCCCCCGTCATCCCATCCCCATCCCATCACTGCGCAAATTTGCTTACTGTGTTTAAATAAAAATAAATAAATATATTACCGGAATATTGCACTCCTTTATACACATCTATGTTGAAAGTTATTCTTATATAAGCACTGTATTTCAGATCCATCAAACGCGCCTCGAATTAATATCATCAGTGGGAGTTCATCAGCGCAGGCAGGCGACAATGTGACGATGGTATGCTCGACAAGTGGTGGTAACCCACCGCCGAATGTCACTTGGTTCCTGAACGATCGTGCAATTGGCACCAACTTTTTTTACGATTACTCTACGCAGGTTAGAATGTTTTTCCCGTTGAGTTTGAAATTGAATCACGAAATGTAGTATAAAGAAGTGAATGGGTAGACAACTATGAAAGGTGTGATTCGTTCCGTTCGAAAAAGGAACGAGTGAGCATTTACAAAAGGACCCTGTTGATGTTTTTCTTGTTTGTCGCAAATTTGACTAACTGAAAGTGACCATTACAAGGATGACAAATTTCGGTTTGCTTCAACTGATGGAGATGTTATGCATCACTTATCGACGCTATAATTATTTTGCAGTGAAGAGCTCATGTGCTCGAGAATTAATATTGTGCTGTTGTTGAAACCCTATTTAAAATAATGCTAATTCCTATGTAAATTTCTTTATCTGGTTATCGAGTTCTTTTTTTCTACAGGAAACGCGTAACGTTTACTCAATGATAGTTGAAGCGGATGATAACGGTGCAGTATACGAATGCCGATCGAAAAATCGAATAGGTAGCGAACCGCTCAAAGAGAATATCCATCTTTCCATCGCTTGTGAGTTCCTTTTGCAGTTATTTTAATGTAGTTTTGCTTATTTGTTTCTTTTTTGTTGCTACGGAATGCATTGGAATGTATAGAGATAGGGGAAGAGGGGGAGGGAGAGAGGCGAGGTGTCATTAGTGGACATCAAAGTTTGTGCCTCGGATGTCATGTTTTCATTTTGTAAGACTCTTAAACTGTTCATTTCTAGATTTAGAATGTATATGCGCAGATGCGTACGTGCAAACGCCAGTGGACCGAATATATGGAAAAAAAAACTCTGGAAATTTCATTTACAGATGCACCTCTTGGAGTAGATGTTTATGGTGAGAGTGCAACGCGATATGGAAGACCTGTTCTGGTGCACTGCAGGTCGAGGTATGTTTCTAGTGAAGTCGTAAACGTTTAAGCACTTTTTCTTGCTAGTATAGCCCTCTTTCATTTTTCTATTCATTCTTTGTTCGCCGGACTTCACAAGATTATATATATATATATATATATATATATATATATATATATATATATATATATATATATATATATATATATATATATATATATATATATATATATATATATATATATATATATATATATATATATATATATATATATATATGTATATGCGTCACTGATGTTCATTCCATTTCTCACATATACTTACGTATATGTATTTCTTGCATGGAATGCTAGACAAATGAACAAACGAATAAATAAATATGTTAACGAGCAGTTGTGGACGTTTAATCCCTTTGAGAGATGTCTGAAATATGCGATCTTTTTGAGCAGTCAAAAAATATTGGCAATATATCTTAGAATTTGAGTGTTCTCAAAAAATTGCTGATTTGGTCTTATTGTCTCTGAAGGTTTGCAAATGCATTCTCTGTTTGGTTCTCATTTATAATCCTCTAAATCTTTCTTATTTTCTCTTTATAACACTTTCTCTCGTTTCATTGCCTTAAAGGGAAATGCACCTGCAAACCTGATTTAGCGAGTTTGAAAGTTCATTTTTATTACTGTCGAGATTGGTGTTCCTTGTTCACAGAAGCCATTTGTCCATCTTTTACATGGCGTTTTCGGGAAATTTTAGGAAAATATTGTGCTCTATAGACTACGCTATTCATTCTGCTACTTGACTATCAGCATTCGATAATTTAAAATATTTTCTTCAAGCAAACGGGTTTGTTTTTTTTTCGTAATTCTATGACATATCTCTAGGAGGGTTCTGAGGTGCAGCGAAAATTGTTGTTTGATAAGGTGGATATATTTAGATTATCGAATCCAGCGTCGAGAATTAAATGGCTCATAAACGGTCAACCGGTACGTTCATCCGGTGAATCGCAACACGAACAACCAAGTGGCACCATCACAATATCGAATTTAACTGTCAATCCGGCAGATGCAATTGTCAATAGGCATCACATCAACGTGGAATGTGTCGCTGAAAACGAGAAGGGTCGTAGCAGCAAGCAGCATACCATTCGTATTCTTGGTTTGTGCTATTTATTTCTAATTTCGCCCACTATTAGCTTCTTTTGTTTTTATTTGCGTCTCTGCTTCTCATTTCGCCTATTTATTGGTTTTATCGATTTGTTTCATATTTGACGGAGTGTAGTGGGTAGTCGTAAGCTAGAGAAACCTTGCCACGACTCTCCAGAAGTATCTTGGTAAGGAGCTGAAGGATGGGTGAAAGAAGTTCAACATTCATCATTGATGATAGGTAAAGCTTTATTATTGTTCTTGCTTGGTTAATATATCTTTAATGTATTATTTCTTACTAGGTGTTTTGTGAATCAATGATGGGTTGATTTAATGAGCTGGTTTCATTTTAGTGGAAGTGAAGTTGAATTTAACGCTGGTTGTTGGTTTTTTTATCGCCGAAAGTCTGGCGTTTCTCGCAAAATATGCGTTGAAGCATATGATCCTAGCACCGTTTTCAAGTGGACAAATCAGAGTCCTTATTGGAATAATTTTTTCTAGCACCCGACAGCTCCCTTTAACTACATATTTACTGCCGGCGAGCGTTCAGATTATCTATAGTCTTATCAATTCTGAATCAGATACTTTCTGGAGAATGCGCATCTCATACAGTCCTTTGTCCCCTCCACTTTTTTATGTTAAAAACATGTTGGGTGTTTTAAAAAAAACATCCGAGGAAGGGCGTTCGTCTTCTTTTTTTTTTACTGTGTACAGTTGTTGTGGATTCGCTTGTCGAGATTAAACAATTCCTATAGCGCCGCCAATGGAGCCAAGAATATATGGAATGGATGGAGAAGCATTGCTGGAGGGTGAAATGTTGAATCTGACGTGCGAGGCACATGGTGGCAATCCATTGGCAACGCTTTCTTGGTTCAGAGGAGTCGATAAGGTAATCTAATCGCTTTCTTTTCTCTCTTTCTCTTTTTATATTTGATTTGCTTTCTGCACTGATTTACCCACTAATGAATTTGAAATTGCGAACTTTATCAGAGCTGTGGTAGAGAATTGCTCTATTTGCGTGAATTTTGATCCGAATGTAATTTTATATAATTTTTTCATTTTTGAAAACTTCATTTTTCAAATAGCTTCCCAGTTCGTTTACCAAATAGTTTCCATTTTTGTTGTGTTGATAGAATGGAATTTTTAATTTCAGATTTATGATAAATACGTTCAATTTATAGTTCCATCTAAATCTTCAACCTTTTTCGCTCAGCGTTTATTGAAATCGCTCAGCATAAAGAGGAGATTTTGAAAGAGCAATTTTGCAATTGTGTAGTTTTAGATGCTAATCGAAAGTGCAGTGAATCAGCTAAAATATGTCGCTGGGGGGGGGGGGGGGAGGGCAGGAAAGTGATTGTGCGAAATATCCATCGAAAGCGCCTGAATAAATTAAGAAAAAATCCGAAAGAGGGAAATTCCTAATGTTTTCAGTCGTTTTACACTGTTCAGTGTACTATCCGTCTCTTAGCTTAGGGAGCTTGCTAGAATGGGCGAGGAGCTGATACGGTGCTTATGTCAACTCAAACAACATTTTCCACAAACGAATATAGTCCCAGTCGCATTGGGTTCATGCACGGCCTTGTGGTATATTCTCAATCCATTATTAGTCATGTTGAAATATCGGTGGCGTTTTCAGTTACTGTTTTTTTTTGGCTTGTTTTGAGTCTTCAGTTAATGTGGCCCATGCAGTGCTTGTTTCTAACCGACCCTTTTTGCCGCTGCATATACTGGGCGAAGTAATACATCGTTGTCGTCATATCTGGCTACATCTTTTAGCTCATTAGTGACCTTAAGTGCTCTTTCAAGTTCACTAGATTGAAAGAAACGCAAGAAAGTGACCGCACGAAGTTTCAGCTTATCCCAGAATATCTTCAATGATTGTTTAGAATGTGAGGTAAAATTATTGGGAGACAGAAAGGTTGATGCGTGCACTAGTCAACCGGTGCAAAATGAGCGCAGCAGTCTCTTTCAGTGGTGTTCGGATATTCCATTACTTAAGTACCGGGTGAATAACGTTTTACTGTCTTTGTGATGGTCATGCCAAAAACTCTGTCAGTTCCTGTTAGTGTACGGTGCTTGTTTGGGCATGTTTGAGCATGTTTTCGACGAAACCTCCATAACAGCCTCAAGTGTTGGGACGTATGTTTTACATAAGCCACCATTTTTAACCGTTGACTTATGCAGATCGAGGTTAGATTAAGGAATTTTAAGCATTTTATCTGTTATGTTCCAATATTTCTGTTGTAAATATTCACATGTAGATGTACTGAAAAAAGCGAATCGTGTCGAAAAGTTTGCATAATATTGGGAATTCTACAGTTAAGTATCATATAGGGATTCTGATGACTTTCTTGGCGATTAAAAGAGGAGGTCAATTCTATTCTTCCATGTTGATGTTTTTATCGCCACAGCTATATCTCCCATGTGATCCCTCTTCCTCTCCCTGTCCCCCTCTCTCCCTCTCTCTCTGTTCGGTTTCGCCTTTAGTTACCTCAACGTCGCACTTCACAAGAGGCGTTCAGAAAGTACCTTTCAAGCAATTCTGTGGAATATAACAAAGGCGCTTTGAGTGCTGACGAAGGCGAGCTATTGAAGCTCATTTTTTGAGCCCACCTTGAGCAAAACTTAAATAATTAAAAATTGTCAGTATCCTTATTGTTAAGGTGAGGGTTTATGTGCCTTTCTATATGGTGAACTGAGTATCGCTTCTTTACCATTCAGTGTTCTAACCCTAAGAGGATGTTAAAACTGAAGGAGGACACCATATTGGTGACAGCTACCCTATAACTATATATTTTCAAAAAGATACATAGTCTACAGGGCGACCAATGTTCGGGAGTGCTAACATATTCAGTGACTATTCAGTGATCTTGGCTAGCTTTGTGTTGTTTGAGGATGGCGCCTTGTTTTTGCACGCCTCCAGCAGTGACACAACGCCACTCTTGCATTGTCTTTCTAAGAACAGTTGATGTCGATAGTTTTCCGAAAAAAATCTTCACAAAGTTTATATTGACAATTATTATCATTAACTCATCATCATCGCAATTTCTTTTTGCGCTGATAATGCGGTTTTTTTTTCGTTTTTCTTTTTTTTTTTCTCTCCCAGTTGTTCAGGTTGAGAACTCTCCAGAAATTTCTGCGGCTGAAAACCTTCCAGAAGTTTCTCCGGTTGAGAACCTTCCAGAAATTTCTGTCCTGCCACATCTTCCTTCTCATCCCCTTTCCTATCCCCAATCTCAAATGACGTTCATTCTTCCTTCAAAATGGTATATACGCATTTGGTTTGCACATTGTGGTGCATTAGAGCGAATATTTGATATGATCGTGTTGTGTTTGTTGATTGCGGTTATTTTTTTTTTCCTTTTTTTTTTAAAGCGCAACGCGAAACACAAAATGAAGACTCGTTGGAAGGAGGTAAATTTTAAAGTTTCTGTGCGACTGTGTTTTTGTCGTTGTGAAATTCTGCTTTGTATTCTGGTATTCTATGTGTGTGTGTGTGTGTTTTTTTTTTTGTGTTGTTTCGTTTCCCGTTGTATCGATCCTTCCTTATTTATTAGTGTAACTTAATTGTTATTTAAATCATGCACTATCGATTTGACTTGGAATCGCCATTTTTTATTGAGATCAGTTCGAAATTATTCCAGAATCTTTATTTTATTGCATCGAAGATTTTTTTTTTATCTTTGGTGGAAAATTCGATCAATTCACTAACTATAACATAAAATATCCACTCGCTTATTCCATAATTTTTCGTTTCATTTTTCGAAATATTTTTTTTTCGGTGAATTTTTCAGCTGAAAGAAACACGAAGTACAGCATCAGGGGATACATCACAAAGTACAGTATCTTTCGTACTCGATCGTACAATGAACAATCAACAAGTGAGATGTGAAGCTGAGAATGGAGCACTTGACGAACCACTTGTGGCTACTAAAACTATTACTGTACTCTGTTAGTACTTTTTATTATTTATATTTTATACTTTGATCAGTACGCGAAATGGTTTTTCTAAATTGCTACTAATATACAGTAAATATTGTTGCGAACAATTTAAAGTGTCTTATTCATAAATGATAGCAGTGGAAAGGAATGATATCGAAATGCTCTTAGTGAACTTGTTCATCTAATCTTATGTGATCGATTGTGACGTAATTTTAATAGCTGTCGTGACGTTTAAGCACCATCCGAATATTAATCGCAATGTCGTCGTTCGAAGTGACTTACTCTTAGAGCTGTTTTTGCTTCATTTGGACTTCTTCTATGCGTCATTTAGCATTGTGCTTCGTTTATGTGCATTATGATTCGTCGATTTTGGATCTCAAGCTGACGAATATTTCTGCACTTATAAATAGAAATACCGAGAAAAATATATAGCAAAGAGAAAAGAAATCTTATAATGAAATGAAGTTTGAATGTAATGAAATGAAATTTAAAAATTCTGAATGAATTTTGGTAAATGAAACTTTTTTTTAAATGAAAATATATGAAGAAATTTACGAGGGAATTTTATGATAGAAGTTTACATTGAAATTTCACTTAAAAAAAAAAAAAAACGAGAAAAAAAAAGAAGTGGCGACAAGGTTTTCATAATCACTTTTACGGATAGCCATTGAAATATGCAACATTTGTTCGTGATTATGTTACCATTGATTTGAAGACAGTTTTTACTCGCCATAATTGCTTCAAATGGCAAGCCAATGATCGATGTTGCTCGATAAGTGAAGAATTCCATCGAATTTCAATTTTTAACTTTTCTTCTGATTTCATCATGTTATCATAGATAATGCATCTTAAATTTGTGATATTTCTTCTCATTTTCAAGGAAAAACACATAGTGGCGCTTTATTCGATGAATTTTGCAGTTCCTCCTCGACGTGTTGTTGTCCGTCAAGATGAAAGGACCCGTCGACAGATGATTGCTGGTGAGCCGACTCAATTGATTTGCATTGTGCCCTCATCCAATCCGGCGGCCGAAATCAGTTGGCAGTTCTCCAGTCCGGATTATCCAGTAACGCTTCGTGGAGAGAACAAACTTAATAAAACGTAAGTTATCACTGGAAGATTCTTTTTTCCAATATTGCATGCAACCTTGGATGTTATCTCAAGCCATTGAGCTTGTAATGGTGAATAATTAAAATTAGGTAACCAGGTTGCTTAGCTAAATTTTTCAGGAAACATATTTTCACTGTCGTTATTTGAAGCGTACATTTGTAATCGTAGTTCGGACGGCATTGGTGTTAGCGAACCATCGGGATTTCAGTGATGCCTCCTCCCCGCAATACTCTAGGTGGTACGCTGCAATCTCTGGGAGAAGGGCGTGACTAGCTTCAGGGGAGACCGAAATTGCTGTACCGACGCGTCAAAGATCATCAGTAACCGCCGAATTTGGCGCTTGATGAAGTTATCGAAAGTGCCATGTTTAACGCGAATCTTGTCATTGTGCTTCCCAAAGTGCCAATACTTACCGATGATCAGAGGAAGGACGAATACTTTTTAAAGAAACGCAACTGCCTTTTTGCATTTCGGAGTAAATCAAGCCACATATCACGATGTTTAATCTTAAACTCATACATGAAAGTTGTTCACGCAAGGAGAAAAAATCGATTCCTTTCAAAGGAGTGGGGGAGGAGGGGAATTGTGGAAAGAGTTGGAGATACAGCTACAGAGCGCACATTTGTAGTGGGACACTCCTGCAACTTCTCATATTGTATTGGTCCTTAAATTAGCAGTAATCTTATGTGAGGACATTGAAGAACCAGAGATTCTTGATCTTTATCTCTGTCGCTGCTTTATAGAAGTTTTTTTTTTTTCTAGGAGTCGTGAGAACGGTGGATTTGAAGTGGAAAACGTTTTGGAATTCACACCAACGCTTGATATGGACGGCAGCGACGTGAAGTGTATTGCATCACATCCATTATGGAGTGATCAGAAAGTCACGCCATTCCCGCTGAATATTCTCTGTAAGGACTTACTTTTTGATGGCATTTTCCCCTTTCTTTACGAATGTTAGGTTAATGTCGTCCCATTTTTTAAACTTATTCGTCAGTCGCTCCATCATTGATGTTGATTGTCTGCATCATATTTTTTAAAAGAATGTTAGCTCTAAATTCAGGGGCCTTCAATTATGTCTTCGAAAACATAAGACTGAAATTTTTTGGGATTGATGATTGTTTAAATTTGTTGAGGCGATCATTAGAGTAATCGATCGTAGTTTTTTGTTCGTACGAATAATTGGTTAGTGCACAGAGGATACGAGCGATTTGTGGGAACATCTGAAGTAATGAGAAATTAGTGTATTGCTGATGATTGAAGGAAGAAAGAGGACGTAGGTTGATAGAGATTTGTTTGGGGAGCGTATTTTGTCGATATTATATCTTTTATTAGGATTGCGATAAGATGTGAAGCGATACGTTGCAGCCTGTAATTGATATTTTTGATTCAGTTCGTTGCAGTGTCGTTTCTTTTGTAGATGCTCCTCAAATGACAGTAGATGGACCAATAACGATTGTCGTTGATGAGGGCGATTCATTCAAAGAGAACCTAACAGTGCGAGCGAATCCAGCCATCGCAACTTGGAAATGGAGGAAAAACGGCATCCCATTCGAGAACACAGTGGGCGCTATTTTTGCGAGAGGTGCAGTACTTCAGTACACTTCTGGGTCTTTTCATAAAATTTCACGAACGAGTTAATTTTTTTTTCAAACATTCGTGATAACCGTAACGAAATAAGAGAGGACCGTATAAGGAAATGATAACGTTTTCGGTAATAACCTTCAAAGATCGATATGGAGACTTGGAAAGTGTTATAGCTCAGGTCAGATACCGCACTTGCGCAGACCGGAAACGTGTAAATTTTCTATGTCGATTTTTGCGGTAACAGCGTTAGCTGAATGAGTGTCTCTCACCATTTTCGACCAATGGAAGTGGAAGTGAAGGGATTTTTCGTGAACATGAATCCGATGGTACGGGCACCTGAAATCATTTCCCTTCGTGAAACATCTGTTGATGTGGGAGATTTTCTATTCAATGGTTCTACTCATTTGGGTGAATCTATTTTCATTTACAGTCGGATGCGCTGTGACATGAAACAATTATTGGATTGTTATTATATCACAATTATCCGAGACGTTGTCACTGCATATTGTTTTAAGGTGCAATGTTATCCGGTCGTTCAGTGAGTGGCTCTGATAGTGGTCTTTACACACTGATTGCTGCGAATAGTATCGGATCAGTGAACGTTTCATTGCGTTTAACTGTGAAATGTAGGTTTTTTTTTAATTGTTGCGCTGAGTTTGATGCTTTTTTTTTATCTGCCGCATTCACTCCTTACTCATAGAATGAGCATTTAAAGGGCGGAGAGGATAGTGTTGATTAAATCTCCAGTGGGCAATATGTCACTTAGAGTATGTTACATTTCTCTGACTTTTACAATAAAAAGTCACGAGTCTTATCATCAAGCTTTATCGTTGAAGTCGTTTTTCTTCGTTAAAACGCTACAACTTTTTTTTCATTCTTTGGAGGGTGCGGGAGGGAAGGGGGAGGGGAAACAGCAAGAGGCCTTTATAAGTGTTTCGCATTTAAAACACAAATTGGTAGTCTCTATTATGGACTGAAACGGTCATTCGTTATTTCCGGCACTTATTTTTCCGTCATTGGCTCCACGCCAAATAATTCTTACCATTATGCTTGGTAAAAGTTTTCCTAAATAAGTGATGGTATGGTTGAGGGCCAAAATTATTGGTTGCGAGGAAGAAGAAGTAGGTCGGGAAGGTCAGCTTTATGGACTATTGGTTGAGAGGTGGTTTTGTTGATCCCTTAAACCGTACTATCACACTTTACTACCTCCATTAGCTGCATTCATGTTATCCGCTTTTTCCAAATGTCCATCCTTCCTCTGTCGAGAACGAGGACGAAGAATGCCAGTTTTGGCCTTTGGCATTCCCTTTACCTCGGCCGTGCATATTATCAGCATTATTTTATTGTGAACAGTGGACAGTGGTATTGTTGCAGATGCAGCCCGTGTGACTCATATAACATCGCCAGTAATGGCAGCATCAGGCGAAGAAGTGGTTATGGAGTGCGAAGTAGATGGTGTGCCTCGCATTAATGGTATGGTGAAGTGGTTTCGTGGTGATATGGTTATTGATACCGTATCTTTTGATGGTCAGACGAGAGCTGTTCTCAGGTTGAATGCCTCTCAAGAAACGAGTGGTGCATATACATGCGTTGCCGATAACGGCGTTGGAAAGGTATTGCTCTTTGTATTTCTTATGTTTATTTTTGTGACATTACTGAACGAAATTATGTCAGTTGCTGCTTACTTATTTAGCGAATGTGGTAACAGAAGGTGAAGTATGGTTATTGTTGAGATGCACTTGAGAGGTCGGGGACAGCAAAGATGTTCATTGAACTCAACTCATCGTGATCTTTTCAAACGTCTAACCGGATAAGCTTCAATTTTGCTTACCGAAATTTGTTACGGCAGTGCGTTCGGATACTACACGCATCGGTATTTAGTAGCAACGTTTCGCATGACGAAGGTGTGCCTTTCTTCTCTCTTCCGCTCCTGTGTCCCCTCCCTCACGCCTTTCCTCCACGTTCAGGCGTGAACCTCTCATTCATGCCCAGCTTCGCCTGGTTGGCGAAATCCTTCCATCATCGTGTGATAAGTTTTCGTTAAAATCCAGAATCACGGAAGTAGATTGCTGTTTTTGGAGGTGTGGGATATGAGATATGCTGTCTTATATTTACGAACCATTCTGGATGCGCACAGTTGCAGCCCAATCGAACAACCGCATATCTGTTGGTGAGTCGAGCACCTTCGATAACACGTCATGCTTCACTGCTACGTGCTGCGGGTCCATTAGGGGGTCGTGCACGTCTAAGGTGTAGGGCTCATGCCGTACCTGATGCGACATTCCATTGGAGCATTCAAGGCGACTCTGGACCTATTCGTTATAATAACACGAAGTATTCGTTCTACGATGTTCAGCTGGACCACTCTACCTTTGAGGTGGGTCCTTCTTTCATCTACAGAGCGATATTTTCTATAGCTTTCTACATTGATTCTTGTAAACTACATCCATTTTTGCAACCTTTAAATCGCGAAGAAGCAGAAGAACGGAATTATGAAGCATCTGTTAAAAATGCACTTGCATATGATGAGAAATCTAAATTTCTCTTTTGACGAATTGTAATATTCCTCATTTTTGCTGGAACTGAGCAGTGTATAGTGAAGCTTAGGGACTGTCTTCAACAGGTTTTTGCATTTTTAATAAAAGATCGCCCAGAAGACGATAACTGACCATAGGTTTTTGTTTGAAGGGACTTATACCTAATTTCTACCTTTGCGATCGGGAAACAACATACGGAAGCAAGTTGAACATGAACGTAAGATTGTTGTTGCTTTATGTTCAGAGCGTTTTGTGGATATCGGGTTTGGATCAGTTCGACTACCAGCGAACGGTGAAGTGTGTCGCAATGAACCGCTTGGGAGAGGATGTCGTACAGATCACGGTTGGTCCACCTACCGCTCCAGATGTGCCAGTCGATCTACGGGTGGCGAATTCGTCGCGATCCTCGCTCACACTCGTATGGGTGCCTGGTTTCGACGGTGGCTCCGAGCAGGTGTTTCAGGTTCGATACCAAATGCCTGGCGAAAACGTCTATCATACGATCAATTCAACTAGCCCGGTTAGTCGCTCACTCAGACTGCCTTTCTTCTCAAAATTGTGACGTGAACATAGTAGAGTGATACTTTGAGGTTATTTCCTATCGAATGATCCCACCTAGCAGTCATATGAGTCCACTGTGGTTTATCTCAGGTTTTTCACGCAGTTGGTGGTGCTAGCCTATAAAAGTGATAGAAATGCAAAATACGTACAAGTCGATCACACTTTGGCGGCAGCTGTTAGTTGAACTATCAGTGGGAATGCTGCGATATGGAGCATATGAAACTTTCTAAGAACTTAAAGTACTCCAGTATATTCCCCGTCTTCAGAAACTGATGGGAAGGAGATATTTGCCGTTCCAGCTTATCCTAATGAAAATAATTAAGTGCAAAAATGGGCAGATGGATTTATGGCGATGATGAGGTGCCGAGTATCATGGTTTCAGTGTTTTCAATGCAGTTTATAAGTGAAGTTATCCATTATGTAAAGTAATTTGACGCAGAAATTCAATCAAAATATGTAGTTTGGCCTTCTGCGATTTTCATACTTTTGAAAGAATGCATAATGTTCACGTCTTTTTGAAGAGAATAAAATCTGCCTTATCTGCTTTTGTTGAGTACTTTTTCAAGTTGTTTGCAGCGCATTTGAATGGATGCCGACGAAATAGTAAACAGTTGATTTAAGGGTCGACCTATGATCTTATGGTATTTTTTTGGTAAGGGGCAAGATTCTGCTAGTATTCGGCTTATATACGTGAACCACAAAAATGAAACTTAATTTGAGTGGTTAGATACTATTGGCAATATGAAAGGTTGTTTTAGAAAGTTGAGATAAGAGGGCTGAAGGTAGCACAACTTTACGAAGTGACTGTACGGGCAGTAAACGCACGTGGCGCTGCTTCCGATTATTCACGACCTTCCCTGTCGGCCTATACGCGAGATGAGAATGACGTCGATATTTCTGCAGTCAGCCAGAAGGTACGTTTTCTCATGCAGAAACAGAATTATTGTCTGTCCCACAAGTTCTTTGTTCTTCTGTTTAAAGGATATCGCCACCTCTCCTCTTCCCTTCCCTTTACACCAATTCCTCTCATTTTATATCCATTCTATTATAAAACAGAATGAATGTGGGTGTGGGATTGCTGCAAAGATTTGCTCTAGTTTTCAACATTGAAATAGACTTTCAGGCATCGTTACATAAATGGTTCAATATGCAAACATATGAAGGTGCTGTGGATTCGATAGCATCGAAGTATTTACATGTATATCACTTTCAGAAAGATTCATTTCCACGGTCTTTGATGGTCACATTTTGTATCGGTGGCGCCTTACTCCTAATTATTAATTGTCTGCTCTTGTGCTATATGCAACGTCATCAACGAAGAAAGAAGTTGCAAGGTAATTTTCTAAATGCTTTCTTTTCAGTACCATATGCAGAGAATGTTTCATTTGGGAAGGGAATTTTCGGTCGAGTTTAAAGGTGAGCATAACATGAAAATGACCTGAAAGTGAGAATAATGTGACGGCATATTCAGAGAACGGCAGGAGGAGAGGTAATGATATCTCTAAAATCACCCTGAAATATATATGCATGAATGACTTCATCTTAAAATACGAGATCTTTGCTTCATGTTTTTACTAACTGGCAAGAAATTTGAATGTTTTCAGTTTTAAATGCATAATTTTAGCTTACGAGTTGTTTGCGTTGTGTAATAACTATGACTGCAAATTTCAACGTCGCTCCAATTCGTTTGAATATTGTTAAAGTGGTTAATGCTCATAAAAGGGATGCTGATTGTCGGCTGTCATTCACATATTTTAAATCATCATCGCATTGCGTGCATCATCTTGATGACTCTCCATCGATGTGAAGCAAATTCAGAAATGTTGCTGAACGAACTCAATGAATTTTAGATTTCTCGAATTTGAAAAATTTCCTGTTCTTTGAACGCCTTTTGAATGGAGCTGTTCATTTTGTTCAGACTGCAGTTGGATTTTTCGGCGGCTTTAATAGCGAATTTATTCGTTTAGGGCGTTTTTCAGAAAAGACAGAGATGGTAAGGAAAACCAACAATACAAGCGGTGACGTTAGACCGGTGCAGATGTATGGTGCGCTGACCAATACGGAAAGCGCCTATCGACCCGATTCGGCGAATACGAACAGGAGTGAACTTGCATATGAGCCGCCTTCGGAAGACGACCAAAGCGTACGCACCATGATTGTATGTTTAGGTCATAATATACGGCTCTCCTTTTCCGTTCGCCGCCTTCAATCTGATCATCTCGTTCATTTCCCCCTCCTATTGAAAGGCTCTTGATCAGATTCTCCTTTTTAATACTATTAATGTGTTATCCTTGTGCTGAAGCATGCCCTTATTGAGAACTTGTTTTCCGTTTGTTTTCCTCTTGTGCCATATTACAATTTTCCTAACAGTATTTTTTTTTTTGAAATTTTCGATTGGAGCTGTAGAAGCGAACCCGGAGCAGATGCGATAGTGAGGTGCATTTAGACGAACCACAAATGCCGCACACCTTCATTAATATATCTCCCTCTTCCCTTCCTTCACATGTCTACTCGACAATATTCTCATTTTTCTTTCTTCATCTCTGAAGAAAGCGAAAAGAAGCAGATTAGCCAAAAACGGTTTTGAAATTTTAGTTGTTTTAGCAGAAACGTGCACGGGAAAGGAGGTCGCGTTTTCAAAGTGTTGCGTACAACGTTTTGCGTTGTGAATGCTCAGTGGAAAATATATTCTTGCAGGAAGTGAATCCGAACGGATACGTGCAGCAGATAGATACGAGTGCTTTTTACGATCCGGAATGTCTCGTTGAATATGGCTTCAATCGTTAGTTATTCAGCTTTCAGGAATATTTGCATTTCATTTGAATTTGCTGTCAAACTTTTCCGTCATTTCCTGTTTTTATTCCTTTATATTGTTGATTAACCTGCAACAGTTTTGCAATATTTGATCGCGCTTCATTTAATCTTAGCCATCATAAGTGAAGGATGTTTTTCGTTCACCAGAATTCTATCGTTGTAATTGCAGAAGCACCGTTCGTTATGTTTTTTTTTTTTTTGGAGCGAAATTGGAACCATTTCCTGTTCAGAAATTATCACTTAGCACTATTTTGCATGCAGAATATTGCAGCGAGATGCCTTTTCTTGATTTCGAATCAAAGAAATTTCTTCAGTTCAACTTGTTTTTGACGTTTACATCGGTCCGATGTCTCTTTTATTAAAACTTTCAATTTTAAGATGTGGTAAGGCAAAACAGATTGCGCGGTGATGGTCCAACATACGCGAATATGCCCTACCCGGTAAGATGTTTGGCGAGTTTGGAGTATTCACATTTGCTTCGCTTTTCACTGAGCCCATGACTTCTTCATAGGTGTTATTTTAAGGATCATGCAAGTGAAATGCTGTCCCATGTCGATAATATGTGGAACTTTCCGTAACGAATTAGAGACAGGTGCGAAATTAACTGATCCTTTAAGAATCACTGTTGGAGTATATTCCAGCTCTTGGAGGCTTCTGTTTCTTCATTTCTCTTCTTATTTTGTTGCATTAATTCAAGATGTATGGTTTAGGAGCCGCCGACAGTAGACCGAGTCTCGATGGGGCCGCAACCTGGCGGGTACTCAGAAAGTGGCACCTTGACGCGGGCCACGGACGTGGGTCCGTTGGGTTCGTCACGGCGGATTCATGTACCTCGAGTAATCGAGGCGAATACGGCCGGCAATTACCAAGGTGGCCTTAATAATAATGGTCCTTCACAAATCATGAGCACGTTCATGCAACCGGGTGGGGTGCATACTGCGCCTCTTGACTACTCTCACATCGACGGTGATCTAGTTTAACTTTTGCTCGCATTTTCTAAGTGTCATGTATAAGTAATCGATGAGCCGTGCAGCTGCATCGTTCGCAATTTTTATTTCTTTTTTCAAGGAGAAATTGAACGAAGAGCAATTTGTTTTTTTTTTTCGGAAAGTTTTCCAAACCTGTGCTGGAGAGGGGTACGAAGTCGCTGGTATGCAAATATCCTCCATTCAGCGATCTAAAAGGGATCCGGAAAGGATTTGAACGAGATTTCGCGAAAAGCAGGCTGCAGTGGCAGCGCGTTTCCTTAACTAATCGTTATATCTTATTGAGTTCGTTGAATTTTTTTTTTGGTCCATGGCAACATTATTATCCCAGTTTATCTTATTTGCTTCCATCTTAGCATAGCATTTAATGTTTCTTTGCTGTCTTTAACTCATAATTTTCTTATTCGTCGAGAGATTAGCTATCTTAGGTGCTGATCTCTCATAGTTTCGATGCTGATTCCGTGATATGAGATCTGAATTAAATGTGCTTATGCTAGATCGCCGTTAAGTAATAGTCGCTCATAATGGTGATATCCTCATAAGTGATGAGGACAATTTGTTGATAGTCTATGGATTAACAATTCTTTCGAGGTTGTTGTTGTTGTTGTTGTTATTGTTTTCTTGTGTATCTTATTTTTAAGCGTCATAATTTTTATGGAACTTTCGTACATTGTCTACATTGCGTAAAGTTTTCCTGTATAGTTTTTATCTTTTCGATATTAATATTTTTGATTTGTACGTTGAGTTGACTTCACAATCAAACAATCAAAACATTTCGCATTTTCAGTTATCCCTTCCACAAAAAACTTTTTCGCTCAGCGGAAGATACTCGTTTAGTAATTATTATGTTAATGATCTTTTCAATTTTTACAACTATTTCTCTCATTAAATGTGATGTTTTCATCGTATTCAGATGGATGTGATCATCTGAAAAATTAGAATTCAAGAAAGGCGGGTTTTTATTGCGAAAACATTAATGAATAACATACGAAGGTATATGTCGGACATTCTCAAACATCGGTTAAACCTAGCATTAACAAATATAATGTGAATGTTGCGATGTTGTTTGTAAAGTTCAACTTTTCAAGCGTTCATTATGCGCTAAATAAGGCAGCGATCATTTCCTGTCTTGTGGTGCTCTCTGCATAGGTAATTCGTCTTTAAATGTGACACAGTAATATGTGCTAAGTGCTAGCTGCATAAGTTCAAAGCTGCTGATCGAGTTTCAGGTATTGTTTAATCTAATTGAATATGATGGTTCATTTGAATTTTTCAGAAAACTCGTACTAAAAAAGAGAAATTAGCCGACTATTAATGTACGCTAAGGGGGGGCCCTTGGCGGAAAGGTACATTCGATCCAGGAAAGCGAAACGATGTTTATGCTTTCAATAAGTACCGCTGCAGTCTGATAGCAAATATGCCCGTTGTGGTTCTTATCTGTGCCAGAGTGTGTGGCCTTTGTAAAATCGGTGCTAATAATATATGCGATGTGCAATGCGTTAGTGTAGTTGTATTGCTTTGGTACTTGTCATTCCTTTATTTCGATAATGTTGTCTATCGGCGCGACTGTTGCAGTTGGGCTATGCGTACGCCCGGCAGTCGTTTTGTCAGTCTTCTTTTTTTTGTACAGACTCTTGGTGGTTGATTCATCGGTTGGCATCTACCACTGTCTTCTCTCATTTTGATAATGGGTTTGATTTGTGTAATATACCCGTCGGATAATTCCATGGTTCATTCAGTTGTTCGCTTATTGAAACGGCAGCACTCACTTGTAGGAGACATGTAGAAGGACATATTTGGGGTGGTTGCTAACCGAATGGTCTATTGTATTATCGGTCGTGCCATACTAGCTTTACATATTCCCTCATTTTATTCTAATTACATATAATTGCGCTTTTAAGCGTTGCTTTAGACGAGTTGTTAGATCAGAGGGCGTTTTGATGTAATGTCAGAAACTCGTTGATGGCGATGCATTGTTCACTCCGTAATGCGAAAGTAACCGTGCGATCATGCTTCCTTGCCGATCTAAATAGGCACATCGTATTTTATTGTTCATAAATTGCGCTGTTCCGTACTAAGAGAATATCAGGTGTGCAACCTTATTGCTGTATAGTTGAAGTGCTGAAGAGAATTTTTTTAAAAATTGATATAAAGATTTGCAATTGGCTTATGTGCTGATATGTGAGGTTATTGGCTTACTGTGCTCGTGACAGTAATCTCTTGGAACTCAAAGACAACAGGAGTGGGGTCCGTGCTATATAGCAACGGATGTTGTAGGAGAACTGAACTGATATAACTTGAACTGGTTTTTTTATAAAGTAAAAGGCGCTTGATGAAAGGCACCGATGGGCAAGTTGATCGCATTTTCTCGATGCAATAATATTCTAAGCGAGGCTGCTGCTTTCGTAATAGGCTTGAGCGTTTTTAAAGCTTCATTAACACTTAGTAAGACAGAACATATATGGCAAGTGGCTGTCCTTCAAAGAGGAAAGCGCTGAAAGAAAGTATATCACTAACGGTAGCGCACATTGGAAAAGTTTCGCGTTCTATGGAGCAATAAAGCATTCTCCTATCGTTTGCTTTGAAAGCCATACAGAAAAATTCTGCGGCAAGTTCGCGGTTGAAAAAATCATTTATAATGAAATCCACATGATGTGATTTTGTTCTCGTTTACTCACGGAATCACTTTTCGTGTCCTGAATATGTAATGCGTTTTCGTCGGTCTTTAACATAACCGGAAAAGGTTTTCCGGTAATTTTTGAACCTGAAATCATTCTTCGTAGCGGTCTTGAAATCATTCTTCGTAGCTACCTACAGTTGTAAGCAAAAGATAAGGAAATTTCGGACGCGATTACCTACTTGGATTTGGCAACGGGTTGATGCTGTTGCTAAGAACACTTCATGCATGTCACCTGGGTGTGTGATCTGCACAAAGTCGTCACTACCTTTCAAAGGTAGTGCTTACCTAAGCACCATCTTTCAAAAAATTTGAAATCTCAACCAAAATAGCTGAGCTGTCCTACCGTTGATCGTATTGGGCGGTCGCACCTGAAAATACGGTCCGCTGAATTGGGTGCAGACAAGGAAACATTATGCGCTATGAAGTAGATCTTCGATAATTGATTACCATAGTAGCATACTCGTGTTTCCTTCCTTCCTAATCAACGAGAGGCGCTGCCCGAAAACATTACGTGACCGCAGATATTAGCGCGAGTATTCACAACAAGTTATATCTGCCATACCTATAATCCGTCATTATGGGCATCGATCTGCATGTTCAATGTCGCACTTCCGCAGACCAATATTCCATGGCTTCATCATCGGTCGGTATTTCATCTTTAAGCCACGACCACATCCATCATAGTCACTCAGTTGAGTATGTGCAATAAAATCTTAAAATTTAATTCTACGTGAAACTTACATTCCATGCTGAATAACGACATATCATCGCAAAAATCCATCGCTGCCAGTACTGCATGCAGGTATTTTCGTCGATCGTCTAAAATGACACGTAGTTCCAGATACAGTGAGTGACTTGGACGTTGAAATGCACATCTGAGTATCGTAAAGGCGGCGTTTTGTTCGTTTTGTTTAGTGTTTAAGAGATGCGCGTATGTCGGCGTTGTTTTACATACGCATCCTGAGTTGTGTATGTGTTTGTGTTTATCAGGCGCTGCGTCATATCCATGTTATTTTTAGTTTTTCTGAGGTGAAACCACATGATCAAGTTCATACGATATAGAGAGATACTTCAGGGATTATTGACTCTGAAATTAAAGACTGCTAGCTACTCGCAGATTTTTGAGACTTATTCAGCATGAATCCCGACGACTACTAAAAATTCCAGTTTTGTTCGATTTCGATTTTTTTTCTGATTGGATACAACTTTAATTAATAAGACACCGATTAATTAATAAGATTATCATTTCCATTAGCAGTTTCCTATTGAAAAAATAGCCGATGTCGTACTCAAAGAAAGAAGTAAAATTGGTTGATTTTTTTTTGTTGTTGAAATCGAAAGACTCACTGCTTCAGTATGATTGTTGTTGCCTAATGTGAAAGGGGCGTAGCAATTTCATTTACTCTAATTTGCATAAATTTCTGCTTGAAAAAAACGTTCCTACAAAGAATTCAAATAATCCGAATTTAAACAAAGCTCGAACTTTAGCACTTGATAGTGACGAAATGCGAAGATAAAGCGCACTTAATGATTTTGAGTATGGGCGATGTTTCGTAGCGAGCAGATAATTGAATGATGATTTAATTCTATGCACGAAGTAATAAAGTATTACTCTATATTATATCCTTAACTTTGAAAATGGAAGAGAACATATCCATCGTTTATGCAACAACGTCAAAAACGATCACGATATTTCGACGACAAACTTATCAGATAGCCTCTCATTTTTGTTTGTTGATTTGGATCTGTTCCCATAAGAACACTTCCTCTTCTTATTTCTTTAAATTGTGCTAATCTATCGAAGTTTTTATCGAGAATAAATCTTTTGATGCACACTTATTAAATCGTCTTTATCGTTCAATATAGTTTTTAGCATAAAAATTTCATCTTTTATCGCCTATCATCTTTTATTACTCATTGAATCTTATAATTTTGAAAAAATTTCTCCAATATTTCGGTAGAAAATATTCGTTATCTCAAACGTCGGGAATTTTCTCATTGTTGATCCTCAATGTTCAAACGCAACTTGCTTTTGCAGTTGTTCCTCAATATATAACTAAATGTATAACGAAATTGCTTTCTTTTTTTCGAAGTGAGAACAAAAGTTTTTGCAGTCTTCATCATAGTTATATAATCCTTAAACTACTGGAACAAATTTAATTAGAAATAATTTAAAGCACTACTCTAGAGGACTGTCGGCATCAATAAACTTCACCTGCAACGGCGTTTTTTGTGGATGATTCCTTTCGAATCCCCAAAGAGCATAATGCATATCACGGGATAACTCTCTGGAATTTGTAGGCAATTTACGATTGGCATTTATTGCAATAGAATTAACACGGAAATTTGTAGCGAATATTGCGTCATTTATTGATGGCCTCTTGTTCATTCAGTGGACGAGACGGTGTTTGAAGTAGAAAAGTGCGATGAGTGGAATTGTTTTCCTCGTTCAACGTGCAGACGGGTGGTGCAACAATCAGTTGTTATGTATTGGCGATCATGATTATGGAATAAAGGGGGCTTAGCAGAACGTTTGTCGATCGCTATGGCAACGTTGAGTGCTTGAGGTGATGCATCGGCGTGCGTTGTGCACGCAATGCGCCATCGCGGTTCGCTGCCTACCACAAGTGCACTAATAATTTTCGCCTTCTACTTGCACACTTCCGCAAATACCCATCACCGCCTTAAACGACAGACATTGCCTTCCGATCACATACAGGTTTGTTATTGATGTGCTACCGTATACCCTATCTCCTACAGTAAACCCATGATTTGTCCTTGTTAATAATTGCTTCATCATCGCATAGACAATTACTGTTCATCAATGCATGCATACGGTGACATATGCGGTATTTTCTGAACATGAATATATATGGAAACTAGTCAAAGTTTAGGTGCATTCTTTCAATTCGAACGTTTCGATCAGGTCGTCGACGGTGAGCGTCGTATCAGATGAGTCTCGCATCGACCTTACTGAACGCTTTCTTAGCGGTCAGGTTTGGTCACAGAATTCTCTGCTTGAATTCGAACCACGTGGCCACACCGAAAATATATCTGCAACCAATACGGTTCGTACGCTGTTCAGTGTGCTGGGCGCCAATTTATCGACGAAGGCCAACAGATTAGAGGTGACGATGGTCTTTTTTGTTTTGTTCATGTCATCAGTGGTTGATTTCGGTGTCCTTGCTTGTTTGTGGGTCGGCTTTACGATCGTTTGCTGCTAGAATTCAGTTGCCGGCTTCCTGTAGGTAATGTGATGCAGGAGGTGGTTTTCGCCGAGGAGGGAGGGAGAGGTGACTTCGTCGAAGAGCGATTTGAGGGGCGCCGTTGGAAAACTATTTGTCTTGGGGATGGACCTCGAGAAGCAGTCAGAGAACTGCGCTACCCCTCCTTTCCTCGGCTTTGGCCTCGTTAGGCGCGAAACTCTTCGCAGCTCTTTACCTATAACTGTCCACCAAGTGTTTCATCGCTTTAAGTGAAAGAAAGCAAAATATTATGGCTGTTTGCAGGTGCTGCTGTCATCGAATCGTACAGAAGATGGACATTCGCATCTTGAAATGCTCGCCGAATCGGATATTGACTTGGTCTTATCGGTGAGGGAAACGCACGTCGAAGCGGCACATGCCCGCTTGGCGCACATTTCGATGCATACGTGGCAACTTTCGTTGGAGCCACGCCTCACGCTTACGTCCAACATTTCGACTGCAATGAATCGCCAACTTTTCATAACATCCACTACGAACAACTACAACCTTATCGTTACACTCGACGGTGCCAAGGTGTCTTTCCTCGAGAACATTCGATGTCATATCTTTCTATTTCATTCATCCCATTGAATTCACGAAATGAAGCACATTTATAAACACAGCTGGCGTGATTCATCTATTGTTTGAGGATCTATCTGATTCCCTTAAAAGATTCAGCACCTATATTTCCAGCCTCAAGAAACAATTTTGCCCAAGCACTTATTCAGATGTCTTTCTTCGTGCTCGCGCCAGTGCTGAAATCCAGTCGTCCTGCGTCACCTATCCTCCGTTGTTGACCGGAACTAATAACTTTCTTGCTAGTTTCGTGTTCCACTAATTTTCGTCTGTGAACAGGTATTTCCACAACATAGGGTGCTGTTCTTCGTCATCAGTCTTCATTATATAACTCAGCCTATTTTTTTTAAATTACTGCGAAAAACAAGATCCTTTTAAATGAATGCGTTTTTGTATCGTTGAGGCAGCAATAATTGTAGGAAAGAATTGATGAGCGCTTTATATGATAGCAGTGTAAGAAGCATCATGCTGCTTAATATTCCAGCGAAATTCTGGATTGCATACATGCGATTTATCCATGCAGTGAATGCACATGACGAGTTCAATCTGCTTATTGAATGATGAGGATCGTCGCTTGTGAATATTTGATTTGAAATGAAAGCAAAACGGTATAGATTGGCATATCTCATTTTCGGAACGATTACTAATAATGGCGGATTATATATCTCAATTATGAACCGGCTCAATTCGTACCAGTCGCGAAATGACGCAAATTGACGCCGTTTTATTGCATAGCAACCCTGACGTGATCGTACCGCTTTAATTTTGGCGTCCCACTATGTGCAGTATAAAAATCTGTCTTATAACACCTAGAGAGTTTCAGTTTGTGGCTCTATTAACGTTACCGGGGACGAACGAGAGTGCTGCAACAACGAACATTTTTTCGCATGAGGAGAGGGGGAGGGGAGAAGTGGTGTGGGGTGGAACCAGATTTAAGCAAGTTATGATTAAATTTTCTCGGAATGAAACAAGGAAATGGTCTACTTTCTAGAAAATTTGTGAATTGAACTTTGTGAAGGTGCGCATTATATGTTGTGTAAGCAGTGTGCCCCGACATCGCTATCTGTAGGCACTACCGCCCAAGTTCGTGAAACTTTTAGAATCGTATCAAAAATTTGATTTGATTTACTCTTCCGCCTAAAGCAACTGCTGTTGGGAAGGGAAGAGAGGGAGTGGGAGAGGGAAGGGCGAAGGAAAAAAACGATAAGAAGCAAAAAGTTAGAGCTCAGCTTGCAAGCAGCAAATTCAAAAACTTTAGCATTTGTTATGCGTTCTGTATTGGTGGGATAATCAGAGAACTTTTATTGTAGCGAATAGGCTTGAAGAGACGAACCAACTAAGCGAGGTGATGGGAATGGAAGGCTTCCGTCTTCGCTGTTTTCTTTATCGTTTAGAAGATGATTGGGTTTTCCTCGATCCCCTCCGTCTACTCTTTCCCTCTCTCTTGCTCTTCTTTCCCAAGAGAGGCACAAAGTTTAACCTCGAATATAAGCGGTACACATAAACGACCTTTTGAATGGGATAACTTTCCAAAATCGACAAAGTTTTCCACAAAAAATCCACAAAAACCCACCAGTAAAATTCCTTCGTCTTTTGGCAAAATGTTGACAATTTTGTAAGGAGAAGGATGGCTTCGATATGAAAGAGAAGATTAGCTTCTCCTCATCACAGGGAAACCAATCGAATTATCTTCGTCAAGAAATTTTCTGCGCTAAGAAGGGATGATCAGAATTTTAGAGAAGTAAGACTGTGCATTTCTATGATGTGCATTTTTTCTGTCATTTCATTTCTCTCTTAACAAAATTCGATATATTTCTATAAAAATCTCATTGCACTTCTTATCTCGCGCTTTAGAGTCTCATATTTTTCGAAGAAATATTAGAGTCTCATGTTTTTTGAAGAAATATTCATCGTTTCTGAGCTTTATATTGTTGTTAATGGATTCACTACTTCAACGCTAACGGAATTTATCAATTGAAGAGCGATCATTTATTCTAATGAATTCTTTTATCGCAAATAATCTTTTACATTATTCGCTTAATAACTACTTTCAGGTGAATGTTCACTATGGTAAAGTTTCTGTGGAATTAGCGGATGATTATCGATCATTGCAATTGATTTCTGCAAACCATACAGTACGATTGCAAACAGTTTTATCACCTTTTGATATTTTCATTTCGGGTCATGAAATGTGGATTCGATGTGCTGATGATAATACTGCAATACACACGAATTTCAACTCGACAAACGTTTATGTTGATGTGGAGCAATTTACAAAGTTCGCAATTGCGATTTTTGCAATTTTTTTTTGTATCAATCGTGAGGTGCTATAGTGTTTTGCATTCCATAAGCGAAATGCGTTATTTCTATGATGATAAAGCAAGGAGATAACTTAAAAAAAAAACAAGACTGATGTAGTTGAAGTAGATAGGAGAGGAACACTGTTTTTTCTTCTAATAGAAACAATTTGAAGCTCAGAAATTCTCCGCTAATTTTTCTGTGTTTTTATTGCATTTGAAGCAAGACTCCATCATCGCAAAGAAGCATGATTCCGACTCCATATGTCCGTGTCTTTGTATTTCTTTCTGTCTAGTCATCCCATAATTCACCCGTGAGGAGTGTCAGAGGCTAAAGTAACGAAATTTAATGAGCATAATGGCCATCATAGGTTAATCATTTATACTATCGGTCACATTTGTATATCAACTTCGAAAGGAGTTGAGAACGTTTAGTTTTGCTTTATTTGCATTTTGTCGTAAAGAGTTAGACATTCCGTAGAAATTTTTCGATCAGCGTTTGGATTAATGGGAATATGAAAGCGCATATTGCCTTCATTGACAAATTTCTGCGCTTATTTTTGCTGATAATGAGTATAAATGTTCTCATTATGAGATAGTAGATGAGATGCGATCATTTATGCTTAACGTCGAAATATTTTCGCGTTGAGAGGATTATCTTACTTTGAGAGGTGAAATTAGCATTTAGTGTGTAAATAGAGATGAGATAGATAGTGTTTATGCCACATAGTATAAATAACTGAAGTATAAAGCCTTGTGTTGAAAACAAAAATTTCGCGCTTTATCTAGAATTACCGGCTTTTCTTTATTGCTGTTTTTTTTTTCATTCATAACGGTTCATAAACGCAAAAACACTTGTAGAGCAATGATCGAAAGGCGAGAGGGTGAGCTGAAAATCGGAAGTAATACGCTCGAATCGACTGATCAGATTCAGCTGACTTCCATGCAGTTGGCGATGGTACTTGAATCAGGACACATCAATGGCGTACACGCTTTTGCTAATAAATCACAAATTGTTATGCAAACAAACGCCACTAAAGTTTGTTATCTATTCTAATAGTTAATCTCTAATTGTATCGAGAAATTTCATACAAATTAAAGAATAACACATATCCGCTTCACAATTTTCTTCGCATTTCTTTGCAGTCTACTCGCCTAACGTAAAGATAATATGTTTATTTATTCGGATGCGTTCAGTTTAAAATCCTTTTACATCATTTTACTTTTGCTTCGCGTTCAACTTTCGAAAAAGCGGCTATAGCTTTTTAATTTTTGTCTCATTTTTGTTGAAATATCTATCGAAACCCCCAAAAGGTAAACGAGGTCGGAATTCATTTTTTTATAATTTATATGACCATGACTAATATGCCGTTAGGTTGGTCAGTTGTCACTTAAAAGTTTCAAAATTATTTATTTATATGTACGTGAATAATTTGAGGTATGTGCTGCTGTGATTTTAATCATTTATTACAACGTGCTTATTCAATCGTTTTGAATAATAAATTCTTTAGTTGTTTATTTAAAGCAATTTTATCAAACACTCATATTTCGCGTATTAGTGAATAATAGCAACAACTAGTTGAGTGAAATTCTGCTATTCGGCTCTTTTACATAGGTTTTTTGCTTTTCATAGCAATTTCAAGTGCGTTATATTTTTTCGATTTTTGAGAGTGCTTATAAACTTTAATGGCTTTTAAATTGACGTTATTTCAGATGACCTCCACAGCATCACATCATACTGTCAACATAACCGGCGGTAGGGCAACGCTTCAAATTTTTACGGGAAATGTTTCGATAACGATCACTACTAACATCGGTGAAATTGTACTACCAACCTCACTATCGCTTCTCACTCCACCGACTGATAATTTCGCCAGTGTGGGGCCACCATCTATAGATATTGAAGTCAATGGTTCACATGGAACGGATGTCGAAAAAATCGATGATATTCTTACCCGCACTACTCCATCTGTTCCTCTTCGAACTGAATTCTCGAGTACTGATAATATAACGAGTTCATCTACTGAAACAACGCGCTCTCTTGTCGATGCGACAGGAATAAACAGTGAATGGATCTTGCCTAATGAGCAGTCAATCAGCAGCTTTAGAACTACGACGAACAGTCAAATAGATACTGTAGGCAACACAGAGGGGAACGTTGGAACTGCGCACGAAACTGATAATGTGCATGGGATATCGAATGAAATCCCGTTTCCTGAAGGGAATATAATCCCTAGTGGGACAGAGGATTCCACAGAATTCACTTCTGCTTTCATCGTGCCATCAAACGAAATTGCTGTATTTTCCGAGGCTACTAATGGAGTCAGTGATCAGGAGATGATCTATTCAACGCAGGAAAGCATTCTCACTGGAATAAACACCGTTGATAAATCAGGTGAATCTGATAATATTGAAAACGGAGCTGGACAAACCGGCAACCAACCCACTTCTAACGCAATCTTCACATCATCCGCTTTTGCTCCCGACGAACAACTGTCGAGTCAAGCTGCTGTCATAGCAGAAGAAACACGTCCTACATCAGAAGTAAACGATACATCAGCGAGTCAAAATTTTGAAAACTTGGATGACACAAGTGTGACGAACATGAAAGAATTATCAACGAATACTGAAAGCGTTTTGCTCCGTTCGGAAATCACCCATAGACCGAGTGCCACCTCACATACGGAAACTGATGGGAATGAACAGCAACAAACAGCAGTGACATCAGATGGTAGGCACCTTTCTACCATGAATGGACGGTGGGACATCCAGGAAGGAGGAGCTGTGATAACAAATCTACGTAACGTCAGTGAAGAATCGAGTAGTGTTGAGCATGGCGCGATAAGCTCATTGGGCTTAGTGTCTGCTGCAGCAAATGAGGCCACCATGGACAGCATGATGCCAAGTGGTTAGATTTTGGTATTCGTTTTATCTGGTAATATATTTATGCCAAGAATTAATTAATCTGGCACTGAAAGGAGATATCTCATTGTATACGAACAGATGAGAAATTGGGTCTAGACAGGAAGCACAAAGTGCCTTGTAGCCTTTTAGCCCATTTGAACAGCCAACTAAGAAAACTTCCGAATCCACGGCAACACAATCTCTATTTATACACTCAAGCCGAGCCTATCATCTTACGAATCGTCTATTAAAAAATTTCCCCTATGGACGGCACTATATCGGTCATTAAACAAGTTCAAGTCGTAAAATTTTTTATGCTTTTAAAGAACGCATGAATCGCAACAAAGTCGAGGACAGGGTCGCTTATCGTGTGAATTATATTCAATAAGTTCATCAATGTATATTTTGCGTTTAACAAATTGTGCGAACGAATGCGTAGCGCACTCATGCAAATGCATATTTCAAAAGCACGTTAAAGGATATAGAGCCGGTTTTTGAAAGATAATAGGCCGTAATTGTTTGGCCGATATTAAGAGTCTATGCAAAAGTGGGAACCAATGTGACAAAAAAGAACAAGCGCAGAACATAGTAGTATTTCAGGCTGCGTACAGTGACGAGTAAGTTCGATACTCGTCATGGTCGTGGCTATACGGTGATGCCAACCGTGTCCTATACTTACTGGCTTGAAATAAGAAAAGTTTGTCAGTTCTTTTAAAACCTGCATATGACATTTGTTGACTGACCTCTTTTGGTTGACTCATTTTTAAAAACACGAGTATCAACTTTTTTTTGCTTCAGCTCTCAATTGTTGTTTTAGCTCTAGCTTAAGAAAATCTCGTTAAGCACTTCGATTTTTCGGTTCAGTAATTATGGATTTATACATCTTTTACTAATTTTTAAATGTATTTTTTCGTCTTTGGTTATGAAAAGATCTACATCAATTTTCAAATGAATTCACAACACACATTCATAATGGACATCACTTTCAGCATCGGAACCGTTGAAAGTTATAGATCCTTGCATGACGTCATCAGCGTTTACCTTGAACGGCGGTGAAAAAGAGTCTATTTCCGACAACACAACGCAACGATCAGATCTGGCATCAGATTTCCTCGGTAGGCATTTCGGAGTTGTGATTTATGTGGTCGTTTTATCACATTTCTACAGCCTCTGTATGTAGCAATTACCGCTTATTAAATGAATCAATAGCATTTCACAAATCATGAAAAAATTATTTCAAAGGCTCTGAGCAGAGAAATTTTGCGATCCGAGCAGCAAACTATGAGGACGTGCATGCATTCAATGAGTGTGAAAGCTAATGCATTTGCAATGACTAGTAAGACGCAGTATAGAATTTGATGAATTTTCAGAGTGCTACCTGATCAACTGAACAAAAAAATGCCACACCTGGTCGACCGCATTAAAAAATGTCATACCTGATCGACGGAATGAATACTCGCCTTACATATCAAAAAGATTAGACAACGTGGCATAGCGTCGAATGCTAGCGCTCATTATGTAACTGTTACTATTCATTAACTGGTTGATGAGATGTACACATTTTATAGATTTAATGAATTCATTATGATGAATTCTGCCCAATTACCGTTTGGTGTGTATGTATGTTACACGCATTTTATATTAGCTTTCTGAATAATGTATTAATTAAGGATGAATATGCACGTCAGATTCGATAGAAAGTAGCGTACTCATATTGCAGTGAAATATTGCCCTTCAAATATTGCCTCTAAGGAATTTTTTTTAGAGACGACGACTGACGTCTTCATCATTGCCCAATTTGGCAACAGTGACTGGTCAGGTAGGTTTTTTTCTTATCTACAATGTCAGGTTTATTGAAAATACAAAGTTTGACAGGAAATTCAATGCAAACGTTGAAATTTGATACTTACTTGGCACTGCAATTCTTTCTTATTATAGTAAAAACTTGAAGGTACAATCAATTTCATTTTTTTTCAGCAAACGATTCTCTCGAAATATTTGCGACCATTACAAATGTTGTCGTTGACCCAACACTACTACCATCGGACCTAACGACTCTTCCAGACATTTCCCATTCGTCAGTTCAGTCTAACTCCAACAGCTTCCAACAAAACAGCACACTCGAGAATGACGAGCGAAATAAGCAAGCAACGTGGCAACATCGTCGGCGATCTATAGATCGGAATGTTCGAACGGAAGCTTCTGAAAAATTCGGCGATGATGGCACTGTTCGCGATTCGCTGTCAATGGATAGTGACGGAATATTGGAGCTACATTTGAGGGTACCACGATCAGTTGATTCTGATGGTACCGAATTCAGGAGCGGTATTTCTTTTGCGTTAAACGGCATCATTGAGGAGATGCTTGAGAAACGAGGAAAGAGGAGCGCATTGAATGGAAATGAACCTCCAGTAAAAGTCAGTTTCGTCTTGCAACTTTCTTCTTTGTTTATTTGAGTTCATCTTGAGCTAACGCTCATATTGATTTGTAATTAATAGATTGATAACCGCAACTTTCTGCCACCCTATGTCTTCTCTATCAAAAGGATAATAATATTCGAATGTCATGAGAACTTATGATTTTAAAAACATCAACTATGAACATCTATATAAGTACAATCTAAATCATTGAATGATTCAGTCTAAGTTTCAGGCTGCTCAAACAGTTTCACAGAGGCGGGAATCCCATAGTTAAATTTGAAGGGACGTTTACGTGTATTGCATGATGAATCGTTGAAATAAACCCTTATAGATGATTTGTCTTAGCAATCAGATCAGCTAAATGATGAGCGCATTATTGCACATGTTTTAGTATTTGTTGACAGTTTACGAAAATAGTTGGACTAATGAGCGAATTGCAAAGATGAACATCACCTTACATCCTTAATACTCTTTTCCACCTTATTTATCTTTTCTACTTTTACACTTTTCTTTCTTCGTTCACCACCTCCCAAGTTAATTGCCTATCAAACGATCTTCCAATCCTTTCGTTGAGGTTTTTGCTACCTGTCGATGCAAATAATATTTGTGATAGAACCATTATATAGATAATCGGAACAGAGAGAGAAGACGACGACGTGTCAGTTCATTTCGTGGTCGACGATAGTGCCAAAGTTGGCAACCTCAGCGATTCATTAAACGAGATTGTGTTTAGCGGTGCGAGTGCATCAATACCATATCCGGTAGGCTGGTTTTGTGCTACTGCTTTCTATCTTTCTTTATTTTGTGTTCATTTCTAGATTCTAGTCAGTCACGACTCCTTCTGTTCTGAATACAAGTTTCATAGTTTCCTCCCTTCTGTGCTTCCTGAGTGTCAATTTTGAGAGTTCATGCTATTCTTTTGCTCAAATTTCAAAAGAGCAAATAAAAAAACTGAAAATTCTCGTTTTGTTGGTTTGAAAATGTGACTGATATCAATTTTCTCAAATGACGCAAGCAAATAAAGTTTTAATGAGGGAATTGTGAAAGCAATTCGATGATAACCCCTAATCCTTTAGCAGCCATTCCCCATTTCCCGCTCCCCTTCCTCACCCCAATTGGTATATCTCATTGATTGCAGATTGTCGGGAACATAAAATATTTGACAAGGAAAAGAAGCAACACAACTCTTTTCATTTCTACATCGTTAGCAGTACTTCTACTATTATCAATGATTGCTTTCTCTTGGAAAGTTTTCAAAGAATTCGGCTATATAGAGGTTAGCCAATAATTACTTCAATATAATTCTTATGCTAATTATTGTCGATGGTTATATAGAGCGAATTGTTTGGCATTTCCGTCCTTATGCTTTATATTGAGCACAAGAAATTGCATTCGTTTATTGTTATTTTATCCGATTATGCTCCTGTTTGGGTGAGCTTTCACACTTCAGACGAAACGAGATGGAACAGCAGAGTGGTGGAAGAAGGATATTAGTTCCTAATAAGACCATTTTTTGTTCGCAGAAACATTTGAATGAAGTGTTCTTGATAGATGCTTGTTGTGGACACATTAGAGATGATAAATTAACAAACAATAAAGTTGAAATTATTATTTTGGCAGTCGAGTTACGATGAAATGCCAATTACTTTCCATTCGTTGTATGAGGAACTTACTTTTAAGAGGACTAATATTTTTAAAGTCATGAGTTATGCAAGAATAAACAAAATTACGTGAAATTTTTTTAGACTGCATGAAAATTTCTTAGACGTCTTTGGTAAGACAAATATAAGGTATGCATAAACATTTTAAGTATTCTATTACGAGTGTCTTTGAGAACAATATGAAGAGGCGACACAGAGATTTGTTGTAGAAAATAAAAATTTAGCGCTAGAAAAAACTGTAGCTAATTATCTATATGATGTAAAAGCACTACCAACTGCAGTTTTCTTTTTAAATTCTTTTAGCGAATTTCAATGTATTTACGTCGGAGTCGGGTGGTCGATTTGTCGATGTCCAAACACAACTCTATACCAGTATGTGCGTAGCAATTAAAAAAAAAAAATCTTTCAAGAACCCGTTAAATGCTTACGAATTTCCGCTCTATCTGATATTCGCCTCTATTTACATCGACTGCCTTTTAACATTTGTCGATTTCTGCGATGGTCACACTGCCGTGATGATGTGATGTTGTGAAATAACTCAATGCATTGAGTGAATACATTTACATTTCAGACTTCTTTCGTTTTTCATTGTCTTATCGCAAGCATTCATCAAAGTAATATTGTATTTTGTGCATTTGATAGTTGTCGTCTAAATATGATAATTTCCACTTTATGCAAGTGGAAAATTAGACCGAATGGTTTTATGCGAAGACTGTGCTCAATTTACCGTTTTTGTCAAATATAAGCCGTCTTTCGTTTTTGTCGATTCGAGATTCTTTTCGTTGCGGCAATGTCGTACCGACTATTTTATGCGATTTTTTAAAATATTCGTTTTCTGAGCAAAACTCTGAAAATATGAAACGATTCGAGCAAAAAAAAAAAAAAAAAAAACGCAGAAGCGTTTTTTTCTCTAGTTTTTTTTTCTCTAGTACTACAACTTGCACTCAAACATCTAAACTACATAATCCTCGCTCAAATATCGTATTTTCTCGTTTATAGGCCTCCTTTCAGTAACCCTCCTTCTAATTAACACCGCTTTTTTTTTGAGTGTATCGAGAAATAAAAACTCCTTGCCCTCATTAGGAAGATAAGCATTTGGAACATGAACCAGCTGAGTCTGTTGTCTAGCAGATTGATGTTCAGTTTAGAAAATCACCAGCGAATTTGAGTTTTAAGAGTACTTTAATAGCGAGAAAATGGGAAATTGCTCGAATACATTTTTTTCAACAAATTTTTCTCTTTCCGATCATTATTTCGAGGATGCGAGCACTTTAAAGTTTCCGATTAGCTAAACCTCATCCCCTTTTTTATAAACCTCCATCGATTTTGCAGCCATTTTCGAAATTTGCAAACGCTGTAAACATTTAGATCTTTTAAACGAGAAATCCCGGTATTTTCTATATTCTTGAATTTGACAACCTTTATATTCATATCTATCCGAGAGGCGACATACTCATCTAGGGCGCTTTTGTGATTTCTCCCTTAATTTTTCTTTTTTAGATCTCAGAATCTAAAATTTGATCGACGTCTCCAATAATAGGCTTATCATAACTAGGCAGCTGCATTTTCTATTTCGTTACTTCCTGTAGCAGGCGTCTGTAATCTCAGTCAATGCCATTCAGTTAATCTTTCAGCGCAATTCTTCGTTGTATGAAATATATACAGTAAAAAAATTGAAATTTTTCAGGCAATCAAATACAAGCAACTAAATTTGAATGATTCAAAAATTCTGAAATAGAAAGAAATTAAGCAAAGTGATAAGCGGTAGTAACATTGAAAATGTGATCGTTCGCCTTCCTCTATTGCAAAGATTACTGTCGCAAGTGCAGAGCTCCATTTCGCCTGAAAAATAAATTGCATAAAAAATTGCCGATAGAGAAAATCGCTAGCGAGAAATGAGTAGAAGTTCTATTGCACGATAATATTAAGGTCGTTAATTCCAAGCCACTAAACATTTTCCCCCTGTATTACAACAATTTTTGCATCCATTACCAGTTCAAGAATAACGACAGATAGAGGAACATGCCGGACACTTGGAGCCATAAATACGCTTGCATTCCGACTATCAGCTCATTCGGTTACGTAAATTTCAGTAAAAAATATGTACGTTGATGCTTTCAAATTGTAATTGATTCGATGACATTTGCTAGCCGTTAATAAAAGATTCGTTTTTAAGCATGTTTTGTAACACAGTCGCTATAGAATGTGATCAAATCGACCGTAGAATGCATGTAAATCAATTAAACACTAAATCTTAAAACTAATTTAAAACGCTAGCCGTTGCACGTTACGCCCTTCAAATTCCGTTACTCTGATTCCGATGTTGGAGTTGAAACCACCGGTGAGAGGAAAATCGATGGACACACATATGGACAGACAAGATCCCGCTACGATGCGCTTTGTTAATATGAATTTGTAAAAGTGCATAAAATGCGTTGACATTGGCTTTCGGTTTATTAATTATTTTGTTACTTAACCTTTCTAGCAAAGGCAGCTGTCATTTAAGCGAATTCCTTCACTGTCTCTTAATTTCGATTCTCTTGTCTATGGCAACATGTGACAGTACGTCATACTTTGCTAACTAGAAATTAATAGCCGTTACCACATACCTTTCACTACAGCCGCATATTGTGATATTCCATTTGAGGAGAAGGGGCCAATCCGCATGAGTAATTAAATGTTTGGAGCATTGCTGCTGTAGGTGCATAAAAGAGAGCACTTGATGACTGTCGAAGTGGGCAACAAGTGCCTGATGATGATTTGTTCGGCAAATGGGGAGCAATTATAGAGAACAATCGAAATGAAACGACTGAATAGCCTTGACAGTTGCTGAATGCTGGACAAGAGAGTTTGCAAGATATGCACAGCACACAGCTTGAAAACTTAACTTCTATAGCCTTAAGCATCACTCCCATAGAGTCCAACAAACATTCGAAACTTCTGATCATCTAAATTATGATATCGACATACCTTGGCTACTCGATATTTTTGTACAGTCCGAGCGAACTTGTTTCTGAGTCTTAGGTATGCAACCCCTCCAAATGTGACTATTTCCTGAAATAAAATTCATGAGAACTTCGTAGCTGAGTAACCGATTAAGAAACAATGTTTAGAGTGATTGATAAGAAGCACAATGTAGAATTTTCAATCCCACATGCTAAAAAACAAATAATCAATATTCTAAGAAAAAAAGGAAATTTCTGATTTCTCTAGAAATCAAATCATAACTAAATAGCTAACATCAATTTAATTAAATAAAATCTTAATGTGAACAGTCAGAACAATATAATAAGAATTAAAAACTAAAAAACACAAACGCTTTACAATATTAACAAATTATTGTCGAAGCAACTTTTTGAATAATTCTGATTTTAGAAGGTAGATAAAGACCAACCGCTATTCGATTTGAACCACATTTTCATACAGACTCCATCATTGCACGCTTGATTGCGTACTCCAGATCTTAGTGCGAGTTCCGGCTGAAATTAGATTTGTTTTGCTGGGTGCTTGTGTGCGTTCTTCCTGTGATAGATACAAAAGAAAATATTCGCATAGAAGCGAACAAATTGTGACACTCTAAGACATTGTGTAACTGAATGATAAAGCGGAATTGACAGCTGAAAAAAAAATGCAGCAGGAATCTGTGCATTTGCATATAGCGAACATCGCAGTGAGGAAAAGTGGTGGTTTCTATGGGTGAGCAATTATTATGCCAAAGCAAAAGCCTTAATGATTTTTCAGCACTTTCAACTATGAGCAGAGCATATTATACTGAAAACTGTAAAGGTTTAAGAGTAATTAAAGTACCAGTTGGAAAGGATGCTGTATAGCGGCTTAAATAAATAACCTCAAACAAGTCATCACATTGCTGTATTTTTGGCACGAAGCGGACATTTGCAAGCCATCGTCTCCAAGTTGCATCGTAAACATCGCTCAATAGACGATCCGCATTTATTGTCGTGCACGCGTAGCACCTAATTGATGTTAGATGGCCCATCACTGAGAAATCACATTTTAATGGAATTGAACGGTTGTAGTTAATGAAATGGCAACTAATTTCAATAGAATTAGATGTGCGCAAATAATAGCAACAGCATTTCATTTCTCATGAATCAACAAAGGTAAAACATACAAACTCGGAGCGAATGGTAGCCAAATTTAACATTTTGTGCATCTGCGATTTAAAACGCCTCATTTCCGACGGAATTGTCCAAAAATGTAATTTTTTTCGCATGAGGGAAGAAAATTGCTGTCATTGAGCATGCAAATGAGAGGTCGTAAAAATCGATTTGGTCGGAACGCTGCCTAAGCTCATAAAGAGACCTACCTCTGATGTTTCGCAGAGAATATAGAATTTAACATCACAAGAAAATGTAGATCACTGCTGTTATCATGTTTTAAATTGATGCTCTGTTCAATCATTCAATTAAGACCCGTGAATTATCATCGGTTAGTTATAAATAGAAGAAGGTTTTGCAAGAACGTAAACTTCCCTACCGTAAGAGACAACATTTCTTGCTTGTCTAACTGGACTGTTTCACTTATAAAAATAATTGTCGATTAAAGCAATCGAAAAGTAAAAGAAAAAACCACCTGTTGTAGCTGCAGTGAGGAAGAGTGGAAGAAGTGGGCGAAGATGTTGCATGATAGCACCGTTGCTCTGATTCTTCCTACCAAGAACAAATACAAAATGGCGCCGACGCTGGAAGACTACAGTTGCGAGGGCGGAGCCATGAGAAGTATTTGCGATGTATACGCTAATGAGGGCACCTACAGTCGTAAGTTCAACAGTTATCAAAATATTACTGTTTTTGCGTATCGTTACTCTTAGGTGAACTTCATTACATGAGTGTCATCCTTGAATGTTTTCTGTGCCAGTTTCTATAGTTAATTCAATTATCATCTTGTTTCATTTATTTAGAAATTAAAAAAAAAATATGATTATTGCAATGCGAGTAACAAGAGGAGACACAGTATGCATAAGGAACTCTGAAACAAATTTCTAAAAGTGACTGGAGGAGGCCCGGAAGATATAACTGGGAAAGAAAGGTCAGCGATGTACTTTTTGACGAGGTGCAAATCAGTAAGGCCACCTGGTAGTCGCAGGCTCCCAATTCCAGCCAAACATTACTCAGCTTAACATCTATTGGCATTCAGAAGATGAATGTGGTTTCATGCTTAGGAAGTTGCATATCGTAAGAAGACTTCATTCATTTAAGTAGCATCGAAATAAATAATGTAGAGAGAACTGGTATTGCTTTCGGCAAGCTGAATCGTTTAACAATGAATTGATCAACAGTATGAGGTGGTCATATACTAATACCCACTAAAAATTTAAGCTCTGATAGCACTGTTCCAATTCTTCGGCGAAAATTCATCTCTTTTGTACATCAATTCACATCAATTTCAGCCGATATCATGTGTGAATGAATTTGGAAAAAGAAATGTGGTGCAAATGCTAGTTGTGATGCTCATTAGCTACGATTTGCACTTTACTCGACGGTACGTTGAACTGGACCAAACAAAACGAGATTCACACGAGAAAATTAACAACGAATTGGTTTTTATTCCGTTTTTCGATTAATTCACATAGCACACAGTTAAACATAGGGCTTTTTGATCTTCTAAAAAGATAGAGGCGCATTATGGACACAAATCCGCCTCAATACAAACTCTCAGTTTTCAAAGGGATTAATATTCCACAACTCTTTCAGTGCGCGCTAAAGCAACATCAAGATCCTATTGGTTATAATGCAACATCGAAGTAATATAGCTCAAAAAATTTCACGTAAATATGTGATTTTAAATACTTATCTACTGTGACAAAGAAATAAAAAGGCCGGCACAAATGCAAGCTCCTCATCCTTGAACAGAATTCCTTTCTTTGTAAGCGAGACACCCTCTGCAATAAAGCGAAAGAGAAGCCTCAGAGCTTCTATTCGAACAACTACGAAAGTTTAGTAGAGCTGACAAGTGCAATATTTTGGGAACTGCTCAATAGGGTTTAGTTGAAATAGAAAATTACCATTCTTTGACTGATCTTCTTTAAATTTCACAATATACCTTGGATCATGTATAAGGGTGTTCGTCTGTACTCTGTGAGCTTGCTTCTCGTATATAAATTTGTTTTAATTTGAACTTTTGCTTGTTGTGAACTGTAGCTTGGAAGCGTTTATCTGATAATCATAATAGACGGTTAATAAATCGATGTTTTCTGCGATGAAACATAGCATTAATTACTGTCAATTGCGTGCAATTCGTTTCGGTTCAGTGAGGCCACTCTACTTTATAATTTACAATTTTTAAAAAGAATTGCAAGAGAATGCGATATGTAAAAAATCCTTTCGTATCAATAAAGGAACGCAAATAAATGAACGCTCAAGTCCATAGCTGACGTGCTTTCTTCTTTTCTTCTCTTTTCTTCTTCCACAAGAGATAGTTGTGTTCGGCAGACATATAAGCCGTTTCGCAGAAGAGGAAAACGAACTCGCAACAAGTTAGAAAACTAATGCCACACCACAGCCCCAACTGCCCACCAAAATCGGCCAGAAGATTCACCAGCTGTAATTGAACCATAATAAATATCAACGACATACATACTCAAACAGCAAAACTTGCTTCAAAGATCGTACAAAAGTCTTTATTGTTATAGCGCTTAAACGTTACATTTCTTGCTACTCTGCTTTTAGGGAGCTACAAAATAGAGGCTAAATGATTGCGGTACGCCCCACTGGCACCAGGTGCTTACTTTGCTGCTTAGCAAACTCCCTAAAAAACGAATTCCATTATTTCTTTATTCGCCTCATGAGATTACATTGTTTCTTCACAAAATCCAATAATCCATTTGACGAAATTTGCTACTAGTGGTCGGCAAACTAAATATTACCAAACTTTTAGAAAAATTGGATATACTGAAAAACTGAAACTATAGCAAATTTATTGCAACAGTTTTTGCAAACAGATTACATCAATAATTTTTGTGCCCTCATGTTTGTCAAAGATATCGAGTGTGAAAATATTGAAACTCGTTAGTTCTCTTCAGAAACAGAAAACGTTCTTGAAAGGACCAACTTTTTGATCAAAATGTTCTGAGAAATTAAAAAATTCAGTTTTGCTCAAAGGATTTGTCAGAATTTTTGGTTCTTATCTCCTTTTCCCCCCACTCTTCGCTCGCACAAAGACCCACTGAAAGATACTAACTAGTGCATGTTAGAGTGCATCGTATATACGGTAAAAATAGGGAGTGGTGGTTAAATGAGATAATGCAAGTTGGCTACGGCACATTGCAAAATCGAACTTTCTACGTTTGGAGTGCAATGCAAATGGAAAGGTCAAAACTAAGGCTTAAAAGCTGTAATATCAGAACACGCTTGCATTCCACTTTCGTCTCTCTTGCAATATTGGGAAGTTACCTGCAAACTGTTGATAAAATTATTTGAATCAATAGGAAAAAAGTGTGCGTGTATGTGTGAAATAAGAAAATTGCATTACGCCATATGCTTCCGATTCAGTGAGCATTTCGAAATTGAGCTGCTCGTAGAACACCTCAATCATTGCGCCATTCTCCCTGAAGGTATTCATTTAGATTAAACGTCTAAAAGCGATGTTAAACTTGTTCATAAATATTTACTTAACGTGTTGTGTTTAGGGAACTTTCTAGTACGGCTCACGCTTTAAATTTTGATACATTTTTGTATTCATGTAGATAACCATGCAAAGCCAAGAACTTTCACTCGCCGTGCGCACGCCTAATAACTGAACTATCGCGACAAAAAGTCTCTAGTTCGCATCGTTCTGCAAAAAAAGGTTTCACCAGTTATCGATAATAATGGCTGAACCCATTCACTCTAAGGAATTAAACTTGTAATCCTCTTCTCTCAAAAGACTTACTCCATTCAAAAATATATAAGTGCTGGACTGTTTAAGGATTTTTTGAAAGCAGAAGGATTGCAATTTAGTATAGGAGACTCCCCATCACGCATAATACACCCAGCTAATTTCGTTGCTATAGCTTCAATGGTTACCTATATGAAAATATGTAACAGACATAGGCGCGTACATACATGCACGAACGCACGAAAATCTCATAGACATATGTTGGCATAATTCGCTTTGCCAGTACGGATTCACAAAACGATATAAAAATGAAAAAGTGTGCCAGAGAAATCGGCAAGATAAGCTCTTTTGCAGTCCATCACATCTGATCAACCGATGCCGTAAATTGCTGAAAAGTAAAAAAACATGCACAGTAATGCCCTGGTTTCCAAGAGAACCAACAACTTTTACAGACCTTAAACAAAAAATTCATTTTTTCTTCAAATGAAGCAAAATTCAATCCAACCCTCGTAAAATGCATGTAAACCTTGGGGCACCTTTGGACGTCAATAGCAGTTTCAAAAACTGATGAGAGAGTAGAATGCTGATCTACGGATATATATATATATATATATATATATATATATATATATATATATATATATATATATATATATATATATATATATATATATATATATATATATATATATATATATATATATATATATATATATATATCCATAGATCAGCATTCTACAGCGTAGTTACCAACTGTATTTTGAAACTCTAGACGCAGTGGCTTCCAGTATGAACCATGGATAAACAATAAACACTCATACAGACGCGCACACACACATTACACCTGCGTAGATATAACTTTGCCGTAATGAGCTTTTCAATTGCAACTTTACATAGGCACATAAGAAGAACAGCATGTGAGTGGAAATAATGGACGATAATGCCAGATACATACTTGTAGTGCTTGTTGCATTCTGCAGGAGTGCCACTGCAAGAGCCAAGCTGAATTTGGAGCGACTGCGAGGGCCACTTTGCCGGAGAATAGGTGACAGAGTAGATGGACTGTTTGCATGGCTGCTGACAGCGACAACGAAAACTTCCGTGAAGGCCACCCAGCTCATTGGTGCGCTCATCCAGGCATTTCCCTTAACAATGCGTTCATGAAACTAGCACTATGCATGCAAAGCCATTCAAAAATACTTAGCAGCAACAGTTTTATAACTTCTGACCACATCTACTTATACATGCTCCTTTCGACTATCCTCATGCAGAGGTCACTTTTAATGCAAATGCGCAGGTTTTCATCAGTCAAGTCAAGCATGTTTGTAAAGTGGTGCTTCTTTCATTCCGATTGAAGAAATTTCCCAACCAAACGTTCAACTTTACCCCAAATTTTCATCCATTTCCGGCAGTCTAATAAAATCTGAAAGGCCTATTTATTCACTGCGCAGCATTCATTCGCTGCAGTCACCATTTTCCAATACAATCGACTGTAATATAATAATCACAAATGAACTATTCTAGTTAGCATCTTTGGACTAATGATCGATAACGTATTTGGAAACCAACTGTGCAAGTAATTGATGTGCTGACTGATGTATTTTCGGATGCTTGATAAGGTTTCAACTTCATTATTTTGGTTCAAGAAACACTATTTTTTGCTTAGATTTAATAAAAAGTACGGTCGGCACTTCTGTCCACGCCCAAATTCAGATCCAAACTTCGCTACAGTATGGCATTTTTGTCAGCGATCTAAATTGCATTCCAAATTTGGCTATTATAGTCTTGTAACTGGTTTTATTGACCAAACACTGGTTAGAAATTAGAAATTATTTCGAATTACTCGCTGACGCTTCTGAGTGCTAAATTCATTTGACCATCATATTTTTTGACTACGTAGCCGAGCAACGTTTTGGCAAGCAATTTAGATAGTGATTTCAAATATGGACAGTGCATGATGCAACTAGATATCCAGCTTACTAGCAACGGGATCGGTTGCCTCGCAATGCGTATGACCCTCTGGCACAGGGAAACGCGGATCACCACAGTGACAATCCTTCAGCACAAGTTGTTGAAAACACGAGCGGTAACAGCCCTGCAACGCACGCAAACTGAAAACTGTAATCGATGTAAAGTGTTCGTCAACTCACTTACTCTTGAGCTTCACCTTTAGCTTTGATGTGTCATTCTTTCGACGCAAAAAAATTTCCGAATAGATTCAACTAGATGAAGAAAAAACCTCACTTAATCAGGGCAACAACTGCTGCCATCAAGTGGTGGACGCAGTACAATTGGCGGTACATGCGTCTTTCTGCAGCTTATCTTCTTTCCAGCGATGGGCAAAATCTCAAGCAATCCTCATTCCTGGCTGCATGTACTCGAGCCATGATGAATAAGATTTTAAAAATTGCAAGCCCCCTTTTGAATAAAGCTCTTTCCCTTCAACAGAGTCTGCGAGCACAGAACGCAAGAAACGTGGCTCAAGGATCCTTACTGCCAATATAAGGTTTGATGCTAACAAATCCCTCCTCGACGGACCTGATTAATCAGGCCGACCTTTGCACGCAACGCCCACATTTGCGCGTTGGTCACAACAGAAGCTAGAGAAGCAGACAGACGCAATCATAGCATTCGCAGAGACAGTCATAGCAATTTAGGCAATTTTCTACATAGCCCGCGTTTGGCAACCCAATAGTTGCATATCGCCGAGATCGTTTTTCACAACGTGAAGAGTTCGATGTGACTTGAGAAATTTCGATATTTACTATATTTTTTATCTTTCATTTCAATGAAATCGTATCACTTGAAGTTTTAGTTGGACACAGGCGACGAATATCCAATGTCGCGTTCTGAAAAGCATTTCGAGGTCCTACGCACCGAGCTATGCGGTTTGCCACAAAGTTCTTCATCAACAACCTTTCGAATAGTGCCACCTCCAATCCGACCTTGCTTTGTGCAATACAGTTTTACCGCCTTCACTGATTGCACAAGACATTAAGACTGAATTTCGGTTTCCAGCATTATTTTAACAAACTTCGAGGCGAGTGTAAACTCTGGGAATGGAGGCCTGAAATTTGCCTTTCTTAAAGTGACCTATTGATTTTGCTGTTCGCTTTATTGCAGGTTGGTGTTTGGAATGGCGAAATAGTAAATAATCTGTCTTCACCTCCTCGGATTCATAGATGTAGGTATTTTCTCACCGCTATTTCACGACCTTCTTCCTTTATTTTTCGTGATAAAGAAGCAATAGTTGCAATTTTTTATGTCCTTGAAACGCCGAAAAGGCTTTTGAAGTGTCAGAAAGGGTTTAGAGAGGATGACACTTTCTGAGAGGTTCAAGAAAAGCTTTAGATGGAGCAGATCCATGCACCATAAAATGAGGTGCAGTAAGCTATTCACCACTGTTATATATTCCAAGAGCGGCTAAAACATCAAGCAAAGTTGTGTTATGTCAATCAGTGCACATGACCATAGCTCTGATTATTTCGAACAGTAGCTGACATCGGCCATATTCAATACATTGGCAGTAGTTCTCACCAATCGAAATCCGTCATGGGAGCATTTGAAAGCCATCATGTAGATGCAACGAAGAGACACACTAATGGACAAAAGCCGACACGTTTAGACATCAGTATCACGCAACAAATTTTTTGCGGCCCTAGATCTACGGAAAATGGTGTCAGTACATGCATGCAGTAATTGTTAACTTCAAATGAGTAAGTGCTGACCTCGACGGAATACTCGTAGTTTTGATAAACGTAATCAGAAGTCTTGCCATCCGGAACACAATCACCGTATGGAGCAGGAAGCCTAGTCATCTTCTTCTGCAGTTCATCAATTTAATAAGCAATAAATCGAGTCACAGAATACTTCCACAGAATGACAGTATTTGGCTTAAATGCACTGCTCAAAAATTTTGATTGCAGCAGAAAAACTTATAAGGAAGCAAACTTTGCGTTAAGTAAAAAAATATATGTTCAAAGTTTGAGCTTCTGTCAATAATACCCTCTTCGCCAATCCTTTTCGTCAGCAGTGAATAAAAAAGGCCAGCTAACGCTGTTGAAGGTAGTCGGTGAGAAGCAAACAAAGATATAACGAAGAGGATGTTGCCAAATATAATCCTTATCCCCAACCAATCTACTCATTTTTCTCGCTGAAATACAATCGAGAGTGCACCGAATCTCAGTACAAAAGAAGAAGAAAAAGCGATATTGAAGAACTGTGGAGAAAGCCGGGATCAAGCCGGCAAGTCGCAGTACACCGTTTGTAAACCGAACTGCTTGTTGTCTCAGTACGATTCATTTATTGATTAATAGGATAGCAAATATAATAGGAACTTCCCTCGAAATGAGAGCGATTGGTAAGGATGGATTCCAGCTTTTATCCAACTAATCTATTTTGCATCAATGAGTCCATATTTATAGGCCGAAAACAGCTTACACAGTCTGAAAACATCTTATACAGCTTGCATGGGTTCATTATAGCTGAATGAAGGGCTTACAAGCCTGAGACCAAATGATGAAATATAGCCTGTTGGAGCTGAATAGCCAAATGTATCCGGAAAAGGAAAATCCTCCTTATCATGTATGGTTAGTCGTATTCCTGTTGCTTCTGTTGTTGGCATGTAATCGGAAGCATTCACATACACTAACATACGAAGTCCATACATAGGACCTGCAATGACAATCCCAATAGAAAAATGAAGGAAACATTACGAAAAACTTGTTCTCATTTCATATAAATATTTTTTTTGAGTAACGGTTTCGGATGTTGGAGGATTCTTGAAACTATTTTATTTTCGCTATTTTGCACGGGTGAAGATAATAAGAGAGGAGATGACAAAGAGTAGTGAGGAAATAAATCCGACTCTAAAAATTTGAAAAAAATTAGAACCTGCTCGAATACTTGTGAGATTCACTGTCCTGTTGTGATTGAAGGTGAAGCAAGAGCCAAAGTTCGGATCCACATGAGTCAAAAAATCGCTGGAAATGACAGCTTGAAATCATCGCCATGAAGCAAGTGCGCAGCTTGCTTGTCGTAAAGAATTGTGATAAATGGCGACCAGAAACGATCATAGTGATGAACTAACTCTAGCAAAACAACAGCTTCATTTTTGGTATAGGCGCCCCATGACTAGTCTTCGAACGTTTCTTATATATGGGCCTATAATTTCGTTATTTCGTTCCAGTTATAAAAGAATTCTTGCCATAATTTTCAAGCTCGCCTTAGCATGAGGGGATGGCTGACACCTTTTCTTACATTTTTTGGCGTTTTTTTTTTTGCTCTGGCCAAGACATAGACACATGCATTAAAGTGTTTCATATTACAGCTACCAATATAGACATCTTCCTCGCTCCCAGATACATTCAGGTCTTTCAAATGTTTAGTGTGCTTCATTTACGCACTTCAGGTTCGCTCTACTTTACACGCAATGTTTTCATTGGTGATCAAAAACGTTGGTGGCAAGAAAATGGTTCGACTTTTCGATGTCGCAAGCGAGCCCATTGAACGAACATTTGTGCACCAGCTCTCTTTTCGTAGTGGACAACCGCTGTCGATCCTCCATTGAAAGTGTCGCCATCGCGAACATAATATTTTCCTTTGCTTTTGTTACGATGGCCACCTTAATGCAAAATTCTCTCATCAAATTAGTTAAATCATAAATACCAACTTTGATGGCTGAACTGATAGGCAATGAAAGATGTTAGTAACACACTGGAAATTTATGTGATGATGCATTTATTGAAGCAGTTTTTCTTCATACACGTGCATTTAAATGAATTGCATTTCGAAACCATTGGTTCAGACGTGGCCTGTATAAAGGGTGCCTGAAGCAAACCTCGACCAATAGCAAATTGGAAACCTAACAAGGAAATCTGCTACAATAACAGATTGGCTTCTCATGTTACCGTTATGAGTTCATAATTATTATTGTTACCTCATCGGTCATTCCAGCGAAACCCATTGCTTCAAGAAAACCAGGATCCTCGGTTGGTGGTCCTTCAGCCAGATATTTCCATATTTCTAGGATTTCTGATCGTCCATCATATGCCACACAGAATTCCCCTGATGGTGCACATAGGCACGGGCTTTTACCTTTCCCAACCACTCCTGGCGCTGAAATAATTATTTCTTTATTGTGTCTGCATCCTGTACAAATGATAAAAGAAGAACTGGTCAGTTTATTTAAAGGGAACTGAGCATAACACTATGTTGAATGCTATATTGCTGACCACTTTTCTTCTTCAGTAAAATGCCCCTCAAATTTAGTCATTCATTAATTCTTGATGTCTTTCTCACGCTAGACGCGATTCTAGATTCAACGAAAGGTTTTTTTTTTTTTCAAAGGGAAGTTATGTAAAAGTTACGAAGTCTTTGCAAAACACCTCATGTGTGATACCAAGTTTTTTGCTCCTTCTATCTTCTACTATATAATTCTATGAGGCAAACATTGTTTCAGTTTAATGATCAATAAGTTTCAATACGAAACTTTTTTTGCAGAAAGCATGATCGTCGCACGAATGGCAAAATTCTTTTGACCACGTTGGTTCAAGATGACAAGGCCAAGCGTCGTTTGTATTTCTATCGAATGCGCAGATACATCTTTCGAAAATTTCTTGTGGTGCTTCTTCCTTATACAATTCACCTTCGCATTCAGCAGCTTCATCTTCCACATCATCGCACACACACTTTGAATAACCCTAAACAATTTTAAATGCAATTCGAACATTCAAAGATTTTTCTGCAACTAGTGTAAAAGATACTCCGTCATATGAGAATAGCAGTAAGACTGACGGATAAAAGTTCCAAGTGACTGGAAGTGTTACCGGTTCAAATACGGAAGTCTTTGTGATGTGATCGTAGGGGTTCGATTTATGGGCATGAGCTCTTTTCCGGCGCCTCCTACTGGACGGACTAACGCCAGCTTTACTCATAGCACCATCGAACGCAGAAAGCTGCAATAAACTTCCATCTTTGAATAACCTACTGGCCTATTTTCGGGCATGTCTACAATTATGAGTTTTCGTTTGCGCATTTGAGTAAAATATGGATATACATTTTCCTAGAGACAATCAGCTTATGAAATCTTCAGATAATATTCATCCGTCAATTCACTTCGAAATGATATTCATAGATTTCATTAACGCATTCAATATTTTATCTACAGAACAACCTATGTTTAAAACAGGGCATGCTCAAAGTGTCCTACTTTTTACATTTATATGATCATAGCAAGCGTTATGAATAGTTCCAAGAACCTTCAAATAAAAAACCACTTGTATGATGTTATTTTCGTATGTGGATTGTGCTTCATAGAATTTAACTTCTCTGACTATTTCTCGTTGAAGTATAACCCTTCAGTCATCAATTATCTTCTGGAAAAAAAGAGACATCAGAGAAAAGATTTGAATACGGACGATAGATATGTTGCCCCTTTTTTATTCCTCATCCCTAGACCGTCTATGCTGTTGTGGACATTTTTTAAAGCTTCTATTGGTAGCCCAAACATTAGTGCCCAACAGAAAAAAATATCGCGGCAAAGAAGAAAGAGTTTTTTTGCAAAGGATTCTCCCTTGACATACACAATTTGAGCTTAATGCTAAATTTTCACTTAAATTCGCATTTGACTGCTCTAAGAATTGTAAACCAACAAAGAGGATTAGTACATCACTAAGTGATCAAAGGAAACGACAAACCGTCCTCTTGACTAGATCGACGTCGATTGCCAGGCTCGCCTTGTAAGGATTCAAATTGCACAACGTTATTGCCGGAAACGGAGCCGTATCTGAGTTCAAACAGTTTTAACAATATGCCTCACGAAATGAAGAAAACATTAGAAAAAACTAATATGCAGTAATATATACATGGTGGCCTAGAACTAGCAGTGTGTTGTTCCGCGATCAATATCTTCGTTATGTTTCTACGCTTCACCCAATTTCTTTTTAATTCGATAGCATTCTTAACTTTCAGGATATGATGAGTTTTACTATGCGCCCAATGCAAAAAAGCATTTTGATGGTGAAACTTTATTACGAATATGAGAATTTCCCAGACAGTGGCCTGAGCACTTCTCCACGTCACCGTCGAAGTCCAAAACGATGAAGACTGCTGTCACTAACTATGAGGAAAGGGCTACTGTCGACGAAGCACCTCACAGAGGACCAGAGGACAGTTACGGTCCAGCTAATCAGAAGAAAGAAAATCACAAATTTTAAGTGCCATTTAAGTGCGCTTTTAGTTAATCTGCTTCTCCAGGAACTTAGAACTCCAGGAACCAGTATCTAGCGCATTCTTCACGGTGAAGGCTTCAAGTCCTACCACCACGGCTATTACATGGTTTGTAGGAAGATGACTCGACAGAATTTTCCTGGAGGGTTTGAAATTCGAAGAGTTATGTCTTTATAAACATCGCAGAATTATGTCTCCACATCAACAAAATTTTTTCGCCTGATAAAGCAGTTAACAGTCATGTGAAACGTCGTTTACTGGTCAGATAAAATACCCCGGCAGACAATCGATTGAGAACTTAATGTTCCTGAAGTCGTCGTTTGGGGAGAAATCTGGTCGGGAGGTGTTTTAGGAGGAGAAATCTGGTCGGGAGATGTTTTAGGACCCTCCTTTTTAAGAAAATATGGGCATCAACTCATACCCGGAGGTGTTAATGGGAAGATGATATCTTTAATAAAACAGCAGGGTCTTATGCTGATGCAAGATAGGGCTATGGCTCACTACGCAATGGCTGTGTGGATGAAAATGCTTCTCACTTTTGGATTGGAAGGAGACGGACCATCGAATGCCCACCAAGGAGCTCAGATTCCACGCCCTCACCTCGATTTTTTCCTCTGGGATTTTGCAAAGAATCTTGTGCATGCGTAGAGGAGCCGTGGACGTTCTTAGAATCCGAACTGAAGAAGTGTTTTCTCATGCGGCCAACAAGTGTGCGATGCAGTGCAAGAAAGGCTGAAGAAATGCATTGAGCTTCATGAAGCTGAGACGGAATTGCGTTAAGCAGTGCTCATTGTACTGCTCATGACTGTGTTCAAATAAAACTTTTTAAAATTTTCCTGGAAGGTTTGAAAATCGCACAGTTACGTCTCCATAAACAACGCACTGCTACATTTTGGCCACCTTGTAATGGAATCATTTCAGTAATTGCTACAGATATTTGAAATGATCAATGAGCAACACCAGGAAGCAAGTGAATTTTTAGAGGATTCTTAAGGTTATAACTCTCGGGTTTAATAGTGGCCGAATTGCAAAGCAACAGAATAATAGTAATGACGAAGGAAATTAAACCCTCTATACTTAAATGTGGCTCCCTAATTTAATCACTATTCTCTAATAAAAATAGAATAAAAATTCCTCTCATACGCAAAAAACACTGATCAACCTCATTCAAAAACACTCAAGCTTGACGGGCATAGTGCCGAAAGATGGAGAGAAATATGCAACACAAATAGCTAGAACAACAGGCATCATAAAACTGAGTAAGTAAATTTATTAATGCTGACGAAAGGATTCTATATCAGTCCCTGAAATATTTTGCTACTGCCAATGCGCAACTTGATAAATTGTGACAAAAAGGTCCCCATCGTTTAGACAGGCTATTAAGGTGGTATAAGTTTTTCATATTGAACAACACGTGGTACTTCCTAAAACAAGCCACTCAGAAATAGACTCTCAATGAATAGAAAACCCTCTCGCTCGAAAGGATTCTGATAGATAGCAGAAGAAAGAATACGATTTTTTGGATTCTTCGAATGTCAAGAACACTCCAAAGTGAACATTCCGAAAGCTTCGAGACTAACACAGTCCAAATGGCATCAGTGTCGCTGCGTTCCAATCCGCAAAAAAAAAAAAAATTGCAGGCCTCCTTACCGGATGCCCGCTCGCACAAAATGCATAAAGAAAACACGAGGCTTGCTGCTAGCAGACCCCTGAATACAAATTTGGATTCTACTCTCTGCCCTACAAGATCTGGTTAGACGTTGCCAATCACCGTCCCGACAGCCTCCCGCACAATCATCCTACAAGATTGATATGTACTCTTTGAAGACGCAACAGCGCGTCGGTTTAAATGCGAAAGAACTAGAGAAGCAGACAGACGCAATCATAGCATTCGCAGGGACAGTCATAGCAATTTAGGCAATTTTCTACATAGCCCGCGTTTAGCAACCCAGTAGTTGCATATCGCCGAGATCGTTTTTCACAACGTGAAGAGTTCGATGTGACTTGAGAAATTTCGATATCTACTGTACTTTTTATCTTTCATTTCAATGAAATCGTATCACTTGAAGTTTTAGTTGGACACAGGCGACGAATATCCAATGTCGCGTTCTGAAAAGCATTTCGAGGTCCTACGCACCGAGCTATGCGGTTTGCCAAAAAGTTCTTCATCAACAACCTTTCGAATAGTGCCACCTCCAATCCGACCTTGCTTTGTGCAATACAGTTTTATCGCCTTCACTGATTGCACAAGACATTGAGACTGAATTTCGGTTTCCAGCATTATTTTAGCAAACTTCGAGGTGAGTGTAAACTTTGTGAGAACGCGATCGAAGCCTAAAACTTGCCGGTCTTAAAGTGACCGACAGTGATCAAATCCACAGGCGAAATATTGATCCTGTTTAAAAACGGCCCTCAAGCATGGGATAACTACCCGAAAATAGGTGAGGGTAGTTTTAGGCTTATGTAACACAAGGGAACGCTTGAATCTGGACATGAGAGTGGCTTTACCCAGACTAAACTACGCATACAGAACAGGTTGATGCAATGCCAAAAAGGCTTCAAAAATGAATTGAGCTTCACTGCGTTCAGACGAATTGCGTTGATCAATGTTTATTGTTGTATTCATTTACTGTTATTATGTTAAAATAAAATTTTTAGAATTTCCTAGAAAGATTCAAAAATCGCAGTGTTACGTCTCCATAAACAATATATTGCTACATCTAGGCCACCTTGTATAAAATTTGAATAAGAAATTAAAAATAATTTTTCGTTTACGATTCTATAAGATGCAACGAAATGATGAATCATGCATGATGAAGCGTTCTTTAATCGTTATTAAAAATTCAGATTTCATTAACAGAGCAATTAACAATAAAACATTGACAATATTTTGCGGATACGCACCGAATTTAAGTTGTATGTCGACAATTTTTTCATTACGATGATATTTATCGAGAACACTTTGAGCATTTTGATAAAGCATTGTCATACATCCAAGAAATAATACCACCCATAGAGTTCTGAAATTTTATCACCTTTACCGCACACAATTCATTGCAAATATTGCAAAACTTATGAAGTGAGTACATCTGCAAAATCATTTGTTTAGAAACTCCAAGATGAACGTCCAGCAATCGTAGTGCATCATAAGGAGGAACAGACGATATCTTTTTTTTTTTCAAATCTTTAAACAACAACATCTAATCACCAGTTATACGAAATTTAACATGCTATTTCGGGCGTCACATTGCAACTTTCTAGTCTTAATCATAAGTTTTTATGAACCCACTAGCCGTGACCATTGGAAATGTTTGAATTTCTTAGGTATTACTGACTCAACGTATTCAACTTAAAGTTGCAATTTACATCACTTAGCTTCGCATTTGTAATCGTCAACTCCGAAACGAATACCGGAAGTCATTAAGATGCTCACCTGTAATATTTGTTTGGAGCCTGTCCAATCATCGGAATACCATGCGCTGATGTTTTATAGCAAAATTCACGAAAGTGCCATGCGAGGCGTTTTTCATATGGTAATGTTTTTGGATCGAAATCACCAGTGATCAGCTCACACTAAATTTAACGACCGTACATTTAGCTACATTGTGTGGTTTCTATATTACCGAGTGGAAACATAATAAAACTTTGCTATCCTTTGCATTTTAACATTTTACCTCATTAGTGCAAATAATTGCCACTAGTGCATTCTATAAAAAAAAAAAAAAAGTGCTAGACGCAATTTCAGTATGAATATTTTACAATATTGATATTCGGAACAGAAGATCAAAAGTTCTTTTAACTATAAACGATCGAATTGAAGTATAGCTATCAATGTGATCCACATTCTGATGATTACAAATCATCAAAAGGAAAAAATAGTTGCTGGCTGTGAGGCTTTCGGAAGTGCTGAAAAATGGTTCTTTAGGATATTATGAAACAAGGGAGTTGAAGTTCCTTCAGTTCGAGAAAGCGCCTTTCGAAAATATTCAGGTGATCGGCTTCTTGCGATTTCGTATTAGAAAAGAGAGTTAATGGAGAAATTATAAGCGAACCTGCACTGCTGAGCTTGTCGAATTGAAGCATTCACCATATCCGAGATCGCCAAGATATTCACGGTCAGTGAGGAATTTTTCCGGTGGCTCAGTTTCCTTGGAAAATCGCCGCATTTTGAAGCAAATCAGTTTTTTTCTTTTCAAAAAGAATTTTCAAAATTCTAAACGGAAATCATATCGTCTACATCTATAGTACAAGAATTGCACTTCAGCATTAAAAGAGCTTCTCAAATTTTTTGATGCGTCCATCGCAACGAGTAAGATAATGTCGCTTATGCAAATACCATTTGCATACTGCGCACACGTACAATGGAATTGGCGATTTAAGTTATTAGTGGAATAGTAGAAGCTTTTAGGTATAAAAACGATCACTTTTTAAATTTAATTTGAAAGAATTGTTAAGTTCAGGGTAGGAAACTAGTTTTGTCACTTTACACCTGTTGAATATAAGCTGCACTGAATGTTACAGCACCACTCTACATACTCATAATATAATCTACTTTTAATATCTTCTCCACGTATACCAATACATCATGTTCTCTTTCAAAGAAAACAACGTGGGCAACCTTCGATGCTTCAACATATACCTTTAGGTAAGCAAGAGGATCCCCATAAACTGCTCTTAGATATTCAGCCGAATCCTTCAGCCGCTCAAAGTTTTTCAGATTCTGAATCCATGCCATCACAAAGTGCACGTCCTGCAAGCTTGCTTTGAATAAGTTAAATATTCCATGTCAATTGCGATGTTAAATTCGCATTCACTGATAGCTGTTCAAAAAAATGAAGCCCCAAACATTTTGACAATTCAGGATTCGGCTTACATAATATTTAGATGATGACATTCCTCCTTATTATGAGTAGCACGCCTCATGAAACGGAACTTTCACGGACGTGACCAGGAAGTTGAAGACCCCAAGTTATGACAGCAAAGTTATGATAATCGCACTGCAAACGCCACAAACTTTAAGCGTTCTTCTGAGCTTATTCAGTAATTTTTTCTCTGAGTGCACTAATATTTGAGTTACGGCAATCTTTACTGCTCAACCTACCAATATCTTCAGTTCTGCTTTAAAACTGAAGCTATGGACAACGTAACCGAATATTTTGGCTCCCTCATCTGAATATTGCACACTGTGGTAGAAAAAACAACTAAGGAATGTATTCATATTGTGTTCAATGCACCATTTTCACATGAGAAGATGAAGATGTTCAAGAGGTGGGACAGTAAACGTTACCCTAAGTAATGATGAAACTAGCTTCGATTTTGCAGAATTTGTCTGGTTTCTATGGACCTCTTAATCTTCACACTTTTAAAATAATTTTTAACACAGATTATTACTTTGAAAAATTAGATTTTGCAGTTTTCAAAGAATCCTATAAAAATGAAAGGCAATAGTGGTTAAAAGAAAGCACTAAAGATTTGCATACAACGAACCAGTAAATTAGCCTAGATTGCAGAAGTGAGAATAATCATATGATTCGCTATTCTGAAGTCACAAAAAACGAGCAGAGAAAACATAAAATTCAACCTATTTTCACGCAAGAAAATACACCATGACCTATTGAGGATGAAGGAAAATAAGAAAAACGTGGCTGTGATGGAACAAGCTTGTGAGATGTTACCAATGAGCGCATCGTTCATTCGACATATTGGGCATTTAAAATGCATTCGATGACTTTGTTTCAGTGGCGTTCATGTTATCATCACATATATTTGCCGTTCGATCTGCGACTATGCAAGTTCCTATGAATTTAATAGTGCTTATTGTAAGTATTATACTCTAGGCGGATCTCTACTCACAAATATTTGCAATAAATAAATACTTCTGTATGAAATGTCATTAAAATTATCCATTGATGATGAGTTTATTCATGAGCTCTGCTAAATAAATCACAAAAATGATTATCCCATATAAATAATTTTTATTCGACATTGTACATAAACATTTTTGAGCCCACAAATTATGAACATAAGCACATAAGCATTGAATTATTTTCGAGCATTACTGAATGCATTTTAATGCGAATCACTAAAACACATAAACTTTTGTCGATAAAAGAGAAATGAAAAAAGCGTTCGCTCGAAACAAAACAGTACGATGGGCAATCGTTTTTCGTCTCAGCATATAAGCACATTGAACAATGTGGAGGTAATTCGTGCAAGAAAATATCAGAAAGAGATATTTGATACAGCAAGTAAACAATGGCAGAACTTCATCGCAAATTCGAGCATTGCAGAAAAAAAGAGCCTACATGATGAACCGCTACCCAGAAAAAGATGCAATCAGAAGTGTTATATGATGTTCGGAGACATCGCATCTTTTTGTTCACTACTTACTTTTTTTTTTGATCGCAACAGTGAGCACGACATTCAAAAGCTATGACCTCACATTTATTGGTAATTTGCACAAAAATGCGTCTATATTTTTTCAAAGGAGGCAGTCTGCGCATAAATATCCCCATGGGAACTTGCCACTATGCGGCCTTTTCTATCAAATGGTCCTACTTCCTTTGAAATATGCAAAACCGATGCAGTGGGTTCATGCGCTAATTAATTACAAACGACCTACTTAGTTTAATAGAGAGATATTTTAATGTTTTTATGATAATACTTCAACATAGAGATGACCTGCTTTTTTCTTACTACAATTGTTGCGCAAAGAAGTTTTGAGTTTTGCAGTAAGTTCGAGCGATTGGCGGGTCTTTTTTACAAATTTGACAGCTTAAACAGCAGCCATACGGTCGCTCAATCAGCAAATCTGTCACCTTGTCACTTAAATGAATATATAACTATGCGCACTTAGACGGTATATATCAGCGGGCTCGAACACATGTCTTCTGCGCGGCGCATTCACACTTCCTGACGATATGAACAGTGCGCACGTTTGTTGAGCCGTCCTTGCAATGCATCTTTACCCTCCTTCGTTTTCCTTTTACGGCTGTACAACACTCACTGCCTTCACCACACCATCCACTACATAATGCATTCTTGATAGGCTCCACTGATCGGCATCCATCCTCTTCATGAACACGGCGGAATTTCTCTTTTGTGCAAAAAACCTCTCCTGCAATATGGACAACTATGAACTGCGGAACTAAAGCGAAATTGAAAAATTCGATGATTTTAATAACTTCGATTGGTCCTTCAGTTCAATCACAGATTTTTATATATTAGAAATGAGAATCGAGTTTTTAAAAGTTCGCTGGGAATATTATTTCTCAAATCCCACTGGCAATTACTATTATTACGGTCATTTGCATACATAAAACATGAGCCTTCACATGCATAATTTGTTCCTCGCACAAAAATTTTTTGCAACCTAGCTGAGCACTCATTTGCACTTTTTAATTTAAAAAACATATCTGGCGCAGTAGTCACGCGGATAGTAGCACGAATAAGTTTAAAAAATCGACTAACTATTTTCGCAATATTTTCCACTATATCCGGGATCGCAATGGCATTCATAACCAAGAGGCATCGTAGCGTTCGATATACATGCACCTTTATGGCATTCGACTCCACGGCACACATCAACTGTATGCGAACAACCACTCTGTACCGACTGCCTTTTTTCAACCTTATCGAAATCCACAGCTTCACCATTAACGAACACATCAGAAATACATCCTTCAAAACCAAACACACTTATTACTCTGACATCCATCTTGTCCAACATGAAAAAGTTCGTCTATGAAATCATCGACAGTTACCGTATTACTTCTCCATCGCCATTTTAGGCATGAAATGTATCGAAACCACGAAGTGATTCTGATCTGCATAATGCTACGCAGCTTTCAGTTCTGCTCTAGTTCTGTTCTTTATGGTTCCCAAAGGGACTATTCCTTCCATACTGTATGCAGTGGTACTTAACTTAATAGCCGCAAAGAACCCATTATGCGTTTGAAGTGTTAACTGATGACATCGACACCCATAAAAATGTGAGGAAGGGAAGGGGAGAGAGCAGCAAAACTCAAGCATCTCTACCTTCCACCTTAGCTAAGAAGAAAACAAAATTTCCATGAAAAAAAGAAAAGAAAAGCTACATTATTTTTTCATTATAAGACAAATTTTTGTACTTCCTCCACTTTCCTCTAAACTTCTAAATTCTTTCCATTAGTCCCCTCACTGGCCATCAACAGAAGTGACCTGCAGGGGTGATCATTAAATTGTATATCAACGGCTCTTGTGCAGAGCAGTGAAGTAGTGACCGTAGGACAACAAACTCCCTACAAATGATCTGAGGCAAGGCTCGGTGCATATACAAGGAGAGCGCATTTGCTCACAGGAACCAGTGTGCTTCTAGCTGTCTACGTGAGGTGTCGTCTTAGCGAGGGTCGGTTCGGACCTTAAGGGTGCACAGTTAGACTGCGAAGTGACTAAAGCGTGAGAAGTGCCATGTGCTCGTTGGCGCAGAGGTGGCACTATTCGTGCCAAGGAATTATCGGAACGACTCCCTCCTGCCGTGGTATTATCCCCTGCGTCTTACTGTTGAATTTTTTGAAGCTTAATAAGAACCTTAACCACTTGTCTTGCTGCCAGATCATATAGCATCCGGTGGAGCCTCGAAAGAGAAGGAATTTGCGATTCCTTCAAGGATAAAATTAAGGGTAGGGAGTCAAAACATGAACCTACAACCCCACAGATTTCCCCTATCCGGAACTCGTGATCGCTTCAGCGATCGGTGAATTCATGAGAGCTTCTCAACGCCTCAGACATTAAAAAAGTACGATTGCAAATATTTTCTCAAATCACCTTGAAAGCTGTGTGAGTATTTCACATGAAAGGCGTCGAGAGCATTCTTGGCGGCGTTCTGCGGGAGACCACCCAAATAGAGACTGCTCTTCGATTTTAACTCAAGTGTTTCCTTAGGACCCGAGTTCACCACCTTTTGCGGCTGTGCGCTGTCGATTTTGAGAGTTGCAGTCTTGCCCTCGATGAGTATTTGCAACTGATGTGGCAACCCGTCGTGCACTGTTAATAAAGAAGATATAAAATTATAAATGCCTACCAACAAAAACCTCTTCATTCGTAGAAATGTGAAAAAAAACGTAATTTAAAAAGCAACATTGCATAATGAAGCGCTTCGGATACGCTAAAAATAAGTTCTTATTGTCCATTAAAATGAAAAACACTAAAAACCTCAAACATACTTCAAAAAATACTTAGAATCTCATAAACAGCACAAATGTGGCTTCGTGTAAAGTCAAGGCTGGAATGAATTTTAAATTCAAGATTTTTGTACTAACATCCGACGGTTCCTACGATGGTTAACGACAGCTATACAATGGAGGTGCAGAGCTCTTTCCTATGTCAAATTATTTCCACCAGTCTCAAAGTTGAGTGTTTCCAACCTGTCACATAGCTGTACATATGTGATGCGGGATAATTTCCCACATAAAATGAGACTTTCACTCGGCCATCATACAGCTCAGCGGAGATATGCGCATCATCGCCATAATATGCGATAATCCCAGTGCTGCAATAAACCATTAAAAGCAAATTTGAATCACATACAGAATACTTATAAATACTTATAAATAATACACGATAGATACTTATTGATACTTCATGAAAATATTACATGTAGTTTTAATAAAGTCTAACTAGAATGCTATTAGAGGATATTTAAAGCACTTGGCTCATTTACAAATGCCGATGCATCGAACGAAGTGCCTTCTATTAGGGTTATACAAGTTATAGTATTTCCTGCCCCATATCTACGCTGCAATGAATTTTTTAAATTACCGTGACTCTTTTAAGAACACTTTACATTTAGTATCATTTCAAGGTGAAAAGGTGTAAAACTGGTTCATGTCATTCAAGAATGCAAAATAGTGTAGCTCAGGCAAAAGAAGAGTGCTTAAGACAGCGAGGAGAATCCTCCAAACGATAAGCAGTTCACTATAGAAACGAGAATAACCTTTCGGTTGTAATTAGTGTCAAAGTGAGGTTGCCAGCTGGCGCTGTGTTCCATGGCTCAAGAGCGACGAATGCGTTATGTTCGGCGAAGCCAACTGCCCGTAAGCGATCGCATCTTTGCCCACTGTATCCTTCGAAGCAACTACACACGATATCAGTTTCCGTTTGCCTACATGTTCCCTGTAACAAATTCAGTCAGAAATATTGCACAATAGCTTCATTGCACAGCAATCTTTTAAAAATGTTCGTGCAACATTAACTCAAACCGCTTTATATTTAAAAACGAATGCATAGATAGAACTTCTATGCATAGATAGATAATGTATAGGAAAAGTAGATTTGATAGTAATCTTGTAAGTCAATCTTCCAAGAATGTCTGCCTCATTTTAAACCATAAATCTTAAGGGCTCATTTTCAAGTGGGACACGTAATCTCACCCATTACACACAATTTTGGCTGATCTCTAGAATCGAAAATTTTGTGAGCCCTTCACCCCCTTTCCCTACTTTCCCAGTTGGAACAAATTTCGGCCCAATGAATAAAGGGCACCAATAAAGTGCAAAATTTCTAGCACTTCGTACAAAGAAGAAAAGCGAAGAATGACGCAGCTGCTCAACTGCCAAACAAATTGCAGTAGAAAAGCGAATAAATGCAACATCTGACATTACACAATGTAAAGACAGCACAAAACAAACTACTCCACTATATGTACTCAAAAACAACGCAAAGTTAATTGGCGCTCACATTTAATAGCCTAAGAAAGAGTACTGCAAAATGTGGTGTGATATTTAACGCCTAAAGGTGAAATGTTTCAATAAATGCGATTTATTAAAAAAAGCTGCAAGGGAGCTGAAAGGACCGAAAAGAAATGAAGGAAGAGGAGGAAATTTTATATTTTCGAGAAGCTCAAAATGCATTTAAAGTGAAAATTACATGATCGCAACTATGGGCATGACAAGGCGAAATATTTGGATAAAGGTCGTTCGAGATTGGTGCCAGTTCGCAAAACTTTCCCGTATAGCCATCGATACAGTTGCATGCATACGATTGGATTCCATCCTGAAACAACAACATATGAATTCAATTTTGCGTATAAAATTTCGTGTTTTCCCATCAAACAGTACACGGTTAAACATAAAAGCCAAATTCACTTCGCCAAATACCATTTAGAAAGCAGAAAAAATTTGCGAAATGCAAAAATGAACCGAGTTAGAAAAGAATTCTCGCAAATAAGTTGACTCCTATAAACGCAACGTTATTTGAATGGGGCCGCGCTGTGTTGGGATTTCATTCTTGTGGGGTCCTTAGAGAAATAACTAACGCTGAGCCATTTTTCATTAAAAAAATGTTCTCTTTACAAATGCTGCACTCCAATTTGTCATCAGTGAAGTGGATGATGAATTGGTTACGTCAAAGTGAGGCAGCTGTACGTTCGATACCCCCCGCAATCCGCCTGTTTATTATCTACCCTATATCTGCGGATCGGATTATTCGGCTATTGAACATTTATAACTTAGAGCATAAAAAAGTTTCTTCCTGAGATATAGCAAAGAAATTATTAGGGGAACTTACAACGCAAATGGCATTGTTTTTGCATAGATTGTCGATACAATCGTCAATGTTAATGGAGCAATTCGTGCCGGTGAATCCAGGAAGACATTTACACCTGCAAATTAATCACCTTCGCAGTTAGCAATCACGGAAAAACAAGGCTGGCCGAAACGAAAATTTCAAAATGAGAGCGCTTGAAATGCAGAAACATTTACGCAAGATACTTACGAATATGAGTCGCCAACTGCAGTGCAAGTTCCACCATTCTGACATGGATTCAATTTCTTTGAACAATACTCCAGTTTCTCTTCGCAGTACTGGCCAACATACATCCGCGGGCACTTACATTCGTAAGAGTTTATCTGGAAAGCAATACTGCGTCCAGTTATTAGCACTGTTTATGGCACCTTCTGCTCAAAATGAAACGACCGCTACTGACGACATTTCCCCTTGAGCTCACTTCTACGACTGGAACACTAAAGGCTTATATGTAACAGAATGCCCTCGTAAATTGTGAATTATGAAAGATCTAAATCATTTTAAAAAATTTTCAAAACATCATTCGCATCAAATTATCTTCGAACCATTTCAATGATGCTCCATTGTTCTATCTGTAACAAACAACATTACATCCGTGATACATAAATAGCCCTAGAAAAGAACAACAAGTAAACAAGCGACTGAAATTCTTTATATGATACGGGCAACTGCATAGAAATGAAGCAAATTAAAAAAAAAAAAAAACAAGCAAAAACAACGACAAGAGCAACTAGACAATAAGCGATCAGATTGGGTTGGCATCTAGGATTACATTTACTTATTGCGAGGAATTGATAGAAAATGCAACGGAAAATCTCAAAAGAAGGTAATGGACCGGACGTAAATATCATATCAATAAAGGAAGCAATAAAGCCGATGGACTCACAAGGTCAATGCAAGTGCCACCATTTTCGCATTTGTTGCCTACACAGTCATCGATGTTGGTCTCGCAGCGATCCCCTTCGAATCCTTTCGAACAGTGACATGTGAAGCGTCCATCTTGGATTACCTCAAGCGCAATCAGTTCCCATTATAACAAATTAATGATGCGCAATGCGCTCAGTTTCTGTAGGCAAATCCAGCTCTCCAATTTCTTAATCCCTCCCCCCACCCCCCCCCCTCCCTCATCCCATCCACGTTTTCGCTGTTGAGTCCGTCTCTGAAAAATTGATCCCCGACGTCCCCCCCCCCTCCCCCACCTCGAGTGACACTCTTCTTGCCACACGACACTGTAGTCACCCGAGCGATGCAACACCACTCAATCATAACCTGGCGCTCGTCATCGTAACCAGAAGCAAGTTTACTGTCTTAGCATCGCAGTCGGCTCACTAGAGTAGGCTAAATATGAGACCTCCTGTGCGCAATACCTCGCTGATCTCGTCTTTATATATCACCATATCCTAATTGACAATGTTCACTAAAACATTCAAGAGATACGATAAATGAAATGGGCTTGATTCATTAGGTTTGATGACACACTTTGCAAGTTGCATTGTTTAAGCACGGATGTCCATAACAAGCGTCGATATGATCCTCACATAGACGACCGTGGAAGCCGGCCGTGCATTCGCATAGAAACGACCGTCCATGAGTCCTCTTGCACTTCGCTCCGTTTCTGCATGGATTATCGATGCATGGATCGCACTTGGCCAGCACCGTTTTGGGTAATGGCCCTTCGCACCTAAAATGCTAACTTCGCTTCATTCACTTCTACATGTTCAAAAAATGCACACAGATTAAACGAACTCCTGGGCGCAATACCTCGCTGGTGTCGTCTTTATAAGGGCATATAATAAGGGTAACAAAAAGCGGCCAAGATGCTTACTTGAAATGATGTTCGTTGGCCGTAAGGAGAAGCTGATTGCGAGTTGAGAGCGGAAGTTCGCAACGCGCAATGCCTGCTTCAACGAAACGTGCCTTTATCCATTTGCTGAACCAAGCCATGTGACAGTCGCAATAGAGTGCGTTACTACCTAACGCTCTGCAACTACCATTATTTGCTGGCGTTTGATCATTAAGCTTAAGCACTTCGACAACCATTCAACTTCGATGTTGATGTGTTAGTTTCGATGCCACTATGTTTCCGGTATATATATAGGAAATTTGAAGGCGCAAAGCAAATAAACCGAATCATCCGTATAAAGCTATTTGCACTATTTAAATTCACTAGAACTGGAAGTAGGAAGAAATACCTAGCTAAGATAACAGGTTCGAAAAATTCAGGATGTTGTTCTAATCAGCAATCTACAAATGTCAATGTACATTGCTCATTTATACAACAATAACTAAGTGGCATAATGATCCAACAGTGACCGTTTTGCGAACATAAGAAATGAAGATGCGAAGACAATTGCACCTGGATGAAACTATCAATGAAAACTCGAAGTTTTTCAATCTAAAAGGAACGATAAGAGATTTTATGCAAACGGCAACAATGGCTAAGTCGATTAAATTTCTCTCACTTTCTATGCCGAAGAGCCCTTACTTACTAACTTACTACTTCAGTGAATGGCTCAATTTGAAAATTTCTGTAATAAACAACACAGCGAAGTGTTGCTTCTGTGCAGCAAATTATTGAAAATAACTAAGCTCCAGCGTACATATGCGTAATGTTGGTGAGATTGGCAAATGCGGATTCAGGAAGAACCGAAAGATCGTTGCCATGTAGTGATAAGATTCGGAGATTGCTCAACGCGGAAAAGGCTGCCGGTTCGAGACATTGCAGTTTATTGTAGCTGAGAATCAATGTCGATAACTTCGTCAGATTTGCAAACGCTCCACTTTCGATTACTGTTATTCGATTGTGACTAAGATCCCTTTAAAAAAAGTTTATGAAACAATGACATTGCGCGAAAGTGTCCCATTTGAGGAATCTATCATAGATTCTGTCCGACAAAATAAATCATTTAATATCAATCAAAATTAACAAGAACCAAGTCGATATTTTCAAATAAAAATGATGAGTTATATTTTTGCAGCTGCGAGTCAGGAAAAAAGCAAATTTTCGATAACACATCAGCTTAACCGATTTTTCCGTTCTCGAGCTGATGTATCTTTATAGCCGCAAGTTTAGTGCGTGAATATTTGGCCTAGAGAAGTAAGGATGTTTGATCAGATTCGCACACATTGCAACTAAGCATTATTCAATTCCCTATCAATTGAAAAGGAGAAATCACTAACAGGAAGGTCAATAAGTTTCATACCCTACATGCAAAGTTATAAAGGGGCAGTACATGTTTCTCGATTACGGTATTCAAGCACCATAGGAGCTAAATTTTTATGAATTTTTTTACAGCGGCTATCAGCAAAGGTGATCTTATGCTTACACCTACCTAAGATAGTGATTATTGAAACTTTGAATGAATTGCAAAAAAAGGAGAATAAAGTAGTGAAATACAGTTTAGCAAGTTGGTAGAGTTTGTTGAGTTGAGCAAGTGGAATCGACGTTATATCGTTCGAATCAAGGAACAGTTCGGTCGTCTCAAGTGGTATTCCAGGTGGGAATTCCTTCAGAGCACGATTCGAGCATCGCACTACGGTGTCTTGACAACTACAGCCAGCTGGACAATAAGTTCCATTTTCAGCGCAAACGTTTTCGGCTGCTGCTGAAACTTTGCTCAGAAAATATAAAATTCTAGTCTAAAATATTTCAACATTGAACTCATTCTATAGCACTTTAGAAAAGAGGGAAATTGTGCAATGATGAGATAAATCAAATTTTCATATGCGAATAAATAGAGGTAACATACGAACAACGATCTCTTTTTCCTATGCTCAACCATGAACGAAGAACAATGTCAGGAAGAAATTTCGAAATTTTAAAGGTAAAAACCAACCACCTTATCAAATCATATACGCTCGAAACTGATATGTCATAAAATCGGAAGAAAAATTCTGTAAAAATTTAATAATTTCGGCGCCAGAGCTATTCGTTTGGAGACCATTGCAATATTTTTGGCACCGCTAATTATCATCCTAGCAATTTACGACTCAAATTTCAATATCATTGTGCACTAGCCATTTTACGCGATGTTTAGCAATTAGCCATTTAGAGAAATCCAAATTTTGCTCAAAAATAATGACCAATAAAATCTCACCAAAACTGAAAGGAAGATACAGGCGTCCATGTAAGACGGACACTTATTTAGAAGGTTTTGTGAATAGTTAGTAACAAGAGACAGTGGACTTTGCATCAAAAGTACACTCTAAGTTTCATTCCTTTTCAAAAAATTTGTGCAAGAATATGAAAAGTTCAATGTATAGTTCAAGCGAAAGCCACCTAAACATATTCATTTATTGAACTGAACAATTTGGAACGTCTATAACTTAAAAAACTCTATCCATAACTATAAGGCTCCTCAAGCTTGCGCTACAAGCTCTATTGCGACAATTGTGATAGAGAGAAACTATAAAACAGTTAAAGAATAACATTTGCACGAAAGTTCGTCTTTATTCACGGAGGCAATCGGTCGACCTCTGAGGTGTTTCGGTTCGTGACACGCTGGCGAATCAAGCACACGTGAGCCGTTAACGCGCAAATAATTAGCAAAATCGGCGATGTGACAATTGCAAATAAAATCGTTGTTGCCGAGAGCGCTGAAGACCATGCCCGAACTGATATGTTTATAGTTCAGGTGATAAATAAAATCTACCTTTATCGAATAATACTCGGCACGTTATATAAAACTCGTAATTATTACTATAATTTATAGGAATAATGCGATGAATATTTAAACAATTTTTTTGAATTTCTTATGAATTCATAAAATGCACTGATTAGTTGTGAACTTTTTATTTGAAGAATCACATGTAATAAGTATCACATTTGTACTCAAATTCGATGAATTCGTATGTTCCAGAAACGAGTAATATCAATGAAAAATTTTGCACTCAGAAAAGATTTCGGAGTCTTTTAAAACTGTTCGAACGTAAGAAGTCGTTTAAGTTTAGGGAAAAATTCGTTAAGATTTGAGAGGAAAATAAATGAGAAGATAGCAAAAATGATTTGTGCATCTAAAAAGAACAACAAATGCAGTTAATTAATACGGTCTGATCTGCGAATGCACCACCTATCTATCTATCCTCTGTTGGCCGTGGAAAGATAGCATGACTCACCTCGTGTAGGTGGGTCATCTAAATAATGCTCAACGAGCACATCTAACTGAGCACTCAAAAAAAAAAACAACCAACAACCAAATACTTACATCGAATGTATGCTCGGAAGTTGTAGCATCGCTCCTTCGGCTATACATCTGATACTATTATTGCTTAAGTTCCTGCAAGGTAATTTTCTTTTGATGCGATCGATAGCACCATTTAAAAGACGAGTTAATCAAAGAGACAATATTATATGTGTCAATTCTTCAAAATTTACCTTTCATCATTAGTGTAGTATATTGATGAAAGTATTAGAATGACCGAATTGAATATCGAACAAAGGAAATGAAAGATCTAAGCTCTGAACAGAGGAAATGAACAAACGATATGACAGTAGGTGATAATTTAGTGCTTACATAATATGCAATGAAGTCAACGATCGTAAAGAGGACGATGTGATGCATTCGATTTGATTGTTATTTAATAAACTGAAAAAAAAAAATTAAACGTATTAGTTAGGAGGAGGATAAGATTAGATTACGGATTAGTGAAAGTGCATAGATAATTTTAATCTTCAGTTATAATTGTATACATTCGACGACTACACATTTACAACTGAATGAACTGTTTAATTTGTGGACTCAAATTAGACAGTGAAGTAAGATGTAAAAAGATTTCTTTTTTAATACAGTGATATTGCTGATTTTGTGACGAAGAATTGAGGATGAAATAACTGAAGATGAGAAAAAAAAAGGATTTTTTTGAAACTCTACAGAAAATTGCAATAAGTATACTCGAATAACGAATAACGAATGTTGATGAAAGCAAAATGATCATGCAGAAATAATATGTAACATTTTCTTCACAGTGCTAGTGAGTAGTGAATTTGAAGTGCTCAGTGGAGTGCTAAATTGATTAGCATGGGACGGTTTTGAAAATAGCAGATGGACGGATTATAATGAAATTCCACTGTAATCAAATTAAGTTTGACTGTGCAAAACAGTAAGAAAGAACTCATTAGGCTTCGTTACCTCCAATTCGTTACTTTACATTAAGGGCTGTAAATTAAAAAACGGGCGTTGACTTAGGAGTGGCCATTGCTTTTTAGACCACCCAGTAAGAAGTGACCACTACTTTTTGGACCATCCAATATCACCAGCTGATAAAAATGTCTGTTAAGAACAATCTGGTGAAATGCTTTCTTATAAACGCACATTATAAACACGTTATACTCCCGTTCACAGAGATGTGGATTTTGTAAGTTTATAAAAAGTGAGCAACTTAAATTCATAAACACATCTACTTGCGATTTATTACTCCTTTTTCTAGAAAAAACCACTCCCAATGTATGAAACAAGACTTCGGTCTTTAAATTTTAATTACATATTCAGAAAGAACTTCAAAAAGCTAAAAAAAGGTTGGTGCAAGGATAAGTCTAATGAAACGTTTTTTAAAGCTATAACATTACACTCATTCAAATGTACTTACAGTGTTTGTAAAGTTGAGGAACTCTCCCCGAGTTGAGATGCAGAGAAATGTCGCAGCCTATTTTCACTGAGATCTCTGAAAATAGCCGCTATATGAAAATTTGACCAAAAATAATATTTTAACATAGAAATGCAAACGTGTGTCATCAACTGAAGAGGTAAGTCATCATGAAAGGAAAAACTTACAACTCAGTAAGGTTCTTCAGATTTGATAATGCGCCTATTTCTATAGAAGAGATTTCGTTATCGCGCAAAATCCTGAAAATATGAATTAATCAACGAATGTAGAAAATGTTAGACAAAGCAAAGAAATCCTACAAACAAATAGTAACGGACCACATTTAGCAACAAATTCTCTTAAAAATTCAGCATCAGAATGAATTTCCCATCTGTCATTATGGTGAACACCTTGTGGTAACGTAACGTGATGATTAACAGGGCGTGCAAGTAGTATAGAACTGACTAATTGTTATAAACTGAAAGAACTGCGAAAAAGAGTAAATTCCTTTAAAAAAGAATCGCCGAAGGATTTCTCAAAAAGGCTGAATTCAAAATTGTTTCAAATTGATAAATGTACTCACAATTTTTTCAAATTAATAAGTCTTCGAAAATTGGCCGAATTGCGTATCGAAGAGATCTTGTTATGTGACATATGAAGCTCTGTTGTGAATAACGGAATATTCGAAGGAAACTCAGTGAGGCCTCGTTTACTGAAAAAGATCAATGTTGGCGCATATCTGATCATGTTCAATTATCAAAAATTTCATAGTTGGAACTAAATTTTTTGTAAGCATATTTTTTTGACTAACTACGCCGCATCCAATTAAGGAACCACGAGATGTATTTACCGACAAGCAGATGAAAGATGACAACTGACCTACAGTCGACGATGGAACCATGACAGGAACATTCGACTGGACATCCATAATCTATGATACATTCGTCGGCCCTCGCAGTCACATAACTTTCAGAACCTGAAAGCGTGACTTCAAAGGCGGCTACAGTGAATGGAAATAAGAGGAACGATTATTCATTGAGATAACAAACGTGTTAGAAGCTTATGGACTTTTAATCCGGAAAATAAGCCATTAAGATACTTCTAAGCACTTAGGCGGATATGTGGGACTTTTAACGATAACGCTTACCTTTACAACGGAATTTCGAATGATGCAGCGTCGCTAGACGCCTACGCGCAACACGCTTTGGTGATTCGCATCGTGCACCACTCGTCTCAACCGCACGTACAGAAAGCAGCATCGCAAGCCATTCCTTCAAAAGTGTCTTAATTTCAAGATTCAGGTTGCTTGAAACGATGAAGAGCTGATGAGAGAGAATCATATTTATAGAGGTCGCAATTCTGATAGCAACATTCCCTCACTAATTGCTATCTCACGGGAATTATAATAAACTATAACAGATATAAAGTTGTATGAAATATCTCATGAATTGGCACATTAGATTGAAGATGTAGATGCTGTTGATAGAATATCTACGTTTCTAAGCGTTGCATTAAACTTTACACCTGAAGAGGAAAGCATGAAAATATAATGCTGGACGCAATATGAATATTGATAGGTTGCATTTCTTAAGCAGTCATGAATATTGAAACGAACTCAGAGTCATGAATTCAAATTGAAACGAAACAAATTTGAAAAGATAACAAATTTCGAAATTTCCTCCATCAAGTGATAATTTTCGAAAGAGAATTTTTTAAAACAATTCAGAGTCAACTTGCAGTTATCTCCAAGCAATATACATTTATGACGGTTTGCTGTAAAATATATCAGACTAACAGATATTATACATAAAGAAAACTTAAAGTTCACTGGGCAATAATTTACCAAAAGTTCCAGGTATACAGCCAGTAGAAAGGCATCAAATCTGCGTTCTGTTAGCATTAAGTTTCAATCGGTGTTATACTTTGAATTGGCCCCATTTGAAAACGCTTAATGCGAAATTGCAAATGGCACAACGAGAAAATCGGCTAAGTTTGTTTAAGAACGTTATGCGTGTGTGTTCCAAAAATTAAGTGCCTCGTAAAAGAATTGCTGCCCTAAAGGCGTTTTCACTACGATTGTATCGCAATGACGTAAACGCAATAAATCGTACATTGCAACGCTTTAAGTGAAGTTTTCTTTTTGCGGCCGTTTCATCACTAAAAGGTCGTTCTTTTTTTTTTCTTTATGAGATCTCACTCTCATAGAAATATAGCTGATTGGTTAGTTAATGGATAGGCGCCACATTTTTTTCTTTGAAAAACATACCAAGTTACAATCGCAGATGATCGGATTACGCGCTAAGTGAAGAGTCATTAAGTTCGCAAGACCGTCAAAAGTTCCATTCGCTATCGACTTGATATTGTTGTCGTATAATGAGAGAAGATTTAGATTACTGAGATTCTTAAATGTCTCTTTACGAAGACATTGCAATTTGTTTGCGTTGAGTAGAAGTAGTTGTATATTGAAGAGACCGTGGAAAGCTTCAGATGGTAGATCGGTTAAGCTGTTCCCATATAATACCCTAAATAGCGTTTCGTTTAGTTTTTACTTGAAGCGTTTTTTTTTTTTTTCATAAATGATGCAGAATTCAAAATTCTCCCTCAAAAAAAAAACTGAAAAGAGAGGAGAGTGAGAAAATGAGAAAAATATTAGAGCAAATTTGAAAGAAATTTATCAATTAGACAAAATTTTTTCGAACCGAGCAAAAATCAACAAAAAGCATGGAAACTTTGAAGTTGTTCATCTTTAAAAATACTGCATGAATTGCACTTACAATGAGTTCAACGATCTGAGACCATCGAACGCCCGCGGTGCAATTTCGACGATGCTGTTCTTACTGAGATCACTGCAAAACTAATAACTTTCAAAACGGATAAATGGATTATGGATATTATCAGAATGATAGTGGAAATAAAGTGATAAAATGCAAAAAAGCAAATGCTCACAGTCTTTTCAGCCGATAGAGATTGTGAAAAGCACGAGGTGGAATATAGGTGATTTGATTTTGCTCGAGCCTCCTGAAAGAAAAAAAACAGCAACGAATAAAAGTGATCTTTACAGCACTTAGAATCGGAGTGATACAAATGAAATTAAACGCACAGCTCGAGGACAGATGATGGTAAATTGGCTGGTATATGTGTTAGGCCACGATCTCTGCAATCAACCGTCGATTCGGTACACGTACACACCGATGGACACACAGCCGCCTCCCGGCATGAACTTGCTGCACGCTTTTCGATTCCAGAGCATTTCATCACCTGCATAGAACATAAAATTTTGCAGGTAAATTTGAATGGACGCTGTAATACGTATTTTTTTGCATGCATAACTTTATTGATATCAACTACAAATGCATAAAAGGCGAAATATCTCTGGGGTGAATATTTGTCTTTGAAATAAGATTCCACCTCCGACCAATAAACATACAAATTGCTGCTAGCCACTATGCTAGCAGTTATGATTATGCATCGATACGCTTCTCTAATCACTAAAACCTTTAAAATATTCCGGATAATATTTGCATCCACCCACACAAAAATAAAATTAATCCATCGAAAGACAGCATCTTATATGCTTTTTAGCTAAGCGGATGTTTTCATAAGAATAGAACTTCAGCTGCTAGCGTCCTTCAAACGAAGAAAAAGTTGAGCCGCATTTTGATGGACGCCCTTTGGTGAGTGCATTTATGGTTGATGAACGCTTCACAATATTTCTTTTTTTTTCATGAGTGCGCCTCGATGCGTATAAACATAGAAGACTTAATGGACAGCCACTATTTCCTTGGCTCAGCCATTGATTTATGTAAAACGTCAATGCGACAGGCGGAATCTTCCGTGGGAAATCTTAATTTTTGAGTATTTTCATCTAGAAAATGAAAGTTCAAAATAGTGGTCGATTTCTTAACAGTGTCGTTATCACACCTCAGTGTAATGCAGCCATGCAGCGCCCATAACTAAAATAAAGTTGTGTAAATTGCAGACAGTATTTTTTTAAGATAATTCACAGGAAGCTTGCATCCAATTTTAAAAACTTTACCTGCTCATCAATGCTTGCTATAGTTCTTGAGTGAAGATGCGCCGGTCGATGGCAGCGACTGTTGGAGGCGAGTGCTGGCTCAGCTCTGATTACCTTCTTAATCCACCTCAAACGGCAATCACACAGCCATGGGTTATCAGCAAGGCGTCTAAAAAAACACTTCCGCTGTCAATATATTCACATATTTGAGCCAGGTTAAACTTCTTCTGATTAAACAGATAAAAAAGTCGCACGTCTCAGTTTTATTGCAAAATCCAACACCTCCTATATACTGCTATTTTTTGCCTATGTAAATATCTCTGAAAACTAAATTTATCTAAGTTCCTGAATTAATTTACTCAAATTAAATTAACGCTTCATTCAGAATTTCCGAGAATGAATAATTGCTCTTATCGTCATGTTGGCCATCAATTACTTCACTATAATCGTGCGTCGTATACTATGTTATATCACAGCATTATATAGTAGGGTTCAAATTCCCTAGTGATAAATCGCATCATTCTTCTCATCGGTTTATGAAATCGCATGAGAATATACTTTGGTAATTTGTCTAGTACAATATACTTTGGGGAGTTTACTTATTTGTAGTACACTATTACTTATCTGCAATTTCCACAATGAATTCACAGTCGAAAATTAAAATCATGCATTAATTTATTGGCAATCGAGTAAACGATTTTAAAATATGAAGCAAAAACGATACGAAAAGCAGTACAATAAAAGTGATATGTTGCTTAATTTGAAGTTGAATTAAAACGTACAGCACACGAAGATTTGGCATAGGAATGATTTCACCAAGTGTGCTAAGATTGTTCGCATTCAGTGTGAGTATTTCCATTTGCGTCCACGTTGATAAGATCTGACTATCGACACTGCAAAACAAATCGAGTTTGCTGAACTGAACATAATTGATAGAACTCGAATGACGTTTGATGCATACTCTACGCATTTCCATCAAATATGCAAATTAATTACTAAATGAGAGTAAATTTTTGCATATATCTTGAGGATTTTATTGTTTTCACTTGTTAAGCAACATTCTTTACATAAGAAAGTTAATGAAGATTTTTCTTTCGATCGAATAATGAGGCTGGTCTCGAAAAAAGTTTTCCATTAAAAGCTCAATAACGACTACACCACTTCACCATAAAACGCTTCCTTTGAATATGATGTCAAAAAAAATTATTTGTGCTATTTGTGGAAAATTACAACTACAAGAGGTTTATGAATTCAGTCGGCACAATATCTCTTCATGTTTTTTTACATGTTTTCAATAAATTGCCATCGAAAGAGAGAGATAAAGAGAGAGAGACAAAGACAGAAACAGAGAGATGAGGGAGAGAAAGGAAAAAGTAAGAGAGAAACAATCATGAGAGAAAACAAAAAGTACTGATATGAGGAGCAACTGAAATGCGAATTTTTGAACAAAAAATTTCATTCACTTTTTTTTTGCAGCGAAATTGCATTTTTATATCACAAGAATGCTTAAAACCGGAAAAAAATGTTCACCATCATAAAAAATCGTCAACCTATTGAAATAAGTGAAATTCTATTGCTTTTATGCAGATTTCAAAGATGCAATTTTATTGAGTTGTGAATGCAATTGAAATTGCAATCGTTTATTGATGCTCAGCTCATTTTAACAAGCACTCTCATTTATAACAAGATTTCGAGTGCAATTCAAAGCAGATGGTCCCCTTCCAATCGACTAAACCTCTAATAAGATCGATCTAAAATTGATTACCGAACGGATCTCAAATTCAACGGATTTTTTGTTGTGTGCAATCGCTATTTGCTTTCAACATCGTGTTTTTTGCATGCAAGGAATGCTGGTTGCTAAGAATCATTCAACTCACAATATGGTTGATGATAGAGAAAAGTTGGAAACACATTATTTATACTACTTATAAATGAATTTCACAGATTTCGAAAGTTTATTCCTTGCTAACCATTGGGTAACATAACGTTGCATTTCCGATAGAAACAATTAAAAAGGATAACGAAATGGATTTTGCTAGCCATTGCGCAATATGAAATCATTTGAGGATGAGCAAGATGGTGATAACGAAAAGGAAGAAACATTTAGAAGAAAACGTTGCAGATATCCATCAACCTTCTAAGAGATTTAGGAGGTTTACAAATTATGCAGGAAACGATTGATTTAGGTGAGAAGAATAGAACCTCAAGAGTCAGATAAGGCGATGAGATTTGCATGACGTGCAAACATGGAATCTGAAGGAGCTTCACACTTCTTCAATGCTAAAAAGCTCAAGTAGAATGATAGCATCGTACCAATCTATAGAGTGGCCTATAATCTGGATTGACCTTAATCGAGAGGCATCACGAACGATTGAGCACAAATTCAAGGATTAGTGCGATGATCGACCGAGAAAACATCCGTAAGCGCATCAAATGCACGGACAAAGAGCATCAACGAGCACCCATGTGAGCATTCACACATAGACAATTATTAATTGCTGAATAATGACGCTTGCTCGGCTAAATTGTTCGCCATTGCTTTTATTCACATCGATAATGAATGTGTTTGTGGATGCATCGCTCATTTCTCATAGTGGTCATTCTCGAATGGTAAATTTCAAAAATTTAAAGTTATTCCTTAAAGTTACTTATTTAAATTACTTAGGAAGCTGAGATTACTTTAAGGTTTACTCTGAAAGTTACTCTTTTGAAGTTAAATTACTTCAAAAAGTTACTTAAATTAAAAGTTCAAAAAACAAATGACAAAAATAGTTATTCTCATCAGGAATCTCATATAAAAACGATTGCCTATTAGTTAGAAATTAGGAATTCGCTCGACAATTTTTTGAAGAAAAAACGCATAGTGGAAACTGTTGAAATAATGACGCCGTGTTGCTTTTGAGGAGACGGTGAAATTTCAACAGCTATCTCATCGTCTTCATATTTGAGTTGCTTTCGTTTAATTACCTTATCATTCATTCGCATTAATATTATAGCAACAATAATGGTATTTAAATGTGAAATCATATTTATAAGCAGCATCAAAAATTGTAGACATTAGGCACACAGAGTCTGTTAGTGAGAAAACGGAAACAAAGAAAAGGAAAGAAAAAAGAACGAAACAATAGCAAACAAATATAGACGCAATACGATAACACAAAAACCTATAGAAACAATTACGCGATAGATCACAAAACTAACGAATCAATGAGTAGCAGAAAATAGAATCAGATAAGAAAGCTACTTCGAAGATGAACTCAGTGAAGGCTTATGCTTCAGCGACAAGTATATAAAGGATTGTTTTTTTTTAGATTAGGTATCGAAATAGTTTGTGTCCTATCTACATTTCAGTAGAACATGTGTCCCTTTTCAACTAGTACGCAATATGTTCCTCTTCGTGGGAACAAAATTACACAATTTTACAGGAAATTATTTCTGGATAAAGGACTTTAAATAAGTGCACCTTTACGCATTTAAAAAAAAGTTACCCGAGTGCAGCGAAATGACCTTCCAAGTTTCATCTGTGATCGCAACAACGAGTAGGAGCAAAAATTAAAAAAGTTGCGCCCTTGAATACAGATGAAACAAGGTGGAGAAACGACTAAGAGGGGCTAGCAACACATGCGGTTTTGGGACAACAACAATGCATTTGGGACAACAACAATGCATCGCCTAATAACTAATTGCTTATAAAATCGGGCACTTACGCAACTCTAAAAAAATTCACTTTCGACCATATCCGAGCGATTCGAAAATTTGAATATGCAAATTTGGTATTATCTTTGAACGCATACAGCTCGTGGAAATATAATCAGAACGATGCTAGATTTCACACAATGCTAAGGTGTAAGATTGCAGCGCTTCCTGGGTTTGTGATTTAATGAAGCATAAGTAAGCAAAAACACTTATTTCGCTATGACTCATGAAAAAAAAAACACAAACCAAGTGAGCAAGTTTCGATCCAATTGCAAATTACGCATACTTCGAGGTCCTTGTAGCTGACTATCCGTTAAAACGGAAAGAAAATTTTCGCTAAGATCCCTGAAAGTTGTTTACTTTAGAAAATCATAAAATTAAATTATAGCTGAGAGAAAAGCAAAACTGCAAACTTTGAGATTCAAGTGAATGCCTCAAAAATAATGTAGCTGGAAAAAAAAATTGAAAATCCTCTAGAGAGATTTTTTTGCGATTCTAAAAAGTTGATATCATTAAAAATTTGAGAGAAGCGAAAGAGGATTCCGATTATAGAAGAAAATGAATTATAGTTGAATATCGGAGAATCGTTATCTTCCAAGCAAGATTTAACTTTGAGAGATTTCACTTTTAATTTTCCATAGCTATACTCCTGTTGAATGGAAAATTCTCATATGAAATATATCCGTTAATAATCATCAAAAAAACACACACACAATCTATTAAAAGTATTCTCGATTGGAAATTGTCGAATCGATTGAATCACAAATGTAATAAATCAAAACAATAATGATTACGCTGTAAATTTCTTATAACTAAAAATAGTAGACAATTTAAAATGCTTATTTTAATCGACGCATAAGTGCTGATCGTATTAAATAAAACTTCGAGTTCCAATTCAGCCTTAAGTGTGTCCGTTTACGCTCGAAAACAATGAAATAGTGGCTAAAGTTCTAGTGTACCCATCCGTATTCAAAACAATGCCGTGCTCATCCACATTCAACGAATCTCCTCTCTCTCTTCCTCTTACGTTGTTGGTTATACCCAGTACACTTTTTTTACAAGATTTAAGCTATGGAAATTACCAAATCTTACTTGTCAAGGGGCTCAATTAGAAAAGAAGCTGAATTACACTGGCATAGATTCTAGAGCGCTCAAATTATACCTATCTTGGCATTCCCTTGCTATTTACGTCTAACACACAAGTGTTTTGTAAGCATTTGCATATTTCCAGCTCTTATTAGCTCCGATATGTTCACCAGGTTTAATGTGTGGTTAATCAAACTTACTATGTGAAAGTCGACTGGCCAGTATAAAAATTTCTTTACACTACATTGGAGAACTTGAAGTTATATTGTAGAAGATGTCTATAATAATTATAGATCCTAAATCAACAATTGAATGCTAGTGTATTTTGTAAGTGTGCGCAATAACTAGGTAGGGGTTAGAGCAATGTTTGATCTCTGTACAACAAACATATTCACGAGCAGTTGTGCTCGCCGCATCGGCCCAGTTCAGACGTTGTGTGAAGAAGCGCCGAATTAATAAGCGTTAGTCAAATGCCTTGTGCAAACAATGCTTCGTGGTGCTTACTCGGCGCCCTGTCGTTGTTATGTTCAATGCTCATTCAAACTTGTATATATAATTTTAGCTTATGCCTGAGACATAATTATAGCTAAGAATTGAGAAAACTATAGCTAAATCTATAAAGTCAATCAAAACTTTTTTCCTAAACGGAAATTCGATTGATTTATCTCAATTTTAATCAAAATTTTCATGAGATAAACGAATGAGAAAAATACCTGGTCTCTAATCGCACAACACGTGAGACAAGTCACACAACACAACAATCATACAAGAAAATTCCTTCACCACATATGAAATATTTCTATCAAGCTAGGTTACTGTTCTATCATTATATTCAATTTCCTACGCGGCGGAGTTCCTTCATAGTCGTATAATGATATGCTTGATGTGTAGTCACTTACGTGCAATGATTCTGTCACTCATATCGCACATATGTCCTATTCGTCGCGTGCACTGTGAAATTATTGTCTAATTTGCTTGTCAAGAATGGATGCGACACCATTTCCGGGAGGTGACAAATTTAAGATGCCTATCTAACACTATATCAGAATAGTCGTTTATGTTATTGCTTGCCGTTGGAAGATATGTCTTATACAATGATCAAAATTTTTAAAAGAAGACTCAAAATGAGTGGAAAAGTGAGCGAATTTATGCCCTATCAGCTGGAAAAGAAGTGCTTTATGACATCACTGCAGGCAGTTGAGCATAATGAAAGGAATGATAAAATTGCGTGAAAGCACAAATTTCTTTCTCTGAGTCGACTAGACATAAAGTAATGAATTTCGATCAGGCATGTGCGAGTATAAAATTTTGGAAGGAAATGTTTGCGGGTACGCCCAGAAATTTCATCAAATGCAGTGAAAATTTTTTAAGGGAATTGATGCAAAAAAAGGTTATGATTACGTCGAAAGGTTATGCCACAACAACTCATCTTTGCTCAAATAATTTGAGGCTATCCTCTTTTCAATTTCTTCCTGATATCATGTGAACAACTGCAGTTGAAGTGATACATCATGCATGCTTCCTTCTAGGGATGAAAAAGGAAAGAGTTTGCTTGGTTAACATAAGAAGAGTTCAGCGCATTCTTCTGTACGAAGATAAACAAACAACGTAGGAAGAAATTTATCGTTAGAATGGAAACAAAGACAGACTGTTTCCAGATATAACAATAAACAGGCTTGTTGCCCTAAGGATGTATTGGTTGCGTCTAGAGTGCACTAGATTTTCAATCATCCATGTGGCAATCCTAGCTGAAGCAAGATGCTGCTTAATGTTGTTGTTAGTTCGTTGTGCATGAGGGCACACATATTTGCATGCGCGGCTGGCAATGCTCACACGCCTCCATTCAATGCTCTACACGACGCTGATGAGTGCATTTGCGATTTAGCTCCGCACTTATTTCAATAGTTCAGCGGCACCGGTGATATGTGGCGATCGGTTGATCATCACCGCCCAGGGTGAAGATTCATTGCAAGACGCACCCCGCTGACACATTGTTTTTGCTTTGCGGACAGCTCCTATGAACAGTTGCCAACGATTGTCGACTTCACGTCTAGCCCGACGATATGCCTCGATCATCTGACACGTTTCAATCAAAATGCTCTCATTGACCGCCACAATTCTACAGCTTGACGGCATGCCGTTGCCTTCACTCCTACCGCCGCATCACTTCCTCACTAAACGAAACAGCGAGTGAGCGTGACCTTCAGATTGCATGCATGGTTTTAGGCTGTTTCGACCGGCAATGCAAATGGATGACGATGTCTTTAATCACGAAACTACTGGAAGGATGATAGCTAAATTCAGTGAAGTCGATGCATAACAGTAATACTGTGGACGCAACGAGCCCTAATTTCGCGCTGCGCTGGTTAATTGTCCTGTTGCAGTAAAATGCCTAGATGAATAGTGCTTGTGGAAAGTAGCAATAGCTGTATACGAAAGGTCTTAATCGTCGAAGAAATTTCATGTTCATGGCGAGAACAAAGTATTCAAGAATGCCTGCAGCAACTAGTGAGTAAGGGTTACAATTTAAAGCAACTGTGGAACATATTCTCATAGAGTCTATCAGAAAAATTTTTATGAGGGATTTTCAAACATGTTATTCAGTAGATGATTGTTAGAAAAGAGAACAAATGACCCGCTGTAAATGAACAGAAAAGCGAGAATAGGAGGAAGAAGTTCAATCTAGTAGCGCCTGCTATGATTTCAGTTATGCTACGCTTTTTCCTCTCTTCCTGGACAGTCGTGTCGGGAAATCGTGGAAAGATTCGCGCACTTTTTATTAACATACCGTACGAATGGAACGAGTGTCGGAAGCGATCAGATACTGAGAGAGGCCTGCAGTACGACAACGCGTGCACTAAATATTGGGCAAAAGAAGTGCCGCATTCGATGTTGAGGTGGGAATGCGGCGATTGTAAGAGAACTATGGTGTATAGTGTCGCTCATGCGATGCGATAAAATCGACGTGAAATCTGCAATCGCCACCGGCATCTGCCGCACTTTACGCAAATTAGAGGCGAACAGGAACAAATAGGTGCGCTATTTCATCTGAGACGCACCTTGCAACAGGTACGCATACGTAATCTCAACAATTTCAGTTCCCCTTCTAGAAAAGCGATATTGGACCAGCTGAACGAATGTTAAGGTAAACTATTCGAATTGACTAGGTTCGGATTTCGCTGGCACTTAGCAATACATTCCAAATGCGTTACCCGTCCGCAAAAGATGCAAATATTTGCGTGCGATTTCAATGCAACATAAAATGCGCAATGGACCGGAAAACATCGGCAACCTTTATTAGCCATGATGTTCGGCGAAATTCAGCGGCGCACAAATGTCGTGAAGATTTCATTGCCAGTGCGAAAACTATAGCAAAGTTTGAAATGCCTCAGTTGATAATCAACTCATTCCTTCACTAAAATGGCCGAAATTAAGTTCACCGAGTTATAAATCAACAAAAATCCAGCAAAACGGTGAGCTCATCCTAATGCGCGTAGTAACATCAGACTACGTGTGCACAGAAATAGTGCCTTCTACGATCCCTCCTCAAATGCAACTTACCAGTATTTTGCCACATAAGAATAATCTTTTAAAGGGTACATTGAAACTGTCTTAGCTTCTCCCTCCTTTAGTCTTAGCTATCTACATGCATCGACAAACTCTTTGATTATATAAGAAAAGATAGCGTCAGGCTGTGCACAGCACTACTTTATCACCCACTCATTAGATGCATCATTGCACACAAAAAATGCAACATAGTGCCAAATATTAGCGAAAAACTCGAGCAGACTAAAGCAAGTCGTTTCAGTGAGTAAAGATGGACAACTACTGCTTTTTTTTGCCACTAAAGGAAATCAGACTGTAACTTGAGTGATGATCATTGAGTGTTTCAATACCACTGACCTTTCTGGACCTAGCATTGCGCCAACAGCAAAAACTTCAAAAAAAATGTAATTCTGAAGTTTTATAGTCATATTTATTCAACTCAGCGCTCGTTAGCATGTATAAAAATGAGTAGGGATGGCTTAATATGATCCCTAGGGATCGACTATGCCTCCAGAATGAAAGAAAAGAATCTTCTGGTCAGTGCCTTTGAATAATAAAGTATTTGGTTTATCAAGCGGATGCTCAAACAGTGCAGACGAAGTTCAACTGGCGAAGACAGACGATTGTCCGTCGAGGTCATACTATTGTTCACGCAGTGTACCGCAAACAATTTGCATGCGCTAAAAGCGTCTCAACATACAATGGGAAGATTTGGTGAGTGCGTACAACACAAAACCGAAAACTCACAAACGATGCAGATTGCGGTTGTTGATGAATACTCCTTCCGGCAGCACTCGCATTCGATTACGATTAAGTCGCCTGAAAGTTGCTTGAAGCTTGCTAAACTTGCATCATAGCTGCTGGTTTTCATTGATGACATCCGGGGCGTTTCGGAAAATTCTGGCTCTTATACGATGTTAAAAGTTTTTTGCAAACTCCAAATGAAAAGCTGACTTCAAATAAAAAGAAAATCGGTAAGCAAGTGTCGGTAGCATATTACGATATCTAAAAATGATTGCTGGTATGGAGCGTATTCAATAGTACAATATCGATTAGTTGATGAGAGGAAAGAAAATGCTTACAACTTAGAGACAAATTACTAATTAATGTGGTGAACATGCCGGTAAGCAGTGCATGTCTGTGGCGCCTTAGAACAAAGACACCTCAATCACAAAGTGACAGACCACTGCCGCTAATGCGGCTCGTGCACTTGCAGAAGCTAGTCGGACGAGCGTTTAACATAGACAATACCACATCTACCACTGACTTCCTCGGATCAGTGGCCAATTTACAAAAAAAAAATTGACTTTTTTACCTGTTATGATGGCTAGATACAGTGAACTGCAAGGGTAAGAAATGGGAAAACGAAATTGCTTCCGTTCCCAGAAAATGATTATTGTTAAAAAGTGATCAAGTGGAACTCTATGATCAATAAGAGTTTTAAGGATAAATATTCAAATGGAAAAAGTCGTATACGCGTCACAAAATAATAATGGCTTCTATCAGTCGTCGGATTAGTTGTCCGTAGACATAATGAAAGGTCAACTAGGTATTCAATTGAAGGTAGCGAGACATTCCTGCCGGATTTGGTGGATAAAAATTAGTATCCTGAATCACTTACAGCCTTTCCAATTGTAGTAGATTATCGAACGCATTGTCCTCTATCATTTGAATTTGGTTATCCATTAGCTGTCTGCAATAGGAAAATTTTATATTTTATAAGTTAAGTGCAACTTCTTTTACACATATTTCTTTGAGACTGTCATTTATTAATGATGGATGCCTCGAAATTTGACAATCAAATTAATGGCAATCAAAAGTGTTGAGAAGTTCCAGAACGTCGAGAACGAATTGTGCATATATCAGATCAATAAAAAGAAACAACTAACAAAATTTTGAGTTGGCCAAGAGCCGCGAGATCGTCTTTCCTCACCACCGAGATCTTGTTCTCCTGTAGATCCCTGTAAGCATCAGAAAAGCCTCAACAATTATACCTATGGAACAAAACAAAATCACTGGGTAAACATAAATGGAAAATGTTCTAAGGTGCTTGCAAATATGGTTTAAAGGATGTTAGGGGATTTCAATCGTCGTACATAATTAGTAGTCCAAAAGAGGAGACATACAAGCGATGTGTGTCGGCTGGAATATCGCTCGGTATTCGCGTCAATCCTTGTCCCGTGCATATGACCGTATTTTGAGCGCAAGAGCATAAATGTGGACACGGTACTGCGACCGGGACTAATAGCACCGCGACGCCTAGCAACAGCATTTGGCGGCGCTCTCTTCACAGTCATGTTGCAGCGGGCATCATCGCCCCGCCTCTTTACTCTTGCCTGCCCCCTCTCGCGCCAGCATGCCCATATTAACGAGCATTTACAGACCCTTTGCATAAATTTATCACCGAAATCCCACTCTCCCATCCTGTCGGCTTGCGGGCCTCAATGCTTGCTTATGTGCATCCAACAAACTACTTCCCAATCAAAAAAAAAATCGAACTCTTCGCAAAAGATATTTTGTCGTTTCCTTTCTCAAATACTATTTCGAGCAGTTGGCCCCCATCTATGGCGATGGAATAATCTATCACGCTAATGGTACCAACATTTTTGAAATTCGTTCCGAATTTCCAAACTATAATGCGACAGGCTGTTATTGTATTTAATCGTTCATTAACTGCCTAAAAAAGTGAAAATTTGAGAAAAAATGGTTTGAGTTATAATCACTTCGCATTTCGAAATAAGACGATCCTCAACACGATTGTTGTGAACGTGAAAATAATGAATGGAACATTTTTCTGTTTGCTGACAACTGCTAACATAAAACATAAGGACAATATGTTTTGCGATCCCAACAGAAAAAATAATCTATTTGTAATAATCCTCATCAGAGAAATAAATAGTGAACCTCGAGCTGCGTCTGCTATCTTCCATCAAGCTCAAGTGGAAATTTTGGATTCTGCGAAGAGTAAAAAGAAGGGTAGAAAATATGAAAGCATCATCACGGCCTTGGAGACTCATAACATATATTTCTGCCTTTTTATGCAAATCTTATCTGATAAGCATATAACTAGACCGGAATTCGGAAGAAGAGCCACTGAAAAAACGAACTGAATCGTCCTAAAGCAATATTACTTTCAGCATATATTTGTTTCTATTTTTCATGAACTAGATATTCTATTATGGTTGAAAATTGCTGACAATATTGTAATAGTAAACGAATTGTTAACGCAGTATCTCAACCAATTCCATTCAGTAGATTCTGTTCTGCTTGCAGTGGCGGGGCTTTCGCTGGCTCGTTTAGCATTTCTTAGTTCGAGCCTGCGTATAAAATCCACTCATTTGTTTTTTTGCAGACCAACACTGGCTGAAAAATTTGGATTTTCGACGATGGATCCATAGAGTAGAAACAAATGGAGAGGACGAATTACCTACATTGACAGCGGAATATAAATTGGGATAGACAAAAATGAGAATATCGACACCAAAAGACGCTTCATAAATAGAGCAATTTGCAAACCAACTTATTGCCAATATAAATGTAGAGCAATTTGCAAACCAACTTATTGCTAATATAAATGTCCATTCTTAATCAATGAAACCGAATAAAATAAATTTTTCGGATGGCCGATGGGGAAGGAGGAAGGAGAGGGGTATACGGGAAGGAAGAGGTAGAAGCGGATAAAATAAAAGAAGGTAGCTGTTCGTCTTCTCTCTATGGAAGATGTTACACCAGCGTATAATAGAGCTTGGGATTTTACTATTCAACGTGTACATTTTTAATACCACAGAAGAAAGGAGAAATGTTGGAAATTTTGTGAAAAAATTCAAACTTTTGTCACGCCTTCTACTGGAAAAGTTATAAACTATAACCGTTATTCAAGAGAAAAAAGTGCATACCTTTCAGCTCTCCAATCAAAGCAAACAAAGCAGCATACATGTGCCACAGCTGCAGAGCAATCCAACCTTCATAAAGTGATGAACATTACATAGTCATCAGCAGTAATCGTCTATTCTCATAAAGGATTGTTAATTAGCGCGTAATGTTAGTTTATAATTACAGAATGTTATAGATCCAAAAAAATGCTCTCACTTATAAAGGGTAAAAAAAGAAGAATGATGAGCGTAGAAATTGCACAAAAAGAAATTCTTCAAACAATAGTAGAAATCCTGCAACAAGTAGTAGAGTGCAAAATAATAATGAAATAAAATGTGGAAAAGTGAAAATCCCACAACTACTACTAATAAATTGTGAATAAAAAGTGCTCATAAACCATAACAAAATTAGGCAACTTCTAAGCGAGAATAATCGCTGCTAGATTTGTTTCTCTTAATATAATCAGCAATGACGGACCGAAGTGAATATCTCAGTGGTTAATTAAAATGTATGCGAAGAAGTATAAGAATCTTAGGTTCCTATCATTGAGAATTTGAGGCATTCTAAAACAACTTGAAATCATGCAACGAAGAGAATATTCGAGATGTTGTGAGGGGTATTACTGACATTCCAGTGCAAATTTTTTCGAGAAAAAGAAGTCGCTAAACTCAATGGAGCACATGATTGTCTTCTTTGCTGTTATGATTCAACAATAGATGAGCTTACCGCTTCTCGGCATTTTCACTTCGTTACGATTTTGGATGACAATCGTGGGAGGGAGAGCGGGTGGAGTAGGGGTGGAGGAAAAACGAGAGGGGTGTTTCCAGGTGGAGAAGCTAAGTAAGTGGCCATAACTCGTAATGCATGAATCGGACAACAAAAATAAAGCCACTTTTACGATCTCAAACTCAAGCGACCGAGTGGAGCAATTGTGACACAAATTTCGAAAATTCACCTCATTTTACATTTGAAAATGCACAATCTTCCAAAAACCTGAGTGTAATCGTCAGACTGCAGTAACTTCTAATTAGATTCAGAGAGGATACCGTAGAGGTGTAACAACTTTTTACAGAGTAGTCGAAGCAGCAAAAATTCGTAGCGGCATTACAGCACCGACTTTCAGTAGCAGTAGTAGTTAAGATAATAGTTCTTAATTTCAACTAGAGGCCGACCCAAGATCTCAAAATACTGCTGCAGCCAAAATCAGGACTTCAACATTCAGCTGATAGCAGGCTTGTGACCTTAACTTTCCATTGGATATCACTTCTTAGCTCCACTTTATGTGGAACTTCCCCAATGTTTCATTTTTTTTTCTCTCATTTCCCCTTCCCTCTATCCATAGCATTTATTCGAGTCACTTGTGACATCAGCACGAGAATGGGCTGCTACGAGTGATCAGCGCTGAGCGATGTTCAGGATTTTATTTGCAATCCGCTTGGTGCAGGAAGCGATAATGCGATAGAAAAAAATTTAACGCAAATTCGGAGCACTTTCTCAGACCATAATCAAAATGAGTTTTAATGCAGCAGGTGGCTGATCTGCAACGAAACACTTCTGTTGTTTGCTTCACTTTGGCAACCGATCGCTCCATAAACCTGTAGCAAGATCAGAGGGGACTTTTTGGAGATGATGATCAAGCACGAAAAAAGTCTTTGATTTGCCAATCTCTCCCCTCCTCAACTGCTCACTTCTCCCCCCCCCCTTCACCCAACGGTCCCAGGTTGTTCTCACCGACAAAGAGCTGATGAGAGGAGGTTCATCCATGATTGACTGCAAAATATTTAATTGCTTTGAAACTGAAATAGGCGTTTAATATGAATACAAAATTTTGAGAGCACTAAAGTACAACAATCAGAAGGGCATGTTAGAGCGATTAACACAATATACATTCGCGCAGTCTCACTAATCGGATTAGCCAAGTTCACGAACTGCCACGAGATAATTAGAAGATTTTTGCACATCACACTTTCGCATCAAAGTTGGAAGAGAACTAAGTGAATTTATTAAGTATGAATGCATATCGTGTTAAGGTGAAGAAATCCCCTCTTTCCACTTTCTGCTTCGAAGACCGCTCGGGAATCAAATGATATGTCACTCTACAAAAGATGGGGAGTGATATGTTCGCTCATATTTTCATCAAGGCGATCGCAGGCATAAATCTTCGACTGAAGATTTCTTTCGTTCAACTTAACCGGTTATATAATGCAAATAAAATCAATGCAAAATATCGCTTAACCAGTGGCAAATGAACGTAAAACTTCCGCGTATATTTGTTTGCGGTTCACTCTTTCAGATATCGGCAAATTAGCTTGAAAGCATATATTGAGACCATATCATGAGGTAGGTTATATCAGCCAAGTCTAGGAACTTAAGCTTTAGCCGAGTTGAAATTACACTTGAAACCGTCAGACAAATGCACAGACACTCACATACACAGACATGATTTTCCCATAAAGCACTTTATGGGTTCGCATTAGCTAGAGCAAATGAAACCAATGATATCTGTGATCAAAGGGTTAGCAAAATATACTATAGCGCATGCACCGCTTTGAAGCTGATATAAGCAAGCTGGAGAGAATAATATCACAGTGTAAGTATTGCTGCGTTATGGTACTGATACAGTACCACACAAAAGAGGAGAGTTCATTGCTCTAATATAGTACCATAACGTACTAATACCATTTTACAGTATGATATGATACTCTAATATATCATTCATCGCATCCTTCATCTATTGTTTAGCTATGAAACGCACAAAAAAGCTTGAAACCGGATAATCATGCAGGTGGGGAAAAAAGTAGAGTCGTGTGGAACAATGATAAAATGCGCTGTAACGTTGCTTGTTTTCAACAGTACCCGCAATTTGATGGCCGCAATTGCTCACCTGTGGACTGATGCGTGCAATGTCAATATTTGAAAGCATCACAATTGAGGTCATTCGTTTGAACGGCAAATTTTCGGTGAACACAGCGCCTTTGTAGGTACTCATTCACTCCTACATATGGTTTCGAAATTGCCAAAAAAACCACCCCAAACTATGTAAGGAGCGCCGGTTAACTCGCTGGTAGAAGAAAATTAGAGGACGCTGTAATTACACATGATTGTAAACCCGTGTGGAGATCTGATGTTTTGTCGGTATAGGAATTGACCTGCATATAGATAGCAGAACGTAAACAGCAAAAACAACGAATATGTCGACCGCTTCTCCAATAAAACGGCATTATCGACGAATGAGCAGATGAATTCATCAGTGAAAATAAAATCTTATGAAGCGATAATTACAGGTACCTGAAATAGAATGATGAAGAGAGGGGTATGGAGAAGGAAGAAAAAAAGCGAAGCACAATTATGACGAGGAAATTTTTTTCTTTAAGGAAAGAGCACCGCGACAAAGAAAAGAACTTGAAGGAAACTACAGACGGGGGCTCATATCCGTAACAACGAAACCAAAAATGAAGAAGTGAATAAGCCTGAGAAATTTATGGAATGCTACGTACGGTGGTGAGACAAAACTCCTTTCCGCGTGTTGGACTCGAACTCTTGATCTTCCATTTTCAATTCCTATGCTCTAATCGACTGAAGTAGCTTGAAAAACAGCATGGAGCATTTCTTGGTTGTTTCCCGGTTATCTGCATTTTATTTACAGCTGAACCGATCTAATAAAACACTCAAGGAGTCGCGACTGAGGAGAGAGTACTCTCACTGTCCCAGTGGGTTGTATTATCTGCCTGGAATACAAAAGATTGCAAATTGCAGTCACCATCGATGGCTAACTATATGTATAACGCAAAATGATAGCGTTATACATATAGTTGTATGGTGCAAGCGGTGTGCACCATACAACTTAACCGCCGAAAAGTAAAAAATGAAGATTTAATGATGCAGAAAATCAAAATGTAGAAAAAGCAAGAAAAGATGATGAGAGTGTAGTTTAATTTCCTTTTCCGGTCTCCGATTTTCCTAAATTTCCCTCTCTTGATTCTATTAGGCTCCATCAGCAATTCTCTCATCATTTTCAAAATTGCTGCTCCATCCTCTCGACTCTTTCTTCACAACCCTTTTTTTTCTCTCTATCGTTCGACAAACAGTTTGACGCTCATAGCACCTCGTCCTCGAAAGCAAATTCCTAGTGCATATGTCCACTGACTACTTGGAGTCCATCGTGAAATCTTCAAAGGGATCTATTTTTCCTCCCCCCCCCCCTCTCCCAACCCCCCTCAAACAACACATGAGATATGAAGGCACAGATATGAAGTTTAAGCATTAAATCATGGGCAGAGAAACGTACTTTCGAGAAGGTAGCATGGCTCACATTTTATAAATTCCGCTCATTAGAATAAGCAATTTCATATGATGCCAACGAATAAAAGCATATGCGCAATAACGCAATCGCAACTACCCGCATATTTTCCTTTAAAAAACTTGTTTATCCAGCACGATTGACTGAAAATACATGCAAATTCTGAAGCCTTTGAAATTTTTTCGACTTTGTCTGAATTTTATGGAAACTGTTATCAGTGAATGATCCTCAGAACTAAATTACATTCTTCAAATTTCATATCTTTATCGCCGGTGGTCTCTGAATTTGAAACTAGCAGATAGACGGACGGCTATGCTTGAAGCAGATAGAAAGCACAAAAAAAGAGCTCGCCATAATGCATTTCGCAAGTGCGAATATGTAAAAGCGGATGAAAAACTTATCATCTGTGCATGGCTAAATTTGGAGATTCTGAAGACAGTTTTGATGCCCTCAGCGTAACAAAAGATTTTTGCTGGAATTAAGCACTTCTTAACTAGGGCTGTATAGATGCTTTTGTCACTTACATTCTCATTTAGCTCCACCTGAAACAGAACGGCTTGCGATATAACAACATTCATTAGATAGGACCAAATTTGAATCATGCTGGGAAGTATAGACGAAAAATTACGTTTAACTGGCTAGCACATTTTGACAAAATTTTAAAGCAGTTCTCCCATCTTCATTTAACCCCCTATTCAGAAGACAATAGATCTTAATTATTATGATAGTCCAGCAAAAAAGGACGCAAGTGCTCGAACCAATACATCACTGGAACAAACATAACTATAAATATTTGGCGATAAAAATTCTTTCCTAGACTATTGCTGGAAATTGGAATATCTGAACCTATTGAGGCCTTTTTCCATTTCATTTGTAGCGATGTGCAAAATTGTACAAGTTGCTATGATTGTCTTTGCAATTGCTATGATTACGTCTGTCTGCTTCTCTAGCTTTTCACATTCAAACCTCCGCGCTGTTATAACTTCGAGGAGGGTGTCCAACGCGTGTAAGCAACGGAATCGGTACGGAAGCACCGTTGTGCGGCAGCAGCTGTGGTGTTAGAGTTGTACTTCGTCGGTGGAATTGTTACGAATATAGATGTAGCAAGGAAGTAGATGGGTTTAGAATTTTAGAAAGAATATCGATAACACTTATACATGTAGCAAGGAAGTAGATGGGTTTAGAATTTTAGAAAGAATATCGATAACACTCGAAATGAGTCTGTCCTCGTCTGACTGCACTGGAAAGGATGGTATCCAATTTCCCGGTGAAAATTATGCTTTCTGAAAAGGTTTTGAGAACTCTAAACAATAATAATCAAAACTCAGGCAATCGCTCTAAGTTCATTGAACACCCGATCATTAAGCCACACATAAAGCATTGAAAGCTTTACATGAACTTTTTACATCGATAGAGGAGTGTCCTCTCTAGGTTACTCTTATGTTGATGAACACAGTCATATGTTGGTCAAGTTGCTTTAAATGCAGCTTATTTAGCGGCAGAGAGTTCCGCAGTAATGAAATGGATTTGATAAATCTGGCGCCGTGAATGTGACAGCTGGCAGCTGATCCTATTAGGAGCGCTTTCTGTTGCACAACAACACTAGGCTGCGCACTGACAAGGATGAAGCGGCAGAAATTAAATTGCCGCATCAGTGGTGTTTCTATCCTCTTCTATTTCATTCATCAAGCTCTTAATGCATCTGGAACTTCCTTCCCTATCCATTTCCTTCCTTCCTTACCTATTTCATGTGCCAGACTCCCATGAATTCCCACTTTTCAAGAAATTCATGCGCCCGCCATCCAAATCATTTCTCAGACCTCTCATCAACAACTTCAGCTTGATGAATCCTTGCCCATCCAGCTCACTGCGCAGATCTTTTTACCAACTTCTCTGATTATTACGTATTTTCGAGTGCCTTCTTGATAAAATAAATCCGACATGAGAATCCTATCTCTTCCACCAATCCCTGTTCCAATTCATTTTCTACGTTCGATTGATTCTCTAGTAGACGACGTTTCCTCAACGACAGGAAAGGGCTCGTTGTCCTCGAAGATTTATGCTTGCCAGCATGGTGTGGAATTAGTTTCTTCATGCCACTAAGAGTCTTTTCGAGCTTGCCAAAGATTTAAGTTACAGACTTCCCATGCTTGATGTGAACAAGTGTTCATCAATGAGCCCACTCGAGCGTGATGGCCAGCGCATTTCGGTGATGGAGAAAAAACGAATCGGAACACCTCTTCATCGCTTAGTACATTAGCGGTGCAATCTGGTCAGAGAAAACGAAAGGGGATGACAGTTCCATGGGCGCTCCACCTAATGATCGAGTCAATAAGCCACGTTCTCTTAAATTGTTAATTGTTTTCTCAATTCGAAATTTTCTCTTAAATATTTTATTACTGAAAATAGCGGCTACTGCTTTTTGGCTTCAGCTATGCACGACAAAAAAACAAAGCGAAATAAAATCTGTTATGCATCATATACATTATTCAAACAACGCCCATAATGTAAAAGCTATAAAAATTCGCATAAAAATAAATTTATAGATGAAGATATATAGTGCCTAAGCGCATATATCGTGTATGTCATTTATATCGTATAAGTATGCATTGAACTTGTATATATCCGGATGTTTTATATAATATGTGTGCTATAAATTTATAATGTACGTAATTCTCTAATAAAATGCAGGTGTTATACATGCATAACATCATTTGTACATATCAGCAACAGTAATGCTAAAAAAAAAGCAACCATCGTATGTGCGTGTGTTTTCGAGGAAATGAGTTAAATGCTGTGTAATCGTTCACCTGGTCATCCATCCGCTTAGCGATCAACCTAATGGATATTATAATAGGGTTGGATATTGCGTATCATTTGAGGTTAAAAGCACAGTTGTAATGACACAGGCTCTCAAATGCTTCTGGAAAATTTTTGTACTAAAATTTATGTCCAATCAATATTTCGTATCTTAGAACGATTTTTTTTTTTTTTTTTTTTTGAGAGAGAGAGAGAGAGGGTTTCTAAGGTTCACCATGCTTTTTTATGGACTCATCAAAAAAATATGCGATTCTTTCCAGCTTTTGCTTGTCGTCTGATTGCTTACCACTCTTTGGAAACTCAAAATTTTTAGCTATCTCTCCTCTCATAAAGAAAAAAATGTGACTATATGTGATTGCTATGCAAATCGGTTCGCTTAATCACTTAGCATTTGCCATTAAGAGCTTATCATTCATTCTCTAAAATTTAGCAGCATTTTCCTATCTTTAGCAATTTGTAATGCCGACATACGAATTGTTCTATATAAGAATACACACATATTCATGGTTTCTTTGTTACTTTCGGCTGCTTTCCTTTATTTCCTTTTGAATAAGTGCTTTGTTGTTGTTATTGCACATGTATAAAACGCTATACATAGAGTTTCCATCAACTACATTCGAAGCTTCCACCTAACCAACTCTTCTTTTGAAAAATGATCCTTTCACTGTGTTGCAATGATGGGCAAGTTTGGAGGGGGCGGGGTGGGGGGGGGAGGGGGAAGGGGCTCGAGAGGAGGGAAAGGACGGCCACTCACAACGATTTGACAAGAAACGGCACGAAGCGAATGTGCTCCATCCCAGCGTTGACGTATGCGTACACGATGTATACCTACCGCAGATATCAGTCCTCTTATCCCTTCCCTTCTCGTTTCTATACCCCCTTATATTTCTGAACAGTAAAGTCACCTCAAGTCATTGAATGCTACACATTCGGCTCGAACAATCTGCTAAAATATGCAGAGAATGGAGTAGTTCAACTTCCGAAGAGCGCTTATTTTATCCTCAATTTGTGTTGCAACATGATATAGACTTCTCCCAAACTCGAAAAAATGCTAACCAAATAGAAGTGCTGAAAACTAAACACAGTTAACGACCAATGATCACGGAACCACAGCAAAAACAAGACAACGAAAACGACAGCCGCCATCACATATTGCCTACTAGCTTTAAACGCTGCAGGCGTCAATATTGGGCATTGCTTAACGCTTAGACGATAATAGACAACCGACAATCTGTTCAATGATACCGTGTGACGTTTGCGGGCGGAAGAGTGCATGAAGAATGGCACTGAAAAAACATTGCACATTCATAAGAAAACAGTGCTAGAGTTGCGTCGAAACATTTCTCTTTCCGTCGACAGGGGTCTTCTAGGAGCCCTAGAATTTCCTCGTAGCGCTACTTCATGCTATGATAATCAGGGATATTAGGTGATCCGTTCTAAATTCCGCTCATATTGCGCCCTTTTAATAAATCAAAAACAGCAGGAAGTCTGCGTCAGGACAGTCACGCTGGCAACCAAAATTGCAAAGATTTAACAACAAGTGCTTAAAACTGAGTAAAATCTGACTTCTAATTATCTATAGAATTCTTAGTGTTCAATAGATTTTTCTGGATCTTGCTCACTGCCAGGGAAGTATTTAAAGAGGATTCGACGCGCATGAATATGTGGTGCAGTTTAGGCTCTCCAGATCAACTCCTCGTTCCTTGCTAAAAACTGCATAATTCTAGTGGCATTTTCGAAATCAATGCCTCAAAATAACAATAAAAGCAAGGAAAGGTATAGGTCGTTTAAATCATAAAAAATAGATTCTGATCAATGATTTCTTAACTGTAATAAGCTGAGAGTCTCAAATGGCAAACAGAATGGAGGTCAAACACCAATAAATTCAAGCAGAGTTTGTGCTAAAATTTTGTATCCTCGTAGATATAAAAGCCAATAAATCTGCAACAAATCGCTCTACAAATTCGAAGTAACTCAGAAAATACGACAACGTTCTGAACTACGCCACTGGAGAACAGCGAGTAAAATTTTATAAAGCGTCTCTTTGTTATGCAAAATTGCGTTTGTTTGATGAATGAATACTTCAAAAAACAATAGAGGAATAGAAACATTTGCCCAGTTTTGTAAGCATTAGTAAGAACGTAATACAATAGCGCTAATAATCAAGATAAATGGTATTGAACGTAAGGAGATAGATTTGAAAAAACCAGTTATGCAACTGATAGTTTTTGACAACCATTTTTTATTTGTGATATTTTATTTATAATACCTTTTAAGAAGAAAATAACGCCTCTCATGAATAAGAAAGTGCTAGATTCCACAACAGAATCAAAAAGCATTCCAGTGTTATGTGACATAGCGTTCCCTTTAATCGGCTCCTCTAAGATATGACATATGCAAAGGACTTTCATCGCTGCGCATTTTTTTTTTTTTTTTGTGCTAATACTTAATAGAGAACTCAAAGATCATAGCAAGCTAGACGGATACAAGAAAACTGTAGAATATTGGAAATCGTCGCAGAAACTCTTAAATTCTTAGCAATCAAACAACCAATTTAACAAATTTTCAACAAATAAATACGAATATCAAATATATCTCTTGCCAGTTCTTCTAGCATAATTTTTAACTATTTCGTATTAGCAATTTTAAGATGCTTTTAGAAGCTTGCCACTATATACTAGTTCAAGTAGCGCATATTTGTTGCGCTTTAATAATGGTTGTCATTTTAGCAGAATATTCTGCTAGATAGCATCTAAAATTGAATATTTCAAAAAGAATCGCTAAGTAAGTTATGCAATCATTCCATCAATTTAGCTAAATTCAGATTTTCTGCTCTTTTTTTTTTTGCCGTTTTCTATATGCAATATGAAACGTTCGTTTAGAATACATGAATAGTGCAAAACATCTAATAAATATTGTACGTTCACTTTGGTCGCTTCTCAAAGAGCATTTTTCTCTTGGAAAACTTTCAAACATTGTGTATATGATCATTGGCGATACGCTTTCTAAAATTGCTTCTCATCGCTACACAAATTAAAATACTTCAAATGATTGCTCTTAGTGGTTCTGTTTAGCCATTTGGAGAGAATTGAATGGTTAAAAAAAATATGTGAAACATCGCAATTCATTCTCATAGAGGAAACTGCAAGAGAGAAAACAGGAAAAAATTTTTTACAGACTATCGAATTTTCACTTTTTTATTTCATTTAGTCTTAACTTTGCATATTATTACTAGAAAGAAAGGCGAACATCAAATTGAACTGTTGAATTATTCAGAATTTTTCCATCAACAGTAAATTGTCTGCGAGCAATAAGTTATAAAATATGCTTACAGAAGTTTATATTCTTTTCTGAAATATTGATCGTAGTACAATCAATCTCGTCCACGAAATAATAGAGCCTTATTTATCAAGTAATGAAAGTCAACTTCGATGAAGACAAGAAAAAACGAAAGAAAAAAATGAGAAAAGTAAACCATTCTTCAACAAACACACTAATCGGTTTTAGTTTCTCGATGACTGCCGCAAATAACCTAAGCCTGATAGCAAGCTGATGGATAAAACACTTGAGGACACTCAACGCTGTGCATATATTCTTTAAAATATTGAAGTGTTCAAAAATGTCTGTTAAGGCGACAGAAAGTATTATGGCTCCTCTCTTTATTGTTCAAATATCTATGGTTCCCTTTTCTTTGCATGCCTTATGCTACCTTCTCTTCCGCGCAAATAATCTCATAGCACAATTCGAATTTTTAAATGAAGGCAAAATTGTTGTGTATGACTCACGTGCCCTCCGCCTGATATGATAATTTAGCAGAAGTCGAGCAGATTTATTTGCTTCATCGATATTATTCTTATAAGTGCCACTACTCGAACTATTTCATTTAATTGCTTCAATTATAATAACTTCGGCTAACATAGAGTATTAACGTGTAGGTTTGTGTTGCTTCATTCGAAAGCACTAATTAATGTTATCAGTTGCAATAATCTTATATATTTACATATGGAATGGAGAGTGATATTAATAGTTAAATCTCCTATCATCCAACTGTCAATAGATCACTATCAAAATTGAAAGTATGGACTAGCAGAAATCTGAAATGCTGAGGTTGATGACTTATTAAGTATCTTTTTAGGGTATATTTCGAGAGAATTTTCATCGTTTAGAAGTTCAACGAATAAAATGATGAAGAAACGAATGGCGATAATACTTGCTATAGGTGTAGTTCAATAGCTCGTTTTATTAATAAACATTATAAGCCTAAGCAATTTATGGCAAAATACTCTTAAACTAAAAATATATATTTAAAAATAACATTTTTTTTTTATTTCTAGCAATCTTTTTTGCAATCATTCTTGAGTTGAAATATAGTCTTTCTTGAATTGATTGTAGGATTCTAGGAAAGTTTATGAAGGTGCTTGTTTTAGTTAATGAACGAAGTTGGCAGTATGAAGAACTCGCTGCTTTCAAATAAGATTATCACTAAAAATGTTGACATTTATCGAATAGAGCATATTTTGCCTGAGGTTGCTCTCATAAAAATATTCGAGAAGTGCTCTGCGAAATAGATACTGCAGCTGACCGCTCGTTAAATATGGTGCCCACCCACACTCGTCATCGTTAGAACGCTCGCAAAACGTTGTCTTACTTCAATTCCACCATCATATCGATGCCCATTTATTGAAGATTCTACTTTCAATAATATTCTTTTGCCTGATTATATTAGCTGATCGATAAAATAAATATAAGCTAACGTTCTTATATATCGCTTTTTTGACACCTTAAAAAGACCTGAAGTGAGAAGTGCTTTGATGATTCGATCGATCTTTACGAATAAGCTTTCGATTAAACTGATTTCATGTTGAAATATAAATATGCAGAGAAATCTCTCACGGTTCATTTGCACCTCTCAAGTTAACCCCTCAAAGAAGTTTCCGCTGATCAACTGTTCCATTTTTGTTGTTGGCAAGAACTTTGACAACTGAAAAATGTAATCTTCACCTTCTTGCAATTCCACAAAATTGGCAGCAAACTTCAAAGCTTTCGTTTCACTTCTTTGCATTGTTAGAGTTATCTGGTGCATTTGCTGCTCAACAAATACTTTAATTTGCATCGCCGTAACTCTGCTGAATTATGGGTGCATTCTATAAGCGAGTTATGTCATATCCATTGAATATCATATCTTTTACTTCCATAAGTTTTTGAGAAAACGTGGAGATGAAGCTATCAGCCGTGGTATGGCGAAACAATTGCAGCCTTTTCTTTGCTACTGAAGTCTGGTTTGGACGGTCAGATGGAGGACAGTAGACTTGTCTACTTGAACTGTTTATTTCTGGTTATAATCAACAGTAAGAAGCATCATTGATTATATGTATTGACCAGTTGTACGAGTATATACTTAGGCGTAGTAAAAGTCTCCATCAGCAAAGATCTACTGGAATATTGCATAAAAGAGATGGCCGAGAGCTCCTATCCGAATAAATACAATGATACAACGACTATAGAGTATTCGAATTTCTTTGATAAAATGGGCCTCGCAAACGAAGAGATAACGGCAGTCTGAAGGAGTTTTACCTGCTTTCAACCTACACTGCACACTTGGTTTGTGCACGGTACATGTAAAAAAAATTAAACGTTTGGTCGAAAATTGCCAACATTAGCAGTTGGCAACTATTATTCTGCATGTTGCCTATTCCACTCATTCAATTTTATTTAGTGATATTATTTCATGTGGATGCATTCTCAATAAAAATGCTTGCTCAATAGTGCGAACAGGAAATGAGAATTTTTTATGCTCGTCATAGCCTCTCATAGCTGAACACTCACATCTATTTCGATCTGCTTCTCATCAGCAGAGAACTGCGGTGACTTATCTTGAAGTTGCTAAAAGAGCCAAGTTCTAACTGGAGGAATTCATTTAGTTGTTTTGAATGTTCACGAAGCGAAGTGGATGTATAGAAGGATCTTTATATATGCTACATGCTATACAATATGTATATATATATATATATATATATATATATATATATACATATTGTATAGCATGTAGCATATATAAAGATCCTTCGCATATAAAGCAACCGCGGACAACCTAGCGGCGAAATCCAACAGGGTGTGACTGGGGTTGACGGTGGCACGCCAGCGCCTGAAAAAATGGTCACAATACCCAATGACGGTTTCGTGTCACGGCGAATACGGTCCGCCGAAAAAGACCGCTGCCCCTACTGCCTTGTAGGTACTTCGTGAAAGAAGAAAGGCTAGGAGAAAGGAACTCCGAATCATGGTGAATAGCACCTGCAGTGGGCTACGATTGTATATCGGAAGGGCAGTTTTGTATGGTCAACCTGGCCTCATTTCTGGCCACACTGCTGCGCACCCACTTCTCAGACTACACGTCTCGATCTTCGTGCCTGCAGCCAACGAGCTTTGGGTGAACAGAGAGTGGGATTTGTCTCACAAGCATCTCTCACTTAAATCAACTCATTGTGACGGTAAAACTCCGGTGAAGATGTTGTGTGAAGCCCTGCGGCGACTGGCAAGTGGCGACGGGTACAGGTGTCGGGTCACTGGAAGTACCTAGTCACGACCCTGCACGCAGGCGGCTCAGGTGTGATGGCCGCTTCTTGACGACCAGGAACTACTTCAAGATTCGTGTCCTGCCTGGGTGGCAGAGCAGCCCTATTCAGGAACGCACTGCTCTCTTCGAATGAAGAAGGGGATATAAAAGGTTCCCTAAACATTGCTAGTTCCAAATCCTTCATCAAGCATACCGCGGCTTGCTGAATACTCACCCGTGCGGTCGAAAAACAAAGTGGTGTAAATCTCAACCAATCCGTTTGGCAACGTGGAACGTGCGCACGCTATTGGATAGCGGTGATCGCCACGAGCGAAGAACAGCCATAATTGCCCGTGAACTTGCCAGATATCGCATAGACATCGCAGCACTTTGCGAAACCAGAATCTCCGGTAGATCGCAGTTCTCGGAAGAAGGTGGAGGATATACGTTCTTTTGCATTGGACAACCTGAAGGTGCACCCAGGCAAGGTGGAGTTGGATTTGCCATTAGGAACGCGATCGTTAAAACGCTCTGCTCTACACCAGTCGCTATTACGCCACGACACATGAGCCTCGAACTCCCGCTGTCGCATGGTCGCAAAGCCACTCTCCTCTCGGTATATGCACCAACCCTTCTCGCATCAGACGACTCCAAGGAAGAGTTCTATGCCGAACTGGATAACATAATCTCCAAAACTTCCTACAGAAACAAACTATTTATTCTGGGAGACTTCAACGCCAGGGTTGGCCGTGAGTTCGCCACATGGAGCCGAGTGCTCGGGCGTCATGGAGTTGGTAAGGCCAACTCAAACGGCACAATGCTACTCGAACTATGTGCAAAACATGAACTGGTCATAACTAACACAGTCTTTCAACAAGCAAACAAATTCAAGAACACGTGGATGCATCCCAGGTCGAAACACTGGCACATGCTCGACTACGTAATAACCAAGCAACGCGACCTGAGAGACGTGAAATTAACCCGAGCAATGCGCGGAAGCACGACATGGTCAGATCATGTTCTAGTTCGCAGTACTGTGCGCCTGACAACGACGCCTCCGCAGAGGTGTCGACGAGGTCTCAATGTCAAGAAGCTCAACGTGAGCGCGCTAAAACGTCTAGACGTTCGGACGGAGCTGGAACAAGAACTCAATGCCAGGCTGAGTGAGCGGGAGAACAACGATGGAGCTGATGATGACTGGAACAACTTAAAAGATCTAGTCTATAACGCCACAGCAAAAGTTGTTGGCTTCGTGAGGAAACACAGCAAAGACTGGTTCGATGATCAGGACACTGAAATCGGAGCGCTACTGAACAAAATGTACACCACACATTTGCAGTGGATAAATGACAAATCGTGTGCCGCCAAGAAACATGCTTATAACACAGCCAGGAAGGAGGCAAATGCGAAACTTCGCACAATGAAGGAACGCTGGTGGGCCAATATGGCAATCGAGCTCCAGACAGCAGCAGACCGCCATGACATGAAAGCATTCTATGACGGCCTCAAGGCAGTCTACGGTCCAAGAGATTCCGGGAGTGTTCCAGTTTATTCGAAGGACGGCTCTCATCTCATAACTGACCGTGAGAAGATTCTGGAACGCTGGGCAGAACACTTCCGAGTGGTGCTGAATCAAGCATCAGAGTTTGACTCAACGGTGCTCTCCGAAGTTCCACAATGGAATGTGTCCAACGACCTGGCGTATCCTCCATCAGAACGCGAGGTACTTGACGCCATCCAATCGCTGAAAGCGGGTAAGGCACCTGGTGCCGATGGCTTACCCGGCGAAATATTCAAATACGGCGGGCGCAAACTTATTCACCGGCTCACAACCTTATATCGGCACATATGGGAGCGTGAAGACGTCCCACAAGAATTCAAGGATGCGCAAATAGTTCATATTTTTAAACGCAAGGGCGATCGGGCAACCTGTGATGATCACAGAGGCATCTCTCTCCTGTCCATCCCAGGCAAGATCCTGGCAAGAGTAATTCTCAACCGACTTGCCTTGCATGTCTCCAATAACAACATCCTTCCAGAAAGCCAATGTGGTTTTCGCGCTGGTCGCAGCACCATCGACATGATATTCAGCGCTCGTCAACTGCAGGAAAAGTGTCGTGAACAAAACAAAGACCTTTTCGTTGTTTTTGTTGACCTCACGAAAGCTTTCGATTCTGTCAACAGAAAAGGTTTGTGGTCACTTCTACGCAAAATTGGATGTCCAGATAAGTTCGTAAATATGATCCGATCGTTCCATGAAGGGATGCGCGCTCGCGTTATCGAAGCAGGCAACATGTCGGATGCATTCGCAGTTACCAACGGCACCAAACAGGGATGTGTACTTGCTCCGCTTCTGTTTGGGATCTTCTTTGCCATGATGCTGTCGGTCGCATTTAAAGACTGCAATACTGGCATACCAATTCAATTTCGAATGGATGGCAACATCTTCAACCTCAAACGGTTAGAAGCCAGAACAAAAGTACACACTGCAGTCATCCGGGAACTCCTATATGCTGATGACTGCGCGTTAATGGCACATTCCTGCGCGGATCTACAAGACATCATGAATCGCTTTGCCACGGCAGCCAACCGTTTTGGCTTGAAGGTCAGCCTGAAGAAAACCGAAGTTATGTACCGAGAATGCCCAGATCGTCAGCAGCCTACATCACACACCGTAACAGTTGACGGATCCAATCTTCGGGTTGTCGATAACTTTACATACCTAGGCAGCACACTTACAAGCTCAACATATAATGACACAGAAACTTCCAGAAGATTGGCGAAAGCGAGTGCCGCATTTGGCAAACTATACAAACGTCTCTGGAGCAGACATGAAGTGAAACTGAGTACTAAGGTTGCGGTATACCGTGCAGTCGTGCTAACAACACTTCTCTACGGTTCCGAAACCTGGACGCTATATCGAAAAGACATCAAGAGACTGGATCAGTTTCATATGCGATGTTTACGCAAAATTGCAAATATCAGGTGGCAAGACAAAGTAAGGAACACTGAAGTGCTGAAAAGGTGCAAGATAACTGGTATCGAAGCATACATCATCTCGTCCCAACTACGTTGGGTTGGGCATGTCATCAGAATGCCGGACAACCGCATCCCCAAGCAACTACTTTACGGACAACTCGCCTCTGGGGAACGGAAACGAGGACGTCCGCTGCTTCGATACAAGGATGGAGTCAAGGCAACGCTGAAAGCGTGTCAAATGGAGCTAAAGGATGACATAGTACATGACAGACAGCTGTGGAGGAGAGCATGCCGCGAGGGGACTGCACGATTTGAGGGATGTCGAGTTCGAGCACTGGAAGAGAAAAGATCGCGACGACTATTGGGCACAAGTGGGCCTGATCAAGGAGTACGGTTTATCTGCGATAGGTGCAACAGGACATGCTTATCCCGAATTGGACTCGTCTCACACATGCGCGTTCACCGGTGATGAGATCCGTTGACTACAACGGCTCAGTCCATGATATATATATATATATATATATATTGCAATCACGGTTCAATAGGTCATCAAGTGATGCTGAAAAGTAAAAGGGGGCAGTAGATCATCTAGAAAACAGTGCGCATTTTGAGATGATTTCGAAAAAGGTTTCATATGGTAATAGACGAAACGGAGCAGATACCATCTGCGAAAGTTTTATCTGTTTCCTTCCCTTTTACTGTTCTTTCAATTACGACCCCATGTGGATACGATATTTTCTTACTATATGATACCTCTTTTTTTACTGCTGTCTTCACGCTTTTTACTCTAGGTCCCTTAATTTTGCTACCCTTCTATATGCACCCACAAACTTTAACCCGTTTGAGCTGTGTGAACATCGTATATTCGAGGTGGATGTTATATTAAAATAGTGTTTGGTTTGGTGTGTGAAAATAAGCACTCGTAAGACCTCTTCGAAGAGTTCTACGAGTCACATAAAAGCGCCGAAAGGGCTTCTCGAGGCGGTCTGGCTCTCAAGAATGTGGGTCCGAACAAGATAGCTCTGCTTAGGATCACATACGACTACATCAGACAACTCGCTTTTTTTTGATTTGAACATAAATAAGGCCTTTACCCACATTTTTGGAGGCGCAGTGCTCTTGAATATAACGTCTCGCATGTCGTTGAGAATAGAAACTGTTGAAGCCAAGCCCAACCCGTGCAAAGCGCAAGCCTATTTTGCCGTAAGTGCAGCATTATAAGCGGCTTATTGCGAAATGATGCGTTCTATGCCATGTAAATCACACATGCGTTATTTCCCCTCCCACCCTCAGATTAGATCCACCGCAGAGTGCGGAATTTTCGAGAAATGAGATGCGATCAGGTGGTAAGTAGCACTGGAAGGAAAAATTCCAGATGCCTTTGGAAAAATTACTCAAAAACGTGGAATTTCCCATGATTTCTGCGGCTTCATAGTAATACTAGTAGCCATTTTTTGCATCACTGAAATGTGGCCATTTCTAGTTGTAATCCTATTAAAATTTGGTGTTGCACAAATTTCGAGGAAAAAAGTGACCTGTAAGATTTCCTCTAGGCCATTTAGGGGGTAAAGGTGAGAGGGAAGATGGGAATTGGTAGATAAGTGAATATGTGATTTTAGCGGGGCAGCAAAGATAACAGTGCATGCTCACTGGGCCTCAAATTTCGCTACTAACGTTGATGCGAACCACGAGCTGATTGTAAGCGTGGAGGTTGTGCAGAAGTGGAATATTTCCTGTATTTCCTGGAATATAAGTGGAATACTTCCTGTAATATTTCCTGTGTGCAGAAACGGTACTCTTTGCGAAAGCTCGGATATACGATTGTTTGTCGATTCAAGGATGCCTTTGAATCTCAGGAATTTCTCTGATTAGAACATCGCAAAACGCATGAACATTCCTGACCACCCCTTATCAAAAAATATCAGATCATGGACATTTTTTGAAATGAGTATTTGCACAGTTTACTTGCATTCTGATAAGAGCCATCATTTCTTTCAGTGGGAACGTATCATTCGTTCATTTTCAAACAAGAGAATGCGATCGCGAAGATCGGTTATTCGGGCAATTCTATTCATCGTTCGCTTACAAAAATCGGTCTCTCAACAAAGATCGCGATGTGTTGTGAAAGAGACCTCTACGATCAGGAGGTAGCTGATATTTGGATTTTTCTTAGCAATTTGGTTCGCAATTCAGCAACAATTTACAATTCGGTGGAAATGCTAATTTTGAAGGCGGTGCTGTTAATTGCAGCGGTCAGCGTGAATGAATGCGTATTGCTGTCGGATGAGCAATTTTTTTTTTTTTTTTTCAATACCACAATAAGCAAAGTTCACTGAAAAAATTTGCTGTAGCATGATGAAAAGCAGTGAAACGCAAAATTAAATGTTGCTTTCAATGGGATAGTTTTGTCATGCTAGTATCGCTGCTTTTCATAATGCGTTTCAATATTCCCAACTGCAATTCGAAGCATGTGATTTCGAAACAAGAATACGTTTCGTTGCGTCATTTGCTGTTCTTTTTTTTGTTTCATTGCGATGATGCTTCTTCAATTCTTGTCTTCCAACAAGAATCTATTGGTGGCTTGATGGAAAAACCAACATATATCTCTCTTTTCAAATCTCTACGGCAACGCTTGAAAATTAACGAAGCTGACCCTTAAATATTATTGCGCCTTTATCCTTTCTAGAATGTTTGCATGATTGACGTCTGGTGAGAAAGTATAGTTCGCTTGTTGCATTTCATCATATTTACTTAGGCAGTAAATCACCAGTGAGAAAATAAAACTTCTTGGCTTTTGAACTTTGGGGTCATCCGATTCAAGAGCGTTTTCAGCCCAATTTTATTGAAATCAGTTTCCGGCGAACTTCGCGTAGGACCTGAATCCTGAAAGCCACTTTTAGGCGCTCTTGTATAAGTGAGAATTAATAGGCACTCACGCATTCTATGGGGATAAACAAGAATATTTTATATACTCTGCCACCCTATCACTAATGAAAAATTCTGCAAATCGCACAGCGGTACATATCGCTATCGATCATATAGAGGACATTGTATGAATAACGAACTCCAAACGGAGACAGCAATAAATTACAGTAATAGAAACTCGACAAAATTAGGGGAAATTTTCCGCTTTTTCTCCTTTTTTTCATTCCAATATGGGACGAGAGGAGCCAGCGCCTTACGCCTTTCGAAGGCATTCCATTGAATGCCAATCTAACTGGATCAAACAATTCGCATTCTTAACCTCTCTTCAGTAACATACAGATGCCATTCAACGCGACAGCAACGAAATCATCAACAGGAGCACCACACTCAGCATCGCCATAGTGCTCCAAACGCGTCAGCAGGTTTGCTTGTCGCTCCTCGGCGCCATCCGGAGTTGCAGACGTCTGTCGATTTCACAGGCATTGTATCTTGCGGTTATGAAGTTTCTCAGTAATTTCTATGTGTCGTACGTTCGTGGTCTACTTTTTCACGTTAAAAAAGTTTAACTGGAAGACATAAGGGGCGTAAACTTGTGCTTTTTGAGCTGCAGTCGTTGTTTCTGCCAGGAAGAGGGGTAATAGGGGACAAGCTGCCTTCGTTTAAAGTTCATAATTCTTTAAAAACAAACTTATAGTAAATCCTTCTTTTGCACTTTAGGAAAGATTAGACGAGAGATCAAACAATTCAATTAGCCATACTGACCAAAAAGGAATTTTTTTTGTACAAATTTCCCACTAGAAAATCAACAAGATGACTCTTATAGAAATTATCTAGGAAAAGAATAAGCTGTTTGAATGAACAGGAGATTGTCAATTCTACACTGCTATCTCACCGTTGTTTCGTTAGGTTATCAACAAAAATTCAATAAAATAGAAGTAATATAGCAGTACAACTAGAAGAAATAAGAATAAATGAAATTTTGAACTAGGACGGGTATTTAAAAAAAAACACTCGTAATCCTCTCACAAAGCAATTTTGATTTGTTTAATTGATGAAAATTTTTTGAGATATCATAAATAGGCTAATTTTATACACGCATTATTAAGACGCAAAAAAAATGCGTAGATTTGTCTAAAGAAAATTTATCTTCGCATATGAAAGTTAAAAAAGCTCATAAAATGGAAAAAAAAAAAGATAATTCCATATATGCGCTTTTTTGGCTTATTGAAAAGCCGAAATGCTTGAATCCTGGGAAAAGCGCACCGCTAATAGTTTTCATACAAGAAAGTCTCAATGATAAAAATATTCTCAATGCCATGAAAAAAGAAGCATCTTTCTAACCTTAGAGAAGTTGTGTAAAAAATGAGTCAGAGGTGGTATTAATGGAATGAATGTATAAGGAGGGACTAGTTTAACGGTCACATGATGGAGTGCTTCGAAAGTGAGGGATGCTCGGTGACGAGGCGAACGTGAGACGGTGGTGGGTTGACCTCGAATTGAGTGCCACATGAGGGCTATTATTGCAGAAACGTTCTTGCGCATGAGTCAACCATACAGAATCGCACTTCACCATTACGCGGGACAGGTTACGTTCACAGTACACGCATCCGATGCGCACCGAATGGCACTACGCGTACTCACGCATAAGCGCCTCGCTCGACGTTCTGGGTTTGAGTTGACTGTTTTAGGTTAAAAGCTCGACTTCGATTCCCTTTTGTCAACAAATTCCCATTCGATTTTTCCCACTATTCCAAAATCGACTAGCTGTGCTTGTTTGTGTAATAGCTTACCAAATATGACTCTGCGGTTTTACGAATGGAGCTAAGATTTTGATAGCAATGAAGAGCAAAGTTTATGATTCATTACTGTGTTAGATGCGAATATCAAATAAGCATTCAAAATATCAGTATAACTGATTGACCACTTAAGACGCACTAAATTTGATCTTCTGCTTATTACTAAACAAGCACCTGAAATTGACGAGATTGTTTTTTTTTTTGCAGTTACCTTAAATCACATTCTTACTGACTCCTGACGAAAATGAGAAGATAGAATTGTCGCTTTCTCATCAGAAAATAGGTGAGACAAGGTGACGTGCTGATCTTCCGACGAAAGCCGGATCGATCATTCAGCTAGCGTTATTCTCGTGTGGCATTGAGAATATCACCGATTTGTTTTTGAAATCTCAGCAGCGAACCAAGTAAATCTTCATCGCTTAATGATGCACTACCTCTTCCCCCTCCCCCTTCCTCTCCCCACTCCTATTCCAGTCGTCTAGCTTCTCATAAAGCTAGTACTGTGCACTTAAATAAACATCATCATGTAATCAGAGGTTTCTTTCCTTTAAATTGCAAGCATCATGATGGATTTCCGCAATGTTGTTTAATATTTGACTTTCAGCAGTCCAGAACGATGTATGAGCATTCCAAACGACTTATTCGGTAAGTGTTGTTGGCACGTTATTTATTTCAATATCGAAAATATACATATCTAGATATTCTTGTGTAATTCATCAATAAATATATAGTCGAATTTGATGACAGCGATAGCGATTTTATTTCGTGGGGTCATTTGTGTCGTATTGAAAGGGCGAATTCACTTTCCATTCAGCCCACTTTCATTTCCAGTTTCAAACTCTGTTCATTCTCATTTCCCATACATTCAGCGCCGCAGTCATAGGTGTTAAATACATTTTATCAGCTGATTTGTGTGATAACCATCGCAATCTTATGCGGTTTTGTTGTTTCATCTCTTTTTTTTTTTGCTAATTTCATTTCTTGCATTTTTCGATGACATTTTTAGTTTTCTCTCAATTGATCAATTTAATTGATCTTCAAGGTTTTCGATGATCACTCATTTTCATTGATATACAATCTATCTTAGAATATATTTTAAATTATTTGATTTTTCATATATTTGTTCTGGTCTCTCGACATTAAAATATTCCTCCCGTTATAGTTACTTTACCAAGATGTCAGATAAATTACAATCACAGGTTAAAAAGTAAACGATGTTTAATTGTTAACGTTTTACAATAATCGCCAAGTATATCTAAATCATAGAAGTTATATTTTCCTTTCAAACCGATAGAATATTAGCGTGGATGAAATAGCATTAATTGTGCTATTGCGCTGATTTATATTTTAAAAAGACATGAAGAATGCAATGAATTTTTAGGGTGTCATCAACGAAGCGCAGAAGGCTACGAAAAGAATGAAATGACACAACAACGTAAACACAAACAAAATACGGCCACTATTCTCAGTTAGTTTTTCGATGTTAGGTCGTATATTAATTAATCTATAATGCGATGAATGAACTAATCGCTCAATGGTCAAGGGCATTTCATTGTTTCTCAATATTCCGCTCTCATCGAGAGTATTAAAGAATAATCTCATCGTGATTTCTAGATCACATCTCATTTAGAATGACCTAATTTAAGCATGACGCAATTTAATTGAGATATTATATGAAGTTCGATGAGCGAAAAAATTAATGCGATTCATTTGAAATGAGAAACTCAATATGATCTATTTTCACTGTAATCTTAATTAGAATTGAATCTCATGAATATCTCGCGAATTCCATTTGACAATATTTTAAAGGAAATCTTCTAGTTCATTTGATTATTGAGCGAACTGTTCACTGCTGAAGTATTCAACAATTATTATTTGTAACGTTGTTCATTCAAGCTTCCTACTAGCAAAATGGCGATTTCTTCAACAAACCAATCAAAGTGGCGGGTTGCTTTTTCTAAATGTCACTTCATATTTTGTATTTCAACTTTCCTATGCAAACTGCCGCAAAAAAAAATAACCCAAGAGGGTTAAGATGCACTTACGAGTGTCGAGGTGGACGATGTGCAAGCATTGAAGGCTCTTGTTGCAAAGGGTGGCATGGAACTCGACGCTAAGATCGAAAGCAGCCACTTGAGCGAATGGTCACTCGTCGACATGGCGCTTATGCTCGACCACCGACGATGCGCCTCTTTCCTACTGGAAGCTGGAGCGATGCCAAGTCCTGAACGTAAGCTACCATCTCTTCTTCAATTTCATCAATGAAACTGAATAATTCAGTCGAACATTGTGCGACATTTTCGAGATCGCTATGAGCGCTACATCAGCGGCACTAACATTGGAATTGCTGTAGTATCGTTGTTATCACAATAACTCCTGAATTACTGTGGCATCACTGTTATGATCAATCAGTACCACTGAGGGTTCCGGACCCTGTTTTCTTTGCCTAGTGCCCTCAATGTGTTCCTGAAGGACCCGCGAATCCCTTCTCTTTCGAGGCTTGACCATGCTGCATAACCTGGGAACAAGATGAGAGGTTAAGGTTTTTATTATACCTTTAAAAAATCAACAATAGTGATGGTGGAGGCGATAACCCGACGGCAGGGAAGCGTCGATCCGACAGAGCCTTGGTACGAATATGGGCACCTCCGCACCAGCCAGCACCGGGGACTACTCATGCCCGAGCCACTTGGCGGTTCGACTGCTAACCGCTAATGTTCGAACCGGCCCACGTTAACAGCTAGAAGCGCACCAGTTGATTGTAAACAAAAACGCTCTCCTTTTATACGCACTGAGACTTGTCTTAAGGCATCTGTAGACAGTTTGTTGTCTTATGGTCACTACCTCTCTGCTTTGCATGAAAGCCGTTGATCTACAATTTAATGATCTCGCCTTACATCACAAATTAGACTTCGTTGGTATGCTTTTTCAGAAGCATCGTCTTTTCTTTATCGTTCCATGTTTACCTCTCCGGCGGTATCATTAATTCGCAGTTGAATTTAGACATCTTCTGCATCTGCCTCGTTCTATTCTCTAATCTCAGAGAAATCAGTTGTGGTTATTTGTTTCCATCAAATGCTTATGAGTCTTAATGGCCGTGCACTTTTGCAGTTAGAGAATATTACGGGCACATGCTTCACATTTCTTCCTTGAACTACTTGTCCACATGACAAAAAGGTTATGTTTAGTATCATTTTCAGTATGTGGCACGGGTGCGCTTTTGAATAAAATCGAAACGCTACAGAAGAAAACGCTAAGGGAAGCTCAGCGTTCGAAGAATAGTGGTCTGACGAATAAAGTAAGCGCGAAGCAAGAATTAAAGTTTTTCATGGATTTTATCGATGTTAACGGTATCTTTATTTGACATTAACAGGAAGTATGTTAACGTCTACTGCATTTTTCACCTTTTCGGAGTTGTTTTTTTTTCTCCAGTTCGGAAATGAGTAAAGTACTGCCATGACGTATGAAGACGATAGTATTAAGAATCTTGATTTCATATTCATTTTGCCAAAGAGCTATATCAGATTCAAAGAGGCAAAGCAAACTCCTCATCAGAATTCATCCCTTCAATTAATCTTTTGTGAGTTTATTTCTTTACCGCATAGATTAATGAAAGCAAGTGTCACTGCTATCGCTATCATTTTAAATGCCGGCTACCGCAATCAGCTGTACAAGCCATTAGGTTTGTAATCTTTCCAGAATATAGCGGCTATCAGATTTTCTTTAGATGTTTCGTATGGCTATAAAAAGCTTTGATTTTATAGATGGAATTTAGGAGGAGAGTCGTCAGCTGAAACGTTTGGAGAAACAATTGCTCCAATTACGAAAGATGAAATCCGTTGTTAAGAACTGCACCCTTCCGGGTCCACTTTCTGATGCAACCGCTTTAATTTCGGCTTCCGATACAATAACGATTGAATGGAAGAGGCCTTCCACCCAACCTAATGCGGATATACTCACATGCGTTAAAGGTAGCCACTTGTGTCTAAAATTTTTTGATTCAATCCCATCATAAATTGAAATCATTTCACTATCGTAAAGACAATTCATTTTTTAATTAACACTCTTTTTATGAGAAAGTGCTTTTGAATGTCGAAAACTGTGGAGAAAGACTGCTGCATATTTATATATTGCTATAGTTGTAGTTACACGCGAGCAGCAAAGGATGATTTTCACTTATCATCAATAATGAGTGCTTCTAAATGCAATCGTTAATAATATTCGCACACTTGGATGCAACCTTTTATAAACGCTTGTTTTCGAATTCACATGTGATATGTCTCATTTATTCTCCTTATATCGGAAAATAGTTTGCCAATAATTGGCTGAATACACCATTAAACAATTCGGCTTCTCAGCATTTTCTATAATCGAAAATTGATTTGAAATTTTTTAAACGACTCATTGGACAAGTATGCCATAGCAGTTCAAAAGGTTCACTATGAAATAATTTTACCTTTGGCTCTTGAACAAATTTAGTTGAAATATGTCTAATAACTGCATTTTTTTCGAGAATTTTATATGATGTTCAAGAAGTCGATGACGAAATTGCAACCGCTTAACGTCGTTTACTACAGGGCTTGAGACATCATATGCGAATGTTCACTAATTATATATTTTGTTCAAGTGCAATTCAATCTCGTCAAATCTGAGCTGAAATTCACTTCAGTTGAATGGAGTTTATCGGATAGCTTCAACCAAATAGAAGGCGAACTGATAGTGAGGGATATCAGAGATGGTAGAACCGATATCAGTGGTCTTCGACGAGGACTGAGATATTCGATTCGAGTGAGTGCGGGGACGATGCGAGGGTTTGGTAGCCCTTGTATTGTCACACCACGACTTCTGCTTCTCTCCGGTCAGCTATGTTGTGTGTTCATGAGTTTTCAGGCATAGCCATTTGCTAACGATATTCATACATAAGTATTTTGGTAATTTTAGTGTTTTTCATCGGCTAGAAGCAACTATTAGAGCGATTTTTCGTTTTATTTGGCGACACTGATTGTAAGTTTAAAACTCCTTTATCGTTTTTGGACGTCTGGAGAGAGGGCTTGTGGAGGTGAGTGGAGGAGGAATACTCTTGAACCGGACGTTGCGTCGGAAAATATTATTTCGACTTCAGTGCAGATTATGGATCATTGCGAGCACTTGCTTATCGCCACTAGCACCATTTATTTATTACTAGCACTCATAATGTCACCACCATTATTTGCTGCTGTAGCTACCACCTCTACCAAATTTTGCAGTCAGATTTTCCATGCATTTCCTTGTCTTTACTTCCCCTTGCCTCTTTAAATTAGGAGCTGGACTCATTTTACGAACTTTCCTCACAACTTCCCATCCTCGATTGCGGCATTTCTTCGTAAACCTCCCCTCAATCGAACAGTTGTCTCAGTATGATTGCAAGTGAAAGCGCTCCAAAGGAAAAAATAATTCATTTAAGGGATGTAAAACCGCATTTTTAGGTTGGGAAGACGTACAGGACAGTTTTAAACTGGATAACGGTATGAATGAAATCAACATGCTATTGCAAGACGTGGAGAAGCATCAACAGTCAGCCATCTGGCAAACTGGTATTTGATTACCACTGCTTATCATCTATCTGCCTGATTAAATGATCGACTACCGATATGTTAGAGATCATTCAATTTTGCAGCCTTAAAAGCAAATGCCAAAATATGTCACAAGTGTTGAACTTCTTAACTCCAACGATGAACTTATTCTATGCAAATAAGAGTTCTTTCAGAAATAATCAAAAGGATTGAATTTCACACCGAATTGCGCTTTTTTTAGTCAGTTTCCTCAAGTTTCTGTTCGATGTTCACTATTTCATTTGCGAATGCTGTATGGGGAGTGCTTTGCCCCATAGTATAAGAGCAAAATGAAGCGGCATATTAGCTATCGCAGCAATTGCTTTCCGATATTTGAATTTTCTTTGGGATTCAAAGGCGCTCGCTGTAATAGATTGTTGCGTTTTTCTTTCATCGACTGATTCTTCAGCCAACGGGTTCAAAGTAACACTGCTAACTGACGCAGTGCTAAGTCCTCTTCGAAAGATGATTAATGGTTAGAAATAGAAAATGGCAAGATGGTTGTACGGCCACATCGATCTCATGTTAGGTGATTCCATATTGAAATTACCTGTATTTCATTACTTCATTAACTTAAGCGTGTCCTTTGTCTGGCATGAGTTATGTGTCATTCCGTAATAAATATAAGCCAATTCATTTGCTTTTTGTAGTGTTTCCGAAGTTTTGTGATCCAAGCGTTAAAAAGAAGCGGACGCGATTGAAAAGTCTCTTCTCAGCAGGATCGAAATTCGTGCGCAATTGTCAAAGGTAAAAAAAGCGCCACGTTTGATAGATCATATATCAACAAAACAGAATCATGGTTTCTTGACGATTTTTTACTGTAGACATTTCGGGCATCCAGGAAATACGCTTACTAATTGCTACAGTCATATGAGTTTAAGACACATAGCTTTCAATTCATTTAAAAAAACTGCTATGCACCTCTATTACGGCTAAGTTTTTGAAAATAGAATCGTATTAGCAACTTTATGTGTGCTTTTCATCTTTCATCCTTTCTTTTTTTGGAAATTTTTTGGAAATTTGCATTTACGAATCGGCACCTTGAGATCATTTTTTTTAAAAAGATAATTTCACTTTAACGAACAGAAAGCCGTTTACAGCAAAAGTTGACATTTTCTTCAGCAGGTTATATGTCTCACGTTAACGTTCAATAACGTTCAATGCGTCTAATGAATCCACTCAGCATAATTCCATCCCACATGACGCAAAATACTGATGAGAATTTTAAAGAATTGAGGGAATTTAGAAGAGCCAGATATTCATCATTTTGTTGCAAAATAAGATTCCAGTTGCAGTGTATTAGTTTTTGATCATCATATTTTTAGAGGTATTTATTTGGCTAGTGTGGTTTATTCAGAGGAAAAATTGCTCTCTACTATTGATGATTTCCTTCCCGTTATTGCGATAGATGAAAGCGCTACTCACGTCCTTAAGGTAAATAAATATTCATTAAATATTTAACCCGCATATGAATGTCTTTTCAGTGAATATTCCAAATGGAATTGCTTCGCAAATTCTGAAATAATAATAAAAATATTGTCATTAAAATATTATTTCATTTTCCAGTGAATATATGAACAAATTCTCTGCTTAGTTTCGCTTCAATTTCTAAACAGATTTCAATATATTAGTTTTATTGATAATAATTGAGTATACGCTAATTATTTTATTTTTATATGAGGAGGTTATCTATGCATTGGTGTTGACTTCAAATGATTAATGCCATTGCAATAATAATTTGAGTTTTTGATGATTATTGTGCACATGCGGAATGCGTATTTTAGTTGATTTGAAATAACATAATGAATTTTTTTTTTAAATTCTGAATTGATTAAGGAGGATCTGAACTGGGCGATGAAATTGTCACTGTGTTGGGATAGAGTACAATACATTCAAGAGTCTGTCGCAACTAGCTCGTCGAATGCGCATTTTCGCTCGAATTTTCTAGATGCAGTCGTGCAGATGCAAAATGCACTCGGCATCAAAAATATCGGCAGGTGCCAACATTTTATTCCTCTTATTCCGTTATCATTTTCGCAAGCTGAATAAGGAAGTGATTTTGCTTCACATCATTTGGCCATTTCATCTATTCGAAAGTACAACGAGAAAGCCAACCATAATGGTCACTTTTGAGTTTTTATTTCGAATTTAAAAAACAGCAGTGCGAGCAAAAGATCAAATTTAGAAAGTTCAGGTAGCATATCGAAGCAATAAAATAGCTTTCTGTTCTCCTCTCACCTGGGTGGAAATGCAGGAAGTTCAACTGTTGAAGCTCAAAACAACTTATCATCTACACCTCCTAGCCTACCGATATTTACTTCATCCGATTTGTTGAGTTTGTTTCATTGCATTTAAATGAAACAAAACACTTTTTTCGCATTTTGCGCGGTGGAGATTCGAAGAATAAATGCTTATTTGCATTGTGCAAGTGACATACATTTAAATACCCATAAAAAATAAATCGACATATATCAAAATTTTCTATACCATCACTCGTCGACTTATTATACGATTCGAATATATGGTCAGTATTTTGTGGAATTAATTTGAGCTGCCTTTTGGTGTGTAGAACGAGCTCATTGTGACCCAAACATCTTGTTTACTGAATGCATTTAGAGCGATCTCATCGCGTTGAAGCTGTTAGATTTGTGTGCGATTCGTCTTTTATTTTTCTTCCAGTAGAATATTTCAACAGTCGTTTGCCATGTTCTATCGCAGATTACTTGAGTGGTGTTGTTTCTGTGCTAATGGTTTGCGAATTCCGTTCCAGGATTCACTACAAAACAATAAATTCCTCTGAAGAGGGCACCGTATTTATCGTTACGGTTCGCTTTGTTGATGACTTCCAGTCGATACAGGTTACAAGGAATCTCTTTTTGTTTGTTTGAAATTTTTCTAGCTATATGAAAGAGACAATTTTGAAAGCATTCAGAAATCACTTACGTTTCTCTAGCAAAATTGTCAGAAACTCAAAGAAATTTAATCGCATTTTTTTCCTTACGCAACATCAAATTTCATATAGTCCTCCTAAAGGATAACGAGTATTATTTGTATATTATCGGAAGAGAAGGTTTTTTTCCAGTGAATAAAACTACTAAAATCCTAAAATTTCTATGCTCTCAAACTTTTGAAGCTACACCTATACTTTGGGTGATGGCGTAAATATAAGCTGCTGAAGAGTTTGTGCAAGAGGAATCAGTCGGTGGCCACTGAAGTGGGAATGAGAGTAAACGCAGGAATTCTCAGTTTTTAGCATCACTCGTACTTTCTTAAGAAGAATAAGTATTTAACTGAGATTTCATCTTCCGTTGCATTGCTGCAAGTTTGCGCATCAGATTCGCATTATAGCAACATCTCATCTTTGCATGCATATGTCAGTGCATATATATTTGCCTTTTATCTGTCGAAAGAGTTCGAATTTGAGAACGATTGAAGCTGTAGTCATGAGATTTGATAATCCATAATCCTCAACGCTAATTGAACCCATATCAAGTGTGCAGTGGATCTATTAGCTTCGAAACGACTTACAGATTATTAATTGTCTAAAAATTGACAGCGACGAAGTTTTGTGATCGTACCAGCCACAGAAACGAGTCTTTTATATAAGACTTATATTAGCAATCAGATTAATCAATTATCAACGCATTTTTACGTTTTCTTTGTTATTTATTGGCAATTTATAAAAATTGTTGGTGTGACGACTCCCTTTATGAAACTCAATATTGTATCACCTCCTCAGCTGGCACGATCCTCACTTGTTATTGGAAGACGCAGTCCCCGTTGCCTGCTTATATACAATTGCTGAATTCGGCGAAAAAAAAAAAAGAAGAAAACATTTTCTTCTCTTTTTTTGCGCACACCCGCATCAGTCTACCATCCCATCCCCGAAGGGTATAAAGGTTCCATTGAGTACGTCATTGCGTTCCACATTCGTTGCTTGGGTAATGAGCATATTTGTCATGGAGCATCTCATTTACCAAATTATTTCGCTTTAGAGTTTTCAGCTCAATTTCCAGCTGATTGCTATCAATCGATCTGATCTCTATTTTGAGACGTAGAAGATGAAACAGAAAAGTGTAGCTGTAGCTCGAACTTTTTTTTTGCAGTGTCTGACAGTGCATTGGAATGTATTGAGCAAGATGGTATGCAAACGTGGCGCATCCACTGCAATGGATACACTCTATAAAGAGATTCTCAACGTGCTCAACTTTTTCGAATCGTCACAAATTCCATTACGCAAAGGCCTATATTTATGCTACTTGAAACTGCATTCCACCATCGATACAATACGTGTTGTTGTACCGCACAATATCCCGTCGATGTTACCCTACGTCTTCATTAGGTTTGTTAAGCACGGACTCATTCATTTGTCTTTCTCATTGGCAGACTGTTACCGTTCCTTCAATGGCTTGCGATCTTTGTCGATAAAACCTTTACTGTTGGAGTTCTAGCATCGCGGCCTTCAAGTTGAAGGCACTCCAATCGGATCAGGAGGGATTCTAGCTTAAAGGACACATAGTAAATATCATGAATGTGTGAACGTGGAAGTTCCTGCTCTGACGTAACGCCATTGTATACCGCATTTCCTCTTTTATAAATCTACCCAACTTATAGAGTTGAAATGAACTAACACCCATTTTAAAAAGTTTTATAAGCCCCCTCAAGTATAAACTTCCCATCAGCTCAAGCCGCAAGAAACGATGATATGTTGAAAATGAACAAGTAGAAATGCAGTGGCTCTTAGCATACGTATATTCTTCCCGTACGACTCAACATGCGTTCACAGTGGAAACATTGCGGATGCTATAGACCTCTTTGCTTATGGGCTTGAAATAATTTAGACTCTTTTAAAGTATGAGATAGTGTGAGGCGAAAAACTAACCGCTGCTCTGAATTTACATCATATCTGTTATTATGCAAGGCAGTATGCAATATCCGGATATGAGAAAACGTAGTAAAGCTAAACTATGATAAAATGAAGTGCGAATATTTTTTCAGAGAAAATGGACATGTTTCAAGGGAGGAATGGGAATCGTTACGACTCCTCGCCATCAACGCTTCGAATAAACCATTGCCAGCACAACGTGACTTCTATAATGCGATTGTTTCGGCTGCTTCTTTGCTTGTTCGAGATCTCGATATTGATAGCGATCTCATGCCGTTGCAGCGACTTTATCGGCTTCAAGTTTTTGAACTCAACTTTGGCGTCTCATTCATTCTTGTAAGACAGTTTGTGATCTTCTCTTCTAAGCATTCTTCAAATTTTCCCTTTTTAAAAAAATATTTTCCAGCTTGCACTTTAATTCTTCTTAGAATCTTTGATCACTCTTACATAAGCATCGCAGTTATCTGTTGCAGAAGAATTGGCGTTGCATTGATTTAAAATAAGTATTTGAAGTTGTTTAATGAGCGAAAATAATTAACGCACTCTATCAGTTGCTTGCTATGTGAGTAGGTCATAAATATCATCCCCCTAAATGTCATATATGAGGTATAAAAAACAATGGCTTTTTCAGTTATTACCAAGGATCGAGGATGTATGCTCAGCACCATCATATTCGTGGGTTGAGGTCGAATCAAATGACAATAAACGTGGCTGCTCCTCGCTACCGATGCCCGTCTTCGAAATGAGTACCTAATGAATTCACTTCGAAATTTCTTCCTTATTTTTCTGTTCCAAAATTACCTCCGCCTTATTTCCTTTCTTTCGTAGTAAAATAGACCAATAGTAACACTGAAACTTCTCAATGCGCTACCTTCAATATTAATGTTGATAAATAAGCAAATAGAAAACTCCCTGTTTGCCTATATAAGTGACAATGTTTCGACTCGATCCCCTCGGATCACCTATTTGGCACGTAGATAATAGCGACCGTAAATGTCTGAACATACCTGCCTTAATAAATTAGTGTACCGCAACCCCTGCTTAATTTCTTGTTGGAGAAGTAGCCAGGGAAATATTGGATATTGCCTTGGATGGGGTATAACGAATAACTAAACTGACAGAAACTTCCATAAATCGCATCAAAATATGAAGCTATCAAAAAGTTTTGTTTTTCAGTTCATCTCTGTACATATAATGCGGATTTCATTACGATTTATTGCCGTCTTTCGGTATTCGTTGAGCATTTCCTCACAGTTAGTACTCATTATTAATTTTATTTTTTCTTTCGTCAGTTATATTTCATTTTTTTTATAAGACAGATTCTTTGTAATTTTTACAAGAAAAATTTATTTGTTGTATTATAGTTTATTGTAAGAAAAATTCATAGTGAACAAATATTTATTGCATATTACTTTTTCTTATGGAGATTGGGTGATACAACTTTTATTTAGCAATGTTGAAACAATATACTACATAAAAACTTGAATTCGATGGGAGAAAACTGGTAAAACATTTTTACTCGGGGCACACCTCATTTAATTAACTTCTAAGGTTTCATGCAGCTTGAAAGCGGTAATTTTAATTTCACGGTCTCATCATTATCCGCCCCGATTGTTCAACAATCTTATTATTAAGCACGTTAACAACATAGATATCAGATACAAATAGGTCAAATTAAGCTGCTTAAAGAAATGATTTAAAGATTGAAGGAATATCTCTGCCATTCTATGCTGTTCTCTAGCAGAAAGCGATCGCTTTATGCGTTTTTAGCATTTTATAACACATCCAGCAACGTTCTTGAATATGAAGTCTTCCAGGTTGTTCAATACGAACAGAGAAATTGCTTATTGGAGAGTGATGCGAAGATTTACGGGCAACTCCTTGAGACGTTAAATGAATTTCAACGCAGGTTTGTTTGGCTCTTTTCATAGGGAGAAATGAATAAATTTTTGGTTATGAAGTGTTTGCAAAGTGGTCGCTATTGAGCATTAAGAAATGCTGCGGCGAGGGTGAATAAATTTGCTTGCCAATGACAACAACATTGCTAGCGTCACATTTGCAGGCTTGAGAATGTGTGGAAGTCAGCACGATGGATCAGCACTACTGCTTCTACTGCACGGGATAAGCAGTCGAAATGCGCTTTGCCTTTGAGTTCTCTGCTCACTGCATTGGAAACTCAACCAACTTGCAGCAGTCAAAACGACCATCAGGTAAACGTGTAGAACGCGATTACAGTCAACAAAATGCGACTACGGTCGCTCTTGTTGTAGTATATTAATGACCTCTAAAACACATCTGGGATGTGATGCGTTAGCACAACGACAAATGTGCTCGCATAACCCTATCTTGTACCGAGTGAACCGAATGGCTCACGATGAACGCTTTCTAAGGCTAGTAGCTTCCCGCTCTTTTTTCACGGCAAAACCTAATTTCCCTTGGCTTTGAAATATCTTTTGCACACGGGAATTTATAACTATGGTGCACAACTTGTGAATGCACAAACCTGAAATTACCACAAGGACTGAATCCGGAAACTGAGATGCCGAAACAATCATTTTCAGACAGCAAACGACGCAGAACGACGAAGTGCACATTCGTTTAGTGGTTCCTACTCGGAGGAGAGCCACGGCGAAATCTCAACGGGTGTCGTACGAATTTACGCTGCCTATCAGTGCGGATTCTCAAAAGGCATCTCAGTACGCCTGCAGATCGCCTCAACGACTACATCTCGCGAAGTTGTCGCTCTTGTTGTAGAACAACTCGCGAAAGCAGCCGCGACGGGTAGCGAGTACGCCGAAGAAGCCGATGCACATGAGTACTGCTTGACGGCAGTGATTGGCTCTAGGGAGCGGAGACTCAGGGACGATTTTCCACCACTGAAATTGCAAAGTCCTTGGTCGAAAGGGCGGCTGTTTATACGACGAAGAGATTGTGTGTTGGCCGCAATACAACGAGGCAATGAAGCAGTTGTTTAAAATTTAAACGAGAAGTAAAATCTATTCGGCACCTTACAAACGACATCAACACGTAAAACGAGAATAAAATACAACCGGAAGGATACTCTTCGCATTGAATTAATTTCATTATTTTATGTATAAATATTTTGTGTTAATAATACTTGTGAAGCAGTTCGCCGGGGAAGCTGACCGCTTCTCTTTACGATTTGGTTTAATCAATTCTTTTACATACATTGCTCGCCAGAACATAGCTATGATACCAGCAAATAAAAAAAGACGAATTTTTTAAGAACTGATGTAAAGCTAGACAATGCAGATAATGCAGCAAGAACAATGAAAACACTAACAATGATGACGCCAGCATGTGCAAGAGACGCTGTATTATGTGTTTCCTGGGAAGGGAAGGGGAGAGGGTCGGGGTTGAGGTGGGGGACCGTACACGCGCAGGGTTCTCAATGGGGCGATGCACCATTTTCTGAAATCGATGCGCCGTCTCCCCTATCCAGCGCTCGAACGCCTGGCGACCTCGCACGTGCACTGGAAGGGCATGTCAACTGCCTTTCGCCCGGGAGTTACCGCTGTTGTTGCAAACAACTTTAAACATACACACACATACAGACACTACCACATACGCATACACAGCCAGACTGATCACTACTGAATACGGTTATGTTCGCTTATGCCAACAAAACGCTCGCCGACTGCGACATCAAAACGCTGCATGGCTTGGTACAGCGAGGCCACCGAACAATGAATTTAATACTCGTAAATAAGTGCGTTTGGGCGCCATTGCACCTTTATAAGAGGCGAGACAATGCAAACAGAAAGGGCGTCCACGCGGCAGCTACACGACTGTATTCCGGGCTTTGGAAGAAGTACAGTTACATGAGCGTCACAGTTAAAAAACAAATACGCTTTTTAGGTCATGAGTTTCACGTAAGAGTTGTAATTTGATACATCTCTTTTGAGGATCTCACGCACTGGCCCCATAACTCGTTCGAATCGGGCCCGATCCAGCTTCACACACTTCAGATGCGTCTTCGCGACCACTGTTGCTGCACGTGGTCGATCCAACAGCAAAGCGATTTCACCTAGAACAGCATACACTAACAAAAATCTTTCTCTTCTTCCCCAAAGGCACCGATTAATTTGCGATTAGAAAAGTGCGCCGATATAATCTTGCTTTAATATTTTACAGTTTCTAGCACAGAGGAAAACGGAAACAGTTCAAAATACTCATCTATTGGAAATGATGGTTTTTGAACTCCGACTATCAGACATATGGAACTTCAAAATTTCATCACAGAAGTCTGAGAGGAGCGAGCATTACGATAAGCAGATGAGTGTGAATGCGACATCAGCATTCGCACTGTCCACGGCGTAGAATGAGACACTATCAACTGTTAACAATTCTATATACTCATCAAATCTCTAGACTTATCCAAACATTTCAGCAGTTAAACACATACTTCCCTCTATATTTAGGACGGTACTTTTCCCTCTTGACGAACACATCGAAAATAAAAGAATGACGCTGGAAAATGATACAAAAATGTACCGAAATAATCAGACGAAGATAAATGGCCGACATTTTCGAAGGGGGCGTCATCACTGCGCTTTTGCAACACATTTGCTTCACCCTCCACAATAATGAAGAACTCATCACCAGGCTGTCCCTGAAAGTGAATAACGACGATAAAAACTGGCATGAAAACTACGGGGTTCGTCGAATTTCTTTTTGAAGAAATATGCTACGGAAAAAGCATACTTTTAAACAGTAATAGAGATGGAAAACTTTCGTTCTTTCCACTATGACCGACTTTGAGAGCCCAATAATCGTAGTGTATTAGATGCAGGTGGAGGGAGGAGCCATTAGTCGTTCCATCCAAATGAGCTGCTAATGGTACTTCGCCTACTCATTACCTTGCGACGGTACAGAAGGAAAAAATCTTGCCTCCTCTCTCAAAAAGTACCTCTTTTATACAAGAACGTCCGCTGGCAGTATGCGTAGCACCATCATACAATTGCTGTGTTGCAGCTGGCGACAAGTTTTATATATTGCGTTACAGCACGTCATAAAGAACGTCTAGAAACTGCAGGAAAGCAACAGGACCTGCTCAACGACGTGTGTTCCAGGCTCGAAATCGCAACGTTCCAATGCGTCCGCAACGTTGGCACGCTCCCACTTATCGAGATCAGCTGCAATAGAATCACAATTTATCCACAAGCTCTAAGAACAATGCTAATGAAGTGACCATCACAAAAAAACATAGCATAAACGTTCCCGAATGACAGTCTTCCATTATGAAAAAAGAAGGCGTAACATGACTCACAAAGTATTTGAACTTTGGAAAGGAATTCGTCGTAGAGCTTTCGTTTACGCATCGTTGCACCCATAAGAATTTGACGATAGGTGATACGATCAATAGCCCAACACTTCACGACGTCCGATTTAGCGATTACTGTTGCAGCACGAGGTGTACCATAGATAAGGGCCAGTTCACCAAAACTGCCACCTTCTTTGATTGAAACCGCATATTCACTGTTCACAAAGACATCCACCTAAACGTACAAAAGTGTTCAGCAAAACATCGTCGAAACGCTGGAAAAATACGATACATTTGACCACTTGATTTTCACTGCAAATAAAGACCTTGGATGAGCTTCAACACTTAACAATAGTTAAATATAGAAAGTTCACCCTGACAGAAATTAGTCCTATGCAATATTGGAATCAGGACTTCGATCCCGAAGGTGGAACACGTACTCCAAATTATTGCACAATGGACAGCCTTAGAGAGAAAATAATCACACTCTTGAGCACCTCAACGCCAACTTAACAATCGAATCAATGAATGACGAAAAAGACCGACAATTCTCCTTATGCGTGATAATCAAAGCTCCTCCACAGTAGTTTTAGTGAAGGGGGGAGAGGGGGGAGGGGGCCATCTTCCTATCCCTTTCACCACTACGATCCTTGTAAAAGGCCATTCAAACGAAAATAGGAACTCTACTAAAAAATATATGATGCATGACGATAGAGGAATGGCAAAAGATTCATGAACCAAGGCAAATTCGTGTGGGCGGTACTTTATCGGAAGGGAAAGCGCCACATTTTTTGAGATATCAGCATAGTTTAGGCCCTAGCAGTCAATGTCACGCAGCGACGACTCGTATGCAGAGGCACTCTCTCGTTAGCTTCGACGCTTTCGAGTATAAAAAAAGAATCGCCTACGTTCTCCCTTCCCTCCTACGCACGAGCCTGAACCTAGTTCGATGAACGTTTATTCGACTGTAGTCCACTGTATATAAATGCTTCAAAGGTGGACCCATTATGCCCCATTTACAGGCTTATTTGGAGATGAAAACAATTCCGAACGTACTGAATGATGCTTATTTACGCTGTTTTACGTCTCTCATTTACGTCTAGGTTTCATCGAAAATCACTCAAAGACAATGCCTCATACCCGTGAAAGGAGCCAATAAACGCCCTGGTAATGAGCAGAACATCGGCTAATGCATTAAACGAATGAATGGGCAATAAAATCACCAAATAATTTGAACGTGGCAAGCTGCCCGAACAATAAATCCTTTTAGTTATAAAATATTACTTACTTCGCCAGAATCGATAACATAAAAATTGTCGCCTTCTTCGCCTTGTTCGATAATTGTTTCTCCCTTTTTCTTCTCTACTGGAAACATGGCATCGAAAATGGCCTTCTTCTCATCTCCCTGCAACATTGCGAAGACGCTGATCACGGAGAACACTCAATGAATGAATGATGTCCACATAAAAAACGTGAAAATCAATCAGATATTTTCAGTTCAGATCATTTTCCGCTTTCTGCTCACGCCTCGTTGGAGCTAGTATTTTCTGCTAACCTGCTCCAGATCTCCAATGACAGAAATGACCGCTGATGAACCTCACATTCCCGTTACCCAAGAAAATCGTAGGAGAAGGGAGGGAGGAAGCGTTCTCGGCTACCCAATGTTGATTGCCACGAGGCGGAAATGTTGCCCATTCGCGGACTCATACTCGCAAAGCAAAAATTGGACTTTGATAAATGAAATGAAAGAAAAAACGAACCTCGAGGTGAGAGAAAAGAATATTTTTGCACATCGCAGCTTCCAGCGCCCTTCTTGTCTCCTCATCCTTTGGAATAACAACCTTATCGTAGTTAGCCGCTTCATTCTCATCTGGCACCTGAAATTATTTTAAAATTGATAACTACAATTGCCCTTATAATCTATACTACAATTTGGAAGTCTAAAAAAAAATAAACCAAACCTCTCATTAATGACGAAGACAATGCCTTCTTTCGAATACGCATAGTCACATTATCATTTTCAGCTTGGGAATAACCTCCCTAGCAGCGTAAGTTAAATAACCTCCCAATATGCTAGTTAAACATTCTATAAAAATGTGTGCCAGAAAAAGGAAGAAACAACTGTTAGACAATGGAGGAATGCAGAGGAAATTTGAAGTTAGACAAGTATTGGCACGAAGCCGTTCCGCTGTTTTCAACAGGAAAAGAATGCGAATTATAAAAGGATGCGGAAAAAAGTTAAGATTAGGCACATTCTTCACAGTCGCGAATAAAAAACAATTTCTTCATGGGGAAAAAAAAATCCAACACTGCAACATATAATTTTTTCAAACTAGCTAATAACCAACACAGGAATTTTTCGAGATTTAATTTAACTCACTATATGGAAATTCACCATTACGGGTGAATGCCACACATTTATAAATGCAAGTGCATGAGATGCACAATTATATATAAATGCTGCCCAATAAAAACATCACAAATACAGCGACTTTGTTTCTGCACTAAGCATTCAGATAATGGAAAATCTTTCGAGTTTTATCTTTCCAAAGTCCGATCCCTCCTCCAAAAAAGTATACTGCAACATTAAAATTGGTTAAAGGTGCAACTGGTGCAAAAAAAAAAACCTCATATACATAACAGCCATGCGGTAGTAGCCAAGTACAGTAAGAATCAAAACACCTAATCGATCATCTCGCAATCCAAAACATCTAGATATCACGAAGTTTATCAACAACAAATGTGCGGACAACATTCCAACTGTTACATTCCACAACACCGATAACGATCATTTTACAAGGCAACGAATCAACCTGTCTCGAGTTTGTTTTTCTTTCGGGTGGAAGAAAAATGAAACAAAACGATATCGATATTTCCATTGCAAATTGCCACCTACGCGAATTCTCATGATGACCGACCGAAAAAAATCAATACTGCAGAAATATTCGTCTGATCGTTTAGGAAATTTTTGAGAAAAAGAAATGTAATACATTTCGAAATCATGAACAAATGAAACAACGAAAACGCTACCACTCCACCATATGTAAAAAAAAAACCACCTGAACATATAGTCATCCATATCTAGCAGAAGCGCCATCTATAATCCCTCTATCGTAATCTTCGAAATTCAAACCCTGCCTATCAATATAATTCAGTGAATTTTTGGACGCGATGAGCGCAAGAAAATAAAATAAAATAAGGCAAGTTTTTGAAAAAGAAATGAGGCAATTTCCAATCTCAACGTTTCGGAAATGTGCGAATCTCAATAGGAACTTAATTATTACATGTAATATGCAGCAATTATTCCTATACTGAACTTTTCCTGTTCACTGATGGAAATACAAGTATAACAGAAATATTAAAATATTTCCACAGACCGCAAGTACACGTTGAAGCAAACCTTTGGGGGAAGCGGTACAAATATCAAATAAGGTTCAATACTAAATCAAACCAATAGCTGAATTACTGAATGCCATCGAATATTCAGTCGAAACGCTCGCAAAGCAGTAAGCTTTACAGCACGAAAAACGTGCAAATGAACTGCAATTTGTTATGGAACCAAACAATTAAAGCCATTCGGCGGTTTTTGTCTAGCTCTCTGATGCACGGATGAAACTATCCACTAGGCGATCTCTTCCATTTCCATCACATGGATTCTTCCATTGCGTTTGAGGTTGTCCATCAAAACTCTACATCACCTTTACTGTCACTTGCTTAATTCTAGTTTCGTGATGCAATCACTAGTACCACAGGTATGACTTATAAGAAAGCTTCTGAGCCAGTACTGCCAGATGAAAAGCAGTAATGCACATGTTGAGCGCACATAAAAGTATGGCATCGAATAAATGCTTAGTCAAAAACCTACATAAACGAGCAATAGATAATATGCTTAGTCATAAACGGTATGCCTGCCGCTTCTCATCTCCATGCATAGATCTCTCATGTTACCGACCTTTCATGTATTTATGAAAAGTGAGAACTTCATATAATATTCAAGCATAGATCTCTCATGTTACCGACCTTTTATGTATTTATGAAAAGTGAGAACTTCATATAATATTCAAAACAGGTAACTCATGAGTGAAAATATCAGGCAGGTATCGTAAGCGACATCTGGCATCATCGCAAATGACGAATAGGATGACGCGCCTGAGCTGCAGATGTTGAAGTTAAGATCGACTGACAAACGGATAATTTGGAGTGGGTGCAATATATCGCACCCAGCAAGAAGTTAATAATTCTGTTATCTCGAGCTGATTAATCGCATCTTGTAGCACGGCACCTAACTTTCACGAGCACCTCCTCCCTCCGCTTCCAGGCATGATGCGATGGCCGGCAACGTTTGGACTTCACATCGTGCTTCGAAATTGTTAGACCGCAAACACAAACATGATTCAACGCGATCTGCTTGATACGCATGTCACGGGTTATGGCTATATAAAATTTTCATATTCTTTTGGAATGGACCAGGAGAATGGGATTATACAATTGGTATTTACTATGCTTAAACTTATACAACTAATCCTTTTTCAATCAATCAACCAACAAAGCGTACTGTTCTGTGGAAAACAAGCTTCAATATGCTTGAAGTTTTTTGTTTATTAAATAATAAAAAAACAACGTTAATCTGATGAAACATTTCAGTTGAACTTATGGAAATGCCGACTATTAAGTGCACAATTTTAATCAAATGATCTAGAGCAATAGTTCGAATGGAAAAACCAAAAAAAGAAGCATCTCGAAAAGAAAATGAAATCGTAGATGCGATAGAATGCAAAATTTATGACCGACGAGAGATTAAGGCAATGTTTGTATGAAGCATTCGCATACGACATTTCGATCGATATTTTTCTTCTCGATGGCTGCTAACATCGGTGCGAATAGCTTTTTCACTCTATGAGCAAGCAGCAGCAACGATGGTGCAAAAATTTTGGTGTTCCAAATTTGCTTAACATATAATGCTAAGTATTAAGTCCCCACTACTCCCCCCTCCCTTTCCCTTTATAAAATTCATGCTATCGGTAGACAATATGAACATCAACAATATCTCATCTAAATCAATTTGCTTTCAATTTCCTCCACAATTTGCATTTGACGAAATGCGCGAAAATATTAAGAACTCTACTACATAATATGTGTGTTCCTGCAGCGCTTTCCGGGTCTTTCTTCTTTCCCTTGAAAGTTTCCCCTCTTTTTATTGGTGGAACCATGCTCTGAATAAGGGCTATGAGTAACCCGTTCTGTCAAATGCATGCGATACCTAAAATCTTAGACTCACTAGAAGCAAGAACTGATTGCTCGTCAAAACCAGTAGTTCCCGTCTGTCCAATACACACGAGATATGCAGATAACCAAGAATAAATCAATGTTAAAAACATTAAAAAGGTGAGAAAAATCATTTTTGATTTAAACATGTGGAATCATTCAAAAAACAAAAGAGGAAACATCAAAAGCTTCAAAACTTGATTAAACAAAAGCACAATAAGCATAACAAATGGAACAATGAAACAATAACTCCTCCTTAAAAGGGAATTTCAAGAACATGAAATTTGAAAATTTTCCTCAAAATTTTTCCAGCGAAATGACCACTTGCGCAACTGTGCATGAGATTAAAGCATCTACCAATTATTTTGCAATGAGAAAGGAATGAAAATCATTTACTTTCAAAGGAAAAGACAGTAGGGATGTCTACAATTTGTTAAACATACCTATGCTTCAACACGAATTTTCAAGTGTACCTATGCTCGCTATATGGTGTTCGTGCATTACTCTGAGTTATTGCAATATGCTTTTTTTTGTGTACGAATGGCACGCATCTCGTTGCTTTGCCCCTATCCCCCAAGGCATACCCCGATGCACACAGCAACAGCTAGCACAATATGCCCATTACACCTAGCTAGCTAGCTCTACTGACAGCTGACAACATTGCTGCACATATATTCCCTCATCATATTATTTTAACAAATATATTTTTGAAAATGAATTAAAATAATATTGCAATTCATATTTAAAGAGTGTTAAATTGATGAATGCCGCATTGACTAGCTATACATCGCAAACAAAGCGTGAACTCTTTTATCAATGAGCACTCAGGCGTGAAACACCACTGCGAACCCAACTACGGAAAACACGTAGCGAAATGTTTGCATGATTCGCATACCTATCAAGAAAAAAAGACAACACTAACATAAAAATGCAGCAAACGTGCATTTCCGATTGCATTGGGCATAAAACCTATTGAAGCGAATTGTTCGCTCATCAACCCCACTCTCTCGTCACATCACACCGAAATTACTCCACAATGATCATAGACTTCAGGTTATTTAGCTGTGAGTCACATCAACCGTGTGTACTTCTTTGTCTAAAAGATTTTTTACACAAAAAAAAAAACTAAAAAAATTTATTAACTTCGATATTATTCGTAGATGTCGCCAAAAATTTAATTTATGTCCGTTTTATTATGTCCAATAAAAATATTGCAAAAAATCCCTCATGGAGACCCATGTTTAATGCTCAAAGAGATAACGAAGAAATGCTAAAACAAATTTTTCAATTGCTCGATAAAATCATTGCTTCTTTCAACATAACTGCGCTCTCAATTGCAAGATGGTATCAAATGTGCCGCCAACTTATTTGCACGAATGTAAAGGTGAAAAAAAAAACAACAGAAACTAAACGTCTCAGAGCACTAGCGAAGACGTAAACTTCGCTTCAAAATGTAGCGTAATGAAATTTGCAACTTACGACAGGGGGTGGGAGGGGGGGGTGAGCGTGGAAGGAGGAAGGGGAGTGAAGAGGAGAAAATAATTCCGCCCTCACCGGAAACATACTTAGCTCTACTTAGTTGCTTTGCAAAAAATTTTCGTTCAGACCTTTTGATCGGTTTTGAGCTCAACTGAATAAACTCGAGCTGAGGAACTCAGAAAATAACTCCGCTTCTCCCACAAGCATGATGATCTATCCTCGAGATAACACTGTTTGAAATTTCATTCCTCCTTCCAAACTAAGGTACAGGTTACATACGGCAACTAACTCAACAGAAGCAAAGCTCCGAACTGTCCCAATTAAAATCGTTCAACGTTACAAACGGCAGAGGTTATTTTCTGCGGAACGGGAAGGGGATGAGGGAAGAAGTGAAATTATTCAGCTGATGCGAACAGCTTATTAAGAAAAGTACGCTTCTGGAAATTCCCATAAGGCATTACCCTTTGTGAACTCCATGAAAGGTTTGGAAATAATTGAAAGAGAGAGGGGTAAACTCTTCCCAGGAAGTTGGGGAGGGAAGGGTAAGACAAACGAGGGGAGGGCGTAATTGGCATCGAAGAAAATACAACTGATCTACTCCACAGAAACATTTCCCAACAAGCATAACAACGATGGAACCATAATAGTCGAAGCATTAAAAAATTAGATACTAGACCCTCCCCTTTAGTGATAACATAAACCAAGTGCAGCAAAAAAAGGTCAATAAGGAAACAATGAACGTCTAAAAGCTGTAGAGGCATCAATACTGCAAAGAAAATGTGAACAGCTATACGAAGGGAAAAATAATTCGGGCCTCTCCGAAAGGCTGTTGAAAGTCTAAGGCTTGGTCCACAGTAACAGAAGAGTCCACATTTACGAACGCCTTTTCTAAAATGCAATGCAAACGAATTGCGCAAGTCAACTTCGCCGCACCAATTCCGCAATCACCCACATCACACCTACGATCAGCTGGTGAATGCATTTTGCAAGCAAAACATCCCCCCCCCCCCTCCTTCTAAACCATACCATCAATGCGAAAGTCTCATGGAACTATTTCACTAGAATCGAGAAATAAACGATAATCGGAAACAACGTTTATCAATCGATGAAATATAAACGAGTTGGGAATACGTCCCATCTTTGATAACTTCACTTAATCAATCGCTCAATGAATACACTTCAAAGAAAATCGTCACGTGCTTGTGAAGAGAAGAAACGATCACATGATACATGCTCATGCGTATTAAAATTCGAACTGGAATTGAGGATTAACTTGCTAGAGAATTGTTATTGAAAAATTACAGACTAATAAAAAACTGGTGAATAAAGCCTAGCTCTAATTAGAGACAGGTAAAAACTATGTAATTCGACGGAGATCTTGAAGCAGTGATAGCTGTTTTGTGAAATGTTAGCGACGATAAGAATATTCGACTAGGACGAGACGACTTACCTCGGCGCTAACTCCAAGTCGCCGCCGATTACCTTGTGGCAATTTTGGTGGCTCATCCATTGTATCGTCATCATCAACCGCTTCAGCACCATGACCCGATTCCTGCATATAAACGTATAGAAATTTTGGATACTAGCTAATCCTGGTTTTGGACCTCAAACGAGACATACTGATGTGCCATACCCATGACTACTCTAAGAATATCGCCCATCACCATCCGGCTAGCCGTCACCATGAAGGTGTCATAAAAGCGGTGCTGCTGAGTTTACATGAAAACAATTACCCGTTGCGAGGTGGATGCAACTGACGTTGCAGCCTGGCCGCCGGCTGCGGCAGTCGCACGACGTCGCCGCAAACTTAGTTGCTGACCCATGGCGCTGTCCGCTTACGTAATAACACGACGACGCTTGTCGGCTTCCATAGGCGTATTGCGTACGCGCAGCCAATACACAGAACACAAGCACCCACCGATCGATGTGTCGGCTCTCTTTTGCGTCGATGCTCGCCTCGGCGCTCTATTTCTCTGCGTCATTTTGTTTTGTGCCGTACGCCTACTTCGAGTGCAATCTACCGCCCGGCAATTTTACTATATATTTTGTGCAGTGGCTTTTCGGCGTCTCATTTTCAACGTTGTCGACCCTCTCAAGATGAGATCCGCCAAAACAAACAAATCACAACTTTCGAGCAATGAACAGTCCTTTTGTTACAATATCCGAAAATTGAACTCAAACGTGGTCGTTACTACTTCGTAGTATACCGCCACTCGTAGCGCAATAAATCAGCATGTAAAGTATCAACTTACACACACTCCAACACCTTTTTGTTCGGTAAAAACTTTCCACAGAAGACTTTCATGAAGGTACATACGCATACATGTGATACTACAAGTAGATCGACAGTACTACTTCAACGTAAACGCGAATAAGTACGAAATATTTCAGTAACGAACCTGGGAACGCTGCTCGTAAAGCTTTTCAAAGTGCTCTTTGAGGAAGAGGACTGGATTTTCTGGTTTGTGGATGCACAAACTGACAATCGCCTCCTTTACCAACTGCTGAATATTGTGCCGTTGCACATAGGCTTGACACTGGGCCAACTGCGCCTCTTCACTTCCGCCCCCGGTTGCCATTCACACTGAAATCACGCATGCATTCTCAAGGAAGAGAACTCCTCTGCTATAAAGCAAAGGTTGAAAAATCGTCGACGCATTCATATATACTACCTTACAGGTGCAACTAATACAATCGGGAGCACCAGGTCCACTCACATGGATATGTGTGCAAAAGAATGCCCGAAATGGTGTATTGCTAGCGACAGGAATTTTTAAATTACCGCCAAACGAACAAAACCAGACGCAAAAAGAAAAAAAAACGAGAAACTGGCTGTCGGAAACAGCTACAGATGGTAGATAGGCAATGAAGACAAAACAATATAACAAATCTGCTCGCGCCGTGTACGGTGTGTGCGTGTATGTGTGTGTATGTGTGTGTGTGCGGGTGGCACACCAAGATTGATGTAACGAACACGTTGAAAACATCAACACAAACCACCACTACCACCCCTAAATCCCGAACGTTTCATCGGCACACAGGCAGCGTGAGCACAGCCCGTGTCTGTGTGCTCTCTACGTCTATATGACCAGCCGTCGCTCTCTCCCTCCTTGCCTCGCAATCGCCACTCTCTGCGCTACTCTAGCGGGCGGTTACACTGCATCAGCCTTAAGCACGATAGCGCCTTATTGATTCTTGAGCATCATTCTACGGTATCGTGGCAATTTCAAATTACACAACGATCATATGTTGTTGCCTTGACTACTAACTTCCATCTCCGGATAGCTAAGAACTCAGCGCTGAAATGAACGGAATTTAGTATCCAAGCGATGTGAACATTCTTGCAGTCGGCCTATAAAGCGTTGCGGTTACGAGTTGTTGAACCGCCAACTCGCTAATAACCGAATGCCCTCTCAGCTAACGGTAATACCGCAACTAATTTTTTTCGTTAATCTCTTTTTCACTTACTTCACTTGTTTTGTTGTGTATTTCCATTTTATAATATCTCGAATAAGCTTAATGCGCAACAATCCAAAGAGCAATTTCCTTCCGCTATGGTTATATGGCGATCCCTAAAAAAGCTTTCGTGAATCAATTATTCTCGGAACTTACTTTTATGATATATACATATATATATATATATATATATATATATATATATATATATATATATATATATATATATATATATATATATATATATCATAAAAGTGATTCTGAGAGTGTGATGTCACTCTTTGAAGGTGAGGTCCATCTCACCATGCATAATCCTCAGCTAACGATAGTGTCATCTTATTTTCACACTCAACAAATACCCATAACACGCTACACCTAATCAAGTGAATAAATCTTTCGACAAGTTGAATGATACGCCTCTCAGATTATGTTCTAACAAGCAGTGATTGCTAGCTGCTAATGTCTAACTACCAGGGTGCTGGTTGTAATATTTTATAAACTCAGTTAATTCCTTCAATAACTTTTATTTCTCATCTACATTTTCACCATCTTACTGATGACAACAAAGCAATCGAAATCAGTGCAGCCACAATTAAATAGTTTACTATCGAGATTATATCATCTAAAGTAGAAGTAAAATTGTAATATTTTTGTCGTTAATCACAATTGAGTTCTTCGATAACTATAGGAAGGTATTTTTGTTATTGTTGTTTAATGGTCTTTCTGAAATTGTCTCAGCCCCAAACTGCAATATTTTTCTCAATAAATCAGGTTGAGTTGGTTTTCATTATAATGACTCAAATGTATCAAATTTCATCGTTCTAATTCATTCATAAAATGATAGATTGATTCTAAATTCTAATGCAACACTCTTCTTCAAATCGTCATTAGCAATAAGCAGAGAGCACTCATTAATCTGTACTTTCATAAGTAATGTGTTAGCTAAATCTTAAATTTTAGATTGAAAATCACCTATGCACCTATGCATGGAAATTATTCAGCTGCAAGAGTTTAAATTAAAGCAAAGAATTGAAATTATTTAAGTGGAAGAACATTTCGCTAATTATATAGCGTCTCATCTCATATTAAACGATAAGCAGACTATCATAGACGAGGTTTTAGTATGGCAACGAAATGTGAATATAATAATAAATATGTGCATGACGATTATCAAATAGCATCATTTACCGCGCTAATTTACTTGATATTAGAAGCTAAATTAAGCCATAAAACGCTACAAAAAACATGTTTTGATTGCGCTTAAGCTGTGTATTTTTTTAAATAAATCAAATTATATTAGTATGTACTGATTATCAGTGTTATTTGATTAAATCCTTGAATGGACGTTACCTAAAGCACCATAATAAAATATCTACTTCAGGCATCAATAAAAGCACCTCTTCTTCGAACATCAAGTACTTCAAACTTATTGCAGCACAAATTTACCTGTACCACATCAATCATAGCTCAACGTTACCAACATTATTTCTATAATATTTTTATTACTAAGTATATAAAGTGATGCTATACATTTGAATTGCATATTGATCGATCGATCCAAAATACAACTTCATAAACAATGAAATAGATAAAATATAAAGTAATGAATTTTTACTGATTATGATTCATAGGGTGATTGTAATTTCATACATAGCAACGTTTGAAGTCTTGACATAATTGGGATATATCCGGCATAATCAAATTCTCTCCATAAAATTATTCGTGATATCTGGATGATTTTTTTTTTTTTTTGTGAAGGTTGTAAGGTGTTCTTTATTCCCTACGATACTGATACAACTCTCAAATGAGGTAAATCTTTTGAAATGCGATAATCACCTAGAAGTAATATTGTATGTTCACTTCTAAACAAAGTAATAGGCGTCACCACATTTCCAATTTTATACACTGATCAACGAATGTAATGTAAAATACAACCATTACAAAGAGGCCATTATTCGAGTTACTTTGGATGTTTTCAGCACTCTAAAATGAAAACAAAAAGAATAGGATTTTAAAGAAAAACCGTCGACGAGATTTGCAAGTGAAATATTAAGCAAAATTTATGGGAAAATTTGATAGACAAGTCGACATTATGAATCATCAAGCAATGAACCATTAAATAAGCTGCATTCTTTGAGTGCAGACTTCGTAGAAATGATGAATTTGAGATCCTTCCTAGACGTCACGATCAGATAAATCCGAGCGTCCATGACAAAAAATATCAATCGATTATTAATTTCGATTCTAGCACAAAACACAAGTACCATTACCCAGTAGTCGCAATATGCTCTTGCAGCTATCTCTTCAATAGATGCAGTTGTCCTCATTAGCAATTACAAGGTAATGGAAATTAATAACTCAGTTATCAGCAAAAAACATCAATAAAAAGTCTCAAGGAAGTTGCGGAATATGGTATCCCCTTGATGTACATCAGACTCGATGCAACTGTTAATTGATCAAATCTCAATGGATGTTATTTAAATTAGAAGCGTTTGAACGTGAGAATACATCATCGAGTATAGGAAATTATTCCAGCAACCTAGAAAGATCGCCGAATATTGTTTTGTTCTGTGACCCTCAAAAGTGAATTATCGGCACTAGTGAAGCCATTGGACAACGGAATATCCATATAGGGGAGTAAAACAGGTTCTTACATTAAACCTCACGATTCTTTGCGTGAACTGATCTTTCAATCGGTTAAAAAAAACTTTTCGAATGAATTAGTTTTTAGTTTTCCGCACATCTTAACAAAACCAAAGAATGCCTAAATTTATTTATTTACTCTCAAGGTATTAGCTGACAAAGTGTTTTATTCAGTAATAATTTCAAACGAATAAATAATGCGAAGTTAACTCAAGGGATGTGAATATGTGGGAATAATTCGATTCAGACCACCACTAAAGTTCGTTTAGAAAAAATTTGCTGTCGAACTACCAAACGCTCATTTTGTAAACATTAGAAAATAGGGCGATATACGCAGCAAAAAAATTAAACTTTATAGTTTCAACTAACCTGCAAAGACGACATTGTTCTTATTATATTTCAACTTTCGGGAACCAAGTGGTTCAAGTAGGATAAAGGCGCCTAATGAACTCAATGCCAACAATGCACAGCATTTTTTCTTAGAACAAAGAAATATTTTTATGGTTGTGAAAAATTATCACTAAGAGAAAACGATAAAATCCAAGTCGAATGAGCATTTTTCGGTTTATTCGTAGAATTGATTTCGTTGAATGAAATTTTATTTTTTTTTAATCAATGAATATTGGGAGTGAAAACACTGTCCTTATGTCTATTAGTTAAATGATATCTGTATAGTCGATAGTTTAATTTGATCAGTGAGCGCTTAATTATTTTATGTGCATTTAAGCGTTCTTTTACCATACAGAGGTGATTATCTTTAAGCATTATCAACTTATGAATATGATAGATTTAATAAACAATTTAAATATAATTTTCTTCTTAGAAAATGTATAGCAGATATCAATTTTTATAGATATCCATCCTATAGACAATTCGTATGGACGGCCAATAGCAGCTAATAGTTAGTGATGAACAACTGACAACAACAAGCGTGAGGAAAATCAAAGACCGATTTACCTCTGCACCTGAACTAAACATTCGTCTGTTACTCTTACCTCGAGCCGTTGGAAAATTTTCCAACTCATCGTTTTCGGTCGATGTCAACGGCTAACTAAGTGGCTATTTTACAAAACCCAACTCTTAGCTATTAAAATCAACATTTAAAGTGTAGGTAGTGCTGGTAGAATCATGCGATTTAAGCAATTTTTAAACGATGAGGTTATATGATCACAAAATTTGAGTAGGAAAGGCAATGAAAATCTCAATTCAGTTGATCTCTTCCCAAATTTTTCAATTCCTTTCAAGCCTATTTGTCATCAGATTCACAATTCGGTATTCATAGTTCACGCTGCTCTTTGAGTGAACGAGAGGGAACTGAACCTGGGAATGAAATTGCATAGAATTTTACGTTCGTCGATTCGCATTTATATATAGATATACGAAGAGAGTTATAATAGCTTATTTAATGCACAGATGATAGGAGAAACATTAGTGCAAATATATACACGATGAAGATGTATAATTCGAGTAAATGCAGCATTAACGATAATTCGGAATATCATTCAGCAACCTCAAATGTCGCGAATTGCAAAAAAAAAAAAAAAGAAAACAAAAAACTAGATGCAAGATATTATTACTAATGAAAGCAGATGAAGCATAAATTCACTATATTTTATCGCATATAATTCAACGTATTGTTGTGAATTTCTAAATGTAAAGGCTATCATTATAATATTGTAAGTGTGAAAATTGTTTCACTAATTTACTTATAGGTTGCCATATACAGCACAATGACGTATCATATGTTATCAGCATTGATAATGGAATTTTATGCATCATCTCTTTCTTTCATTTTTTACACGCATATACTTTCACTTCTGTTTCAATCTATTCGTTATTTCTCTTAGAATCTTCTTTCTTTCATTTCGTTCACACTCACCCTCATTAGTTCGAGAATAGTACAATGAAGAAGATAGGTTTTTGAGGAATTTGACATAACAACTACTCATAAAGTGGAAACAATCGAAAGCGACGGCGTATTCGTTAGTCAGCCGGAATACTGTTGCTCGAAATTCATCCAACAAATCTTAAACTCACAAGTTATTTCATGCACAGCCCCTCCCTCCCCCCCCCCCTTCGAAATCGGTTCCAAAGTGTCAGCCCTGTGACACCTAACCTCGCTATCCTTTAGAATTTGTCTTCAGGAGAAGCTAGTGGGATAAAGTCATACCTGAGACAATTGCTTTACACTAAATATATCTTTTACCAAATCTAGTGACAATTTCCAGACAGCTAATAGAATTCTACTGGTTTTGTTTCTGAAAAACTAGCTTTGTAACATCGAGCCTGTAGGACTGGCAGATTTCAGCAATCAAATGACAGGGATTCGGGAGGGGTTTCTATAAGGATTTCAAAATTGCTCTTATTCGCACTAACCTTCACTAATGAGAAGGCAAGGAAGGGGATTGTCTTCCAAATAAAAACGTCAACAATCGTCTTTTTGAACATCTTTAAACTGCTCATCTCATCGAAACAGAAAATATATTTACTTTCTTAGAAGAAGTTATCTCAAGTATCTATTGGTATAGTTTTTTTGCGTTTTTAAGGAATTTACAAAAAACTTCACTTGTATCCTTCTCAGTTTTTGACTATTCTCCCTTTTGTTCTGTACTTTTCAAGAAGAACAAAAAAGATAGTAAGAGGAGATGCGCGATTTCACTATATATATATATATATATATATATATATATATATATATATATATATATAAAGTAGCGAGGAGATAAAGTAGACGCACTAAAATAAGGAAAACTTTAGAGTTGAAATTTCTTTGCGCCCTCACACGTGGCCAGAAAAGGAAACTATATCCTTTTGCAAAAGTCCATTCGACTGCTTTTAGCAAATTGGAATTCCTGCTCTTGACCTATAATCCTATACACGGCGTTTATAAAAATACGACGACTAGCATACCGCAGAAAGGATCACTACGGTTATATGGAAAAACAGACTGCCATTTCTTGCAGAAACTTTAAAATTGCTCAATTTTTGCTCATTTCTGGTACACTTTGAGCGAATCTTCTAGAATTGAGATGAAGAACATAAAAGATGGAAAGAAATGTTATCATTGCTAATGTAATATGCATTCATTAGTTTTGAAGCATAATTTTGTTTTAATATGCATCATATCGAAATGAAATACAGTAGAAGCGATCTTTTTAAAAATTTCATTTGCTTTTGCGTTGTTTACTTCGGAAGCATTTATAGGCTATCATGTTCATTTAAATGTCTCCAATATTTGCATAATTTTGCATCGTTCGGTTTGATATAACTGGTTAGATCAGAATAAAGTGAATCCTTTTATTGAAGATCTATCTATATGGGCAGATAGGAGATTTGCATGAAAGATCTTTATCCTTATTGATTGAAATATGATGGTATTATTGCGTACGTTTTATGAAATGTTGACATTTGGTTAAATTGGTTGGGCTAATAGCTGCGACTGTGAATGTGCAAATTTTGCAATTTCCTCGGACATACATTTCACTTCTCTTTTTTTTCATCCATTGAACTCTGGCAATTCTAAAGATGCATTTGCAACAATTTCTGAAATAATGCAGAAAGTGTTTTTTTTTTTTGATAGAAAACTATAGACGTAAAAATCTGCATATTTAGGTTTCGCTAAAATAAGTCAACGATGATATTCGAATCAATTTCAAGAAGCACCCAGAGAAATTTGATGGATGAATTATGTGACCAACTTTATTTTATTTCTATCTAGGTTTTCAAGGAATTTTTCGTCAAAGCTAACTGTAAAGAGGCAGATTGCTGTTGTAGTTTTGAAGTTTTTAACTTTCTCAGCAATGCAATTAATTATTCATTGCACCAGGTGAGAAGAAACTCTGTGACAGACGATGATGGATGACTACCCTTCTACCTTCTCCCCCCTCCCCTTCCTTCACATTCCACCCGCACCCTTCCCCAAAGATGGTCGCGTTACGGAGCTAAACAGTGACTTATGACACAAGAATACAATATTTGATTGGATTTTTAATACTTTTCGTTCATAGCAAACGCTATAATCGCTAAGTGGTCTAAATTACAGTAGAGAATTCTTCGATATTGAGATACGCTGCAGCCTTGAATATGCAAATTTTAAACAGCTGATTTGGATCCAGATGAACGAAAACATCACTTCTGATATTTTGCTTCACTTGCTGTTATATATTTGATTGCTTGATGAAAATATTCATTCATAAAATCACCAGTTTCATTTTAAAAAAAACTGTGACTCTGAAATGAGCTAACATATGACTTGGTCATATGAATATTTGTACATGATACAATGGTCCTCTTGAATTTTGGAAAGTACTCGGGAAGTTGAACGTTACAATGAATTAATGAGTAAAGTAAATTAGGTGATCATAACGAAATCGTTTGTAAAGAATGCCAATTGCAGACTTCCTATATATAAGAGATTTTCATGCGCTTCGCATTACGATTACATTAAAGCTGTCATAGACATGAGCGAATAGAAATAGCACATCGCATATATATATATATATATATATATATATATATATATATATATATATATATATATATATATATATATATATAAATAATTGTTGATTTCCTATTAGTTCTATTATGTATACTGTATGTTGCATAAGGAAAACGATGCATACAATTTTCTGAAAAGAACACTTTTCTTGAATGAAAGATCTCTCTCTCTCTCTCTCTCGGAGTTAAAGAAAACAGAAGTCCTTCCTCCCCTACCCCCCCCCCCAACCCTATTGCTCAATAAAAAAACCTCTAGAAACCACGACCCCTTAAATAGACGGTCCCCTCTGCGAAAGTGGGAAAATCAGAGATCTCGACTTGACAGTGAAGAAAATATGGTGAACACAACAAACAAATCAACTCAACTACTGAGACTTTGAAAGTGATTAAAAACTGTGCATACTTTAACAGATGAAGTAGCCTGGCTATTTCAGCCTAATATGGGACAAGCATGAAAAACTATTTACATCAATGAGAAGAATTTTCTGCAACGAAGCAAATTTTTTGTTGATGTGGCTGCGTATTTTCACATATCATCGAATAACATCCTATTCCTCCAGTTTTGAATCACATTGACCAGAGTAATGCAAGCATCTGATAAGCACGAACCGTCTTATACGTTCTATGCCATAGAACAAGTATAATTTTGATTCGGAAACCCAGAGAAATAACACATCAATAGTTGTAGTAAGAGAACTGCCATTACACCGTCATGCATTATTAAGATGTACGTAGGAAACGAGAGCAACACCTATGGGAATTGCGAACAACTACAGAATGGGATAACGCAGACAGGGTGGTACGATTACGTTGACATACTCGTGAACGACATCGCGATCTGGAGTTGATGAACGCAAGCAGCTAGACGTGTATCGCGAGCCTGTGCTGTGGGAGCAGCGCGGCTAGCGCCCATTGTGCGAGTGTCGGAAGTGCCAGACGTATGCTCGCCTAACGGTGCTCGTCGGGTGCTGCACGCGGACTACCACCGCCCAAATCGACTGGCCTCGTGCACACACAGCACCCACCATCCGTAACAGAACAAGAAATCATATCTTCCATCTTAAACCGATTCATGTTCATTTGCCTTCTTTTCCACGTCCTTCCGTTCCTCTTTGACCTGTCGTCAACCGTTCTAGTGTCAATGTTTGCCACATTTCCTAGATGACCTGCCAAACATGCAAAATTCACCATAATTGCATCCCATCTTCTGAAAGCTGTAGGAAGTGCTAAGGCAAGTTTGCAATGAAAAAGCATACGCTCAATAGGACTGTCGTAGAGTTGGTAGAAAGATATGATTGTAATCGGAAATGGCCTAGGTTGAAAAAGAATGGCTAACAAATGATGCAAATATACGAATGCAATTCGGCGTCTGATCGATCCCCAAAATTAAGCGAACGATTAACTTTAAAAGCAAATTTGAAGACATTTTGTCACCAATGTGTTCCCAACTGTTTTTTTTTTTTGTTATTTTTGTTTGATATATTTTGAATAATTCTGCAGAAAATGCAGAAAATGCAGTTTTTCGGTGATCGGAATAGCTGCATATTTGCGTCAATATGTTTATATAATAGTCAATCTGATGTTACTTATTTACACGTCATCCAATATGCTTAACGTAACTATAAGCACTATCTATTGCTAAGCTATGCTTGCATAGTGCTATAGTATTAGATTTGATGCGTTAACGAAACAAGTGAAATGTCCACTAAATAAATCCTAATGGATTCTGAGACAAGAGGATTGATTGTTATGTAATGAAGTTACAGTGAATACAATTGAGCATTAACATATTCTAAGCTACTCATTCAAATGCAAAAAAAAACTCTGTGAAAAGTTTTTATTGTTATTTAAAATGTTCTAATGATTTAATGTACACACTTATCGGTACAAGTAGCGTCCCATAAAGAATCATCATTGTTTATGCCTAAAGAAATCACCACTATAATTCCGTAATTACAGATTTTGTCTTTAAGTTCACCTTGTTTTGGTTTAAAAAAACGAACTTTTTACATTTTATGTGACGAAATATACTCTAAAATTGATGAATAATTGAGTGAATACTTCATTTGGGCAAGATGGTGCTCGAAAATTCATGCCTCTCTTACTCACTGATGCCAACAAGACATTCTATGTTCAATACCATTAAATACGACATAGAAAGACAACATCGAACATCCCTATTCTATAGCTCTTATAAACAGTATCATGAAGTTAGTTCTGAGAGATTTCATTACAGAACGTTATCTGCTAACGCAAATGCCCAATAGCAAAAAGTTTCTACTGTATTATGAGAGGTGCTAGCCGAGGAAATACGCAAGCGAGTAAATATGAAGACACTGTGATAAACTTGAAGCAAAATGGGCTAAATCTAGGCAAGAGGTAGAATCCAGTTGGCCGAGGTGTTTCAGTCGCTCAGCTTCTCCTCGTCAGCTAAGACGGATTGGGTGAAAAGGTAGGTAGGTGATGGATGATCAACAGCTAAGAAAAGGCTGATATGTGAATCATCGGCGTAGGGGATTTTTTTTATCAACTCTGCCTAATAACTAAGAAAATTCAATAAGTGGTAAATTTATGTGTTAAACATTTGGGAAAGAAATGAGCCAATGATAACAGTATGTTTATCAAGTCATTATGAAGGTGATAAATTCTCGGAGGCAAATTGCAGGTTGTACTCAGAGTTCGACCTCTGAACGAAGTGGAAAAAGCAAAGAAACATTTTCAATGCGTTATTCCTCTCGACAACAAGGTGGGCTTCCGATTACTCTATAAATATTCACCGCCTATCATAAAAAATTCTTCAGCAGGAAGAACTCACAATAGCATCCTAAGAAATTAGTAGGAATCCTCTCAGAAACTTAAGAAGCGATAGATGATCGTTGAATATAATCAACAAATACGTCATATAACATAAACGATAAATTCTCAACAATAAGAAATCGCTACAGAAACGAAAGATAGAGTACACTTTTAAAAATAGATTTATGAGGCAATTTGATCGAGAGTTTAAATTGATTATTTTGAAACGAATCGCATGAATTGTATTGGAAATTCATGAAATCTTTAAATCGTTGACGGCATTTTAAAACGGTATAATGTCAAAAATTTTATGATCAATTTCACAAATCGCCAAATCGATTAATATGTCGAACAAGTTATCTTTCATGTAAAGCTAAACATAACCTGATTGTAATACCTAGTTGATGGTTATAGGAAACCTATAGAACAGATGCTTTACTTATTTGTTATTTATTTTTACAATGAAAAATGTTCGTTCGAATGAAGCCTAATGTTGCAATCAATGAATATAGATTAGTGAAGTATACTTCTATGGTTGCTTGTTTTCTCTATTTTTTGAACAGTTTCTCAGCACGTTAACTTTATCATCTAATGATTATCATCTCTTCTTTAATTTAATGATCCGATGTAAAGCTCATAAATTCGATGAGAGCATCAATTTATCAAAGAAAAGCAAATGCTTTTGAGTTATCAATTCAGAATTTGTAATATAGTATGCGGCGAATTGTTTCTTGGAGTATAGACACTGATTAGGGTAAAAGCATAAATAGATACAGCGGAATAAATATAAATAAAGGAAATCAATGAACGGATCTCGAATAAAACTATTCGAAGCTTTGAATGCAAACCACTCGCGCAACATGAATGCAACAAGATCTGGCCAGCCTGACTATTTATAGGTAGTTGAACATGACTGATAGTGCTTTATGAATATCTCTAAACACCATAAATGGCCCCGATGTTGATGTAGTTGAACGGTCAGGTTTAGATGCCGTTTATGATATTGAATACGCATAACGATACTATTAAAACGTAGCCAGCTAATTAATTTTTTCAAACTTCTTCCTTCGTACATAAGGCTTTCATCTATAAGTTCTAAAAATTCTTAAGAACTACAAAATGTTGTTTCATTTATGATAATTCCTTTAAATGTTTATATTTTCAGCGTGTTTTATTAGTCGATCCAGAAAAATTCGAACGCAATATTTTAAGACAAAATCGTCAATATGAGAAACATTTCTCATACGATGCAACATTTGGGCCATCCTCAAGTCAGGTGACCATCTCATTGAGATTCTTCACTAATTTCTGAAGCTGCTCTTCAAGTTACATGAATTTTTGCACGAGAAATGTAGATGGTAGACTGAATGGATCAAACTTGTGATCACGATTCAATGAACTGTAGCCTGGTATTACCTCCAGTTTGTTCGTTGAATAACATCACTATTTGCTCGTAGAACTTGCTGAGATGCGCTTTGGCGATGAAAGACGTCAACCGAAGCGGGGCTTCCTTTATGATTATCCGATTATGGGTCATAGCTGACGAATATTTGCGAATATCGTATTGTTGTTGATATCATTATAACGGGTCTGTTACTTACTTCACAAGCGGAGAAAGGATGCAATTTTGCCCGCAACAAATCACCTTTAATTTCTTTCACAAATAAAATGACGAGTAGAGTCTTACAACCAATCCGTCGAAAAGTTTACCATTTTGGGAGATTAAATCGTTTCCCACTCAGAGGTCTATTTTACAGATGGATGTTCACTCTGCAACAACGGCACAAATTGTTGAATATATTTTTCTTGGATATAATGCTACCGTTTTTGCATATGGTCCAACGGGTTAGTTGCAATGAGCACTTCATCACTACTTTCTTTAAGATCTCACTCTCATTAACATTTCTGATTTACTGAAAAAAAAATTTAGTGCTTGCCGAATGAATTTCTTCAAGAAAAACATTTACATGGTATTCATTCGAGTAAGAACTCACGCTCACAATGAGGCAGCCATCAAACTTGTCACCGATATGACCTATAACCTTTTTGTCTGTGATTCAAATAAATTCAAAAAAAAAAATAATAATAATAAAGAACCTGTTGCAATTCATATTTGGCGATGACCAATTGAATGATCAAATAGATAGCCCCAATCAAAAAGAGCGTTTGTATAAAGTAGTGATCGATGAAAAAGCTCATCCGCATTCCCAGCCAACTGGGTCTCTTGAAGTGTGTTAAATGAATAAGATCGATAGAGTTTTCCAAACCTTATTTGAAACTATGTTTAACACATTAAATCCAGCAAATTATCAAGAGTACTAGCATTGCTTTCAAAATGTTATGCTAAACTGTTGTAACAATGATTCGTGTTATGCAATAAAACTTGTGCAAATCGCCCTACAGAGATATATCACCTTATAGAACCCATCTGATGGTAAAGATAACAAGCGATACTTTTCTAGCAGATTAACAACTGGCTCCTTACAAGTAATTTGGCTCACATTCAAAGACCACCAATTATTTGTACATATCAATGAGCTACAAAAATATTTTTCTGCTTAAATTGCTATCTTCTTACGAAATGCAGTTTGCATTTTCCACTTTCTTTTGGGCTTCTCTTTTTTTTTTTTTTTTTTTTTTCAAAAATGAGCAAAATTCATTTCTCATCTATTTTTTTTCACTATTTTCGCTCCGTTTAAGTAATTTCATTTCTCATACAAAGAAATTTTCTCCTCATAAACTCTAGGAAATAAAATGATAACCTTTGCTTTGATATAAGCAAAAACAATCTAAGGAGATAGAACACAAAGTCATCAAAACAATAATGGTTTTCATCTAAATCTGAATCAGACTAAAACGTTTTCCTGCCACAAACCGTTAATTATGTATATTGAACCACCTCATCTCAAATGACGCTAATTCCATTCTCATTTTTGGTCTCAAGCCTTCAATAGGTTTGTTGTATTATGTGCACCGTTGAACCGATGGGATTCGAACAAGAAATAATATCGAATGAGACCGTTCGCAGTAGGCTGCGGGCTTCTATCCCGTCTTCAGGCATTGCTTTTGCTCGTCACCAAAAGAGTGCTTGTTATCTAATGCTTAATCCAACTACAAGCTAAATCTGAGTCAAAAAATGGTTATTACCCAAGTCTTGTGCACTATTTAAGATGCACTCTATAGTGGTTTTCTAGTGGTGTAAAAAGATGCATGAAAAGTCCAAAAAAACGCATGAAAAGTAATAATTATTCGATGGGCGATCAGATGAAGTTTAAAAACTTAAAAGTTCTATTATTCAACTAGGTGGGACGTATCAAAAATAAATGCAGCAGTTGATTGCTCAAATGTGAAAAATTTGTCTTTTGTTCAGCATGCTAATGAATGGCATAATCCGGGAGAAAGAACTCTGAGTTATACGCAAACAGTTAGTTGTTCAGTGAGGATACAAACATATTATATAGGAATTGTAATTGATAGGATTTTAATAGCATATGAGCCGTCCTTGATCCATCTTTAGGTGCGCTGAATTATTTATAAATAAATCCGATCGGATAGTGTGTGCTTGCTAGTGGGTTTAGTGTAGAATATTATTACGTGAAAGTTGTTGTATTATGCCCATGTAAAATTTGAATTTTCTGAAGTTCTTCTAGGAGTAAGGAAGAATGAAAAAACCGAGCTCATATATTGAAGATAATAAGGATGTTGCTTCCTTGTTGACTTATTGCTATATTTCAGGGTCAGGAAAAACGTACACAATGGTAGGCACAAGGTCGAATCCTGGTCTAATGACATTACTAACGCAGACGCTGTACGAAAGAATCGACGCACAAAAACACAGCGTCTATTTGTCGTATATGGTTGGTGAAGATGCTTTGAACGTTCGTTGAAAACGCTAGTTGAATCAACAAAGCAAGCATGAAACACAACATTTACTGCATCAATAAAGTAGTTACGTCGTTGTTCCTTTTGGATGCAGTAACTGTTGCAGCTTATTGCATATGAAGTTGCTTCTTTCAGAAAATAACCTGTTAACCAAGCGCTGTTATTTCGATCAAATATGAACGGATGTTATTCAAATTAGAAGCGTTTGAACGTGAAAGCACATTATCGAATATAGGAAATTATTCAATCTGCACGATTTTTTTTGCATCGTGATCATATTTAGAGCAAACTTTGCGTTACATTAAGGCCAACCAGTATTGCTGAGATTTGAATTTTTTTTCACCAACGGTTACAACGAATTTGAACTGTTTAAAATATTTCCGAAAAGGCGTTATACTTCATTCATCGGTAAAACTTTTTAAAAAAAAAAAAGTTTTCTTTTTCAGGAGCTCTACAATGAAAATATTCGCGACTTGCTCAATCCGTGTTCAGGGATTTTAGATTTAATGGAGGACGAAAAAGGGAATATTCAAGTGCCTGGCCTCTCGAAGGTCATTGCACCGAATTCTGCTAAAGTAAACAATTCGCCTTATATGCGAAGAGATTCTCCCACTCTCACAACAGTAGTTATTTTAAAAAAAATTTCCTCTCGTATCGGTAGCCTCGATGAGAGAAAAACTCAAGAATTATTCATCATTTGTAAGATGTGAATATGCTTAATTCGAACTGCAAACATCAAAAATCTCTGCGTTTATCAATTTGAGCGGAAAAAAAAAATTGTTAGCCATTTTTATTGATTTTCGAATATCATCCTCTGAGTTTGCGGGTAAAATAATTAAAGTAGGCATACTTTTTGAAAGGCAAAGAAATAGGAAACAGTAATATTTTGCCACTACTGTAACATTCATCAACGCAGGCTAATTTTGAAAAAAACTTTTCAAAAATTTTTATTCATAATTTATTTCGATTTCCATATATGAAAAACGTTTGGATTCGAACGTTTAAAAAAGTTCAAAAGTTAAGAAAATTTAAACCATTTCTAGTCTTCGATTTCAACGAGGATACTGTAATATATAGATGATGAGAAATTGGCCTGAAGCAAGTTCAACAATCGAAGCAATTGCGAGTTCTTTCACTTCTCATAGAAGTTGATTTTCAAAATTTGGGCATGTTTAGATTATGCAAATTCTTCAAGAGGGAAATGCAAGACGAATGCAAGAAGCGACTGCGATCAATAAGAGTTCATCACGTAGCCATGCGCTTCTACAGGTATTAGTTATTAAACAGTAGTAATTTATAATAGGTGAATGTAGTGAGTTTAAAGCGTTCTTTGCTGCACTAAAATCATCATCATTTGCGGAAGGAAATTAGATGGTTTTTTTTTAAATTTGCAAAAGCTGTTAGCATGAATTATTTCAAGCATAAATTTTAGGAAAGAGGAGAGCATAATTTGAGTACCTCGAAAAGTAGATGGGCGACATTGAATTTCGTGGGGCAGAATAAATCTGTTGCGTATTCTTCAGCTCCTTCTGTTATACATAAAAAACGGCGCTTCTAATTTTCACGTACTTTTTTAACCTTAGAAAGAATCGTACTACTTCTACGAATCTGCAGTCATTTGTTTCCAAATTGCATCATGCCTATAGTTCGGAATGGCCAATGTATTAGTTGAAAATTCTATGGATGTGGTAAGAATTATTTCGACCTTTACACCTGAACACCTGAAAGCCGTATTGTAAATATTTAGTGCAACTAAAGCATGATTCATGAATTTTTCTGTGGCCGGCCTTTTTGCCGCTTTGCTGGTCATTTGTTTTAGTCACTAGTAAGGTAGAAATTTCTTTTCTTACCATTTTTTACAAGGTGTCGCCAAGCTAAAAAAAAAGTCAATAACTAACGATGAAATTTTCATTAAACGATTTATTTTGGAAAAAATACTCGGAATTCAGAGAGATTAAGTTCGTATAATTTTCAAAGATTTTTATTCAAAATTTTCCCTTTTTCCCCTTTGGAAATTCCGATAGGTTAAATATAATTGCAAACATTCTAACGAACGTTCAATTTTAATAAAACGAACAATGTGTATTTTACAAAAATAGATTCATTAAAAAATTTCTCCCATTTGAATAGTGTAAAAGAATCATAAAACTCTTTCATGAAATTTACTTAATTGAATGGTTTTTCAAAATTTTCTACTGAGATTATGAATTCTCAATTTTTTCTATGATGTTCACTTGTATTATGCGTTTTTTAGGTATCTCTTTATAAAAGAAACGTTGCCTGTGGAAAGTTGTATTTAATCGATCTTGCTGGATCAGAACGAGCTTCACAAACACAGGTATAAATCTATTAGCCATCTTGAGAATTTCTACCATTTCAGACGCTTGAGCTTTGATCTAAGTGATCCACTAAGTCTTCGTGTTTTTCAGCACATTATTATTCATCAAGAAAAAAAAACCGCTGAAGAAACAAGCAATGTGGGGAAATGCGAAACTAGAGGGGGAAGGATTATGGTGTGGAGTGCATCCATTAAAATTTTAAAGCCCGGGTAAACTGCTTCAAAGTTGGAGAAGGTTAGCAAACGTACGTCATTGTACTAGTTCATATTTTATCCCACACCCTAAGAGAATGAAATGAGTGCGAGGAACTAAAAAACTAATGAAATGCTACGAATATTAATTCCAGAAGATCCCTCTCTGCTTTTAGGGAAGAAGGGAAATCTCCCCCCTCTCCTCCCTCCGCAGAGACGCGATGCTTTTTTGAAAATCAAAAACCGAAGAAATGACGGTGTTGCAAATCTGTAAGATAAAACCTGAAACGCCGACAGCAGAATTTCCTCTCATCTATGTAGAATTTTCGATTTTCCTAACGAGACTGTAACACAGTTATTTAGAGACGAAAGGCACTAATTTCTGCATAATATTAGTCTTTATAAGCTATTTCTTGCTTTTTTTTTTGCAGCGTTATGCAATTTCAGAACAAAGGATTACGTTTGAAAGAAGGAGCTGCCATAAACAGATCACTACTGGCATTGGGCAACGTAATAAATTCTCTTAGTTCAGGTGAGTTCTTATATCTGGCTGTCTTGATCAAAACTGTAAATATAAAATGACTCAAAAACTATTACAAGAAATTTCATTAAGTCAACGAGGAACAAATTGAAAAAATTTCACAGGAAGATTGCTATTGGAAAATTGAGTGGGATATGAGGTTTCGGAAACACTGGAGAGTCGTGAAAATTTTCAAAAATTTTTGAAGTGCAACGGCTCAACAACTCAACGATTACTGTCTTCGAATTCGACTAATGCTTAAAAAATTACTTTCAGGAAATAGGAGTCGATATGTCAACTATCGCGATAGTAAATTAACTCGTCTTTTAAAGGATAGTCTTGGTGGTAATTCAAAAACTTGTATGATCGCACATGTTACTCCATCATCGGCACACTATGAGGAAACCTATAATACGTTGGTTTATGCGTCAAGAGCAATGAACATAACACTAAGGGTTTGTTTTACAATTACTTTGATCGAAAATCGAGTAACTGCTTTTAATGATTACTGTTTAGTTTTAAGAGAATTTCGGTAATTCTTTTGACAGTTTCCTTTAGAACTATACGAAAGTTGATTCGATTATCAACGACGGTAACGTCGAATGCTTATATCATCGGTGAACTGTTATAGCTGAGAAAATTTTGTTCTTCGTAAGATTCCGCCACCTGGAAATAAGTTTGTTCATTTATTCATGAAGCATCGAATCTATTGCACCGAATATGTTTTCTATAGCATTCACTCTTGTTTGTTTATTTGCTTGCTGGTGTCTGTCTGAGGCTGCCTGAGGACGGTTTCGTTATTTTTGATGTTTTAAGAATTTTTATTTCAGAGCTTCTTAAAAATTTTGATTTATATTGACAAAGCGGAGTCATTTTCAACTTTAAAACATGGCTTCAAACCAATGAAGGTTACAAGCCGATTGATATTCGGCGAATGCGACTACATGCCTCTATTCTTTTCAAAGTCTGGCTAGCATAGAATTTGCATACAGTTCTCTGACCTAGAAAACGGCTTTTTTTTCAGCCCACTCGAAGCAGGCCAGTTTCAGCCGATCAGCCATATGTGGATGCAATGAGACAAATTAATAGAGAATTGCAGGAACAAAGCAATATGGTTCATGCTTCATCCTCTCAGCTATGTAATTCTGCTCATTTTTCTCTTTCCTATGCGTGCTTTATATCATCCACCCGGTTCGTTTCCGGAAACTTCCCAACCAGTAGCACTCAGAAGAGGCATAAACATTGTCGTCAATGAGAATTCCAACTGTGAAGAGGGCAAATAAACGTTTGCATAGTTGTATACACCCATGAATTCAAATCATTTCCGTTCAGGCAAATAATAAAAGGATTTTATCCATACAGACAACGTTGTCGTTTAACTGTTGTTTGCAATCCATACTGTGACCTTATAGCACAAGATTCTGTCCACCCGCTAATTGAAGGCTTGCTTATCTATGGAAAATAGCTCCTACAACAAGCACTGAAATTATTCCCTGTCTAAGCGTTTAACGCAAATTTTTTAGACAACCCTACGGCGCTTTTTTACTACTCCCATTCAAGAGTATCCTTCTCGACGTGGAACCTAGGGTATTTGCGATACCTGCCATACCTTCGTTGCGCTAGTGTCGGCTAAGCATATAGTAGCCTGGAAAATGCCCCATGTCAATTCAAGAGAGGGTGCTCATACTTCGTGGAGTTTTCCTGGACTGCTGAGATTGTGAGCGAGAAACTAAATGAAATCATTGAGGATGCTTATAGAAATAGTGTTTATCTCTCGTTAAAAAGTGTGAGCAGTAATTTGCAGTATCTGAAAAATCGCCGACATCAGATAAGAGATCACCGTTATCGAATCGTGGCAATCGACTAGTGCCACATCGATGGCAGCGTGCAGCACCACGCAAATTTAGCTCGCTATTTAACAGTCTTAGAGAGCAATATCTCGATCTTATTGATAAACAACATAGGCTGAGGTATATTTTTTCGCCGTGAATTATACATTCCGTTTTGAAGTTGAAGTTTTAATTACTTTCAAAGAAAAGTTTCTTAAATATTAGCATTCAAAATTAAAGAGAAAATTTGTGCGTGACGAGTTTAAGGATTATAATATTCGTAAATTGTAGACACCACATCATTTCTGCTTAGATAACATGGGGAAAGAAAAGGATGGTTCAACTTTGAAATCATTAACAAAGTTTTTCTCTGTTAAATGAAACTGCTGATGATAATACTATCGGTGACTTTGCAAAGAAGACCCTCGCAAATTTTCCAAAGCGTGCAAATCGCTGGTGCAACTGTTCTGAGCCATGAGGGTAGGCATATGTAAAAGCTTTTCAGTGAAGAGTAGATTCAACTAAACGATAAAACTCTGAGAATTGATAAGTGGGCAGAAGTGGTCTCGACCTTCAAAACGCTCATTAGCAAATCTGGACCACCCATGAGTATTCTGTATCCCTTTATGGCAAATGGCTGATTTCTGTCATACTAAGCTTTGTGTAACACAGCACAAGTGGCCACTGAGGTAGTTTTCAGTCGTTTTCTTTAATTTGTTCAGAAAAAAAACCTCTCTGCCTAGTTCCCGGAGGATTTATCTTTTTTCCTCTAAGTAAGTCATGACTGCGAGCAAATTGGAGCGAATCGCGTAGAAATTATTGATTTGTATGCCTGTGGGCTTAAGCACCAATTGGTCTTCCAGATGCAAGAAGGCTGCTGAGAAAGACTGATATTTAGAAGACAATTTTTACAAATTTTTTAGTGAATGTAACGAGCCAAAATTTTTTAAAAAATATTTGAGCAACTACTAGAAATTATAAGCTGAAATGAAGGGTGGAGAAAGTAAAAAAAATGATGCATTCTTCATTTATTCGGAGTGCTTCTTCGGCCTTCAAAAGAAAGGAATGGAAAAAGAGAGAGAGGAAGGGGACTGAACTTCCAACCCTCGCTTTCATCCTTCAGTACAACAAAGAGCAGTCTATAATACCATTTATTAGCTATCAGTTATTTCCTTTTCAATTATTTCCCAATTTTCAGCATCAATAATATTCTCAATCTTTTCTCTATGCCAAATTTCGGTGCCAGCGATGGGGTTTTTAGGAACCTCTAATCGCCTTAATCATGGGCATGTTCGCCTTGTCATCGGCTTTTTACCTAGCTGTCAGTTTACAATCTGCAAATATCTCTGAAGTATTCTCTGAACGAAATCTACTCTTCAAGCAAATATAGACCGACATCGGAGAAATATTACAGAGAACGTCTTCTAGAAGCGAATCAGGAGGCATATGAGGCAGAAATGAGTAGAGCATCTAAGGTGGCGATTCTGAGCGCGTGGAACAAGCAAAAGAGTGAAGTACGTAAGAATCAGAAAACAGCCGACAGTATTGCTCGCCTTACGAACGATGTTGATGAACAGGTAACATATGACGTTTCATATGTGCTCAATTTATAAGATTCCTTTGAAAATTTTCGCCATCTTCAGATGTGAGTGGAAAAGGGTCTCTTTTTTTGTTGGCACAATCGCATGTATGACTATAAAGCTTAAACATTCGAGACGTATCGTATTACATAAATTAATTCTCTCAAAAAGTGTTAGTTTATATGTCGAAAAATTTTTTAGATTCATGAATCATTCAACTTCATTAGATACTTCGATTTCTTCCGAATTTCTTTCGTTAAAAGAATATTCTAGAAAAATGCTACATCGCTTTTGTTGTTTTCACTATGCGTGTTGCACAATAGGCAAAAATATTAGATCATATTTCCAGCGTGCATTTGTTTATAAAAACTTCGCATTGCTACAAATTATCTATGTTTGCAATCATTACTGCAGAAAGGAATAGAGTTAGTGTAATATTTTTGAGTGCGTAGGCCACGTAAGCTAATCTTTCATTGTCATTCTCGACTCATCTCATGCAGCCGCTGAGTTAGTGCTAAGTAATTTTGCTCAAAATGGCACTGTAAAAGGTTTACACTACGTTTTCGATCGTAATATAAATTTTGATAATTATGAAGTAATCGTTCATAATTTTTGGCAAACAACGCCCGATGCATATCTCTATTGTAGATGTCACTAAAGATGTTGTATACTCGAAAAAGCATAGCAACTACATAAATTTGGGAATTTTATTTGAAGGATAAACGACTTAGTGAATTGGCTGAACTGAGGCGGAAAATAGAGAAAGCGCTTCGTAAGGGAAGCGAAACGGCACTTTCAGTAGAGTCACGACTTCGATCGGCAGCTAAGCATGCCGAACAGCTTGAAATGGTCGCACTACTCGTACGAATGGCCGAGGCTGATGCAGAAAGTAAATATTTCTATGGACATATAGCTGAAGAATTAATTTCGTTAATGTTCTCTTCGATAAAGAAATTGAGACCCTTTTTGGATCTCGTAAGGCTCATTTTTGTCGCTCAAATTTGATATTATCATTCCAAGTAAAGATAATGCAAATAATTTTCTATTATTTATGTTTTCTCATTACTTTCCATCGTACAAATCTCTTACTTCATGAGGTTGCGTTACATTTTGGTTTTCATTTAAGGTGGATGTGATGGCGAAAAAATTTTTTTGCAAGTGAAAAATAGAGGAATTTTAAGAGGAAGATAATCTCGTATGAACCATAGAATTTTTGAGTGCAAATTTACTTTGACACATTTGATGATTTAAAAAAAAAAAAATTTTAATAAGAAGAATAGGTATGATCACTACAGCAAAATGCGTTTTCTTGCAGTCTTTTTTTTTCTTTTTTTTTTTGTAAAGCAGAAGAAATGCTGATACTGAGTGCGATACATTTAGTTGCACCAAACATCACTCGACTATAATGAACCTCCTTCAGAAATGGCTATTAAAAGTGATTGGGTGCTGCAAAGCTTAAGGCTGAACCGCACAAACAATTCCCTTGCGAAAGTTCAACGATACGAGGTGATCGCGGACCGCTTGATCGAAGGAGCGGTTGAAGGTGTGCACTTGATCAATTATACGATAGCATACATACGTACATGGAGAGAGGGGGTGGGGAGAAGGAGTAAAGGAAGTTGAGGAGGAGTTAGAGAGGGAAAAATTTTCGGTAAATATGCTATTCGCTTTGTTAGGAAGAACCAATTTCGATGGCTGCTGCCGAATCTATTTATACGAAAACTTCTCGTAATTTGTATTATTCTTTGCAGGCATTCGATTGCTCATCTGTGAGCTAAAGATAATCTTTCAGCACTAAACTTTCTTTTCAGATAAAAATTTGCTCCAATTGGGCAATAATTCGTTGGGCTTCTCAATTTTGTACTTCAATTCTCGATGTTTCAGAAAACAATCGCGAGCAATTGCAACAAGAATATCGAATAATAAAAAATCAAATTCAATTCAGTTTGCTTCCTCTGCGTCAGAATACTACTATCGTTTCATGGAATACCGAACTTCTAAATCGTTCCGTTGCAAATTATATTCCGTATGTCTTTTTTCATCTTTTATCACCATTCAAGTGCATAATCAACCAGTAATCGTTCGACTAAACGTCTAATGCAAATCGTTGAATAATGTCACACGTTGTACTTGTTATATAATGTCTAATCTGAGGTATCGTTTCTAGAAACTATTATAAAAATATTTCCTCACCAATTTCGGTTCATTAATATTCTTTTACATTGAAAATCTGACTGAAACGAAACTTGAAGCCAAAAAAGCTGTTGCTACCATTAAATTCTTATGTGCTTGCTGCAAGTTATTTCTGCATAAATTTGCAAAAGCAAAAAAAAGTTTATGTAAATCATTTTAGGCATGTTGGTGAAATGAACGCAACTTATAAAATTAAGAGGGAACATCTGGAAAATACAGATGTGCATCTACCGTTGATTAGCGACAGCAGCGTTCGTCCACCTGATAGGCAGAGCTTTTCTTCTCAGAAAGGTAAGTTGTTTTGGAAGTTATCACTGGCATGGTTTCATTTTTGAAACGCCCAACAGAAATTGCTTTTGAAGGTCACTAATCTTCCAAAAAGTTCCCATCGGCATCATTTCATAGCATTCAGCGATTCCCTTCCGTCGGAAATTTGGCACGTAGTCCGCTTGCTTCAATAATATTTCAGTCAGAGATTATTTATCGTAGTAATAGGCTAGCTGTAACTGAATGTATGCTCTAGTCTTTCCTCTATCATAAATCTTCTTTTATAAGGAATGTGGACTTCGTTATTTTTGTCGTAAATCATCTTGATTCACCTTCTAATCTTTTTTTTAAATTAAAGAAGCGTTATTTCAGGAGAAAATATATCCGATCATCCAGAAATAACGCATTTGCCATCGTTATAACCGAATGAACACATTTTATTATTAATATTCTTTTGCGAGTGGAGGATAAAATAAAATTTCTATTGAGAGGTTAACTCACACATTTAGTTATGAATGCATATAGAAATTGAAGACAATTACGAATAGATGCATCAATGTAGCGTTATTTCTTTGCGTCATGATCCACACATTTCCTTTCTAAGGAGTATGCAGATGCTAAGCTAAATTTTAACGGCTTTTAAGCAATCGTATCGCAAAACGAAATTGGGGGCTCTTTGATATGAATAAATCATTGGATATTCGGTGCGAAATTTTCGATCAGTCAAACTGCCACAGCATGCAAAAAGACAAACGTTGCGCGCAAAACTCAAGTCGTCTTCATATGCCATTAGAAATGAGAAGACGTAGAGGGGAATGGTAAGGATTTCGAATTTCAGGCGCCACCTCATTCCTATGGGATCGCCCATTCCTTTAGTATTCAAAGGTTTGTGCATAATGAAGGCATATGAAGGCACCCTCTAAATCTCGAAATTTAGCACGGTTATTGAATATTCATGACAGTAGTGCTACTCAGCAAAGTCAAGTCGATAAAAAAAAGTGTATCTTTCTTGCCCTTCACTTGCTTCTTCCAGCCAAAATTGCTAGCCGGCGGAAATTTTTCATACTTTTTCACCTTTCTACCATCATCATTCGAGAAATATCACCTCGGAAAATGGACCCATTTTATGAAAATAACAGTGGAAGACATGAACAATTTTAGATTTGTTTGAGCGAAATGTTGACAATAAAGCACACTTCATCGCCGGTTGTGAAGCGCCCGACATTTCTAGCTTCTTCCAAACTCCAAGTTCTTTCACCTGATTCGAGTCGGCCTACCTTTATGCACTTTAGGTTCGACATCGCCATGTTGCTATTCCAGAATAACCAGAGATAAAAGATGCGTTAACATGAAGAATGGAATAACTGTTTTAATAGAACAACACAGCTACACTCTGAAGAGTGAAGTGCAACAAATTTTCACGTTGAGCTAAAGATATGAACAATGAAACTGAAAGAATAGCGCAAGAAAATTGAGAAGTTCGAAGGCACAGTTCTTCAGATCATCGTATAGGGCTCAGAAGTGGTAGTCCTTCGGGAAGCAAGGACCACCCAAGTGGTTGTGACGGAAGGCGCGATCGGCGAAGGATTTGCGAAGGCAGGTATACAGTTAATCAGCTGTTCAAGAGTATACCACCCATGTAATAACCCCAATATCCGACATTGAACACTGCATAGACTACTAAAAAAATAGTTTTTTAGCAATTCCGTATTTACATACTTCTATTTCAATATTTTTATTCATTTCATGTTAATATAATGGCAGTTTTTAGTTTGAGGAAGGGAGCAATTTTAGAACGTTAAATGTACGTGAGCTGATTGACTGGCGATCTAAATGACTAGTTGTTTGACAAACTTTGCTTATGCCCGCAGTCATTTTTTGATGAAAGCGCCTAGATGAGAACATTTTGCATAAATTTACGCCAAGAGAGTGAGCATCTTTCCAAATCGTTGAATCGTGAAAGTTTAACTTTTATACCGTTTAGTATATTTGGTTTCTTCGACAGGAAATATTCAATTTATATAAAGTTTCATAGGAAGCTCACTTGGGAAGACGATCCTCGAATAGAGATCGAGTTTCTCGGTGTCCCATTTCGATTTCCGCTTCTATAAGTTTTTTTTTTGCACTCGATGTATATTATACGCTTTATAGATGCATACAGTGCTCATCAACACAAAATTTTTGCTGAAAGCTGCCATTTCCACTTTTTTTTTCAAAAAAAAAAAGCTATATTAAAGGCTCAAAAATATTTAAATGCACTCACTACGAAGATAATAAAAGGCAGAGCTGCATTAATAAACATATTTTCCTTAGGTGTTCATTATATTGGAACTTTAAGCTAATTGTTTGAGACCTACATTAAAGATAACCCAGACTTTGTGCTTGAGAATCGGAAGAATGCAAATCATTTTTTTCATTAGATTTGATTTGTTTGAATTTTCAAAATGTTTTTTTATGAGCGTTATAAAAATTACTCTCTCCGAGATGCGTCCCTCAAAAAACACTCTTAATTATTGTGTTTTTATGTGAATGGCATTCTTCAAAAATTAAGTCTGTGATTTAAAATCAAAAACTCTTTCCTCCCCTACTTTTCAAAAAAAAAGTAAAGCAAAATAAAGAACTCTAAAAAATACGAACTTTTTTATTCAAATATTTCAATTTCACAATCGATCGACCTTCATTGCGACTCATAAATCCAATCATTGCAAGTTCAATTAGTGACGCAAAAATAAACGTCATTCCACTGAAAATTCATCTGCATTAAATATTTCGAAGCAAAACTATCCAATCGAAAATGTCAATTATCTTTGTCATTTGCATATTTAATTATAGAAGAAGTAATCACACATATACACACACACAAAAATTAGCATGCTGACAACATACAACATTACCATTGAGCGAAATTAACATCGGACAAATGTCAAAGAAATTTTCGATGATACTATTATATTCAAAATTTGCATGCGCATAACCAAATTAACACAATGACAGCAAGCATAAATAATTAATGCTTACCTTAACACCCAAACATCGATCGCCTAAAAGAATGAGTTGAATGAATATAGATTGTATTGTTTTTTATTCATCAAATTTTCAAAGCGAAATTTCTCACTCGTCTTTATATGCAACGTATTTTAGTGCTGCGCAATTGCAACAAAAAGTAGCTTTAAACAAATGTTAAGTAATTTCCATGCGGCTAACATCGCTTCAACGAAAAAGGACAAGCGTAATTGCTTTAAAAATCGACATCCACAGCAACACAATTGCTAGACACGCAATGCCCAAGAGAGAGTTGGCTAAATTTGAGCGAACTTTTCGTTGGATCCATTCTTTTCGATGATACTTTCATTTCCAGTTCTAGCTAAATCTCCTCCAAACATAGTAATTTGTCGAAAGATTAAAGAATTAAAAACATTTGTGCTTATTCGCTAGAAACTCACACATAAACACATACACATACGCATACCTTTATATAAGATACTCGTGGTAAATTGCGAATAATATTTCCGAATTGAAATGTCATTGCTAGTAATGCATTCACTCCAATCATTGTTCTCGCTGGAATTGCCTTTGGTCCTAAGTAGAATGGAATCCATGAAATAAAAATAGTAAGATAGGTTGGTATGTATCCTGTAATTCGACAGCATTTAGTGACAATTGTAATGTGGATGGCAAGAAATTCATAAGCGATGCGTGTAGCTTGTCTTTGTTCATAAAGCACTTTCTCGTTACGCTTGAACTTTTACGCAGGTTTGCCCATTTGTCTGCTTCTTATATTTTTCACTCATGATGAGGTTAGGGTTAATGAGGTGTGATAGGAGCTTAGATATGCGTAAGAACTAATGACGTAACCGATAGACTGCACCATCGCCAAGCTAACAAAAAAGATTGTTGCTGAATGATACCAATACCGATCGATTCAAGCCGATCCGTTAGCAAATAGAACATGCTTTATCTATGATCGGAAATGAATCCTATCAATGTTGAAAAATAACGTAACGAAAATTAATGCATGACGTTGAGGAAAACCTCGACTACCGCAATGTGTTTTTAAGTATCGTTTAAACGCAATAAATTCTAGATCCATCCCTATACTAAAGCAATAGAACTAATTTCAGTTCATAAATTAGAGATTTTCAGCTAATTTTACGCCTTCAAATTGTGTGTAACGGTGTTTAAGCGAAAATGATCAAGTGCTATGGCATTACTCACTTCAGCATTTATTGAATAGGTTGACTTTGCAGAAGCTTAGAATCTAATCTCATGTGAGCTTGCTTTTTATCTGTTCGATAGTAAAGCTGCTATGTAGGCAATTCAAATGTTCCCAAATAGTATGATTTTTTTCTAATACTAACTCAATAACTTACGATACATTTATTTCATTTCGTATGCAAAATTTAGAATTTCACGCTGAAAAATTTTCAGTTAAAATTAAGTTAAAATAGTCCTTTATTGTGAAATCTTATTTCACGCTGAAATAGTCTTTTACTGGAAGAGAAATGGCATTATGAGTGTTGATCTGCTTGCTCTGTTTGAACATATGAATTGTGAAATCTTATACCTTGTAGTATATACCAGCCATATCGCCTTCGAAAAGTGAACGATACAGTCAATTCATCCCATATACCAGCAGCATATTTCTGCAATATTAGTACTGGATTTAAGATAGCGAAAGATATTGCCATTTGCTACAATTAAGCCAGAAGATCATAATGAAAGTTCTACCTAATCAGCAGTGAAATAAATCAGCGTTTTGCTTATGATAAAAGGAAAATTCAAAAATCCCAAGCAACACCGTTTCTCAAATCTTCTACCGATTAAAAAGCACTTGATTGGTTGAAATCATCGATATTGTCTTCTCGTAACAGCGTTAGAACGAGTATTTACTCATCAAAAGTATATCTATACTCATAAATAGAGAAGGAAATAGAGAAAGAAGCAAATAACAATATTTTCTTGCCGCTTCAATGTTGAACGTTGAAAAGTTTATTAAGGTGAAATCGGGTAATTCAATATCTTTATAGAGAATCACAGGATTTGGCTCATTCCATTTCATTCGTACTTCTTCGATATTATAATTGTAGGACTCGAAAGTGAGAATACACGATATTGAGTCCATAGGAAACTTTGTTAAATCCATAATGCATGGTCCAGTACCTTTTATTCTCCAACAAGACCATATTGATCCTATAAGAATAATCCATTGCCGATTTTCTCAAATGATGCAATAAAAAGAAAATTCGCGACAAAAAAATTGTCACGCAGAATTTGTCAATTAGATCGACGTCTACTTTAAGGGATCTACAACGCAACGAACTGCACATCAATGGGGCTTCTTTATTCGCTGCTCACCGAATTGTTTTCTGCTGGGAAATGCAATGTGAAGCGCAAAGCTGAAATCAACAATATTTGCATTTCCCATGGGAATTGCAGCGACAATTCAATTAAAACGCACTCCTTAAGAGTTAACTCATCAACAGTAATATTTTCAGCAGATTCACAATATTCCACAAGCATACGGATTTGATGCTGCAATTTTCGAGAATTCGTTGTTCAGTATTTGAAAATCTTCCAATTTTCGATTTACTAAAACATTGTTCCTCACGAGCGGCGGCTTCCGAACGATGAAGAACTACCGACCAATGCGTAATTGGCATATTGGTTTATGCCTAACGGGGACTTGGACATTTGCGTGGAAGGGGCGACACTTTTGTGGATCGCATAAGGATTTACTTTGCGAATAAAATTTCTAGGAATTGAATAGTTAAGGGAATTAAATACAGTTCTAGTCGTTGAAATAAATAAATGAATACTCGAATGTCCGAATGTAAATGAAAATTTATCGTTGGAAGATCAATTCGCCGACCTTCTAAAACAAGTTATTGCAATAGAATTTATTCTAATGCGTAAAAACTTCAAAGTGCACAGAGCAAATAGTAATCTCATGCAGCCAATTCATATCAATAAATAAATTAACTTCAATAGTAGCATTCCGAAAATGTCGAATATTTCATTTATGAGCATAATACACAAAAATGTGGTCATAGTATTTATCCATAAGCCAACAGCCAATTAGTAGAGCATAAATTGTTGTCCCCTTATACTAAATGATTAGGTCGTTTCTTTAATAACTCGTAATTGTTTTCGTAAGTGAAAAACCGGTGTAATTGCTTAACGCTCACATTTTCAAGGGAAATTATTTGATTGAAATGACTCCTAAAAAGCACAATTTATAAGTTCTAATTCTTAAGAGCCCAACATGCGAATTATTTCAAGCTTTATGCAAATGTATTCGAAGCGGCTGCAAGACAGACAGAGAGAGAGAGAGAGAGAGAGGGAGAGAAAGAAAGAAAGAAAGAAAGAAAGAAAGAAAGAGGGATCCAGTGCGACTGCAAGAGGTAGTCATTGTGAATGAAGCGACAAGCATTGAATGCTTACTAAATGGAATGAGAGAAATTTCGTTACATAGCGTGAATTCATATCAATGCGAAATTCACTAATATATTCATTCAATTTTATTGATTGGACTTTCTACTTTTTTTTAAGAATCAATCCACCAATTTCAATATGAATTCTTCTTGAAAGAAGAAAGGTTTGATGGAATTTCAGCAGAGAACATTTAAAGAATTTTTCGAAAAAGAAGTCGATTATAGAAAATATTGAAATACTTCAATTATCGTTGACGTTGTATTTCGATGAAATTTTTAAAGATCGAAAATATTACATGTAATCGTAATTGATGCACCTTCATTTTTAGATATTTCGTCTTTTCGTATGACAAGCATTTACATTTAGTTATTTATTTATTTGTATTCTATTGATCGATGAATACGATTTATGATGTAGTTCATGATATACTATCAATAAAGAGATGAAAAAAGGAACACATTGAACTGAAAGGTGAAATATAGAAGATGAAGCATTTAATGTGTATCGCAAGAATAGCTGGTATCTTCACTAATTAAAAGTAACTTAAGAGACCTGTTAAGGTATTCAGTGCTAGTGTGTCATCAAAGCAATTAGAAGCAACCAAATATGATAGCAGATCGTTCGATACTGCTATTGTTCTAGAGATGTGGAAATTTTTTTATTGTGAAGATAGGAAAAAGTAGTTAGGATCGTTGTCGTGGCCTTCCCCTTCCACTTCTCCTCCACCTTTGAGATTTCCCGAATGTGAAGGAAACGATTGAGCAATCGATTCGAAAAACACGGAATTTTTAATGCATTGGGAGACTCATTTATGTTTTCATTTTCTTTGTTCAACTGCTCGATTTTTTAATAATGGTAATCACATTTTCGCTCACTAACACACTTTATCTGTTTTGAACTCATCTTTCCCACCCAACCCCCCCCCCTTCCCCCAACTTTTCCATTCACCGCTTTATTCCCTCCTTCCCAACTTCTTCACTTTCCCTTCTAACTGCAAATATTTTCTTATTGGTATATGGAATGAAGCCACATTTAATGACAATGTGGAGACCTTACCGTTTGGAAAAATCATAAAGAAGACATTTCTGAACGGTGAGCTATGAATAAGCGCTCTTTTCGAATTGATGAAGCACGTATTGGGTATCCAAATACTTTGCTGTATACTGTGATCGAAGCTAAGATTACGATTGCAAGGATAGAGTTGTTCATAGTCGAGCGCCGGATCCTCCCAAAATTCGTTCACATACAAATCTACAAATTAGCATTCACTTCTTTATTGCTACCTTTTGATGTGCCATCTATTGTTGTCTCTAATATAGCAGCTCTTTATTTTTGGCAAATAGTGCTTCGTCCAATGTCTCATACTCGATTTAATTAGATCCTTAACTTAACTATGTCATGGTAATTGTTTTATTTGATTGATTATTAGATTTATCGAACGCATAGCCTCAAGGTTTCATAGCAACAAGGATTACGGCAAACAGTACAGTAGTAATTACCGTAATGCATGCAATAGTGATCACTTCTCATACTAAAAGCTAAAATTCGCTTCATTATGCCTATTGCTATGCATTGAAACGCTATCGCAATAATAACAAAGTGAATATAATTCGATTGTTTTATAATCCATGGGATTTTAATGCATTTTTACGCCACTCTTCATTATACGAACTTATTATTGCATGTCAGCTCCAACTATCAACTTTCAATCCTTTCCGCTGCTCTTCTTGAACTAATCTATAACTATATATGTCAAAAACGATAGATTATTTTCTTCTAGGCATAAGTTGAGCGACAAGCTGAGCGGTGTTTATTTTGGTTCTCTCATTAGCCAGTTTAAGTAGTGAGCCATTTACGGTCTTTCTGTGAGGATGGAAAGAAATCCAAACATGGAAGTGGTAACGATTGGCACGTTTTGTGAAGCTTCACAATTTGAATTCAATGAGACTAAGCTGCTTATCGAAGATGTGATTCGATGCGCGTTTTTCAATTACTAACTCATAAAGTAAGATGTCTTTTAGCGTTTCATTGAGCAAAAAGATTCGAAGAAATTCATGATTGAAAGAGAGCAATTGAAAAGATGAAATGCAATTTGGAAGTAGCTGAGAATGCTTATATCAGCAAATGTGCTCTACTGCCTACGGCAAACAACTCATATTACCTAAGTAATGTGCCTAAATGATCTATTGAGCAAAAGTTGAAGAAATCAATCACATTCGAATAATGGCAACGAATATTCTCATATGACAATCAAGAAATGATAACTGCTGCGCTCACTAGAATTGAAAACACACATCTATAAGAAACACCCTTACAAAGATGCTCGACGAGACTGTACATTTTTCAAATGACTTTAACCCCTTATTACGATATGACAAAAGCGCCGCAGACGTGATATACATTTCATTTTATAATGAGTCGTCGTTCAAATGGTATAAATGAGAAAGCTGATTGAACGAAGAGAGATAAGAAGTCGGTATTGTAGGAACGTACCAATTTCGAAGTCCTGTGTGAGCTCAGAAACGGATGTCACCTCTTGAACCCACATCTCGATGCGTACGGTAACGGGTTGTGAGGGCAGTTTATGGCGGTTATAACGAACGGCTGTCTCCATGAGCAGATGATCCATGACGTCTGTATCGTTCGCACAATACTGATGACGATATGGCAGAAAGTGTGGTAGTGCAACGATCACATGCACGGCTAGTGCAGTATGCAGCACGAGCGACGTGGATCGCATCGAAGTGTGGAACGCGCGCAACGGCCAACAAGCGGGCTCGTTAGTTGCGTTCCCTCTCAAGGAGCCGCCCCATCAATATTCAAGGAACCTTTCTATAGGACGCCTTCTCCCCCTCCACGGCTTTCTACTCGCCAACTCGCAACTTATATCCGCCTACCCAACTTGGCCGTCACTTCAGCTCTGTGACATCCTTCCCTAACTCAATTACGTATTCAGATTTCCACACAAGCCACATCTCATATATCGCCCTACAATCAAATGCTGGGACTAGTGGCTCATTTATCTTCTCCAGCTTACCGTGCAGCACATATAAGTCACCAGCACATCTTCGACGGTGTTGAGTTTCTTACTGTAAGGAACGTTTGCGAGGCTTGCAAAAGTAAGCGGGTGTATTATTTGCGGAAAGAATAGAAGAATTACGCAGAATACTATAATCTCTAAAAATAGACTGTGCGTTTTCTTTTAGTGGGATATGACAGCCACCGTCTACTAAATGACCCACAAGACCTGCAGCTTGATATCCTGACATTGGGAAGCGATTGTGTCGAAACCTGAAGAGGGAGCACAGCTATCACCTCCGCTTTAAAACGATGAAAGTGGAGTACATTAAAATCCCAATGGGTGAAGCTGGAGAAATGAAAACGATTTGAAAGTTGCCGCTTTTTTCAAGTTTTTGGTTGCCAACATCATACTCTGCATGCACCTCGATGGACGCGTTCAAAGATCGCATGGTCATTGGCTTGAGGTCATTCTAGAACTGCTTTCGGAGTCATCTGGAAATATTTCCCAGGTTGTACAGATAAAATTCCCCCCCCCCCCCACTTCCTACCCCCCCTCTTCCCTATTTACCTCTTAAATCTGTCTCATGCTGGTTATATAAGCGTTTTTCTTCGCATCGTAGACGTGCAATGCAGATGCAGTACTAAACAGTGGAGGATGCTGTTCATAATAACTCAGATAGTTTCTCACTCGTATAAATCGATTTAGGCAAACCGAGAAACACCGTATCACTTCTAACAAAAAAGGAGAAAAGATACGAACTCACAGAAGCTGTAGACTTGATATCAAGATTCGATATGTGATCATCACCGCTTATAACCCAAACAATTCGCATACTCTAAAGTCGACTTTTATAGTATACCAAGATTGCAAATTCCCATAATGGGCATATTAGATGATGGGAATGGGTACTTCTACGTACATCATAGGAATCCCCAATCACATGAATCATAGGAGAATAGAGTTGTGCGAGACATGTACCGCAGTACCGCTTAGTGAACTCTTTATGTTCCAATAAACAAATGGCAGTCGTTATGAATTAGGTTGCTACATTTAAAACTTTTCCTGGTTCTGTGTTCACTGAAATGTACACTTGTGAAAACGCATAGACGGTAAGAAAAAATGGGTTGGCGAATAGTTCTTTTCCTTTCACAATATTCGATTCGAAAAGTGCAAACACTTTTAAAAGTTGAAAGCAACGATGTTGCCCTTTAAAGAGTCATCACTTCTCATCGATATTGAAGTGAATCCATGAAGCTGAAGGAAATCGCTGCGAATGGATTGCCGCGAAAAGACCATTGTTTGAAGCAATTGTTTAAGTGTTGTGCGATTTCTTTTTTCACGGATATTCCACTTCATAAATCCTCATAATTCAGGTCGTATATGAGAGCAAGCTTTCCTGTTACTCATTCGAATGGAGAGAAATGAGCGGTGATGGAATTTGCGTAAAATATGAGAAAAACTTGAAGTGATATTTTAAAAGAATGGGAGGAAGAAAAGGCAAAATTGCCAAGCAAAGATTCAAAAAAGGTCGAAAATAAGAGAAAAAATGCGTCTGAAAATGTAGTTATGAATAATTTTTAGCGCTCAGGCGTTCTTTTTTCCCCAGTTCGACAGACATAAAAAAGTGGGCAACGAAATCTCTTGCTTCACGTAGCGTCCAAATCACCAGAATATGAGTGGCAAAATGCGCCATTTTCAAGTAGATGTATGAGAAGATGAACAGTAATTGAATAACTTACTGCAATGTTGTTTTCTTACATAATAAATAGTATGCGCATGCAAAAATGGTGCAAAAATATCATACAGACTTTTACTTTTTACATCCGTGTCATGCATTGTACATCCTCTTTGAATATTTTGTTACTGTTTTTAGATAGGCAAATGATCTATGCTTGAGTTGATCGCGGAATAGCTTCGTTCACGAATTCACTAGCTAAATTTATGCATTCACGAGATGAAGCTGGTTGCGAAGTTTAATTTAGGAATTCGCAAGCTAAGGTTTCTTTCGAAGAAGCTTTATTTGGAACTTAGAGAGGTGTACCTGATCACGAAGAAATTTTGCTTGAAAATTTGTGAACTACAGATTGTCCCGAAGAAGTCTGCATGGAAATTTACTACCTAATGTTCGTCTTGCGTAAGTTTTTTTCGGTTATTCACCAACCATATTTGATCCCAAAGAAGTTTTATTCGGAAGCTCGGGAAGATTGCGATTCTGCCTGCTTGAATCTGTCTGTTTAGTTCCTCTTCGCCACCATCGACTTCGACGTCTTTTCATAAAATGTTCGTTTATCTAATTCCGATAGTTTGTGTCGCCGTCTTTAATGTAATTTTAGTTTCTGTTTTATCATTATTTAGAAAAAGGGCATAACGGGATATTCACGTCGGTTCATCCATTCGACGTCTAAGTGAAGATCGGAAAGTTTACTGTGACGAAATTCAATGGCTACTTTTGATAGTCTTCGATAAGCATTCGTTTAATTCATCACACTCGAGACAAATCCAGATTAATCGAAATTCGCCTAAATCGGAACTCATAATCGAGGCTGAAGCAACCTTGATTGTCATTCGAATTTTACGCATTCTATGATGGAGATTTAGGCTTTGTAGAAATTCGCCTACTTACGATTCTTCATATGCGAGCAAACGAATTTCTTTTTTCTCGTAGAGCAATGCCAACATATTTTTATAGTGTATTCATAAGATTATTGAAAACATCACAACATACACGAATTTGAAGTGATATATTTATGGCAATAATAAATATCATAAAAGCTTAAAAAATATGTTAGCAATTACTGTCGATGAGTTTTTTTATTCGAAAATTTACACAGATAACTAAGTGAATAAAATAAAGGCAAGAAAACAATAAGTACGAGCAATTTTTACTTTCAATTATATGAAAGGTTCCTTTTATAATAAATTAAATAAAATAGTAACCAATAAGATTTTGATATTAATAGCTTTGCTCTTAGTGAGTGATATTCATTCATTAAGTTAATATCATTTATTCCGATAATAGATGAGACCTAATGAGACGAGTGGATCTATTATTGTTCATAACTCGATCGCAATTGAGCTAATTAATTCGTTGAATCTCATAGAAGGATAAAATTTTAATTCAGAGAAAATATGATTAATATCAACTAAGCAAATTCTACGAAGATTGCTTCATTAATACCAAAAAAAAACAAAACAAAACAACGATGTTACTAAACTATAATAAGATTGATAGTGAATTACATGTCAAATCATTAGTTTTAGTGATCGTATTCTTCAGCATTTCTTCGTCTTTCTGCTCAAATTATAAGGTCTTCATAAACAACGACAACATCTATACCGTAAAACCTCAAATTCTAGCCCTAGGGGATGTAGCATTTCTATTGATCATAGATTAATCTAATCTTTGATTATATGATAAACACTAAATTTATTTCACCCATCTGCAAATTCACAACACAAATTCAAAATGTTGAACACAATGTCATTGGCAAAAATTGGTAAGAAAAAAAAGAAACACGACAAGATGTAAAATACAGTCATATTGCACGTGATGCGAAACGGATGAAATTTTCGTCTTCTATGTCTCCAATTTTTCATCACTTTTCTTTTGCTCGATTGCAGTCGGCATCGCATAGCACGCATCCAGATAGGCGAATGCTACTTCGCTAATAATTGATTTATCTGGAACGGATTCAGCCATCCCATAAATAGCTGCCTAAAAACAATTCGAATTGAGTGCAACAAATCTCTTGTATTAAATCAATCACACTAAACAATGTCTGCATTACTGCAAAACTTTAAATGTACTTCAAAAATGATCAAATCGCCTTCTTATAAGAATTCTTCGATTAGATCTATACCACAAAACTTTTAAACATATGTGCTCTTAACATCTAGAGTTTCATAGGAGGAAATGGATAGTCGTAAGAAATGCGACAAACAGCAGAGAGCTGCAGAAAAAAAAAAAACGCAACGACAACGACTCAAATTAAATATTTTTAGTGATGCCATTGATGATCGATACGAGTAAAAACAACGCAGTCGCGACATCAAAACACTTGGCGATAAATCACACTATTCAAATTATAGCTATAATTGAGCAAAAAAAAAATTATAAGAAAATAACACGGAACATCAAATCGAACATGTCCGACTCTATAACCGATAACAACCTTCGCTGTATCGTCTACGTTACTTTCGCCTTTTAATTGAAGTATAAAAACAAAGAATAAAAGACATCCCCGCAGGTGCATAAAATATATTCCAGATTGTTTCTCGCATTTTTCATTTCAACTTATCTTCGGTAATTTATCGGAGCATATATGAAGATATTCGTTAAGAAATACACCGATACAATTTCTTCTCTAGCCTAAAGAAGAGTTTTTCCTGCACATGCCGACGAAAACAGTGCCTCCTCCTCAGCTATCTTCGACCACTGAAAACCAACAAGCAAGTTTATAGGTGGAGCTCAAAAAAATCTGAAAAAATACCATTTCTGACGCATTTCCTTTATCTGGTTCGTTCATTAGCTCATCCACCACATCCTTTAGATCTCTGATGAAGGTCACATCACCATTCGCTTTCACCGTATTAAAAGTGACACAGATATGCATCCTACAAATAGATACAACATCTCGCTTCAGCTTATCCTAAAGCAACAGTACTTTTATATTTATTGTTGTAATGTTGTATGAGCGATGAACTACGTGCAAACGATCCGTTTCGTTCACTGTTCAAATTCAACGACCATAGCGCAATTGTTGACGACAGATATTCTTCTGAAGTTAAAACTGATTCTGACGTACATATAAGAAAAGCACAAGATTGCAATGATAAACGCTATTAAGCTCGAATGCTAAGATCCACTAAACTTTATAAAAATGACTTATAAAAGTAGAACTGCTCAGTGCATGAGGACGACATGGGAACATCTGAAATTAAAATATTTATCAAGTGCCGATCGAGAAGTGATTGTCGAATTAACGTTATTATCTTAGACCAGAATTGCTTCAAGAAACAACTAATATGTAAAAGATGGAAAATAAAACAAACCCAGGAGGGTTCTGAAGTGCGTTGAGATGCCAGCCATGCTTGGACATCCGATCTCCGATTGCGTATACATTTACGTTCTCACTTTGAAAAGCAACAACCGACACCGCAGGCGAGCCGAGCAATTTTAGCCCCCTTTTCCCTTCCTGTAAAATCGCGTATTTAATCTACAGACAAATTTATCTTTTGAGAAAATTTTGAAACTGAACAAAATAAAACGAGCAAAACTTAGCTAAATGAAATGAAATAATACGAGAAAATTGCTCAAATTTCACTTACGAATGCACCGATTCGACTATGGGCTCATATTTTAGCGTTGAAGAAAAAGAAGTACGATTGCAAACTGTGGGGAAGGGTTACGAACGATCCCCTAGCTTATTTCTTCACAACCTTCGATAGATTCGCCCCACCTAAAAATCACACTATCGGGTAGGAACACTTATTTGGTAATCACTTCAGGTAAATGGGGTTAAAATTTCGTAAAAGTAACCTACAAACAGCACAGACAATGAGGAAAAATGAACAGGTTTTTATGAGTTTCGACGAAGACTAACTCTAACCAACCTTTTGCCCTCAAGATACTCCTTCTATTGCTGATTCCTCCCAAAAAGGAAAAAAAAAACAGGAAAATTTGAGTGAAGTCGCCAGTTGTTTAATGCGAGAAAAAAAGGAAAAAAAAAACGAACATTTTTAATTGCGTCTGCGATACGTCTGGCGCATGCAATAACCTCCCTCGTTCTGGCAATGTAACTCTCACGACCAAAATGTAACATCGTAGCCCATGTGAGTGCAATTGCCAATCCCGAACGACTACCTTAATGACAATTATACCAAAGATGTGAGCAAACTTAACTCACAGGTAGTTCGCACTGTTTACTACCTTTACTACCTTATATACTACGAGGGGAAATCGGTTTCGATCATTCTCTTGCATCAACAACTTATACAGTGCTAAAGTGGATTTCTTGTTTGAAAATATTGGTTATTTTCATTGCTTCGATCTCTTAATATTAGAAATTGAGCATAAAAACATGTGAGACGCTAAGAGAATTACAGCAATTTTTAATTATAAATGGATTCAATAAAACTATCAACGTATGCACGCTGTCATCAAAATCAAGAAGCATAACGCTACAGCTATAATTCAATAGAACCACCTAATCAATGCTTTACATAATGAGAAGGCATTACCAGCAAACATCACCCAAGCAAATAAATAAGTGGAGCACAGTACAACTTTAGCTGAGTTGCACAATAATTTAAGACATAGAAAACACTACGCTAGGAGCCTAAACGTATCGGCTCCGAATGTTCCCTACGGGCAATAAATTATCTCGCTTTTTCCATATATTGTTTCTATAAGAAATACACCTTAGTGAGGAAGCAGTGATCTGACAGTTGATTAGCACCGCTAACCAAATGAAATATAACTGAAAGAAGTGCAAAATACCTGCGATGGTTGGAGTGGCATAAACGCCGCCAGTCCAATCCGGCACACATATATATTGGTATCGTAGAAATTTTACGTTTCGATAAATTATCACTGATGAACCTTTTGGCGTATATCCATACTAAACTTATATAAAATGTTCGCGTTAAAGTGAAATAAATTTGAGAAAAAAGGCGCTATGGAAAAAAACGTTAAATCTTCCGAAATCCAATGCACATCTTTCTCGCTCTCTGCTTTGAGAAGAAAAGAAACGTACTATCCCCCCCCCCAAAAAAAAAAAAAAACATTTAAAAAACAAGAAAATTTGAGTAGAAATGAAATAAAAATGCATGATTACCTTATGTGTGTCACATGAAATCGATGTAACGCCATCAAGCCGAAAATCGAAAGTAGGTAATGGATATCCAGCATCATCCATAAATGCAATAAGAAAACCACCCAAACATGCGTCAACATGCACAGGAATATCATATTTTTCTCCAAGCTGAAATAACTTCGAAATAACGCAATATTTATCTGTGAAGTGATAATCAAAAAAAAATTTAGAGATGATCAGAAATCGGTAATACATCGTTTAAAAGAAATAAAATAATGTGAAAGATAAGGATAATATAATAGGGAAAGAATTTACAACGAAAAAACTCAACGATTCACTAAAATTTTATCGAAAAAAAATAGCAAAAATTAGTACGAATAAAGCGAAAACTCATTGAAAGTCTCAGTGAATAAAACTTGAGCGTCGATTTTTTTTTTTTTTTTTTGAAATTTTGCTCCCAAAATATTTGGACGATACACTTTCTTGAAGTTTCAGCAAGCAAAAAAAAAAAGTAATGTTAAACGAGCTCAACGATTTCGCAAAGTTTGGATTTCATGAATATTAAGTTTTTTGTTCATACGTATAGCATTTGTTGCTAATCATAACGACTTGGCTTTGATGTTGAAATATCACAAGTAAAATTCAACTCATGTAAAATTCAATTACCTTCTTCTCATCCCTCCTCCTTTCCCAAAGAAAAATTGTACCTTACTCTCAGCACATATAAGAGAAGAGTTCTAACTACGCAACGCCGAACCGTTCCTCTCTAGCACCAATCGAATAAGAAGTGCACGTAAAGAAGCATATTATCTTCGGCGACAATAGTCGTCTTCTCTTTTAACCATCAAACGGCAATAAGCTATAGAGTGAAAAAGCATATTAAAACACAATGAGACGATCGGAACCTCAGCAATATTAAACTTCTCAAATTTGTGACCATATATGTTATTAGTTGAGGGACCAGATGAACATATGGGGAAAACACAAATTTGTACACTATTCGCGTTGTGGAATTTCTGCAGAATGTATGAAAATCATAATATAGTAGCACTGCGTGCAAGTTGAAAAGAAAGAAATACAGGATGCGAACCTTCGAGATTGATTCAACATCGTCAATAGTGCCGGTTGGAAAATTGGGAGCCGATGCGATCAGCTGAAAATAATTTTCGAAACAATTTTCTTTTCAAAACTTCCAAGAAAAACATGTAATGACAGTTGCATAAGAAAATTTGTGGTCATCGAAGACGAAATAAGTTTTCGTACTAAAGGAAAGAATTCAGACAAACTTCGCTGCGGAACATAAGTATCCTAAAATATATTGTCATTTAACTGAAAACGCAATTTGCAAAAATTTGATCGAAAATGATGATAAATTAAACCCGTATTCAAATTCTTAACCAATTCTGTACCAGTTTATACACAAAAATTTATCCCCAAAACGAAACAGAAAGAACACCCAATTTCCAACTTTTATGAACTTCCCACAGTGACGTTTTTCACTGAAGATAACCGAGAAAATAAAGACAAAATACAACAGACTGTTCGCATTTCCTTATTCACCTATACGACACTTTATATTTCCCCTGTGGTTCAAACGACACATATGAACAAAATATTCGACCATTCATATATCAGTGAAAGCACTCTTCACTTCTTCAAGCTACCTTCCCGATAAAAACAGCAAATACAAAAAAAGAACCCTACCACACATGTGTCCGATGTTATTGCCCGCTCCATTTTTTTCACATCTACGCGTCCATTGCTATCAACTGGAATGTGACGCAAACGTATACCAAACATTACGGCAGCCTGAAAGCATTATAAAACTTGTGCAGTAAACTTCTATTTTTGTGGCCAACTTAACTTTTACGACCCAAAGTATATTCTCACGTGTCCTCATATAATTGCTCGATGAGATGCTGAGTGGAATACAGCACTTCTATTTGGCAGTCCACAAGCTTGAGGCAAAGAGTAACTAGAGTTGGTGCCCGAGCACAGACAATATCAGTTGGATGCTTTAAACCATCTCAGTTTTGAAATGTCAACTTCTACAAGACAGCAGCTGCCCAAGTGTGCAAGTTTTAGAAGTGAGACTGGCAGTAAGTAAAAATATTCGACCATAGGAAGGGTCAGAACCCACGATCTCCCCACATCCGCTAAGACACTTTGCTAGATGAGCTATTCCAATCGTCTCTAACTTGTTTCTGCTAGATTTTGAGTATTTTCATGTTTTCCTTTCAACCACGTGGTCTCAAATCAAATTTAAATCAAAGGAGCCATCCCATCGGATCAATTGTGGCGCTTGTCCTTGCCATTCAATTACTGTAGCTGTAATTGCATCCTAACAGGAAGAAACTAACGTGGCCAAAAAAACAGACTACATCACAATTGGCATCAAAAGATGGCCCAACACCATAATCATCCAGTCACAAACCATTATTAAATGGGACATCACAACTGAACGGCTGCAAATTAAGTTTTCAGTCTATGCGGACAATTTAAAGGAACCTTGTCGAAAGCGGCGTGTGCTGTGACTGGAACCACCATTTGTGGCTCTACGATACCTTTATCGTTAGCTCGATTACGATATGCCAGCATTGCCAAAAGGATCGACTCTGTGCCACCTGAGGTCATCTGCAACTCTGCATTAGCGTCAGAAGCGCATAATAGCAACAGCATTACGAAATAAGAAGCACCATACAACCTACGAACCAAATCTCACGATTTGTCATTCCTATGCCTTTCTTTAGCCACCTTTTAAGCCGCCTTATTACCCCATATCCTCCATGCTGACAGATTAAGTCCCATTACTGTTCAGCTTCTTAGCTGTTTTGATTGAATGGATTTTATTATGTCCGGCCAGGAGTGAATGAGCTCATTCCTGAAAGTGTAAGGCTCGTCATGTATATTTATGACTTGATATGGGCTGCTTCGAGTCAACTACATAAATTACTATGATATTTACGAAATCGCTTTTACTGCGTAAAATGAAAACAAAATCCTTCAAGGGCTGTGGTCGTGTTATTCAATTGGTGAACCCCTACAACTTCATTGCCTTTCATCGAAGGCATTCTGCGACAGACGTATAAACGTGTATAAAAATAAAATGTATCATAGAACTGTCAGACACACAGCTTTGAAACCGAATCAAGCGTATACCGAAAATAATATAGAACATTTTCTTCTATAACATTGACGTCATGACGCCAAAAAGTCAGTACGAATTTACAAAATTTATGGTTTATTTTTGCACAGTAGAATATATTCGTTTCAGCTGAGTGCATCATAGCCATTTCTGTGCAATTATTTCTGTTGCCTTCTTGAAAAAAAATATGCAAAGTGATTTAAAAATATAGGAAACCAGCTTATATGCTCACCGTGCCGCACGCTTCTTCGCTTCCATTGAACATGTTGGCAACCATTCGCACAACTTCGGCTTCCATTTTACGACAATCGGCAAACAGCATTGGATGTAGTGGATTTGAATAGGAAAACGCTTTGAAGATCTAAAATCATTTTCTTTTGTTTGTTGCTGCCCATTCCAAACAAAAAGGAAAAAACAGAACAGAACAGCAAAGAAAAGCACTACGGGATATTCCACTAAATGAGGAAGATAGTTTATAAACCGAAACGCATACAGCTATTAAGAACGATAAAGAGAAGAGATGACTGAGGCTTATCAAGCGAAGCCATAAGGCATGGAATGTAGAACACTTCGGGAGCCGTGACTGAGTTGCCTGAAGGGCATCTGGCTGAACTGTTTGTGTAGACAATCTTCTGCCACAGACACACCCTAGACCCCAGACGGATCTCCCACATGTGTGTTAGGAACCGGTGAAAAAGAAAGCTCAAAAGATGAGGACGGAGGCTAAGAGAGAGGGAGGAGGCGAGAAAGAGAAGGGGGAGGAGGTAAAGAAGGGCAGAAGATGCATTATAGTTCCCAGTAACTTAAAATAATCTGCAAATCCAATAGAAAAATCCACATTAACCTTTAACGGCAAGTGTTATCTTCAATTGTTTTCCTTAATCAAATAAAATTGCCCATCAGAATACTTCAAAATAGAAATGAACAACTTACTTCAATTTGTAGCAATCGTAAATCCTCATCATCGCAATCGTTATAAACAGCACCACTAACATGACCAGAAGAAATCAACGAACGCCCATCACCCATTGAAGAGTACTCATCTATAATATGCAAATTTCACATATGCAAATTTTTCACGAATGAATAAACGCAACAGATCAATAGTGGACAAAAAAAAACGTTTCATTCTATCGGAATAATAAAAACTACATTGATATTACGAAGAAATCGAGGAAGTGGAACTTGATTAGTGGGTTCATTGAAAGACGGCGACGCTATAATAATAATCAACCACTTACGATTAAAACTTTAAGATCATTCGCTTACTCATCATCATATACCTTTGAAATAACGATTAACTTATCGTCTCTTATAACAGTTCGAACCTTTCGGAAAGCAGAAGACTGAGCAAGGGTTGAGACGAGGTAAGGATGCATAGGCTGCTGGAAATGAAGAAGGAGGGGAGCAATGAGGGGAGGCGAAAAGCGGCTCATCACTAATTTATGAGCTCATAAAACAAAACCAAAAATTTCTTATAATAATATAACTTACGACTAGAAGAATAAATAAAATAAAAGGTTGGATAAAAGGCGTTCGTTGTCTAGAACAAGTGGATAAAAGACTTCATCGCTAATCCTAAAAACCAGTGAGGCGATTTATATTTCGATAACAAAACTTCTTTAAAAAAAAACGACGATTTTATATTGCCTACCTGCCAAGCCAATTACAACTTTATTGCTCATTCCATTTTTTGGGAGTTCTTTGACAAATATTCGCTTCTCGTCACAACGATGAATCTGCTTCGTAATCTTTACACTTGCCTCTTTCAGCTCTCTATCGACTATCTCTCGTACACTTGGCAAAAGCATCACCAAACCATATATGGAAGCACCGATCCTGAAAGTCCGACGAGACTGCGAAAAATAAGTGAAAACAAGCTTGAACATTCGGAAATCGATTTAAAATCAAGCGGATTCTTAAGAATTATTCCCTGTTAAGAAAACCGGAGGCAGGCATGCAAAGCATTCCCATATATATCGCGAAACGATCAGCCACAAACAACGGAAATTAAATGTCGACACTTTCACATCTTTCCATTTTTTGCGATTTAAGAACTGATTTACAGTGTTCCGCATTATAGCCTTCCGGTACCGAGTCTCTGAAGAAGAGAAAAATCGAAAAGTAAGGAAAGAAGACTGTTGTAAAAATGAAACATAGCGTAAAATAAATAGAAAAATAACCAATTCCACTATTATTTTTGTATTGGTAAAGATGGAATCAAAGGGAAAGAAATATAACTCGTCGGAATGCATCAAATATCAAACCGTAGTCAAAATATTCGATCATGCAGACTAATAAATCGGCTTAAATGCTATTTGAGCAAAGCATTCGACATGAATCTCAAAGCTCAGAGAGGAAAATGGGCAAAAAGTGGACAAAGTTGAGCAACAAATTTTGCGTAGCACTCAGCAAAAATATTAGAAAAACAATGGAGATGAATACGACCGAAAAGAATATAATAATGCAAAATCTGTTCTCGGCATTTGTTGTGCTTGCAAAACGCACATTTTCGTTTGAAAAATCGGTGAAAACTGCCGCATATATTAGATTTGTTTCTTTTTTTCTTTTTTTTTTTGAATGACTTCAGTGGGATCAGTGTGTTTCGGGCAATGTTACCATTCGGCGCAACGAAAACCTGAAATCCCCAAGGCTGGATAAACAGCAGACATATGCCCTTAGAAACGGCAACAGTGTTGAAATTCTGATCCTCAAATACCGGATGTCTCGATTTCTGAGGGCTCCTGAACAAGTTTCGCTGATCTCGAAGGAAGTTCTTTAAAGCAGAGCTCAGGGCCTCAAAATTCGAAGGATCCTAACATCCCAAAGGCCGGATTTTGGGAAATCTCAAACGCGACTCGAGGGCCTTGCATTTCGGGAACCCAAAAAGGATTTTCTCCGGAGGCCAGCATTGTTGATAACTGCAAGTGCAAAAGCGCTGAGTTCAACAACTAAATTCAGCAACAAGGTTTTCACAAGTAGGAATGCCAAAAATGATTTCTTAAGCATAGAAATGGAACAATGACATATTCGAAGCAAATTAAAACGCAGGCATCATTGGTATCTGAAAAGTTGGAGGAGAGGGTAGTGGTAGGAGGCGAAGGATTTCCAATTCTTTTTTAGAAGCATCATCATTGGCATCTCCATAACTTTGAGTCTCGAATGATCAATTAAACAGTGATTTGAACGCCTACTTACATACCGCTTTATGATCGGACGATCAGATTTGCGTATAAGACGTCGGACCCGTATATAGACAACCGTCCCGCAAACTGATACAACGACTAACTGCCATGGTTGCAACACATGAAGATAACCATTGACAACTTTCCTCACTTCGTCGACCAGTTCTATGCCATGCCGCCAAGCGTCAATCACGAAGTCACTCATCGTTTCACTGTTACCTGGAATGAACCCAGACACTTCAGTATAGACAATGGAGCACTCTTTTTTAGTGACAAGAATCCTCTTTTTTGCTGACCTGCTCATAGAACTTCCTTATTTCACTGACAAAAAGGGTCCCGCTAAGAGAATCTTCTGCCACTACCTAATTACTTGTTGGAAGCGATAGTTTTATTCAGTAACCTGACTCGTACTGCTGCGATAGCCTAGAGCGACTAATACATCGTTTCATTGTTCACTACCCAACTCCTTCTTGACCACCTTCTGCAAATGATTTAATTGACTTTCAAGCTCTCAGCCAACATATGGCGAGGTTATCCACTTTTATTTTTTGACACTTTGTAAAGCTGAATCCATCTCAGGTTTCGTCAACTGTTAATTAAGAAATACTATCGTCAACTTATCAAAAATGATAGATCAACTGAATCGTTAATGCGTATCTTGAATACAATAAACAAACAATGAGATGACAAGCAACATTTCTTTCGCACTATAATAAACTTGAAGTAAAGCAAAAAAAGCGACCGAAAATTAACGCAGAGGCACTGTAACTAGCATAGCAATAAAACCGAAGAATTAGCAACAATTCCAAAGACAAGTCCCTTATTATGGGTCAAAGGTTAACCACAAACATATTTGGCGTGGATCACATCCAACCGAACAATGGAAGCAAGACAAATTCCTTCACCTTCACAACAAGCACTTAAGCTATTGCCTCCCAATCGCAAGATCTCTTGCTGCAGTTTAGAAAAGGGGAAATTGGTGGACCGGCCAAGGCATGGCTCCATGGTGTGCAGAACCCATTGCCTTTTACCCCCCCCCCCAAAAAAAATGGCAACTCATAATTCCTGATCATGTGTTCGTGGCCATGTACGTGCATATCCTGCTCCTGCATATACCAAAGTTCAATTTCGGGATTAGCATTGTACTCAAACTTTCGAGTGTGGGCAACAACGCCTCCGGTGTTTCAGCGCCGACTGGACACTTTCGCGTGCGAACAAATGCGCTGCGGATGTTTAAGCACTTCGTAAGCTCCATTTTAATATCTTCTGATGCAGACAATTGCGCCCCCAATATCTGAGATTGAAATAGGTTTTAGCCCTAAGCAAAATAAAGTGTCAATTTACCACTTTTGTATCAGCATGAAAAGTATTCAGTTAGCGCTAAAATACGCGGAACGTTCTTTTCTGCATCGGAAATCATGAGGCCACAGCTGATGCCGAATCTCTAAAGAAAGAGAACTTACACGCGCTAGTCCTCAATTCTCGTCTTGTATGACTTGACCATGAACTTTGCTGCTCTCTCCACTAAATGGCTATGGATTTCTCACGCTCGTGGCCGAAGAACCACTTATGGTAAGGTCTTGGATGCCCACCCTAAGCACACTGAGGTCTCTCCTTCAACCGATAACACCTGGGAACAACCGTAGACTTATCGACTTCAATAACTGATAAAGGATAAAGTACTAAAGGCTTAGGCTTAATAATCAATAAAGGAATTGTTAAATAGCGACTTCCCACCCATCCATTCGAATTCGATCAATTGGGTAGTCGTTACGAATATACAAATACCGTCGTGATTAGAAGTGAACATTGAAGCAGAATGAACAAGGAAATTACATTGAAGTAAAAATAATAAAATGTAGCACAGCGTCTCTTTCGGATTTAATCGCTGACGTTTGGTTTTTGATTGCATCAATTGGCATTTCAAACGAGCACGTTTATGGGGCATTGCATTGCATAATATGTAGATGAGGCATTAACACCTGCTAAATTTCATTGACCTAACCAAAACGCTCAAAATAAGTGAGTTTCTTTTAGATTAAAGTGAGTTTAAAGTGAGTTTAAAGTGAGATTAAAGTGAATTTCTTTTAGTTTCTTTTAGATTATAACAACCTAACCAAAACCTACATTAAATCTTTTAGTTTTCTTTTTTTTTTTTTTGTTCAGTCGAGCTATAAATTAAAGATGTAGTTTACTAATTTTTGCCGATGGATTCGAGAATTCATGTGCTAAATTCAAACTGATTATTTTCTGCTAATGTAACAATAATACCAAATAAAGTGCCGAAAAAATATTTGCCTTTAAGTTTGTATCTATGAATCAATCGAAATATGCTGAACATTGCAAAGGTATACATACTGGCAAGTAACGCATTAACACCTGGACTTAACCTTCTCTCGTATAAAATCTGCATTATCTGCACGACTGCTCATGCGTGCATAAAAGGTCGCATGATTTTTATGCCTACCTTTAGATCGTAGTCCACTTCAGAAAATCTTGGATACATCAGTGGGCTCACCAATAACATCAATGCCTCTAAAGTAATATTGACCAGGAAACGAATAGTGCTCCTGCCTGGGTTTAATCAACACCGAAATGAAAGTTTAGTTCAACCAGCTGGTACTTCGCATACCCAACCGAGCAAACAACTCATTAAGCCATATGATGGCGGTAAACTGAAATGGATTTTTACCACCAGATGAATTCGAGTGGTATTTCGATTATTTTGAGTGTTAAAGCACGGAAGTGCACAGTTCCGGTGTTTTTTATTGAAATGAAGGGTGTAATTTTGAATTCAATATGCTACATTGAAATAAAGCATGCCATCAAATCTGATAGTGGTATTCGAGTGCTCTGAACTCGAAAGTTGGTGCTAATTTCCTACGAGCATTCACTGGATTTTCCACGTTAGGTGAAAGTGTATGGAGCGGTCAAAAGTCTTCACAAAACATCGATCAAATTTTTTGTTTTCATTGGCTCTTCTAATTGAACGTTGATTGCACTCAACGAATTCACTTCACGTAATCATAAAATTTAATATTATTAACATAAAATTTAATATTACTGATTTACTTTCCTTTCCCCATTTGCATATTCCTCGAGAAAGGGCATTTTCTTATGCTAATTAAGCAATGAGGCCCATAGAAACGTTTTTCTCTAACTCAGGCTAACGATCAGTTGAAGACGTTGAATTTCATGCAAAAAATGCTCTAGTGTTGCATACAAACCACTGTGTTCGAGCACAATTGCGTTTATTCTTACATAAAATTGCACCTGAGCCAGATAATCGACTGTCACTCACCTTATTATCGGCTATCTCTTAACAAGTGAGTCACATCGATATCACAATTTCGAAGAAGTAAATACTTGGAAAATATAGGAGCCATTAAATTCAATCCAGAAATGTGGTTATTTACTGCCACGATATCGAACAATAGTGAACAAGTGAAGATGAATCACTCTGGTAACAAACAGAGTATCCCACAGCTTCTCAGTTTTCTATACATATTTTTTAAATAAATCCATCCTGAGAACAAACTTTTTCAAGTATACCATTTGTTGAAGGTTTGAGAATTATGAGACTCTCAGAGTTTACATTCGAGGGAGTACGGTAAAGTTGTGTAGTGCTTCCTTTGATTGAAGGATAACTCTGAGGGTATTTTTCACTTACTACGAGAAACTGCTCTCTAAAATCAACGATCTCTCTCAACTTTTTTCTATTTTTCTATTGCTTACAATATTTTCATCGTTTGTATCACTTCTCCATAAATGCTGTCTTTTTGGATGATTGTCAATCTCATAGCACTCACTACATAACGGTTACGGTTATCACTTCCACTTGTCTATGAAATATGCTTCAGTTGAAAGGGATAAAAGATGTGGCACCTAGAGGTGGTAAGCTTTTGCAAATTTCCATTGCAATAACGAGATATAGCGATGTCTCGTCTATGCCTATATACATGTACATACATGTATATACATATACGCATGTGCACATACATGTAAATAAGTATGTAAGTATGTATATATATATATATATATATATATATATATATATATATACATATATATACAGATATTGCAGGTACAGGTAAATATAGGTAAGTATTTGCCTATCTGTCCGGAACTTTGAGCTCAGGAAATAGTGAAGGAAATTTTGCAGATTTTAATAGGCATCATGTACATTATCGGATAAAATCTTTTGCCAAATGTCACAATGATCTACAAACGTCGAAAAGAGTTTTAAGCATTTAAAGATGGCAATTACATACACTCAATGTCGATTTGATTCTCATTTCGCATAAGTCAATTCCTAGAAAAACGGATATTTTGTGGAAAACATAGAAAATATATTTCCCACAAACCTTCCAACAATCAGTTGATAGGTAAGGCATTATTCTGCTGATTTTTTTTTTCCCCCAATTTTTCGTTGTTAGCTCAACAAAAGTGGTTGGTCTGGTCAGTTGGAAAAGGAAGGGGGGGGGGGGGAGGGGGAGTGCAAATGTATATATCGTGCCGGTTCTAGACCACTTCTTCGCTTGTTTTTTAATCGAACAGTCATAGTAAAGTAATGAAAAAAGTGAGCTTTATCAACGTTACCAAAACATAACTCTTTCGATGAGTTGTCGCATATTTCACTAATGAACGCCAATAGCAAATGTTAGGCGTAACATAGAAAGGTATATAGATATCTTTGTTAGTCGTAACACCACCTGCAGACTGATGTGGTCAACATGGTGTTCTATTGTTTCGTAGTTTTATGTGTGAAACGTTTATTGCACTGAGTTGGGGCTATTCCGATGCGTTAGAGGCAGCATATCGACGTGCACCTTTCATGATTGCTCGCTGTCATCGTTTCGTTGAGAGAAGTGAAAATGACATTTATTTTTCTCGCGTACCGTTCGGATTCTTGACCAAAATTAGGTGATGACCCAAAAGCGATGTACGGGTAGATAAAGAGATGGGCACGTTCCTATTTGTGCTTCAACGATAGGTCCGCACTGATTTTAAAACCCGTTCGTTTCGTCGTTCTATCCTCTTCTAATGCCCTTCATGAAGACGTTGCTGTTGATATTCAGCTATGTGCTTATTAGAGTGATCGCAAAAACGGATGAAAGTAGTACAGAAAGTATTCATAGCAGAACGGACATATCGAATGGAGGAGGTAAGATTTGATCGCTGTTTTCATTGCATCTTTTTTTCATTTTCGTTTTTTTTTTTTTCGAATAACTACTTTGGGTGTTTCGAGTTGCTTTTGTATTTCGAATATTATAATTTTATCCGAAAGAGTTTTCTTACTAGCGATTGAAAAGTTCAGCTCACTGAGAATTGATCGTTAGCAAGCATAATCCGTTTTATGCAGCTTCATAAGCAAATTCATATAGCAGTTATGACCTTTAGAAAGAACCATATTTAAATAATATTTCCTCAAATATTTCCTCAAATGGAAAGCTGAAAGTAAAAAGCTTTCCATATATGTCGTATGAGGTTTCTTGGTGAACGTTTAAAGATTTTTATCTAAATAGAGGAAAATAAAAGAAGGATATGAACTATTTTACTTCTTCACATTTTTTCCCCATCAAAATGAAGAATCCATCAAGCATTAAACCGGAAATAGTGAATCGTTCAAATGACGAACAAAAAAAAAAAAAAATTTATTTCAAACTCAAAAAAATTGGCGTCACTTTCCGTTTCTCATAACTTTATAAATTCCGATTCGTAGAATTTACTGATCGATCGCTGAACGTATTGTCGTGTTTTCTTTTCATTCTTCTAAAAAAAATTTTCCACACAATATATTTCGATCGTATTCATTACCACTACGATATGTAATCGACTAAAAATTTTCAATTTTTATGCTCTGCCCCATATAGCTCCTCTCATGTGATGTGTGTATTACTCCTCTTTTTATCCGCATAAACAGTTTTTCTTTCATCGTTGTGCTTGTGTTGAATTTCTTTTGCGGCAATGATAGATAATCACTTCAACAATTCTCATTAAGGTGATCGACATATGTAAGAGTATGGGGACTTTTTTTTGGAACAGTAAAAAAGTGAGAAAATATATCTGAATTGATTGCGCATTTTCGAATATTTCAAGCATCTTTTGCTAAGCAAATTCAACTAAAATTATTCTCATAATATTTGCAATTTTTTTTTATCCATTCGGAAAAAAAATACTCCATCAAATATGATAACGATTAATCGATTTTTTTTTTCGCATGGGATTTTTTATTTTCATAACTCCTTCTCTGTGAAAATGGTGGTAAATTCGTTAACATAAATCTTTCAATTGTTCAGTGATATTTTCAATTGTCTCTGAGTAATTTTTCCACTATCTCTTAGTCTTCAAGTAAAAACACAATGTTCCCAACTCGTCTTCAGATACTCGTTGCCTGTAGACTATAATTCGTCGCCTGTGGCCAATATTTTCATCAAACAACGATTAGCATCTAACTTTGAGTGAAACGAAAATTCCGCTTATCATAAGACTTTGAATATGCACAAATATTTTTCAAAAAAAAAAAAAAAAGAAAACAAAAAAATTGAAACTTTTCATATTTGAAAACGTTTCTCATAGCAAATTTTATCGAAAAAGCTTCGTAAAATTTCAGCGATATGTGAAAATCGTGTCAGCGCTTTCTTCGTATTGGATAATACACGCCCCATTTCCAGCAGCTCGTTAATTTATGAGGATATCAGCGAAGATGATTGTCTTAAAATGTGCAGCGAAAATCGAGTAAGTGCCTTATTCTATCTTTTTCTAACAATTGTCATTTTGAATATTTTTATTGCCTAATTATTACCTCTTATTAATTATTTTCGAATCAAATATTTGCATGATTGATGACAACGAATTTGATAAAAATACTCGATAGAATTTTCCTCTTCACGATAAATGTTCCCATAATTTCTCTATTAGAAAATTATTCAATCAAATAGGATCAGTTTTAGCTTGCGGCTTGAAGATGAGATATCGATCATCGTTACGCTAAGCATTTTCTGTTAAAAAAGTTATTTCGACATCAAAATTTATATTAAGCTCATTTATTCATACAAATTAAGTGTGAAACTTTTCCACATAGATTTCATTTCTCATAAGAAAATCTCTTCTTTAGAAGTCTAATCTTCATAGTTGTTTTTTTTTTTGTTTTTTTTTGTGTCGATTCGATGTTATACAGAGTTCTAAGCGACCGCGTTAGCTTACATCAAAAAATAATTTTTTCACTGAATTTTTCTGGTTTGCGTTGAAAATGATATATGAAGTCCCCACTAAATAAATTATAACCAAAAATATTTTCTTTGTATGGCTAAAGTGAAAAAGCATATTAGAGAAATTGATACGAAATGTTTCTTGGCTGCTTTACTCAACAGATCGACCGGTTTCATAAATTACCAGCAAAAACATATATTGATGCATTCGTAGTTCAAATCAGTTTGTCATTTTTTTTTTTGAGGTCTACAAGGCATTTTTCTACGTCTTTATGAGTCAACCATCTGTAAATTACTTTTTCATATGTAAATTTTTAAATACATTTAAGTGCATATAATTCATTTTGAAGTTCGTGAAACAGTTTAAAATTTGTTATAGCATCACCATATATGAATATTATCGACGGTTTTTTAGCTCCAAAAACTCTAGTTCTAGAATGGGAACTTTCATAGAAACGGACAGGTATACCTACGCATATTATCACTGTAGTGTGCTTGACATGCGAAATGATAAAAACTTGCTAATGCTCTTGTTTATTAAAATAAATAAATAAATAAATAAATAAATAAATAAATAAATAAATAAATAAATAAATGCATTCAAAAAGTAGATACAACATTGCAAAATAAAACTTTCCTTTCTCGGCGATAAAATTTCAATATTTTATAGCACTTTTTCTTAAATGTTTTCTTTTAAATGTTTCATTTTCAAATAATGTTTTTTCTTCATAGTTGCAACATTTTTTTTTTTTTTTTTTTGTTCTCGCGATTATCTTATCACGTATCTACGTGTATTAATTGCGTCATTTTGTGGTCTTCATCTGTTTTCGTTGTAAATTCGATAGTTTCATTATATGCAAAAAAAGACGCGCCGACAATAGGCGCCCTATGATAGAGACCACATTTATGTGTGGGGTCACGTACGCACTACTGACCGCAAAAAATTTCTTAACATCCGAATTCGTAAGAAAAAAAAAGATTCGTAAAAAGTGAGAAACAACAATACCACTCAACACAACATCCGTTGACTGGTTATAAATATTGAGAGAGAGGAAGGAATAGGTAGGAAGAAGTAGGAAAGATTAAACTGCATGCAAAGATATTCTTGGCTCAGAAATTATTGTACGTGATTTCCAAATTGTTTTCGTGTGAAAAAAAAAAGCGATATTTCCTCAATCATTTTTGTATTCATCGTTTGTATGTGGGTGAATTTGGTGCCGATCATCGGATACCACAATGCTATTAAACCTTTTATTTCTATGTAAATTTTTCATTTTCATACGTTTACCATCATAATGTCAATATAATCGCAGTTAAAAAAACACAACTTTTCTCAAGTAGTTTATTTTGTTATAAGTAAACTTTTGAGAGCAAGTAAATAGTTTTTTCGAGGATTTCTTACCAATTATTTCTAAAATCATTGAAAGTTCTTTTTTTTTTCAAAAGCAATTTTTTTTTTCATTTCTTCATTTTCTATACACAAATTGCTAATGCTTTCCATGCACAAATGAAAATTTGAGAAATTTTCACAATTGTTTTAGAAAATAGCGCCGCTCGTTATTGATAGATAAATCAATGCGCGCTTTTTTTCGAACATTGTTTTTGGTGAAAAAATTTTCAAACCTTTTCACTCACTAATGAAAAACTAAGGAATTCTCTATTTGTTCATAACGAAGAAAGATATTTAAAAATAATATAATTTTGTGCATTGATAATATCCCAAAGCAACGGTTTTTTTTTTCTTCTAGCTTCGCTAAATCGGATCTCAATTTGTCATAGCAAATACGTGCATATTCAATTAGTGTGAAAAAAATTGACATCAGCTGATTATACAAAATTGACATTGACATTGACATATATATATATATATATATATATATATATATATATAACTAATTACGTTATTTGATAAAGTGTTGTTTATTTGTTCCATTTCTTAAAAAAAAAAAACCCACCGCATTCATAAATGCTCGATGAATGTTTCATTGATCCGTTCAGTGCTAAAAACACTTTTCAAAGATTTATATAGGGCTAAACTTTCTTTACGTTGTAACAATTTCTACTAGATATTTCTTTCGATTTTTGCTCATATTTTTTAGCATTATTGAGACTCCATACTTTAGGATAATAAAGGACGATCAATTCTATGCGCTTCATTCACATATGATCATGCGTTTTTCACTTGTACTATTTACCGATCGAAAAGTTTACCCGATGGTGATTTGGAAACAGAAGCGGCAGTTGGAAAACGTTTCTTTGAGAAGTTCTGTATCGATGGTAAGCGATTTATTAGTGTTATTTTAGGTTCGATAGCCGTATAAGTTCATTTTTTCTATGTAATTCGAAAGAAATATTCAAACAAAATGATCACTAAACACACACTCGCACACAAAAACCCACATGTAAGCATGGGAAGGAAGAGGGGGGGGGGGGGTTGGGCAACCGTTGGTTTGGTCCCCATGGGAAGACGAAAATTGGCAAATGCAGCTGTCTCTATGTTTTAACAGAAGATCTTTAGATGAGTAGAAAGAATAACAAGTAAAGGTGATGTGAAGGATGTCTTCTTACATCTTTTTCTCATTTCAACAATATTTTAATGAAAAGTAGCATTATAAAGATGCTCTGAAAGTTTGTTTTCTTCTTTTTTTTTTTCCCCTCTCTTTCGCTATCTCTGCCTCTCTCCCTCACTCTCTTTTGAGATAACCACGGTTTTGCAAAAGTGCCCCTAAACGATATTTCTAGGTCAGTGTATTAGACAATTGTCAACCGTTGGTTTGGCCCTAATAAACATCGATCATTGCACCACCAAAGCGACGGTAATGACCCCCCACATTGTGTGGAATTCCTTCACACATTGCGGTTGATTTGGTATTTGTGCTACCTGTATTTAACAGTGCATTGCTCATCGAATCGTTCGCAGGTCGGAGGAATATCCCGTACCAATCACTGTCGAAACGATTTCACACCTTAACCCACGTGTCTTGAATAGAAAAAACAAAGAACAAAAGTGATGCTTCATTTGAGAATAGATAAAATTATCTGACGAATACTACTAAATCCATTCACATTCTCGCTTAAAATTGTTCACTGCAATATTTTGAAGCATCTTAAATTATGTTATTCTTATTATTCATTAAGCTGGTTTATAGAGAGTGTAAATGAGTTTCTCCTCACCTATAAAGTGAAGGATTTCGAACAAACAGCACAATAATGGCAATATTCGAAACACCTGAACATTTTATTTGTCCTGCTTAATATTTTTCCATGATATTTTCAAAAGTACTTAATAATTCATTCAGTTCGAGTTGAGACGCTATAAATACCAAATTTGATTTCATTTTTCATATCACTCTCAGCACATGATCGATCGTTTTGAATAAAACAGATATCCACTATCCTCGGAGAAATCCTGCGTTTAGCCCTGATACTTCCTACAACGGTGTGCTGAACTCAAGGATAAACTGATATTTATTTCTATATTGAGCGTTTTTGTAAAATACGTCTACTAAGATGGAAGGTGTATGATTTCAGAAGAGTTACCCGTGGAATGTGCCGATTCGCAATTCTTAAGAGCCGATCAATCGGTTATTATTGGCTATGCGAAAAACGTTTCCATTGTTGAGAGCTTAGAGGAATGTGCTACACAATGCCTCAAGGAACATTTCCCGTGCGAGGTTATAACGCATCAATATTTTAACTCATTTCCTGTTTATTTCTTCAAATATAAATTTGATATAGAAGCTATAATGAACGCTACATATACTTCAAAATTACTAATTGCATTATTGCAGTTCAAAAATGTGCTTTCACATAAAATCTATCAGAAATTAGTTATTTAGTCAGCAAATAGTGAGCAACTTTTCTATCAGATGAATTTTGCCAATGATTTTAAAGGCGAAAAAATGGCCATAAATAAATATTATAAGTTCCGCTAAATTTTAGGGAAATTATCCTAACACATTGATTGGAATGCACTCAGGAATCCTTACCTCGCGTTAACCTCATACGCTTTTCTATCACCGTCCTCAATTTCGATCATATTCATTACTGCAGTATAAATTAAACTTATTTCATATGCGCGACGCATGAATGAATGCAAAAACGCCTGATTGCCGTGTATAGAATGTTTGCTTGCATTTCGTCGTTTGCTTTCAACTATTGAAAAGAAAAAAATTATTCTGTGTCACCGTAATTGGACTCAGTTAATCGACGTTGCAATGACCATCTGAATCTAGAGAACAACTTGCACGGTGGGATTAACAAAGCTGCTCAACGAAATAAATGACTTACAGTAAGAATTCATAAACGTCGGCTGTATAAAGCTAGAGCGCTAGCTATGCCACCTGCAACGCTAACTATAGAAATTTCTGAAGTAAAATGATGGATACGACAGTAACGATAGCTTTATTTAGCCGAGTACGTAATATTTCATTTGGCAACTTCAAGTACATTGTTTGTCACCGACTAGAGAGAGCCGCAATAAATAATATTCTCTTTATGAGTGGAAAAATTCCTTTAAATGACGTCATAGTTGCCGATAAATGATCCATGATTTATTTATTCAATTTATTCAATATTTGATATTCAACACTTTTATTGAAATGCAAAACTCATAATGTGAAAAGCATTAATAAAATTAATGATTACAGTCAGCGATGTATTTCTATGAAGAGGGTGAATGCATAACGAACACCGAATCGGCACTCACTAAACCTTCTTCGTTTGCACGCGAGGAAAGCGACAAGGTTATTTACTTCCACAGCGGTTGCAATATCGTCCTCGAAAGGCAAAAGCTTCTGGAAACAGCCACTGAGAGCGGTAACTTCCACTTCTATTACCTACTCAATATTCCATTTCAACACATATCCTATTCGAATAAAACTTGATCTCAAATCTTCTGTAAAATTTCAAATAGGTATTTCACTCCACTTCTCACCCCCCCCCCCCTTCCTTATTTGATAAACCCCCTCCAAACTTTCAAAATAAGACAGCTAATTGCCTCAATAAAATCTTCCAATTCAACACACCACTCGCTCTCCTCACTGTACACCTAAAAATCTAAAGGGATTCACACCGTGAACGATGCTATAGGGTAGTAGCGACGAGCAGGACACTCTAAATTGCATGTTTATTTAACATTCTTTTGCACTGCCGAATATTTCTACAAAAAAAAAAGACGCTTTTGAAGCAAATTGGTGCTGAGTTGTTCTTGACGTAAATGAGACACCGAAAAGAGACACACCGCTAATCTAGTTCATTAAATTCCTTTGTTCTTATTTATTTCCTGCAAATCCTTCTCAGACAGACATTCATCTTTTACATCTTTTTGAGTACTCATTTGCGAATATTCCTTGCAAAAGCGCATCATTACCATGTTGTGCACATAAGTTTAGTGTGTCTGTTCGCCTGTCTGTTTGATAGCTCCAACTCTCGAACCAATGAAGCTGAAATTATGAAATTCGATAGGTGTAACGCATATCATAGATTGACCATCTATACTTCATTTTCTATTGATCTATCGAGACCGAAAGGAACTATTATCTTTTAAAAGTACCAAAACGTTTGTAGCCATTCTATACCCCCTAGGTCCCATTTTTCACCCATTTGATCATAGAAAGTTGTGTCAATGTATGCGCAATCGGATCAATTGCACTTGAAGACGCCATTCTATATATTTTATTTTCTGTTGCTAATGTGTGAAAGTGATCGGTCAAGTAAGCCGAATGCAAAGGCATATATCGTTCCAATTTCTTTGGCACGTTTCCTCGTTTGTTAAAGCTTAGTGCGTTGCAATAAAATAATTTTTTTCTTTTCAATTTTCACATATATTCGAAAAATATAAACTTTCGAAAAAAATTTTTTAAAGAGTGCGTTTTCCTCTCCAAATTTCAGTATTCATATATCGATTTTTTCCTCATTTTCATTCAATTAAACCAAAATATCATCGATAAATGCCGATTGTTGAAAGCTTGAAGTGTTGTATGATCGACACAAACAATTTACCGTTTTTTTTTTTTTTTGAAATGCAATATATCAAAGTATCGTTTCTAATATAATACATCAAATTCTATGTTTTCAAGTTGATACGGTGGATTACAAAAAAAAAAAACAAAAAAACAAAAAAACAATAGATATTTCGAAAATCAGTGCAATGCGACGTTTGCAACTAAAGCATTTATTGTGAAGAACAATACGACCTCTTGCAGTATATTAATTGCCGATGTACGTAGAAAAATATTTCCCAAATAAAGAGGAAGAATAGTCTCATAAATGCTATCCGAAATTTAAATGAACTTTTCGGTTTTTTTTTTTTGTGTGGATGCCATCAATAAAGAAAGCCATTCTTGCATAAAATAAAGTAGTTCTTTTTTTCTTGGAAGAAAATATTCCCATTGCTAGATCACTTTAATTTTCACCAGAGTTCATGGTTTTTTAATGTTTTCATCGTCCAAAAAGTTCTCCTTTCCTGTTCTTCCTCTCACCTCTTTGCGCATGTTTTTTTCGGCAAATTAATTAGTGTGAATGTTCCCATCTATCAAGGAGGTTCCATTATTATTTGCTTATTTGCATCGTTTTTAATGCGAGAATCAGCGCAATCTAAGCAGCACTTTTTGAAGAGCACCTCACTATGGTATTCCGACTATCATGCCATCTAGAAGAACGCTTCCGAGGGTTATATACTTTCACCAATAAATTATATTCTAGCATCTTATTTGAAAATCCCTTTAACTGTTGCATTTTAAAAATATGAATGAAACATCTTTCAAGAGAGGCATAATAGGTTGTACGGCTATAGTTGGGCTTGAGGCACTTTTTTCTGAAACTATTAGGCTTTCCTCTATGCCCTTTTCAAGCTTCCTACCATCTTTTCACCAATAACCGATATATGTTTAAAAACTACCAATCCCCATAATGGGTAATGCATTTTTTTCATCGAAAGAAACCTTAATTTCTTCACATATACTACAATAGTGGCCGCATTTTGTTATACGTTTTAGCACATCTGTACCAAAACGTGATTAGCACGTTTTGATGTATAATTAAGCAATGAAATAGTTATGTATCGCTATCAAAATATGTGTGACGCTGTTTTACTATAGTCCACAGTTGTTCTCTTTTTTGTGTGCATCATCACCATTATGTGTTTACCGTTGCAGCAGAATGAGAAAGAAATCACCTAAGAATTATTTCAGAAAGGAATAATCTTTAAAAAAAAAAAACATTTCACCTGCAGAATAAAATGTTTAGTCTAAAACTGAATTTATCTACTAAAAGAAATATTTCGTGTGCGGAGAGAATTAATTTATACGATGCGAAAGGTATCATCATTAGTTATTCATCTAATTGATTACAAAAAGTCCAACTAAATTTCGAATTCTTCGACCTAAGAGCTCGAATGTACCTGTTCATCTCCCCCCTTTGTATAGAAAAAAACAAGTTTATGAATGATTTGTCATCGCAATTTAATTATCAGCATAAAATTTGGTTGTTAGACCTTTTTTCATTTCAATATGTGTACAAATTTATTTCGCGAAACAAAATTCCCCAATCGAAAAGGTGAAATAAATTTAGCCAAAATTTTCAACTTTAAATTCTCGTTGTGTGAGTTTTTCTTCAAAAGAATTTTTAGCTGAAAGCAAACCAAAGAAAAAGAAAACAGGAGCAAAAAAAGCGAAGAAGAATCGTCGCACTACGATTGCTTCGAATCCGACAACAACCACCGGCCAGTTTTGCTTAATAACTCACATTAAACGTTGATGCGTCAAGTTTTTTCGCGCAGTGTCATCGGTTACTAACAATCCTGTCTTCGCTAGTGCTCCTTTTTTTGCACATGCTTGGTTTATAATACGAGATAGTGGTAATAGATATAGAAAAAAGAATCGATTGTCGCCTCTTATCGCTTATATATATATATATATATATATATATATATATATATAGAGAGAGAGAGAGAGAGAGAGAGAGAGACATTATAGAAATTTCTACCATTTTTCCTATAGAAAATTGTCTCGGCTCGCAAGCCACCCAAAATCTAGTCGGTTACCCGGCTGACCTCTGTTCCCACTATATGTATCGAGGCAGTTACTCAGGGTTTCAAAGTGAAAGCTTTCGGAAGCACTTTTTGAGGTATTGTGTCACTAGTGTTTTTGAGGTATCAGTGGTGTTTTCCATCCTCATCCGAGTCCATTTTAATCTTCAGCACGTTTATATGCAAGCCTTTTTCAAATCTTCTGGCTTTATATGCTTGCTGTTCACATACTGCTAGCAAACTATTGGTAAGTACATTCAAAAAAATTTTTACATTCCTTTCTCTCTTCCTACCTTCGGGATGCTTTTTGAAACGGTTAGTGCTTAACAGTTGTCGTCGATTTACTGTTCGGTGCTTTATTTAACTCTGCTGGTCCTGTTCTGATGCTAACATTATGTTATGAGTACACTCTTTCATGGGTCATTTTTACTAATGGCGAAAACCGTTTTCCTACCTTAGCACTAATATCTCTCGTGGGGTTTTTCTCTTCGCTAATCGTATCTTTCCCGTGGGCTTCACATGTGGCATTGCCAAGCACGACACCAGACCTCCAAATCAATAAGTCAGCATTCAGCTCCTAGTAATTGCGGATCCATGAAGTGCTCTGTAAACTGTGAGATTATCTGCAAACAGTTTATATGGGCTTTATAACTCGTCAGAAATATCGTTCGTGTACTGTACGTATAAAAGCGGTCTTAAAACTCTTTTCTTTTTCACGCTTGTGATTGCTTCGTGCGCTTCAGAAAAAGCTCTCATAAAATTTCAACTTCGAAGCGGCTATCAGTAAGGAAAGTCTCCAAACCTGCTATTACTCTTGGTTGGATGCTATGTGTCTTACCTTCATGAAGCATTCGTTCATGATCAACTGTGGGAAATTCTTTGGTAAAATCTAAGTAAAATATATCAGTCTAATATCTCTAACATAATCACTCAATTCGCTAAAGGAACGACAAAAGTTGCGAAGTATTCGATCTGCCCGGTGGCCAGTCAAACTACTTGTTGTCTAGACTGCAATTTAGTATTGAATATGCCAGAATTGGATTTTTGACTACAATTTCAAGCATTTTATAAACTGAGGACGTCAATCTAATAGGAGGGCATTTTGAAACATTATCAAAAAGAGAATTCCTTGGAAGAGGCGTCACAGTTGCCGTTTTCCAGGCGTCACGAAGTGACGTATACTCGAAGAAAGCTATACCTAAAGAAGCAAATAAGCACCTCTATTATATTCATTTAGATTTGAATTTGTGTCGGGAAAGCAGTTGGTATCCCATCGTCCCTTTTGAATGCTTTTCTCAAAGAAAGATGCCAAATATTTGCATGTTGCACGGGCACTATTGACAAATTTTCTCTTAGAAGTTTTAAACATCCCAGTACTGTGTTGACTTAATTTTTTTCGATCCACATATTTGAAAAAATGGACAACGTTTTGCATACCGGTTACTCGCTTCTGGCTGTTTTGGCCTTTTTCCACGGTTTCTGATAGTTAAATAGGCATCTCAGTAAAGAAATACTCATTCTAGGGTTTCTCTCCATCCCTCCAAAGGAAGTATGCGTTCGCTGCTATAATCAAGCACTTCGCTATCCAACACTCGATGGTTTCTCAACGCTACGCATCTGTTGACCACTTCGTTGAGAGTTTTTATAAAGTGGCCATATAGCTCCTCCATGCTGCGGTAGCTATTAAATTCGGCATCCTTTTCAACCCGCAGTGGCACAACGTTTATCCTAAGGCAGTCACAATTGTTGAAACATCGCTTCATTGATCAAAACGAGTGCTTCATTGATTGCATCAATGTCGAAACCATTACTGCAATGATCTTTTCTACCAAAATCTACTAACAACTCATCTTTTGGGTTGATGTAGTTGTCACCGCATAGAAATAGATACAGTATTTTGTTCTCACATGTTCGCTGACTGATAAATCCAATCAAGTTGCCGTGTTCTACGAAGTTTCCAGAAACTTCAGAGTGCCTATCAGTATTCTGAAATCGCTACTGGCCCTCATTCCCATTAGACGTTCGGTCTGCATGAAGTACGTTATGAGAGCCATCTAATGAGAACAAATGATCGGGAACTTTATCATTCAGCTAGGTCTGCACAAAGTGATGAGATGACGTCATTCTTCATGACCCATTTGTCGAAAAGAACTGCATTCTTATCCACAAAATTCAATGATTTCCCATCAGAATCGCTTTCAAAAAATGTAGGTATGAAAAGGTAAAATACAGTGAATGTCCGAATCTGATCGCTATGGAAACCATCGAATTTGGAAGAGCAGGAAATTGGCTTATGAACTCTCTACGGAATCTTATTCGGACACATTCAAATATATCGATTTCAGTATTTTATTTCTGCTAAACGGCAGTACGAACATCATTTTCAATTATGAAAGCAGCATGAATAAATAAAACTGTTTTGCATATCGTTTAAAGAACTGTTGCAGTCATTTCCTGCTAAGAGTACCAACTCTTCCTGTTTCAGAAGGAGATTGGATAGACTATCACCATCTCAGTAAGTGCCCTCTCAGTTTCACTTCTATTGATTATAATCGACTTGCAATCTCTTCAAATTTTTGATGTGCAATTCTCTGTCTCGTTTCAAACCATCTTCTTATTTCTTCTCATACCTTATTTTCGCATGATTAAATCGACTCCTTCAACAATCTGTATGATCCTTATCTGTTCTCTCCGGCTTGTTTCTTCGTTTCCTTTCTTTTCGACACATATATCGGAGTTCCGCATTCTTGCAAATAAACGTCTTTTATCGCTCTTAAATGCGTCGAGTTCGGCTAGTGTACTGGCCATCACTTTGCGAGCTGGTTTCATTGCATTGGGCACCTCAGCCTGATCCTTGTTTCATCCCAGAGCTAATATGTCAGTCTGAGCAAACCCAATCAGCTACTCTGATCCTATCCCCCACCATTGCATATCAACCGTCTTCAAAGAATGAACGGAAAAAATATTAAGCCCGGATATTTAAATGTACACTTTTGCTTTGCAAGTTGTATTCCTGTGGCAGTCATTCGAAGACACCCGGCTAGCTCAATTATGCTTTGAATCTTCAACGCAGCTAATCGACTCATCTTTCACGAATTTCTGCTAAGTGAATTTTACTGTTGCTTTCAGAAGCAACCACAGAATCATCCGAAGCAATAACGCAGCCTCAAGATACAACGACCGATGCTGTTGGCAGCGCAACAACAATCGAGGCTGATCGGATCATTTCGGACGGGGATAGTCATCGGAATGCAGAGGAGGGGACACCGGCGGCAACTTCGAAGACCGATGAGGATGCATTGGACAAGAATGACGAAAAACAGAGTAGAGAAGATGTCGAGAAGTCGAATGAAAGAGAGATAAATCGAGAGAAGACCAAAAAACTCAGAGAACGAAAGGTCAAAATGATTGGTGGAGAAAAGCAGCCTTTAAGCATCGGATCAACAACTGAAGTAAGCGAAGTTGCCGCCTTAGACGAAGTTGATGTAGATTCAGAGGAGGAGGAACAAGAGAGCAGAAAGAAAGGGTCAAAAGGCAAAAAAGAGGAATCAGAAGGTAATGGTGATAAGAAAATGCATGAAGCGCGCGGAAAGAAACAGGAAAATCAAGAAGAAAAGCAAGAAAGTGATAAAAAGAAAACGAAAAGTTCATCGAAGAGTGGTAGTTGTAGCCAAGACGATGAGTCGCCTAATGAAGATGCAAGTAAAACGAAAGAAGCCAAAAAGTACAACAATCATCCAAGAGCACTTTCCACAACAGACGATGAACATAAGAAGGTTTGTGCTGTGCCACCAATATATTGCATTTCATTTCCTTCAATTCTATAAAATAATTCATATAATCAGTATTGAAATTATTTAACTCACTTAAAAATATTCTTTGTCTTCTTAGAATCCTTTCGTTATCAAGCTAAGCATTTTACGGATTCATTAAAATCCATTTCTGCTGTAAAAGCGATGTTCTTTAAAAGTGCTGAAAAATCGCATCTATTTATTCATTAGCTATAAAGTTTTTTCCTCTCTCTACGATGTGAGATGTTTCATCATTTCGACTCATGTTTGTGACTGTGTATCAAACGACACATGCTGAAGACATCATGTGAGGCAATAGTTTCATTACTTCAATGATACGGTATCATTTTGATGAGAATATCCGATATTGATTGCAGGATACGCATAAAAAATCAAAGAACAGTACGATCAAACGAAGACCACACAGTAATCGAAAGACACACAAAAAGTTAACAAAAATTGTTCAGGTACGTGTTTCATTTTTCGATTCATCTCACTTCTTAGCATTTCACTTAGAAACTGCACTCATCTTATAATCTATAGCACGAGTACATTTTCATAAAGAAATGTGTATATATGTAGCAATCAGCATAATTGAGTCGCATGAAATTCTTTTCCATTAGAATGGTACAACACGTTGATGATTGCATCAATGCCGAGTCATAAAAATTTCAGCTGTATAAGTAAAAAAGTAAAAGACAGTAACACGCATAGTGATTTAGCTGCACTATGCCACGTTCAAGTAATAGAGCTTGGCATAATGCGTTAGTGTTGCCTAAACCGCATTAGTCATTTACGTCGAGGATTACTTTAAAATCGCTTACTTGATGCAAAAAATGTGAGCGTAGCACCTTTTATGCGGAGAACAGTGATATGTGAAGTCGTTATTTTATGACTTGAAGTACTCAATTTTGCAGTTTTGGAAAAAAAAACACTAATTAACAGAGGTGCAAATTGTTCCTGGCAGGAGTGACCGGGAACGGTTTTGAGCCTCCGATAAACGTATACACTTCAGGTCGATCCAGCAACGCTATCAGCGGAACAGCGTCGCGAAGAGGTCGGAGAGAACGAAGTAACGCTTCACAGGAAGGCGAAAGCAAGAGGAGTAGCACAAAAGTCGAGCAGAAAGCTCAAAATTAAGAGTCTTGCCCAAGCCGACGAGGTCAGATTCTCTCTAATTCGTTCGTGCTGATATTAAGATGAGCTTCTTGATTGACCATTGTAGGAGAACGGCTATTTCTCGCAATGGAGTGAGTGGACACCGTGCCTCAGCTCAGGAGAACGCAAAGTCAGACGGCGGAAGTGCCTCGATCTTAGGAAATGTGTTGGGGCGCTGATGGAGGTGGATAAATGTCCAGAAAATATCTCCAAACAGCGCGAAAATCGCTCTCAAGGTTAATAATTAAGCGACGATTTATTTGCCCCATTTATTTAAAGTATTGCCATAGTTTTTTTTAACGCTCAATCTCGACTCGAAGCATTTAAAGGGTTTTTACTTTGTAATACATCTCTAGTTATATGTCGCCGCCTTCATTTGATTCGACACAAAACACAGGCGTTACATCCATTCTTGCTTCCACTCGTAAAACTTTTCGTGAAAACTCTTCTAGATTATCATATAAATTCTTGTTGCTATTGATGTCTTCTTCGACCCAAGCAATGATGCTGTATTTGTTCGCTTCTATATATTTTATTACCAATTCACTACTTACGGTGGAAAAAATACATTCGCATATATGTGGATTGCTTTGCACAACGAATTCAGTGCTCGGATGCAACCACTCACCTACTTTATTACCTGAGATAGGTCTATAAGAGATCCTCTTATGTGCAATCACGTTGACGTCATTCAATTACGTTATTATCTTTGAGGGATGAGCGTCGTTCACTCTCATCTTTCTGCTTTGACGAGCGATTTCCTTTATTTTTCTCTCAGATTTAACTCAAACCGTGCGGCGCGTTGATGCACTTGCATGGTTCTCAATGAAAGGAAGGGTGACAGAACTGTTGCATGGGAATTGCCAAGTCGAGCGTGCTTGGGAATCTTTGAGCGGAGAGTGGGTGGATTTGAGGTGATGTGGGAGGTTGGGGGTGTGTTTGCAAGTTTGGATTGGGGAGCACGTTGCAGCGAGGTATTGAATATGGGGACGTATTTGTGTGCGTTTGCAAGGTAGTTTTAACTAGAGGAATGCTTTGGCTAACCATGCTGGAATTCCGTAGTACACGTCACGTTCCACGCTGATCCATTGACTTCGAAAGGGCTATAGGGATTAAGAGGTGGCAGAAAATTTGCATGAATTTGACAGCAGTGGGATTCCCTTTTTAGACCACTGAAGTAACAGAAAAACGGAACTTCTGTGGAAGATTAATGCCAGTGGTCTGATCACTTCATATACGATAACATTGTTCTGCCTTTTTTTATTTTTCAGTGATCACTGTTGAAACCGGCTGAGATGCGCAGAGTATATTGTTTCAGCCCCTCTGGCGCGCTTCTCCTTTTAATCTCAGTGAAAACCATATCATATTTGCCTCGATTTGTCTAATAAAGTTTATAGTGAGGAGAGTTGTCCGTTTTGTGACGAACTCGTAACTACTATTAGTCTTCCGAGGCCTTCATCAGCCCGAAAATGTTATTCAGATGAAATTGTCAATGTGGAATCAGCGCAATATCACAAGCTTTAATCCGACTTGAAGTCTTTCTGACATTTTTTCCTCTTCATTGTCCTCGCCTTCCGCTTCGCTTTTTCTTTGATGTCTTCCGCGTTCTCAAATCCCTTGCCCGCCTTGTGGATGTTTCTTAGTCATAGAAACAGAGCGAAGCCGCATGGGGCTAGGTGAATAGGGATGCTGGTGAAGTAGAAAGATATCCCTTGCTGTCAAAAAATCCTTCATAAATCGGTGCATTATAAGATGGCGTACTCTCGTCATGCAACATTCAACTGTTAGGCTGCCACTTATCTAGAAGTTTTCTTTCGGCCGTGCATCCTAAGTGATTCAGGACTGTTGTCCTAAATTTTGTTCTGCTGACTTTTGTCCCGTCGATAGTTATGGTTTAACTAGCTGATTTTCCGAATTTCAACCAAATATATGTGTGCCGATCCTGCAGCTGCTGCGTTGTCAAATGCGACACACAACGACATATCCAGCGTCGTCCATTGCGCTTGCTGAGTGAACACAGCAGTGGAAAGACACGCATGCGTCGTAATCAACTATATTTTCCTTTAGTTCTGTTGCTTGTTTGCGGAAATCGTTTCTTTTACCATAATAAATTCAGCCCGATAGCTTCCTCAGCATGTTACATATGTGTGTGCGTGTTCGTGTACATCTTTGTATACATATATATATATATATATGTGTGTGTGTGCGACGTGTGTGCTACGTGTGTGCACGTATGTGTGTATGTTATCTACGTTGGTTAAATATCTTGTGAACGATATATTTGATTCATATATCGCATCACCTATGGTAATATTTATGAAGATTGGATATGTGAAATCATTTATAAACATTTGGTTTTTCGATGTGAAACGGTTTCCATCTGTAGTATTTGCTTGGATGAATTCGGCGATAATGTGAACTTCTCTTCCAGTTAAAACGATTGTATCTGCGGGGCCAGTGGGTCCTGAAATATCAAGTTCATCCAGAACAAGGCATGGGATTGATTCGGGACTTCCTCCGAGTATTATGCCATCACACTTACCAGCAAAGAAATCAGGCTCACGTTCCACCGCTATGCGCAACGCATCCGACGATATTTGGTCGCCATGGCTTGGCATTTGTCAGGTAGTGCTCATTTTTCCTGTCCCTCTCTCTCAGAAAGTAGAAGCAAACAATCTGTCACAAGTGGTGTTGCTCCTGGAAAAAGCTCATCTGTCCCCTTTCCTTTCTTCCCTTCCCTAAAAATTCGGAGGCTTCTGAAAATGGTTTGAGGGCCTGTGAGCGCCGTGCCATATCTGTCACACGCCAGTACGCTACTGCTTTGAGGCCCCTGAGGCAATCGCTTATCTAAAGTATGGCAAGCACTGCGCATGCCCCAGGCGCTTAGAATGTGCGTCGTTTTCGGACTGTAGTAAAGTTTGCTGAAAATACGTATCGAATGGCGGAAAGAGGCGCGATTTCAGTGCTATTTGGGAGCTATTTCCATCAGGTATGCTGCTGCTCCGAACACGAGGGCCCCACGTTTCGACGATAGTCGCAACTTGCTGCGCTTGAACAGCTATTGCCTGCCAACTTGGTATAATCCATATAACAAATAATCCTTCAGCATGAAAAACTCGCCTACAAATTGCATACTTTCTTCAGTGTGAAAAAATTTTCTGCTTGCGAATCACATATATGCAGAGAGAAAAATTGAAGAGATAGAATAACGACATTTAAAATTTTATCGTTTTATTGATGGTTCGTTAAGCATTGCTCTAATTCCTTTCGTTGAATTTTTCCCCACCATCTATGTAAGAATCTTCACGGTAACACCAGTTTGTGCAGATTAGAGACCTACACTCTGCGAACGTTTAACGAAAAACGGATCATTGTGTAGGCAATGGGGTTATGCATCACAAAAATTGGTCCGTATACATGTGATGTCTAAGAAGGGGAAAATTCTTTCTTGAGTCTTTCTTGCTGTTCGGTTGTTTCATTATCAAGGAATCTTGCCTATAGCGCGTGCCGAAACAAAAAAAAAAAAGGAAAAGGCAGCTTGGCAAGCGAAACATCGAACGAGTTATTGAATTATTTCTAATTTATGTTTAAATTGTGCAGTATCTATAAGCTATTAGCGTTGCATTTGCTTCTATTTTCACGGCGTTAAAAAATTCAACTTATAAGCTGCAACTAATATATGGAGCAGAGTTACACGTTGATTCTTTCTAAACTGTTCGTTCAGAATGGATCATTAACAGTTCGCTACGAAATCATTCTTCTTATAATATAAAGGTGATGTTTGCACGCATGGTGGTCAGAGATGGGGGAAGTGTATCATTGGTCAGCGTGCTTGCATTAACATAGCGCAGAAAAAGCACCTTTCAAGTTGAGTAAACGTTTTCACCTGCTGAATAATTCATTTTTAACAAAATCATGTGGGCAACTTATCACTATCGTTTTACTGCATAAATACGATCGAATAATTTCTTAATTTTGCAGGAATTCGCCAGTGGGCAACCATGTAAGAATCATGAAGTGATTGGTTTCGAGTCACGAGAATGTATTGCAAAAGATCCCACCAAATGCATAGGCCCATTCTTCCGCTATTGTACACTGCCATGCTGAAAATCCTTGAGAAAACATTAGCTTCACATGCAGAATTTATCAGCTCTTCACTCAGAAACTCTTTGTAATAACTGCCGATTTCAGTGGTGCTTAAAATCAATCGAAAACACTTGCTGCTTCTTATTCTGAAGTATTTTTTCGCCTCTTGAAATCTTCAAACAATCAATTCTGAGATCTTTCCTCCTGTTTTCAGTCGATCGCAAAATCAGTCGTATTTTCGAAGGTTACCTCAAATGTTCATTTGTTTGACATTCCCATTCGACTTATATTTTTGAACTTCATGAATGTAATAAAACAGCTAACGATTTTAAGCTGTATTTCATTGCAACCATATCTTAAATTCACAGATTAGAATTTGAGAGATTCAAATCGTTTCATTGAACACACCAAATCCAAATAGCCGAATTGCCTTTTTCAATCATATGCGGATTCCGAAATCAATTTTTAAATGGTTATATGCGAAATTTATGAGCAAGAAATTAAGTGAACTCACACATCCCATTCGCGTTATTGTTTGTATTGTGAATGTTTCTACTGTGCAGATAGATGTTCGTATAATATTTCAATGTTTTCCATATCATTTCCTCATAATGAATTGTTTCAACTGTGTATATAACGCGTAGAAATTGTGCTAAAAAAATAAATTTTCTGGATGAACGACATAGGTCGATCAGAGTGGATAAGGAAGAACGAGAACGCGGGAAACGGGAGAGGGGAGATGGATGATCCACCACTTTGCTGCTTTTATGAACTAATTAGTCTAATGTGAAGAAGAGCGAATAATAACAGCTTCTGCATTTTACCGTTTTTTAATGGAATTTTGCACCCCTTCTTCTCGAAAACGATGGATTTCACAGATCTTCCCGAAAATCGTTGCAACACGGGTGCGAAATCTCCGGCGTCTTTGGATTCCTACAAACCGATCAGCGTGGAAGATGGCATACACTGTCAAACTCTTTTGTGGCTAATCTCAGTAGTACATTAGTTAAGACTAGCTTGCATAGACACATAAATACACCCCACTGACAAGGTCCAACCCCAACTTATACCCGAAGACATTTTGCATGCGCATATGACGGTGCTGTTAACAAATCAACCACCTCTACCTAAAAGAATCTTGCCCGAACTCTTGCTCCATAAACTCCCATTGCATCTTGTTAGTGTGGACACCCTTTCGAAGTCAGCGGATCAGCGTGGAACGTGACGTGTACTACGGAATTCCAGCATGGTTAGCCAAAGCATTCCTCTAGTTAAAACTACCTTGCAAACGCACACAAACACGTCACCATATCCAATACCTCGCTGCAATCTGCTCCCCAATCCAAACTTGCAAACACACCGCCAACCTCGCCCTCCACCTCAAATTCACCCACTCTCCGCTCAAAGATTCCCAAGCACGCCCGACTTGGCAATTCCCATGCAACAGTTCTACCACCCTTCCTTTCATTGAGAACCATGCAAGTGCATCAACGCGCCGCACGGTTTGAATTAAATCTGAGAGAGAAATAAAGGAAATCGCTCGTCAAAGCAGAAAGATGAGAGTGAACGACGCTCATCCCTCAAAGATAATAACGTAATTGAATGACGTCAACGTGATTGCACATAAGAGGATCTCTTATAGACCTATCTCAGGTAATAAAGTAGGTGAGTGGTTGCATCCGAGCACTGAATTCGTTGTGCAAAGCAATCCACATATATGCGAAAAAAGTTTTTTTTCTATAAGCATTCACTGATGATGAACTAATCGAGCTGAACAAAATTGCAATATTTCTCGATTGACTGTTGTAATTTAAGGTCTCACTGCTCGAGTAGAAAACTATAACAGTCGCAATGAAAATTTAAACAAGTAGTGAGTGTGAAAATTGACGCTAATTTTGCTCATTCTCATGTGGAAAAGTGTTGGACGGCGATACACATAGATAAGTAAACATACATCACTTGGGCATCACTTTCCTCGAGGCAAACTTGCAAAAGCTTTCTGAAAGAAAAAAAACGGGAAAAACGTTTTCGCAACCGTTCATTCTAATGGTATAACGCGTTTGGATTATTTTCAGTTAGATTTTAAGTCTTCTAGCGAAAACAAATAAGCAGATGACGACTGAACAGTCCCTTTCCTGAACGAGCACGAAGTGTTTCATAGCCTAGAGCGTTTGAGGCTGGTCGCACTGGTGATTTTTCGGTGCCATGTGCAAGGCGTTAAGTTCTACGTGTTTGTGTTGACAATGTTGTAAATGAGGAGAATCGTGTACGATGTTGTTTAGTTTGCCTTACTTTTCATTCTAATCTTTGCAAAGTGTATAGTTGATGTACTTTATGCGCAAAGCAATTCTTATTTACTCACATTATATTATTTTTTGCATACTTTCTAAATCAGTAGTGTGTGCTCTCCATATTCGGAACTCTTCCTTTATAAGGGAGATTTTGCAAACGAATAAGAGGAAGTTTGAAGAAGAATGCACATCATCAATGATGGCTGTATTGCTTCTTGTCTCATAAGTCTCAGCTAGGTCGCTATTGCTACCGTTTCAGTTAACACTATGTTCTCTTGTACAGTCGTAAAATTTTACTGTTCGTTACGTTACAAAAAAATTTTTCGTAAGTATTTATAATAAAATGGGAATTGCCATTCGACGAGAGGACGTCGATATCCATTGGATCGCTTTTTTTTCGGTATAACTTTCTATTCTCTAGTAAGGTTTCGCGTTCAGTGGTTTCTTTTTCGCTTGGCCGACTTAGCAGTTTGCTACTCAAGTGGCAAATATAGTAGCTATTTCATTTTCTAATGATGATGTCGTATTCGCTTTGAAACCGACCCACTATCAAATATTCTAGCGCAATTGAGTTTATATGTCTGAGAGAGTTGACCTTCTTAAAGAAGCTGCAAAACAGGCCTCCCTTCATGTGCTTCTAGATCTGTGAGATCTTCATTGTAAATCGTTTATGAGTTAATAGAATTAAATTTAACAGACTATTTCCGGACTGGGAATACTCGTATGGTCGCGAGCTGTTCGGCTACGCAAAAGAAAATCTAGCAGGGCAGTTCAAAAGAAGAATCAAATGTTTCGATCTAACAAGGCTTATAAGAGATTCGACAATGTGGTTGGGCCCGTCCAGGCATCCGACTCCCTGGCCCAGGCCGACCTGGCAATGTTTCTGCTTGCGTAGTCGTGGCTGTTTTTCCTTTCGAGTCTGGCTCAGCCACCTTTTCTCATCCGCGATCGGCAGCTAGAGCCACACATGTAGCTCCTATCTTCTTCTCATGCACTTTATTAATATTCACGATGAGTTTGCAGGGTTGCGAAGATGGGCGCTCGAGGATTTCGAATACTTTGTCGCAATGATCCTAACCTTCCTTATAGCGTGATTGTGGTATCAAGTCGTTCCGACAACTCTCTGCTACTTGAGTCCTCTGCAGCAGTTACTCTCGGTGCGTTTCTTGAGCATATTTTCGAGCTAAACGTCGAGATTTCATTTTTCTATTGTGATCGCAGAGCCGAAATCGGCCGTCATTTGCGGTTGTGCCTCATTTTATGGACAATGTAGAAATTCGTAGTGTTAAAAGAAACGTATTTTTGATCCCAAATGCTTTCCATTTCACTCTTTGGTAATTATGAGCCTAAGCGTGATTCATCGTGAATTTTGTTCTTTGTAGATTTTTATATTCCTAAGCATGTCTGAGGCTCTTTTCCTCTTCTGAGTTATCCTCTGTTTTCAACATTTTGTCATTTATTTAAAGTTTCGGTATAAATATTCCAGAGGGCTACTGCCCATTGAGGGGCACGTGCTTTGGGTCTGAAGTCTAACGTTCATCTTGAAGCAGAAGTAAAAGAGAATCAGTGTCTCTCAAAAAAATCTTTTCAACGACGCATCCCTTGCATCCTGATTATTTCCATCCTGAGGCGGTCGAGTTAGAACGGGTGCGTCATAGACGATCGGGATGTAAGGGTTTGTCCTACTGACGCAAAAGTTATTTTTTTTTCATCAATTTTTTGATTTATTCACATTTTGCCTTTCTTTTTCTGACTATATTTTCCCATGTTAATTGCAATTTCACTTGCATCTTACGTTCACCACGATGTCTTTAGAACGTGGGGGGAGAAGCGTTTTGATAGAGAGCAATCGAATTATAATCATCAATCGAATTATTAACCACCTCATACCATTTATAGAAGATTGTGGAGAAATGTGATCAGTCGTATTTCTGCATCTCCTATCCGTCCATTCCTATCTCCTCTCACTAGTGAACTTGATTCTACTGCTGTTTGGAATGCGGGGCAAAATTTACGATGCGGTGCATGCGATGCTTTCAGTCGTATTGAATTCAGCTCCATTCTAGGCACTATTAGTAGCAAGTTCATTAGAGCCACGATACATGTGCACTTATCATCCTGAAGATGCCATCAGGTATCTAAGAACTGATATCGTTTTTTTAGTGAATAATGAGTCAACGACGGAATATAAAAAAGCGTATGCAAGGGTAACCGATGGATATGGTCTAATAGGTATTTGGCGCTTTTCTAAGGGTAAGTTGTTTGTATCGCTTGTTTTTTCCTGCTTCTATTATCTGGTAAAAATGAAACAAATTGCTTCTATTAGAAATAAGCTTGGTTTTTTAGCGCTTCTTGAGAAGAGATAGACAGCCAGTTATTAATAGTTTAAGTGGAAGGCAAAGGTTTGGCTAAAAAAAGTTTACCAAAGATTTCCACCCTAACTGATGCTAGACAGCTTCTTAGGCAAGTTAAACAACTCTCAAAACACTTTATCCCAAGGGTTTTTCTACAACGTTGAATTCGTTATTGACGATAAGTTAGCGACAATCTTTATTAATCAGCGTTGAGACTCAGAAAGCTGACCTGAAAGCGTGAGTAGCTGTAATTTGGCCGCTGTGGCACTATATGTCCATAAAATTAAATTTTTATATAAGTTGTAAGATGCCATGTCCTTGTTACCACTACAACACCTAGCAATTGTTTAGTAATAAAATAAAGCCACCCATGCGCCTTAATTAATAATTAGATGGCTTGGCGATGTTCAACTCAAAGCCATTTAAGAATTTCCTCGAGAGCATTTAATTCTATCAACTATGGGTTGGCTAAAGTTGTTAGGTTAATATCGTCTCACAATGCGAAAAGAAGTGACGAAATTTCTGCGTGACGCTAAAAGAATATTCTCATGGGATCTTATGTGAAAGGAGATGTAAGGCATTCATAATTTATGACAAGGCCATATATTTATTTCGTTTGTTATGCGCCTTTTTTTGCTGTACTGAGAATGTGGCGCATTTTTTTCGGCTTTTTTTGGGTCTTGCATCCCGTCTATTTCCACTTTTACCCTAATATGGCCCATTGTTGGTCCTCTTTTATCTCTATGAAAGTGGGATTATAGGTGGAGGGGGGGGGGTTAAGGGAGGGAGAGGGCGGGGGGGGGGAGGGTTAAGCTAGACGATTTTGGAAAACAGCACTACTGAAAGTTTCAGTCGGTTACGCCACTAATCTGTGGCTATGTTATTGCCAAAGCTTTCAGGAGTTGTGGCGTATGTTGTAACACTGCTTCAACACACTGCGTTTCAGATGATAGTTTCTTATTGGTTGTGACTGGCGTGTTATCAGTGGGACAGATCAACAACTGCGATATTTATCGAGTCAGTGCGGTCCAGTTCGTACCCTTGAAAACGCCTTCAGAAGTGGTCGATCCCCGAGTGGCTGATGTGAGTTGCCTCATTCTTGGCCATGACCATTTCCATAACTGTGTGCTGAAGTGCTAATACTGAAACCAATTATTTGGACTGTTGGATCTCTGCTAAGAAAATATTTAGATTTTCATGTGTTTGGGGGTAGTTGCTACCGAGAAAATTCCCCCCTCTTGTGGCGTGACCATTTTTTTGTTGTTTTCAGCTTCAACGATTGATGTCTTCCGGAATGTTCTATTTCGCTGTCGGGTCTTCATCAGACGATCAAGCAACCCTCGACCTAACTCTTTCTGCTCACAAACGTGCGGCTGGTGACACTAGTGATCATCGCTTCTTTTGGTATATTTGCAAAGTTGTTTTCCTATTTCGGTTGCGACACTTTTCACACCTCCTAGTTATTTAAGCATGTAGTGATTAACATAACGTATCTATTTTTTGGGTTTCATCTGCGAGGGGATGGAAATGAGCTCACGGCCTCTTTTTTACTTTTATGGAAGTCTTTTACGAGAAAACGATCACAAATGTAGTGACTGATGGTATAGGAACTTATTGAAGATGACGAATCGGGGATCAGGCGGAGTGTCGGAGCGGATCCTCGCAGATCCCTCTTTTTCGGGCTTGGTAGTTGAGAAGGGAATATCTGGCCCACCATTTTGAAACGCTTGGTACATCTGCAACTGAGTCATTAGCGACTTTCCATATGATTGAAATACCGGCTCATAGTAATTAAAAGAGACGTTTCATTTTAGACAAGTGCAAATAAATGCTGCTGGCTGAGAGGGTAGGCCGTTTTGAAAGTAACATCTTTGTTTGTTTGTTTGTTTGTTTTTTTTGCGGCTGGGAAATTCTTTCTTTCTAGGAATCGCAACTTGCATTTTCCATTGGAACGCTATGGTATCGATCCAAGCAAATGGTTCGTACGAATGATGTGTGGCTCAGTACAGGTCCGCACCATGTATGTGGGTAATAAGACGGTGAAATTGGCAATTCTTTCAAGATTGAGTTGTCGACGGGTTGGCACGCGTTTCAATGTTCGTGGTGTCGACGATGATGGGCATGTGGCAAATTTCGTTGAAACCGAACAAGTAAGACGATTTGATATTCTAGCAACTCGACGAAATTCATTTCACTAATGCACTCGATTAGCTTAAATTCACTTTTAATTGTTTCATGGTGTAAGACCTTTTCTTATTCGAGCAGTTATGTTTCTTATTCGAGCAGACTGACCTCAGTGGAGAAAAAACAATCATTAGTAGAGATGAAGATGAGAAATGCGAGGATAAGGTCGATATTTTAGAAAAAAATGTGAGTGAATGATGATATCTCACGCTTTATGTTTCAACAATTTTCCATAGCTGCTTATTTACTAAATGAATTACGAATTTTCCGACTTTAAACTATAATGGAGGGAATACGGTTTGAACGCGATTGATTAGAAAATAGTCTTCGCTTTCTTCTAATTATATTCCAGAATTAAAGGGAACTTTGTTGATTAATTAACCTATGTTCTAAGGTGATACCTTGATGTTGTTAACACCAAAGGCACTAGGACGTTTGCTAGGTTATTATTATGTTTGTCATTCGCCTATCGAAACGAAGTTATAGGACTCGAGAAAAGTTTATAAAGTGTGGTCGATGCTATTTTGTTATCCTCAGCATGCTTCGGGAACTTTCTCGGCTTTCATCTCTTTTTCCATATTCATTTTTTCTTTTCTTGATTGACCTGAGGAACGCATCGTTTTTAGTCTTGAGCACCTGAGCACTTAAAAGTTAAGTGCTAGACAGTTGATGCAATCGATCTTAATGTTTTCAGTTGTTAGCCTATGAGAATTGCGAGGCATCATTCATTCAAGTGCGAGGATCGGTACCACTCTTCTGGGAGCAGCCAGGAGTTAATGTCGGATCTCATAAAATTAAACTACGTGCTGTTGAGGCAACAGCACCCGCTTTTAATAGGTTATTTATTTATTCGTTTTTTGTGTTGCAGATGCAATTTTGTTTCATCTCTCTCTCTGGGGAATTTTTATTATGCGGCTCTTTATTGCTCTGTCGCTGTATATGTTTCTTTTGAGATATCTTGCAATTTTAATTTTGGTTAAATTTCGTCGGGGAAAATTGTTTTGGGAATTGTTGAAAATTGTTGCTTTAAAGGAATTGATGGGAATTTCCCTCGCGAAGTGGGATATCTCTCTATTCTGTGCATCGAATACCACTTAACAAGCCTTTATTTTGGAGAGATGATAATGATGTAGGCAACAAGACACATCTTTTGAAGTTACAGTTGAGGAATCGCCGTACATACCATCTATAGTGGCGTAAAATTGTTGATAAATAATCTCGTTATTCTTCGTTCGGATGTGCAGACGCATGATAGTCAACAGTGCTGATTGAAGTTTGTTGAACAGAATGCGCAGTGCGTCACGTGTGACTTCACAAAACTTTATACCCCTTAGGCATCATTTTGGCTCATTCAGCCATCGTAAGGTAACCGTGGCATTAAAAAGAATAATGTACAAAATGGGAGCATTTCCGCCGTAGCATTGAATGGAAACACGATCGGCAATAGGTAAAGAACTCAACGTTGAATTAAGAAAGGCAATAGTTGATCGCGAGTTTATAATTTCCTATGAATTATAATTCGTATGAAAAGAGGTCAGTGAACACATCTCAAGAACAACTAGTTGGAAATGAACGGCGAGTAAAAGTAAAGCGTACCATCTGTATTTTGTGCATTATGTGCCATCACCGATTGTCTCAGTGCTTATTCCAACCTGCACGTTTTGACAATTACGTGTTTGCAGAATGTTCTTAGCTAGTGAATTATTGATGTGCGAAGCGCAAAGAGTGAATTAAAAATATTTGCACAACCCACCACTAGTTGGGTGTTTTTCTATGAAGGCTATCTTAAAACTTCGATTTTAACTTCAAAAGTTAAAAAATTTCAGCTGTTTATGAGAGCTAGTGCATGCCAGAGGAAGGGGAGGATTGGTAGAGGATGGGGGTGATTGCTGGCGCCAGCTTGTCCCGTCGCCCATCTTTGGATGATAAAGCAGTTCATGCATAACATCCGCTGGCGTAATTTTTTTTGTTTGTTTGTTTTTTTTTTTTGGAATGTTTTCGCAGATTGTGATCGGCAGACGTGAACATCTATGCTTTGAGCGATGTGGGATTGAGCATACATTGAGATGGCTTCACAATTGCTCAATTTTTGATTTTAAGGCATTTTTCTCAACTGAAACAAACTTACGGTGATCTCGTCGTTGTAAACCTACTTGGTTCAAAGGAAGGCGAACGAACTCTATCAGAAGCTTATAAGGTAAGGATGTTGTTATTTTACAGTATATTGCTTTTAATCTTTTTTGAAGCAGAAAAGAGCGGATATAAAGATGAACATAATTTTTAGCGATTACTAAATAGATGAACTACTTATCGACTACTATTTTTTGTTTCTATTAGAGGATTTCTAGAAAATGTTGATATTGTTTCTTTTGATTGTAGTATGAGTACTCGATCAAAATTATTCCTCCTATACTCAGCTGCTGCTAATTTTTGGCACTTTTGATGAACATTTTAAGGGATTGTTGGAGCTGGAAACAGGGCAAGCCAATTTATCATAGTATACACCATGAAATAAATCCAAGAATGTGAAATTGTGGTTTTAAATCGATTAAATGTTTATTTGTTTTGTATTTGCTGTATTCAATTTAGCGCTTGTCTTTAGGCGATTGCTTCTTTATTTAGTTCATGCAAAATAACCAGGCTACCCTGTAAGGCTAATGAAATCTTCAAAGTGGTCTTTTTTCTTGTTCGCTAAGGCTTTTGACGTTAGTTATTTTATGTGCTAAGGGAATCGTATTCAGTGTGGTCCCAAGAGACCAGCATTCTCTGGCATTTGTTCGCATCCCGTTAGGCAGACATAACGTTTTTCATATCGTTGCTCGTTATTTCAACTGTAGAAATATAGGTATCACTTTTCCTAAACAGCATTAAATTTCGGTTGACGTTATCCGATTGTATCCGTGGCATCGAGCTTGTCTCAGTGATCCCTTCATTAGCTGAGGTACCATTCACCTGCTTGATCGGTTTTGTTTGTCTGCGTATCAGATTTAAAGTGGTTGAATCACATTGTGCTTATAGTGCATTCAATTTGAATGATATATGATGTGGTATGCAGGCTCATCTGGATAACAGTGCTCATGCGGATATCGAATTTGTGGCATTCGACTATCATGCGCAGATGAAACTCTCAAAGAATGCGATCGATACTTTACGCAATAAGCTCATTCCTTTTCTCGACAGATTCTCCTTTTTCTGCATTAAAGATTCCAAAGTATTGAGGTATGTTGTAGATTGGAGCTGGTTGTTTGCATTAGAAGCTTATTAAATTATGTGCTCTTTTAGATTAGATGCTACCGTAGAAGCTCACGAATAACCTACTCATCTATTTTACTATTTTTGCTGGAGAAATCCATAGAATTAGGTCGGTGGTGTATACTGTATGTACAGTGCTTGCCTTCAGTTGATCCGGATTTATGGCTTCATATTTAGAAAAGCTATTTTAGTTCAACGGGTGACAAAAAAGTACATCACATTGGACATCAGGGTTCCTGTGTTTGTTTGTTTTTCGGTGTGTTGATTTGTTTATGTATTTGTATAGATCTGGATGGCACCTTGCAAATACATTTCATCGTGGAACAAATCATTGATTTTTTTGAGTTGAATGCTTAAGCGACTTTCAGTTTGAACCTTTTATCATTCTCTGTTGTTGACTAGTTTTGACTTGATAGGCCGTTAGCTGTTTTGAGTTTTTTTCGTTGTTTGCTGACATATAAAAAGCTTCATTGGCATTTGCTAGAAGGCTAATTAGAACGATTAAAGTGAATGGCTGTAGATACTTCTCATCTTCTTTACTATCTACTTCCACGGTGATTTCGCAATGCTCATATCTTTGTTTTTTTTTTTTTTCACTTCGTTTCTTTAAAACACTATGTGTAACAATCGTAGCTCGAGCTTGACATATATGTATGGCATGATAGTTATGTGCAAATATCCAGAGAAATCGTGATTTTTCTAATGACTTATGGGGTAGGTGGAGGGGATAAAATTGACCCAAATATTAACTTGCGATGAAATCTCTACATTAGACCTGATGATATGAATGAGCAGGTGGATTGGAAATGCTCATTTGAAAATTAATTAGGCAATCTGAATTACTCTAGCGTGAGTTGATTTTATTTTAGATCTCAGTGTGGCGTAATTCGTACAAATTGTTTGGACTGCCTTGATCGCACAAATTCTGTTCAGACGATGATTGGGTTACAGGTGAGCAGCTGGTTGTATCCTTTCTTATTCGACTCTCATTTGTGAAGTGTTCTGTAAATTTGAACGTCAGCGATGAAGGCTCAACCAGGAATACCTTTAATGCGATGAATTTATAAAATATCTATCTTTCATTTCATCTTTCTCTTTCGACAGTAAATGTGCTGTCTAAAATAGCAAACCCTACTAATAAACATTACAAAAGAAATTTACGATCGATATTTTTTGATTTCCAAAATGCCAATGCTGCGATGGGTGAAGTATGTGATGTTGCCTGTATTTGTGCTGTTGATTCACTTCTTACTGATTTTTTTGTTTTATTTAACCATAGAATTCACTAGGACGATCCTTGATGATAGAAAAAGGACTATGAAGTGGATTTAGTTTTGAGGGAAAGGTCTCTTATTAGGCTGTTCAGAATATGGCTCAGTTGGAAGTGGACGATTTGTGAATGCACACCATCCTTTGGTGTAGCACGAGAATGAGAGAGAAAATACTTCAGAAAGGGGGTAAGAAATATGTATGGCTGATTATGCACGCTCAGTTATTACCGGCCAGAAAAAATATTTGTAGATCCTTGGCTCACAGCTTCAGTGCTTGAACATTGAGTCAACCAAGGTGAATGTTGCGCTCCGTTTCGAGGAGGCCCTCAAGGATCTGTGGCAGAAGAACGGTGACTCGTGTAGCGTTGTCTATGCGGGTACTGGAGCCATCGAAGGCAAATCTAAGGTGCGCTTCGAGGCGTTTCCTTTCCATTTTTTATAGCTCCTCGAGTTGAATTGCTTTCTGTCGATCACTCTTTTTCTTCTTTGTCTCTAACAAGCAATAAGAGTATGCAACTTTACCTTCCCACTGCGCAGGCACTCACTTCCTTCACGGTTTCCTAGCACTTGCAATGGTTTACCTATGAAGTTGGCACGTGGTCTTACTTTATGCTAGATTGGACGCAGGCGGAATTCGGCCGTGGCTATAAAGCAAGGTTTTCGTATTTACTGTGTCATCTTTTTTCACTTAGCCGGTTTCTGATAAAGAGTCGGTTTCGTCAGTTTGCATAATTCTATGGGCTTAGAAGTGAGATAAAGATTATGCACATTTCATTTATACCGCATGACGCAGTGTTGGACTGCACTGTTGATATAACCGTCCTTCGATTGCTGTGGAGGGCCGATGAATTTTTGCCCTCGAATCGGTGAGTACTATCTTATTCAAAGTACTTTATTTCACATTAGCACGGTTTCACGACCTGTGTAGTTTATTTTACAAGGCAGTGATTTTTCTATTGCCTTGTTGTAATATTGGGATCTATAAAGGAAGAATATTGTTGTCGTGTCGATGGCGAAGTGATAATTGCTATCATCCTTTAAGCAGTTAATCTATCAAAAATTTATGATGTATAGATTGGGCGGTTGAAATCAGTTCATCTGGAAATCTACGGTTCATATCGCTCCCACATTCTTTCTCGCGCTTGATCGCCGACATCATTATCTGTTCCCTGAAACATCAACTCGGGATGTTCTCTGGGGTATCATATGATGTAGAGGGTCAGTGAAAAACGATTCCTAATCCATCTCAGCAACTAAGTTTTCAGCATTCGCTTTTCCCATTATATATTGTAGGACCACCCACGTTTAGTAACGCTTCGATCCAGATTTTTCTCGGCCAAATCCCACAAATCTTCGCTATTCATTATGTTTCTCCATCCTTCTTTTTGCGGTAATGTTATTATTTTCAGATTAACTCTTTCTTGTTTGATTTTTTGTTTAATGCTAGGGCAGTATTTCAGCTGAAAGATGCGAGTCGGTCTTTGGCACGCACCATACAAAACAATTTAATGGACGCATCGAAGCAGGAGTCTTTTGATATGCTTTTGCTTGGCTCCGCTTATGGAAGTCGTCTTTTTGATCAAATCGAAAATCTTCTTCCTCCTCTCGTTATACGAGGTGAAAATTTCTCTTTTGTTATTGTATAGCAGATGTTCCACACTAAACCGGGTTGCTATTTTATTGTAACGCATCATTTTTTCGTTTCATTAGATTCGCCAACGCATAATTTAAGAAAAGATGTATTTGTCTAGCCTACCCGAGCTTGTAGTGGTAACGAGGAGTATGAATGTATATTTGCAAGAGTGGCAGTGGTCTGGAAAGAGGATGACTTCCAACAGGCATTGCGCAGGGACGGGTGTATGAGTGGGTGCATTTTTTTTAATTCATGCTCATATTTTAACGGAACAGAAAGGCGCTCTATAGCAATTTCCGTTTCATTTTTCTATACTTGGCTTTCGTTGAGTTTCCTTTCATCTGCCTTGTGAGTTAACTGATTCTATCGATCATTAAAAGTCGCAGATTGCGGAATTGTGCTACAAAATTCCTTGATTGAAGTCTATTGAAGATACTCCTAGTAGAGTAGTCTTTATCGGAGTTAACGGCAGATTCATGTGATTGAGGCAGTTTAGGAAGCTAGAAAAAGTTTGCTCGCTATTTGAATGTAGTATGCGTTATATTGCTTCTTTGGAAAGGATAAGAAAAGCGGGATTTTCCTTATAGAATCTTTTTCGAAAACAGTTTACTTTGATTAAGTTTGTTCCATCTAGACTGTAGTAGAAATGAGGCCGAAAGATTCGTACTGAAATGTTTTGCTTCCATATTGACCTTTTTTTTCTAAACAGGTAGTCTTTCTTTTCCTTATGCGTTCATGTGTACATGGATAATGTTCGCGCAAACACATATAATGAAATATGTCTTTTTTCTTACGTAAGTAACTTCTGTTCGATCATCCATTAATATCCTTCAACTTGGCTCTATTTTCCAGAATCGTTCTACATTCACGGTGGGTTTATGCAAGTCTTTTTTTAAGTGTTATTTGTGAAGATGTGGATAGCATGCTGCAAGTAATACATACCTGCTAATTCACGAATGCACAACGTTTGTTGTTGTCAAATGTTCGTTTATATGTATGAGTGCTACACCGTGATGTTGGCACATTTTCTTTTTGGATGGTGGTGTAGTTTTTATTTTCATGGAGAATGTAGATCTCGCTTTGTCTATGGGTTATTATTTTCGATGAGTTAATTGGAATTTTTGAAGAAGTAAGCGAAGCACCCGTTGTTCTTGCTTTTTTTTGTCATATTGACCAAACATTCGATTTTAATTGTTTGAGTCTAATCTAATATTTGGCGCCATCTTTTCTTCGCCTTATGTATTATGCTTAGTACGAATTTGAAGGTTGGCTTATGTCATATTGTCATTAATATTTATCACTTTATCAGCTTATTAGTTTTAAGATTTATCAATTCCATAGTTTTTTACTTGTGATTATGATACTTTTATCTGTAAATGGGTTTTTTATTTTTTCTCACATTTGTGCTCGTAGTTGTATTCGATCTTTAGACGCAATTTATTTAACTTGCCGTATGTTGAAAGAAGATGCAGTTCTGATGTTGTTGTTTTTTTAATACGAGTGTGGGAAATGGTGGATGTGGGATAGAATTGCATGAACGTTGTATCAAATGGCGACCGGAAATGAAACGGTGGATGAAAAAGCTGCATTCGGCGATAATGATATTGGCACTTTTGAAATTTTAATATTTAAATGAAATCGTATATGTAATCTTTTAGTGAAGTTAAAGTCAATGAACGGCAAAAATAAATTTATGACTTCCACTGATTTGATAGTTGTTTTTTTTTTTTTTTTTTGAGAGAGAGAGAGAGAAGGAGTGCCTTGTCAGGAGAACGTAAATCCCTCCTACCTGATAGTTTCCGTATCAACTACGCTGTCACTTAGCAGGTTTTCATGTTTGTCTGCTTCAGCTCTTGTGGCCGGAATAATGTTGTAGTGTTTTTTTAATCACCTCTTGAAAAGATCCGCTTACAGAATGTGACAGTGCAGTGGAATGGTTGGTGGAACGAGCCGATGAGGTTGTTGATGTGGTACCGCTAACAGTTTTTGCTGGAACATGGAATGTGAATGGTGGCAAGAATATGCATAATATCGCTTTCCGAAATCAGGCACCACTCACTGAGTGGCTCTTCCCCAATGAACAGCTCAGTAAGTCGCTTCATGAAACGGGTTGATTTATATTATTAAAAGGTTGAAGAAATGTAAAGTATCGTATTTTTCCATTTATAAGTTCCTTGTTCTAAATAGCACTTTTTTAAGATCACGTATGTCTCTCAAATTCCCTACCGAGTCATGTAATTTCATTGCCTTCCCTCAATTAAAAGAGTCGCGGAAATTTCACTGAAATCTGTAGTGTGAAAGTGAAGTATTTCGCGGACATATGCATGCCTTTCTATCTCGGTGTCTTGCCGGCTATTCATGTTTTTAGGACCGTATATTCCATCTGCTACCTTCTACCTCCGTCTTCCTCCCTTCCTAGCAAATTGTCGTCGAATTTGTGTTTAGATGCTGTTATTTTATCTTCCCATATAACCTTCCTAGTCTGTAAATCCGCATCTGCTATTGCTGTTTTCATTCTCATTTCTAAAGCGGAAAGTAGTCAGGAATAAGGTAAATTAGCAATCATGCATATGCGTTTGGTATCTGAATGAAACACTTGGTTTAATTTTTTGTATCTGAAGTTTTCCTATTCAGTCTCTGTAAGCGAGTCGAGCTTTCACGCGGATATCGTTGCGATTGCCCTTGAGGAGATTATCGACTTAAACGCATCGAATATTGTGAAGGCAAGGTTAGTTTGTTTCGCTTCGAGTTCTTTGAAGTAATGCCCTGGCATACGAAGGCTCCCATCAAGTAGAATCTCGGTTATGAGCCGCTTAGTTATATTCGATTACCCACAAAGGGCAATCTGTTCGTTATGAAGAATGCAGATAATTCACTGGTCTGAGGCCTTTCTATTTGATGAAATCGACTCTGCCTTTTTAGTAGGTGGAACTTCTTCGAGAAACAGTGTTAATCTAGTGAATTCTTTTTGCCTTGCTTAAGGTTAGTGATTATTGCCTAAACGATGCCTCCCTTTTGCGTTTGTTTTCGCACTTCCATGGTTTAGCTAATTTGGAGTTTTTTACGCCGCACGTAGACTGTTGAGGGTATGTACATAAAGGAGAAAAGACGTCTGTCAGAACCCGCGCCCTTAGCTCTTTGTTGCCCTATCTAGAAAGCAACATGGGTGGTCTCCATTTTTGTCGCTCTCGTAGCCGGAATATTCGAGCCTTTTACGGTCCTTCATCACTTTTTTGCCTGCTTATTTATAAATTCATTTTTTGGCTGTTAGCTCATTCGCAGTTATCCTTCCAAACAGGGTATAATTGGCCGACAAACAGGTGTATTCCAAGTCAGTTGTATAGTGAAAGTATAAAAGAGTGCACAAGTTTTTGGTTACCACCATGCAACGTGCTAATTTTTGGTCGGATTTAGAGTCTTACGTTTCACTGTTGCAATTCAGCACAACAAATCAACGATTGTGGTGCGACGGGCTACGTAAAGCGCTGTCAACGAAGGGCAAATATGTACTTCTTGGATGCGAACAGCTGGTTGGCGTCTGCCTTTTCGTCTTTGTCAAGCCGCATCTGGCACCTTTCATTCGCGACGTCGCCATCGACAGTGTTAAGACAGGTGATTTGCTTTGGAATGAAGACTTTACTATGGTGGTGAAAATACGTGAACATGTACGTCTTTCTGTTTTTTGTTGATATCTGTAGAAAGACTTAATCGATCGTATAGCAGTTGTTTGAATGTTGTCTAGCGGATGCGGCGAATTTTTAAACGAAGTGATTTCGGAATTGAACTCTCAAACAAGGTCTAGTTACCTTAGGAATCATTTAAATGTTATAAGGTTAGGACTGATTTTTCATCTAATTTTTTGTCACCACTGAGGTCCACTGCTCAAGCCGCTTAAGAATTAAGGGCGTTACTTGCATGGTGAATGACTTTTGAGAACGATGAACGATTCGAAATTGCACCCATGTGCAGCAGTCAGTGGATCTAGGCAGTAGGAGTTGCGGTTGGCATTAGCTTCAAAGGATTCTTAAAACGAAAGGAGAAATGAGAAACGTAAGGAGGATCTCATCCACCGTTACGTTTTGCTTTCTCAGTTTCCTTCTTTCACTTTAAATAACAAGAATTTAATAGCCAACATCCAAAGATGATGAGATGAGTTAATGTTCAATTCGAACTTTTCAGGAATGGGTGGGGCAGCAGGTAATAAAGGTTCAATAGCACTTCGAATGACCATTTACGCGACGTCAGTTTGTTTCGTATGCTCCCATTTTGCGGCAGGACAAAACGAGATTCGCGATCGTAACGAAGACTTTATCACCGCTCTCCGACGAATTAAATTCCCTATGGTAAAAATCAAATATTTTGCCTTTTCTATTGTACTTATGTTAATTTCAATCAGAGACGCAGAATTTAATCTGAATCTTACCTAAATTTGTTCTGAATTAACCAGCTTTCATGGACCAACTTTATCATTTTACAATATATTGTTAAGTTTTCTTTTAATTTCTATCTACACATCTCGTCGTTAATTGAATAGTTTAATTGTTCCTCTTTTCATATTTTCTATATCTAACTAACTTCAACTCGAATTCGCTTGAGGAAAAATGGCTGAGATAATTATTTTAAGGGGCGTGAAATTCTTTCGCACGATATCGTTTTTTGGATGGGAGACTTCAATTATCGTATATCTCTGCCAGGAGATGTTGTGAAGGCGGCCATACGAGCGGAGCAATTTTCACAATTAGTTCCAAACGATCAACTCACTCAACAGCGCGCTATCGGAAATGTAAACACACTTGCATAAATATATATTTGCATTCTTAACTTTTTTGCTATTAATGCACAAAAATCATCTTACAATTCATAGTCTTATATCAGCATTAGCCTTGTTGATTAAGGGCTTCGACAGGTATCATATAAACAATTCATTCTGTTCGTATGCGTGGGTTGATTCTCTAAGAGGTATTTTTGTACATTTAGAGGATAAAGGATAAGGAAAAGTGAAAATTACTTCAGACTTAGTGGTCAGATGAATTGCTTGGTTAGCTAACGCGTAATCTTGGGACGGATGGGTAAAAAAGTGTTGAGGAATGTTTAGCGCTTGTCCTTCGGTCTGGTTCTATTCGAAAAACTATGTTTCATCGATCGTTGCGAACAGCAACCGAGAAATCATTGCCGATGGGATTCATATTGGCCCGTTGCTGCTTCCTTTCGAAGCGGAGTCGGGGACTGGGCGAACCAGGAATAATGTTTCAAGTTCCAACCACATTGCTACTAGGTCATCCATGCTCTGAATTTTGTGATCGTTTTCAAGGCTAAAGAAGTGTCTTGTAAGTAGTCTTGTTAGTATGGCCTATAGTAGTTTTTAGCGATATTGATGGATGTTTCAGACTTTTATGGAGTTTGAGGAGGGCACACTGAATTTCGCACCCACATACAAATACGACACGTTTAGCGACGACTACGACACATCGGAAAAGTGTCGTGCCCCGGCATGGACCGATCGAATCCTTTGGAAGGACTGCACAGAGCGCTCCGCAGTCAAATTACAGTGGTTTGCCAATAATTGAATTATTTATGACACTTTTCATCGACAATAAATATGCAAGCATGTGCTGGAACGTTGCACAAAATTTGGAATGCTTTAGTGTTTCTTTTAAAGACCGTAAGTATTAATATGATGTGCAATATTGAGAATAGCGATGCTGGATAAGATGATGTGGATGTTTTTCTTTCTCTCTGTGCGTCTTGCGTTATTGATTGCCAGCTGTAGAGTTGATCATTTTTGCAGTTGTCCAGCACTGCGATTGTCTACATGGTGAAAGTGTTTATGCTTATTTGCGGTCAGAGTGAAAGTGTTTCATAGGAAGGGGAAAGCTCATTTAATGCAGTACACTGTTTTGGATTTGCACTTGAAATTTAGTGGCTTGGCAGTACAGCGATCTTCGTTGTATTTTGAAAAATTCACCTCATACTACGAAACTTGATGTTTGTATCAGTCACATCAAAACGATGAAAAGATAATTGCTTTCGAAGACAGCCGACATTCCTGCATAGATGAACAGTTGTCATCGGAAACTGAGACATCAGAGATTCGGGGAGAAATTGCAAGTCTTCAGTTATTACATGGTTTCTGCATTTGGATCACAGCAGTGAAGAATGTGCAGTTTGCGTGCAATTTATATCATGCCAACTCAGCACTGGTGAAGTTTGTAGGTATGGCAGATCGGAGCTGAAAACGTCTGATCACAGACCGGTAAGCGCACTCTTCCGAGTTGGTGCTTTCCGCGTAAAGCCGGAAAAATGTAAAGCCGTTTACGAGGATGTGATCAGGTACTTAAGACTAGATGTTTTTCATGCGTTGTTCTAAATGAACTAGTTGAATGGATCCATCCCTCAGAAATTTCATGCTTGATGCATAAATTGTTTTCTATTATACATTGGCAGGTCGGAGTTAAAAACATTATAATAATCTAGAATGATCTTGTCGTATCAATGCCTTACAATGAAAATGTTCATAGAAAGCAATGTTTGGAAGAAGATATGAGGTTATGAATTCATGCATCAAGTTTATGGTCTGCAGTTATAAATTTATGCGTTAAAACTTTGTAATTGTTTGCTGCAGAGTTTTTGTTATGCATATACATGTGTGTTGCTTCTATTGCTATATCTAAACTATATAATTGTTTTGTTTGAATTTTTACGAATTATTTCACGTAGGGTAATTTTTTAATCGTTGTAAGTAATGCAGATTTGCATTATACTTATTATCGTTCATTTATTTGTGCGTCGTTTTAGCGACCGCTGAATACGGCGACAAATCAATTTTTGCCATTGCATTATTGTAATGCGGCTGCATTGAGACACTGAGGTGAACAGACGAAGATGTTTCACTATGCTTTTCCCTTAAAAGACCAAAATAGAACGGACGAATTTGGATGCAACCAAAAACAATGGATGGTCGCGTATTTCAGTCTTTCGTTTCTTTTGGTCAAATTTCATGAACACTATGTCCGATACCAGTGCTAGAACGTGAGTTATTGTAGTTTGAGCAGCGGCCATCCGACGTGATTCCAGGTAATCTAGAATTTGCTTGATATAAACAGTTGTAATGTCGACATGAGGTTCGGATAAGAGAATGAATTTCTCACATCTTTAGTTTAAGAGGTTGCACTTGCCTATTTCATATTCTCGAGGCATCAGTTCCAATGAAAATCTGTGAAACAGAGTCATGCCCGTTTCTTCGAATATCTTCTGAAGCTGGAACGCCCGAATGATTTTTTGGACCTCCAATATAATGATAGCCGTGCGGCTATGGATTGTAATGTCCGTTCCGTAACACTAATTGAGGCCTTTGTTTAGTTCCATTGGACCGCCAGACGCCACGGTGTTGGTGTCGGTCGAAGGAGCAACAGCATTTCCGGTCGACCTCTACTACAGTGTTCTGGACAAGCTTGTTCAGCTTGGCATTACTCCACGCCTTAGCAAGTTTGTTTTTCGAATCAACTGCTGGCAGTTTTTTTTTTTTTTTTTTGGACGTGCTTGCCTACTTTGTCAATCGATGCAGTCATTCTTCAACCATGAGGTCAGGAATAGAAGACATCGCAAGAACCCATATTACCCTACAGTCTTCAGTAGCTGTATTCTTGTGCCGGCTCCCTCGCCACTAAAGCCCAAATATTCAAGCACCACCCTTCACCTTCCTTGAAGAGATGGTTGGCCTGAGGGAACTGAAATAAATGTCATCGCAGAATAATGCATCATGTTTTATTAAACGTCATCGCAGAATAATGCATCTTGTTTTATATCATTTGTTGGGGCTAACTTTTAGATTGATCGGATTCAGATGACCACGCTATTTGATTACTAATGAAGACATGTCAGCAGGCGGATATATGTTCGAACTCACCTTTTAATGTTTTCACTGGTTATCAGATAATGGTTGTCAGAGCTGGAGCCGGTTAAGAATTTCATTGCAAAAACAGCTATCTCTTTCACTCTAGTTGATGGTTGGGGTTAATTGGTGAGGAAGGGTATTTCCCTTGCGCCCATTTCATATTAGAATGTATTTACTTCGCTTTTTTCGAAGAATCGGTTAACAAGCAAACGTTTCAGAACTCGTATTCTCATGTTGATACTCTGCTTTATGTACCGTTATCTGATATATAATTTTATGTTCGATGGGCCGGATCTTTGGTTAATCCTTGAGAGCGGTGAAATGGCGCTTGCGGCGTTAAGTATGGACGGTGTGTGTATTGGTAATGTCCAGCTCAACGTTCAATTACGGTCGCCGAATTGGATCGACGGTGAGAAGATACGCATCGATAGTGCGTTACAGAGCTTCAGAAGTGCTGATAATGTGCAATATTCGACGATGGATGACACAGATCGTTTCGAGTTTGACGGTTCGTTGTTTCGATTTTAAATCATTCATTTAGAGTGAACTCATTGGCCTGTTGACTTAGCTTGTTAAGAATGATAGTCATCGGATTTTTTTAGAGTCATCTATGAATGAGTGGATGGAACCAAATTGATTTCATCTTTTGGTTCGTCGGTGTGAGAGGTGCAGAACAACGCCTTCTGTCGTCGCTTTATTGAATTTTTTGGCTTCTTGTTTTGTTTTTGTTTTTTCTTAGATGGATTGTGTGTTTTGTTTTTCAGTGTGAGGCTGCCTTCTAAGACTGTTCATTGCTTTGCTTTAGCAGCATCGTAAATTCCCCTTAGTTTTTTGGGAAAATTTGTGAATTCGCCAATTGTTCACAGAAATGAAAAATGAGGTGACGTAAGTTTGCTAGTCTCTAAGGGAGCATTGTGACATTTTTGTTGATTTGGTAGATCAGTAGGTGAATTTTGAGATGACGATGAAGAGATGATGTCTGTGACGAGACCGGCATCTCCGAGAAGATCTCCCGCTCCGGACAGATTGCTGGAATCAGAGATGACGCGATCGAGTGTAAAATCACCTCAGCCGGTTATCATTGCTGACCCATCTGGGCCTAGGCCAATGTCAGCACCAAATGTGGTCGCTACAGCATCTGCTGAAACAAGAAATGGTTGGGCAGTGAGATCGGAAAGTGGTGTGGTGCCCAATAGGCCAGCGCCTCCTCCACCTGATGCTATTAGCAGGTCGAGCAGTCCATGGAATCGCATACCCAGCGATCCACACATTCAAGATTCGTCTTGTTTTCCAGCAAATACATTTAATCCAACGAATAAAAGTGGTCGTGAGGACGGTGGCATACCTGTTGCTGCAATTCCTGCTGTATTTGATCGGAATTACGTTCCGGCTATACCCCCGAGACCTCAATTCAACAACTAAGGTCGCATGATCTTATCAAACTTCCACCTAAATTTTGCATTTACCTTTGTGTTTTTCAAATACCTTTGTGTTTTTCGTTTTTTTTGCGTCATGTTTCCGTCGGCTTATTTATGTTGCTCAGGTTTTTAGAAGAGTAGAATACTTCGATAATTCCATTTGCTGCAATATAATTCGCTTTAAGCGTTGTGTTTGTTCGTCTCTTTACCACATAAATTGCTTCTTAGTCGCTAAAGCGTGCTTTATTTATATTCGTCTTACAAATTTCACACACCCATGTGATGTTGTATTCCAAAGTCATTTAAGCAGCACATTGCTATTATTTGGCGATAGTCGCTCACCTCTATTTATTTATTTCATCGCCGCATTTGATGCAAATCACTAGTCTCGCCATCATTTATCTGCTGTATAATTTTTTTTTTTTTGCAATATATCTTTTCACATTGATCTGTGTGTATTTATGTGCTGTAATAGCCGTCCGTTTTAGTTAGGCTGTGAATATGGGGCATTGCATTTGTTGACATAATGATCGCATCTATGCTTATTCTAATTTTTTACGATATGTTTGATTCGATGCAGTCGTTCCGACGAGCTTCACTTTTCTTTGCTCGTTTCGTGATTGTAGATTCTCATTAGTGTGCCATATATCTCACTTTTATATGGGTTGCGTCTTTTGTAGGAACATTCAGCGTGACCCGATAGCCATTCCAGATGCATTTTTTTGGAAGCGTGTTGGTGATTACAAGTGGCGGTGATCGACGCTTCCTAGCCGTTCATTTAATCGGTTGTGTTGGATGTTGCATGGGTAAAATAAGCGATGATTTATTCTTTCAAATAAAAGTATTCCAAGTTATGCGCTATTGCTTATGCCACATTCATTGATCACGCCATTCGCCCAATGATTCGTGAGAAGTGTCAGTTGGAAGGTCGTTCGTGAAGTATAGTAAGTCTTGTTTATGTCATAACAGTTTCATATCCCGCAGTTACAAATTTTCAAACATATTACGATAGAGAAATTATTCGTTGAGGTGTGAGTACTTTTCGATATCGTTGCGAGGTTATGCTTGGAAGTGTTTGGAGTGTTTTCAAGTATTGCAGCTGGAGGCATTTTGAGATGAAAATGCTGAAAATTGGGCCATGGAGAACAATTATGGAGCATAGGCTCTTTATCCGGTGGCGTTATTGGCATAAAAAATATCCAAATTACTGCCAAGTTCCAATAATGAGGTTTAAGAGCATGAAGAGAGGAAAGACATTCCTTGCGGACCAAATAAGGCAGAGGAGGGCACCGTCTGGCCTTCTGTCATAGCTGATCTAAGAACGGTTAACGTCGCTTGCCAAATGTATTGGAAATGCTCAAGCCAGAACCAGTGTCTCCAATTACGTATAATCTAAGTTTCCGCTCCGTTGCGGTGAAAACGTGTTTTACGCTCTCAGAGATGCTTTCGCTTAATTTTTTTTTTACATGTTTGGAATTATCCAAAGAGCTCCTTACCACACACCAAACCCTTTTTTCTAATATGCTTGTTGTGTTTTGTTTTTTTTTTTCATTCTGCTTTCATGATGCAGCACTCCCAAAACTGCATTCCGAGGATAGAAACATTTTATGCGCATTGTAGTCGGGTTGCGTCTGCGTGTCTGCGTGCATCCGTCGGTTCTTGTTGGTCCAACTAAAAGACCTTTTGAGACTGCAGCTGAAGTCGATCCTTGAACCGGTGACACGATTATATGGTGACCACCCACCAATCGTTATCCGTCTGTTTCTTCTCCAAATCTTCAGAATGAATTGGACATGCGTCCCAAAAAAATTTGGACTTTTGAAAGAATTATTTGAGAAGTCGAAACTACAATTTTAGATTGTATTTATTGAAAATTAGACTGAACTGGATGCTGTTTGTGAGTCACAATTGCTTCTGAGTATGGCATCCACTTTACCGAAATGACTTCATTCTGAGAAAATACATAAAAATCGTTTAAAATTTCCCATCCGATTCGCTTGAGATTGCAGTTGGTCGTTTCAGATCATGCATGTTACTTAACGTAAGGAATCCCATTCGATGCTGAACTATGCGGCTGCGATGACCGGTCGGGACATGGACAATACTGAAAATATTCGTTTCATTGAATGTTAAAAGAATCCTGATGGCTGATAGCTTGCAGTATATTAGGTGATTGAGAGGAATGTTTAGAGTGATTCACGTGAACAGTTATTTAATAAGTTAGTATTGAAAAAGATAGACAATTTTTACAATTTTGATCTAATTAGAAAATTCAGATGTCACGAAACAACTCTGAGGAATTTCATTTTTTTAAGAGTTTATACTAGAGAAAGAGAACGAAGCTGGCCACAAATCTTACTTAAATATAACTAATGCTAGCTTATGCAATCACATTGTTTACCAGACGTTGACTTTTTCGATCGCTGCCTCTTGTTTCCAAAAATTGCCTCATTCCCCCGCTTCCTGTGATTATTACCTTCAAAGCTGTTATCAAATCTACGTGATGAAATATGACGGTCTGCATACATTTCTTGAAACTGAGTCGGTTTTAGTCGTTCGATATATCATTGTGGAATCGGGGAAAAAATTGGATTTCAATTGCCAAACTCCTCAATATTGTTCATAGCACTATTAAAATCCAATTTTCTCACCTCAGCGTCATTGCCTGGCTTCCCAGGAGCTCCAACTGCACCCTCTCCTCCAGGTTGTCCAGATGCTCCAGTTGCACCCTGTGAGCCTCTATCGCCAGGGGGTCCCTCTGGACCAGGAAGTCCGTCCTTGCCTTTGTCCCCAAGCGGACCGACTATTCCGAAGTCACCTGGAGGTCCTCTGTGTCCTTTAGCACCTAACGGTTTCTCTCCATCGACGCCTTTTTCTCCTGGTTTGCCAGGTGTCCCTTGCTCGCCTTAAAAAAAGGATATAATTTTACACATTCATAAATTGCTTAATACTAGCATTCGTGAGTTTTTCAGATGTGCAACATTTTAAACCGAGTTGACCGTTGCTTTATACTCTTCATAAGGAAACGCGAAATTTACAGCAATGAGTGAAAGATAAAGCAGCAATTTCCTGGGCAAATTTATGGCTATTTTTAATGTGTTCTTCGAATTTTCATTAATGCTTTCTATCCGTCACCTTCATTGCCCGGTGGTCCCATCTCTCCCGGTTGACCGGGCTGGCCATCTCTTCCTGGACTTCCTGGGTGTCCTGCCGATCCTCTCATTCCTCTGATACCTGGCGCACCTTGTGGACCTTGTGGACCTGGCATTCCTGGTGGGCAATGGAAGCATCCCTGAAAACAGCGGTTAAATTACTGCTTGAGCAAAATAATCTATTTTCCGAGCACTAAAGTAGTGGTAAAAATTGGGAACAGTTCCAACTGCGAAAAATTTCGAAGAAATATAAATGAAACTTGCTCTCCAAATTTTTAACGTTTCTCAGAGATTTTTCTATTTCTTCAATACCAAAGCATTGCGTAAGTAGGCTATATCAGTGGATCATTTCGAAATGAAATGTCTTTCAGTCTCCTTCACAATTCTTCATCATATTTTTCTATTTTTCGTATTTATTCTTTCCAGTTGTGAATTCTTTGGCAGAAATTGGATTCACTTTGAGAGGGATAACCGGGGAAGACCAATGGTCACCTCAACTAAAGCAGCTCGGCCGAAGCGTGGTAACATAGGAAAGGCTTGCCGTTGGTGGTGAATTAGTGATGTCTTGGGCGTCAAATCCGTCCATGCCATCCTGTCCATGTAGTCCTGGGAGTCCATCTTCACCACGTTCTCCTACGGGACCTGCCTCTCCAGGTGGACAGTTATTTTCAACGTTACATGCTGAAAGCGAAAGATGCTATGATAGTCAAAATTTATAGTTGATGCTTATGATGGAATAAGTCTGTCAGCCGAACAAGAGCAGCCTTCTTATCAACAAGCAGTCCATTATTTCTGAAGAGAAACAGAATCAAAGAACAAAAAAAGAAGGAAAATGTAGAGAGGAAAAGGAAATTATAAAAAACGAAAAAAACAGAAAGAATGGGATATGATCGGGGACAAAAAACCAATGAACGCGACCAACGATAAATAATCCTTTTTGGATACAGTAAAAGACAAGAAAAAGGTATGCATACGTTGCATTGACCCAGTTGAAATTGGGTGCTTAAACCGCATTCATTATTATCACTGATGGCATCTCATCAGATATCTTTTTCAGCAATCTCCTACAATTTTTCAACGAAATTTTCACATTTTTTTCATTTCCTATGATACATAAAACTCAAATACCCAAGAATTCTCTAATGGAGATTATGTATCATTTACGTTGCTAAGAAAAACTTTTATGATTGAATATTGCTGACGCAGCGTCTTGCTATCACGATTTCTCATTGTTAGGTGGTAAACGTTTTTATTAACTCGTATTTGCTACTGAGTGAGATTCGTCTATTTAGTATAGGTGATAGTATAGCATGGAAATCACTCTGCTGTAATGGTAAATCACTTACACAAAACGCTCCGGCTATCTCTGACACTTTGGTCATAGAAAGTCAGAAAAAATATGATTGATGAAAAAAGTGGCGGAAACTAACTGCATGCTGATCCGATGTCTCCAGCAGCTCCTCCACCAGCGCTAGATGCTCTTTGACCACCTAGAAAAGGATGCAGTCCCGGAGAGATGACCCCACCAGGGGGAATGCTTGGAATTGTGGCACCTCCACCAGCTGGACCGGCACTACCTCCTCCTCCACCATATCCAGTCGCACCTGCTCCGTAAGAGCCATACTGGCGCTTCTGTCTAGTTGATGGAGTGCCAGCGCCAAGTCGAAGCATGTCATCCCACAAATCATCCGTTAATGCCTAGAAGTTCATTAGACAATTTATTATACTACACTAATAAGCAATAAGAAGAAAGTACAATACGCCCCCTTCCTAGAAATTTACGATGTATTGTGAACATTTAAGGCACAGCGTCATGAAATGCTTCCTCCCACTGCGATCGTGTGAGCGCGACGATCAGGCCACGGACGTTTGTTGAGTGCGACAAAGAAATTCTTCATTGTAGACGTATCCTTCATGTTTTATAGCATTTTGACTCAACACCCTCACTTATATTTTGGCCACAACTTGACCATTTTGGCCGGCTGCTAAAACTCCCTATTTAATTTCAAAACAATTTCAAGTGGATATTACGTCAAATTCCAGTTTTTTCGCTGCATGAGAAAGCAAAGCAAAACGAAATCTCGACAAACCTTAAAAGAGAGCATTTCATTGTCGAGCTCAGTCCGAACGTCTCTCATGTCGTTGCATATTTGCAGAATGGAGTAAAGACACACTAGCAGCGTTACGGCGGAGAAACCGATTGCGCCAACTGTCGCACCTTTGATAGACATTCTGAAATATTAACTCTTTTGGTGGGTGATTTTCATTGTGCTGTTTATATTGGTTTGGTGATGCAATATGTTTCTGACTGACTTATTAAATTCATCGACTCTAGCTGATTGACTTGAAGAAAAAAATGCTGTAGCTGTCTTCAAAAATTTCTCTATTCTATCAACCGAAATATCATAACAATTGTTGTCGGGTTACTCACTTTGAAATACCAGCGCCTCAGTCAAATATCTTCGACTATAGCAATAGAAGAGTGTCATCTCATAGTCCCTACGGCAGGTGCCAAACATAACGGTTGTGAACGAGAAAAGCTGTGCTTCTGCGTTTTTTTTTGTCCGTTTCTATTTATAAATGATGTTCTACGTTTACTGATGCATAAGCATTAATCCACTCCATAATTGTAAAAAAAACTTTTAAAAGCGGATATCGTGCCAGATGTTTGATAATAAGTTTTCGATAATCCTTTCACTGTCTAATATCGCCATTGTGCTAATATTTCACATAAAATATTACGTACACAACGATGCATTCTTCAATTAACGAAATATTAACGATAAACAAATACCTCTATAGTAGACAACTAAGTGGACACAACTTGATTGAACCACTCTCTCAACGAGTGGGAACGAGCAGTGATTTCTCATTTATATAGTTATTCGATTTAAACTGGTCGATTTGTTGTTTACATCGACGGTGATGCGTGAAATGTCATTTCGAGTGTTACGTATAATGATTTCTTCAAAAGAATTTTATTGTTTAACGTGCGCAAAGAAATTATGCATTTCGCTGCACTGCAATTATTTCAAACTCATCGGGCATCTCAACATGTTTCGTGGGATTTTTTCATTCAGGGCTTCATGGTCACTCAGTGCAACTCTTCGGTCAAGCAATCCAACTCTATGGTCACTCCTTTCACTTCAAACAACTTCTTCTATAGCAGAAAAAATGCTAAAATGTTCAACTGAAATAATTACTAACCATTATAGGCCTATTTCGCTTTTTCAACTAACTTTGAACAAAAGCTATAAAGCGCTAGTTATGCATTGGAAGGACAGCATTGCTTCCACTTATTCTCACTGTTACTGAAAAATGAGTCAATAAGCGTCCATCTGTCAATAGCACAATAAAAGATTATATCAGTGAGCTATAAACCAAGCCATGCCCCAAATGATTCATGGAAAGTTCTGCTGTTATTGCTAAAAAATAACTAGATGGTTTTATTGATAAAATTATAGCCGTGAAAATGGGAAGCGAGCAGTTGGATGGCAACCACAATACTTCCACTTACTCGGATGAAATGCTTGAAACAAATCTAATCAATTGTGATCTGATCTAATCACTCTTCCGGAAACTCTTTTCACCCTTGCGGCCTGATAACGTCACAAGGGATCAAATCGATCACGAGGTCATTAGAGCAACGTTAATTACACGATCAACGATCCAGCTCAACGAACTGTCGCTTTGTTGCTCTCATTGTCGCTCTTTCATGTCCAGCAGTTGAACGCGCATGTTCCAATTTACGTATTTTTGTGTTGTTGCACGAAATTCTAGCACTTCGGGGAAAATCAAAAGAGACCGCATACAATTGAGACAGGATGTGGTTGTGCTGTACGAGTGCCTACAGGACTAAACAGACTTGAGAAACGATAAGTAGATTCATCGATTTATATTCACTCATGCGTTCATACCTATAAACTTTTATTATGGGACATATATGAACACCGTAAACGAACAATGAAATCACAGGAAGAGGAATACTCGCCGAAAGAACTGTTCGAAAGTGTGAGTGACGACTCACATAACAAACAACGAACACTTAACGAGCAAATGCACGTCCGCAGTGAGCAACGGCAGCTGGGGGGCACATCGGGATGAGGGGAGATGAAAGGACGTAAAAGAGGTTGGTCACACAGGGAGAAGGAACTGCTTGATCACACAGCAAAAAACACTCGCGATAATATGAACCCGAACTTTGCATCATCCGAGCATGCACACATTGTGATGCGTGATCGGTAGCACGTATGACGGCTCTTGCTTCATAATAAAATATACATAGTAGTTTCAATACCTTTCCATAATTCGTTCAATCGAATCCAAACTGCTCGCATTTGCCTAAACAATCAAATTTATTCGCTATGAAGGAACTTTTCATTGTATAAACGACTGTCACTCGTCCAGCTAAGCATTGCTGTATCTCCTTCGATTTGAAGATTAAATCACAACAAAAAATGGCACTGTCATCGCAAGGGAACACAAATAGGGCAAAAAACAAAAAAAAAAAAAGAACAAAGCAGTGAAACATGGAAAAGGGTAAGGAAATCAAATATAGGTGCTGCATTCCTCCTATCATTTCCCATTCCAAAATGATCAACTCTTCAGCGATTATTTTGGTTGAATTTTTGGATGTCATTTTATTCAATATTTCAATGGAAACTTTCAACTAAAATTCGTGACAGAAGCTGAAATTTTGAAAATTGAACAACTAAAAGAGACTTAGAAACTCTTATCTTTGACAAGTTGCGGACGCATAAATGCACTAAAGGCGCCATGGATACTGAGTAATTTATGTTTCCGGAAAATTTTTTCTGCTTTCCTCTGTGAAATTACTCAATTTGTTCACCACTCAAAATTTCCATCCTTTTCTTGCTTCTTCTGAGCATCGCATTGAAAATCAATCGACGTCGCCAATGTGATCTCTTCAATCCGGGAATGAAGAAAGCAGTGTGAAAGGGGAAGAAATAAAGGGATAACCAATGAGCGGTTGAAATACCAGCCAAAAAATTTAAAGCATGCAAAAGGAGTGCAAAAAAAAAAAATGAAACGGACGATATGAGCAAGTGTTTGGACCAATCACCTCAATGAGACAGCAACATGAAAAGAAACAAAAGAGGAAGGCGACTGGGTTAGCGAATAGGAACGCAACAATGAAAAGTATAACAGCATGACTAGGGGGCAGTGTGTGGCCATCGGGAAACGTTCGCCCACCGAAACGAGCACGCTCGCTATACCTCTGTTTCCTGGGCTCCTTTTCGACTGAACGGCATCCGGGCTAGTCTGCCGTTAGTGTAAGTGGAATCGTGAACAGAAACGCCGAATGTGCTACCGGATGGTGGCATGTTCGGTAAGGCACTGCTAGCTGGACCCAGCATCGCTTGTGATAATTGAAAAGTTCGCTCGTTTATGGACGTCCGCTTCCCAACACTTCTCGCACCGTAATCTCCCACAATTGCCGTCTCACGAATCATCTAAAAAGTTACACCTCCAGTCATAGTTAATTCTTTAAGCATCGAAATATTTATGTATGCATCCCCGTTGAAATGGATGTAAAATTTTATCGGTGACGAAGTGCGCCTATTTGACTTTTGACACCCATTTTGACTCCACTGGATGAAAGAAAATATGTTGAAGGTTAAAACCACCCTCTCTTTGACGGTACAAAGAGAAAAATTTCAATTTCGGTGAATTTCTCCGAACAAGAGCGACAACTTTTCGATGAGAACGTACAAAAAGTTGCTCTTGCTGATCATTCATATCCTCCACCTTAAAATTCCAAAGCTTTTTCAAACCCCACTCCTCCTCTCACTTTCCCCTCCATCTCTCGCCCAACCAAATGATCAACAGCTTTCCTTCGAATTTAGCAGTTCTTCGTCCCTTTATCTGACAATTCTGAGTACATTAGTGTGCTGCAGCTCGAACGGGAATAGTTACAAAAAACGGAACATCGAAATGTGACTTACTGGTTCTTCGTCAGCGTTCACAACGATGCTATGTTGATATGCCGTCGTTTCTGTTGCAGCAGAATGTTCATTTCGAGGCGTGGAACAACGTGTTTTACTTGAACCCGCATTCCGCACCTAAACAATGTTATAAAACTGTTGCTCTATTTCTAATCTGCAGCTGAAAAAGAGTCCACTCAAGTGAAGGAAGTTGAATAAAGATGCTTAAGGCTATTCATTAGCACTTCCAACAGCAATGGTTGCAAAAAACGCAAAATGTGCTCCTCTAAACAAAGGATATTCCTCTAGCCATTTCCGACGCAGCAGAATGGAGCAAGGTTCATTATTTTTAGTACGGAAGTCAAGAATGCGGTCACATGGTTGTACGCTTTCAAAATCATCAACCCCTTTCATACCGATTTAGCTATCATATACTTGTTGAGTTAGCTAATGATATAGATGAAACAGTTTCGCATGGACAGCATGGAAATAACTGCTTGCCAACGACACTGGCATAAATGTCGAATAAATCAGTATGCGAAGAAAGTTGTTAGTGAAAATCACCCTATTTTCAGAACCGACGTCTGAGCGATGCTCTTCAGACACAACAATAGCGTCACCAATAAGCCCTGGAGGCTGTTCGGAAATCGGCAAGACGTTCTCCTTTGCCGTCGGCGAATGTGAGCTGCAATCGAAGAGGTCGAAAGTGGCGTATGGGAGGAAACTAAAGGAAATTCCAGATGAAAATCCATTTAATCAAGTCAAGAAATGAGCATATTTGACGTTTTTTTGATTAAAGGCCCCATAGTTATTGCAACTCTTTGATAGTGATCTCCAGGTCATGGCCGTTTGCGAGTACTTCATACATGGTCACCTTTTCAAGTGAATCACTACTCGAGAGGATGTTGTTGACGTGTTCGGTTCCCGGTTGTTTGCATCAAAATTAAAAAGGCATTTAAACGAAGCAAGAGCTGAATGAAAAAAATAAACATCTTGTTGCGCATTTTATCTTCACTCGCTTTGAAAACTTAAACTTTTGTCCATATAGGATGGGCGCTGCACTGAGTGGTGCAGGAGAATGTTTAAATAAAAAGAAAGTGAATCAGAACGAAGGTAAGTAGACCTGTTGGTCTGTTTGAGTTGGTCCATCTGTCTAAAGAGTTTTCCTTTGACAATGAGATCGCCGAAGCCTTGCTGATGGGAGAAAGCGTATCCGGAGCGTAACGAACCACGTCGACTACGCCTGGTTGCTGCCGACCGTACGAGTGGCCTTAAAAATTTTTATTATCATTTCATTTACAAATTTTTCCCGGAAATATTAAATTTTGTTATCGCACATTAGTGAACTTCAAAAGTTAACTGTAAACCTTTACAATAGTACACAATGTCTTCTCTCTGCAGTCATGAAAAGAATTTCGTGCAGAATATAAGACCAATGGTTGAGCGATTGAGCCGATAGTACTGGAATGAAAGTAAATTAGCAAAAGATAAAGCAATAAAGAAGAGAAAATATGTGGAAACGAACTTCAACGGCACTTCGACCTTCTCTTTGCGAGCAGCTTTTGGCGATTTCTTATACATACGAAGACGATCAGCATATGATGGATGCGTATCAAACCAGAAGAATCTGTTCGCCATAACCGGAAGTAGCAAAATCACTGAGATCATAAACTGACTGAGCCAAAACTGCGGGGACGACATTGCTTGGAATGCGACACCATACGACATACTCGACTGAGACTTTGCAACTACACTCATCGGTAAAGCTAAAAATTCAATGAAAATTATTGTTGCTGTCATATTTAAGCAGCGAAGACATGCTGGAGTAATTTCTTCCCCTCTTTCCCACCCCCTTCCACCTCCCCCCTGCCCCTAAAAAGACAACAATTGGAAAACAAATGCACAACAGATCTCTTCTCAAGTATGCTAAACTTAAAAAAGAATTCTATATTTTCTGACTGCCATTAGCGCATACGGTAGACAGCCAGGGAATGCGCTAAAATAGCACAATTCTTTGCTATAGCTAACACTTTTTACAAAGCCAACTGCTTTGATGAATTATACTAACGAAGTGACCTTCATAAAAAGCGATAGCGAGTGCAAAATAAAACAACAGCGATCCCCATATAACGATATGGCTAAAAACGGTCCAGTAGGCGGTGTCGAACATTATCTGACCAGTGACGACAATAATAAGCGCTGTGAAACATGTGAAAGCAAGAAGTGCATAGTCATTCATGTCACGTCCTGACGAATCGGATCCATTGTGCATCATTCCAAAGGGAATAAAAAATATAACCAATGAGCTGCAAATACGATTGATTATGCGGATTCGTAAACAATAACGCTAGCTTTGCTTTCATATTCATCTTCGACGAATGTTTACGCTCACTGCAACATTTCGGTTTGGGCCTGAATTTTCTCCACTAAACAGCAGATGAATATGTTCAATTGTTGTTTGGTTCAAGGTTCAAATAATATGTGGTAAGCAAACCTTATGATGCCATGAAGCACTGAGTATATAAATATCCGCATGTTAAAAAATAAGTTGTATTGTCCAGGCATATATAGTTTAGCGTATTTTAAGCTGTACTCATCGTCGACGTCTTGATCGAATACGCCCATTGCGAGCACGGGCAAAGAGGTGAAGAATAGGTTGTAAGACGCAATGAAAACCGGATCATAGACGGTCTAGAAGTTAAGCCTTTATATATCATCTTAATAACTAGACAAATAAAATGCATTTATAATGCTGCGAAAAACAGGAATCACCATAAGATCCAGTGAGAGGCGACAGAGTGCCTATGTCACAGACGGATTCCAAATTTTCAACTCAAGCTTATTGGCAACACTTGAAGATGAATCGCTTTTTTCCCATAAGTGCATGAATCCATAATTTTTATGCAAATATCACATAAGACTATTCCAACAACGGCCTTTCTCTTCAACAGATCTGATCGCATAGAACGTTCGATCAAAATAACAGTATTGACAAATTCTACGACACGCTTTTTAGCGTCAGCGTTTTATGTTATACAACCGAAAATTATCTCTTCAGCTGTTTTCATTTTTAGAGAATGGATATGCTATAGCTTCGTTGCAATAAGTGCTAAAAGAAAGCAAGAAGAAGAATAAAGAACGGTCGTGGGAATTAACTGCTTAGATGTATTCAGAGTAATTATCAATACACCTTTGAGTCGTGCTTCGCTCATAACACTTTGAGGAAGCTGAAAGTTTGAGGAAGCTGAAAGTTTGAGGAAGCTGAAAGTGGTTAAGAATGGCTAGCCTCACTGATCGCTGTGCTTTATGGGGGAAAATGTACAAATACGTTGATGTCACCAATGGCAGCAGCTGTCAGCTAGAAAAACTGTGTGGATACAAACATACCTGTGCAGTATAGCCAGAGAAGAAGGAATACCAAAAATGTGTCAGTGTGAAAGAGAAGTTCTTGTAGAAGAAATACCGGAGAAATTTCGCCATCCTGAAATATGACCATCGACCGTGAACGAGCAAAAGTCGCTGCAAATATCGGAACTGCCCAATGCTATAATCGGAAGCGAGTACAGCTTGCATACCTTCCTGACCTGAAATTCAATCCTTAAAGACAATGACAATAAACGAACGATATGAGGAAGTTTGTGAGAAAAAGGATATTTCACCGGTTATTCAATGCTGTTAATGAATTTTTAAAGTTGTTTATGACAACTGGAGGAGTTAAAGTGAATTCAGCACAATGTCGCATGCTTGGTTAGTGATTGTCATATGAACTCAACTGGAAAATTAGAAGAAAAAACGGCTATGGTTAAGAAGTAGACTAAAGACAACGGAAAATACCAGATATGCCAACACCGATGTGGGCTGTCTTTATCATCGATACATCATTAGCACCATCACCAACTGAGAGCGTGACGGCTTTTTTATTGCGTTTCACCAAATCGACAACCATCGCCTTTTGTAGTGGCGTCACCCGACAGCATACAACCGCCTGCAAGAATTTTCATGCTGCTTGAGAGTTCTGCTAATTTAGGGCGCATTAAATCGCACCCCAGAAGGGTGGATATCACTTATCCATAGGAGGCGAGGAATATTTTGTGATTTAGAGAAAGAAGAAAGGATTTCGTAGATTAACTAAAACAAGCAAAGTGCACATTACTTGCTATTGTTTCAATTGCTTCTTGACTAATTGCACAATTCGAAGTGAAATGTCACCCTCATGAAGCACTCATTTGCTATTCTTAAAAGACACTGTGCGTGAACATATGCACAGTTCCACATGAGAACCGTTTTACTTCGATCATTTTCTATTGTAATATTGGCGGACTTATGAAACAGCTAGGTTTCCTTTTTTTGGCCCAGCAAGTGCTGTTTTTTGTTTCATCACTAAAGATAACTGTTTCTTATTCCATTACACTCAGAGCAGTTACCTAGCTGTAGAAGGAGTGGGACGGAGGCAGAAGACGATAACAGAAGCAAGAAAGTGGGAAGGAAAGAATATCTTGTAAAATCACCTGACAAAGACAACCAATGTCCAGAAATGTTTTCTCGAGATTGCGCTTTAATGCATGAGTGAGCGAATGTCCATTGATAACAAGAGCGAAACCTTCGGTGCCTGCTTCGTCATCATCAACTGCTGACAAACCGTTTCCAAGATTTTGATTTTCTGCAATATTCCATTTCCAATATAACTATCACTCTTTCGATTGTTAATCAACAAGTTTGACGATACCAACAATATAATCGACCAGCAGACTAGTGAGAAATTTCTTTCGCCAACTGAATTGTTCAATATGGAATTGAAATCACATTTCCAAAAACATATCAGCGAAGTTTATCAATCGACACTGAGCACGTTTTAGATGGTTCCAGAAACAGGTTTAAATGAAACCTTTATAAATCACAATGCACTTTGTGGACAACCCAAGAAGCAAACTAATCTATACATATACTCTAACACTGGTCACCAGTAAAAAGCGAAAACGCTCACCGATTGCGCCACGACCGTTTAAATTCGGCTGGCTGCCCTTCTGAGGTTTTGTGACGCTATCTGATGGATGGATAAACGCAATGTCGGCCTGTGTTAGACGCGCATTATAGGTGTCTTCTCCTCTTACAACGTCCTGCATTTTTCTTGATTTATTTCTCGATTTTTACGTTGGGCCAACAAAGTTTCATAGTAAAGACCGCGAATAAGCACCAATATAATTAGTGTTGCCCATTATCGTTGCATACAATTGGCAGTGTGCAAAAACTGCTGAGAACTTTATTAGTAAATATTGTGGGGAAAAATTACTAATGTTAAAGGGCAACATTTGCTGTTCGACCTCGATGAGTGGATTCAAAAAATGCAACGGAATTTTATGCGCTCAGTGAAATTGTGCGGAATTTTTTACTTTTCCTATTGCATTCTTTAAATTTGGGGCAACGCTGTAAAGTGAGGTCGAATATGACCGACCTGTCGAGCAGTAAAGATTGCCCTATTAGGGTAATAGAATAAATAACGTCACTATAAAATTAATAGCAGTCGTCTGCTCGAACACTACTATATCTGACTCGTATTCATAGAGTTTTGGATTAGAGGCGGCGGTAATCAAGCGAATGGAGAACCATCGGGATCGTTTCATGCGAAAGATCTTATAACATCATTCATGATATGGCACATTGCAGCATGGCGTTTCTCAGCACACTCTATTTTTTGATTCTCAACAAATTCTCTCGCTGTTCTGCTTTGTGGCCATCAATACAGAAAAGCATATAATGCAATAGTGTGCGCACCGAGCATGTGTGCTTCCACTACGTCACTAGACTGTAATGCGCCTCATCGCTTTAGACACACGAGGATAGCGTTTGCTTAGACATCCTTGTCTGTAAAAAAAAGCTAGGCTCTCCTATCGTGATCACACACAAATTGATACTGATAAAGAACATTTCTATGGTTTCGGAGAATGACGGAAAAAATGGACTTAAATGCGGTTGGAAATTGAGTTTGGATCCGTTCGAAAATGATGAAAAAATTTTTGTGATTGAGATGCAATCCAGTTCGCAATTTTGAAGTGAGAGAGAAGTATGTCGATGAGACTTTACAACCTTCGATTTACGGGTTGTTGAAAAAATTTACCCCAAAGACAACAAATAAATATGCAGGCGGGCATGCACTCCATATAATTTTTAATCATAAAATAATGCATCAGAGTTGAAGAATATTTCGTAAGCAGTGTTCGCAATTGACTTCCGTTCTAAACATGAATGCATTGAGGTTTGATTGTCCTTTAGAAGAGTCATTTGTAAAAGAAAATACAATCTCAACATATTTTCGACTGCAATTTTTGTGCTAAACTTGTGATTTTGTACCAAAATCACCTTCAGAGTATGGATGACAGAATATGGCTCTTAAATTCAGCCGACCACTTTTGATATATGAAACAAAAAAGAACAAGTTTTTAGGGATAGAAACAGGAACTGCGGTATATTGATGTGCTGATATGTTTGAAGAAACATGGTGCAATCAGCATGCAGCATTAAAACGTAAGTTGCGAGAAGTAGTGACAGGAATGTGGCAAGCACTGCACTGTGAAGTGACAAGTTATAAGCGCAGCAGTCTTCAGCGATGGACGGACGCAGTGCACCTTTTTGGACGTGTCGTTGTCGTCCTCGAAAATCGTCAACGGTTCCGCATCGCCTCCATCCGCATCACCAAAGGGGTATGTGCAAAGTTGCTCCGCTGCGGCAGTCGACATCGCGTAACTTTGGCGTCGTTCGTCGTACCATTTATCGGCCTCTTCTGCTTGCTCTACTTTAAGTATCATTTCCTCGATGTACTTCACGATCACGTCCGACTTATGAATGCACCGCTTCAAAACGCACTTTCCTCTACATACCTTTATATCTTAGCTGTTGATTTCCTCCTTTTTTGACGTTAATAGCGAACTTCAATCTAACTTTATTCGTTAATTGCCATTTTTGAGGAATATGCTGCGATGTTGATGAACCCCTCAAAATGTTGTCAAAAAATAGTGGATGAATACAGTTAAAAGAATGTAACTATTTTTTGTATTGATACTTTATGAAAACGGTGAATTACAATTCTTTTTCCACTCTATTCAGCTATATACGATATCAAGCGTCTCAACTTTTCTGGAACTCAGAAGCTGCGCTACGATGTGCTAGATTACGTGGAATATGCAAGATAAATCTGCGATATAAATAATTAGAAGAAAATAAATTTGCCGGATTCAAAGCAAAATAAGTCGGGCAGACTAGACCAGGGAATCGGAAAAGAACTGAGAGTGGGATTTTTTTTTTTAAATAAGGAAAATGTTGCAGTGCATAATGCATAACGCTTGCAGTAATATGCATAAGAACAAATCAAAATAGGGGATGCGTCAAGTGAAGGCTTAAAAAATAATTTGGGAAGTGCATTTCGATCCGAATCCTTCGAAGGTGCACTATCAGCAATGCATACTGATTGAACAAACAGAGGAGATAGTGAAATATTTCATACACAAAGCGAAGAGAGCAGCCGATGCAAGCAGGGGAAATGAGTTCATTTCGAAGAGTAAAGTATAGAGAGAACAAAATGAGCTGTATGCATTGGAAGGTATTAAAATTTGAATTAATCGAAAAAAAAAGATTCCTCACGCTGTTTAAACTGCCTCACCCCATTGTTTCGTGTTGGGTATAAAATGTTTAGGGTCGCCCACAAGAATTGATAGGATAGCTGCTGATTGATGAGATGAATGTTTAGATGATGAATGATAAAGATAGTTGCTAGGTTCTTCGCTGTAACAGATCATGAGTTTTCATTGACTTAATTCTAGGTGGCTTTCACACAAAGAGAACGAAATACGCACTGATCCAAGTGTTTGTTCAAGACGTCTTTTGACAGCTTTCAGTTGGACTTCGACTTCCCTCTCAGTCTCACCGTCGATTACAAACACTTCACGCATACTTTCGGTGAGTAGTCGGCATGAGTAACCAATATTTATTGCGGTTTCCTGAAAATTTCATTGAAATTTGTTAATCCTTTTTTAATAATCCTCAAAAATGTTGCTTGCAGAATGTGCAAGCTATCATCCATATAAACCACCCCATAACGCTAAAATTTTGCATATACGTATAAACTATCAGTTTTTTTCTTTTTTTTTCGCATTTTCTAGATTACTCTCAAACACTGATAAATGCAGCACTGAATTAGTCTTAAATACTAATAAATGCAGCACTCCCAAAAATTCCACAATTGTTCACGTCAACATTCGATGGTGGGAGAGCTTTAAGAAACTTAGTTGATCACCTGTTTATCTCCAGTAAGCACCCAAATTTTGATGTTCGCGCTAGCGAGTTTGGCGATTGTTTCGGGTACACCATCTTGAAGTTTATCCTCGATTGCGGTCGCACCTAGCAGCATCATATCTTGCTCAATTTCTTCATAAATCGCGTCCAACTTTTCTTGACGATTGTACATTTCGAGAGCCGCCGTCTTTTGTCGCTTCTGCAACAGTACATGAGTAAAATTTGCAAAAACGATACGGCGATACTGCCAGTAAATCAGCAGTTATCGTCCTCAGTCTTCTTCCACTACCAAAAGCTTCTCCCCATCGTGAATTATGTTAAAAAAAGTACAAGATAAAAAAACGACTCAAACTCATCCAAAAATCGGTATACCTGCCAATCGGCGAAGTAATCTGCATCAATTTTCTTCCATGCCACACACAGTGTTCGCAAACCTTCGCCGGCGAATTTATCGAGATGTTGATTTGTAGCTGTCTTTAATAGTTCGTTCGTTGTGGAAGATATCCTATCCGAAAAAAACCTCAGTTATTTCACATAAGTTGTAAGTGCACAATTGAAATCTCAGTAACAGTTCGCAACCATATGGAAACGCTTATTGCGAACCTACTGGTACTAAGAATTTGAAAAGCTTCGAATACGGAATGAAATTTGAAAGAACCATAAGAATTTCAGTCGTAGGTTTTAAAAGTGATTTCAGAAATTATCCTGTGTGAAAAAAATTTTTATTCAGAAAAATCGTAACCCTGAAGGAATTTTCTAGACGTCCATACATTTAAAAATGTCCGCTGTACTCTGCACTCTTCATTTCTGTCCTTCTCTTCTGCTACATATGACGTCATTTGAAGATTGACCAAAGCAAAGGTTAATTTAGCTATTTAGAATTTCGCATTTGAGCAAATTTTGCTTTGTGAAACATTCAAAGCACATAATAGAGAATGTCAACAAGCCATTTGTTAACCAGAGCTAGTAAAGAGAGAAGGAAGAAACAACTTTAAGGCGCATATATCAATAATGATTTGAATTGTTGATAAATGAGCAATACCTTTCCATAATCATTGTATCGGCCCCTTTGCAATATAACGTTATATCGCCGTTTGCATTTTTAACAATCACGGACATTCTCTTTCGAACGTTGTTGAAATCAAGAATACACAATAAGTCATAATGCTAGAAAAAAGAGCAATAATTCTTCACTATTTCAATATTAATAAATATCTTTCCAGTGCATTGTCGAGTATCATTCGACGCAGATCGCATTTAAGTCTAGCAACATTGTGATATTTTTTGTGCTAATAAACGCAAATTTTAACTAAGTGGATCATTTCCTCGAAATTAAAAACAAACACAATCTCTGAAAGTCTCTGAAAAACAGTCACTCAACGGTAATTTGAAGGATATAAAAATGTGCGAAGAAATTTCGCACTCTCCTTTGCTCTTTTCATTTCCATACATCGTTTACTCCGTACGATTGCATAGAACTGTGAAATTAGCTAACCATTATCACCAGGATTCAACTGAATATAGAGCAATGTTTAGTGCAACTGTCATACATTGAGCTGCAGTTAGAAGTGTTTCTTAAATTCAAGCGAATACTTGCGCTATAAGTAACGCGCATCTTAAAAAAAAAAAAAAAAAAAAAACCGCAATAGAATTAAGAAAAGATTAAAGCGAAACTTTAACTTCCAGACTAATGCATAAATATTCGCTAGAAAAGGGTTCGTTTTTATATTTATAGAATGTGATAGCCTCTTTTTTGCCTGTATATGTGATCGTCTACTCCAACATGCAACAAGTCCTAAAATGAGGTAGCAAAACTAGGATATATTCGTTCTAGTTAGAGCTTCTTTTCCAAGACCAAGACTTGAAAAGCTGCAATTCAAGGACATTTGGCTGATATGCTGACATGGTACTGGCGCTGCAAGTTATTTACATATGTATATCAATAGTTTTTCTGTGAAATATCAATCAACGTACCTCTTCGATGCCGTTCACTTCAATGGTGATCGTATTTGCTGTACGAGACTTGAAAACGAAACCAAAATTCCTTGCCGCTGAAGTTAAAGCTGCCTCGTCAGGACTTTGCGCTTGATATTCTAACTTGCCATTCTTACGTTCTGGCATTACTGTATGACAAAGAGCCAAGAGACGCCAGAACTCGGTTACCTGAAATTAATTCCACTGGGACGTTACCCACACATTGATGTTGTTGTAGCATAATATTAGAAACTGACCATCGTCGCATACTATTAATTATTAATGATGAGGAAAACTGATACAGATGGAAACTCCATAAATAAACGTATACATTAGGCATATATTGAATGTTTACTATTGCGTAGAAAGAAATTTCGAAAACGTCGTTGCTAATGAATGAACGAAAGTATAGTGGCAATTATTAAAGCAGTAGAAACGTGAGAATGGATTTTAAAAATTTTTAATCGCCGATTAATTAGCACTACCTGTGAATGATATCATTGAATGAACGCTGAGTGAATGGCATCTTGCATAGAAATTTCTAGCTTTAAACTTTTTCATAAACTAATGAAAAAAGTGACGAAGATTAATGCATTTTTTAAATTTCGGCACTCTTAATATTTATAAATATGGTAGTATATACATTTCAAGAATTATATTTAATAAATTCGGCCATAATGCTGAAAGAAGTTCAAATCAATTTTGAGGCTAACAACTCTCAGTGATCAAAAAAATGATTTTTGAGAGTAAAGAAAAATTATTTGCCTTAAGTGTACTAGGGACGCACCCTTTTTAGGCTGCCATTTCGAGAAAATACAGCTTCGTTCAACTCGAAGACTATAGAATCTTGACAACCTTCTCGCTTTACAATAAGTCCATGGAAATTTCCCGAGGTGCTCACTTAAAAAACGAGAAAACGCTGAAGTTATCAAAAACTTTTTGAGTAATCAGAAATATTTACCTCATGTAGACCTTTCTTAGTATCATCCAACAATGTTTGATCGTAAAACTTAAAGCTTGGTTCATACCACTTATTTCCTGAGAAATCAATAGCTTGTGTTGCCTGCAAATGTCACACAGATTTAACGTTTTAATAAAACGAACGGATTTTATGATCAACGTTTGTCGCATTTCAATTTCTGTTTCTAAGTGCAATTTTACTTGTAAATAATTTCCCTTGTGCCATTTCCAAGTTCTCCAATATTTTCCGGCCTTTCTTTTTGTTGAAAATCACATAAATCATAGAAGTTCACGTAATTGACTTTCTGAGGCAAGCGGATTATCTTCAACATCCAATTTCGATAAATTGGCTTAAAAAGGGAGTTACGTAAAAATTTATGTTTCTCTCACAGCTTATTTCTTGTGCATCTAGTAGTTTTGTGGCATATCGATTCATAGCATCCACTAGAGGTGAATAATTTTCCAAAGTGCAGGATGAGCAAAATTCCACACTCAGTTTCACCAAAAAGAGAGGTCAAAGTGCACCTCTTGAATCTGAAAGGAAGCAATATTTCTCTTGTAGCTTCTTCTCTCATTTATTGAGACTTTTTCTGGAAAGTTTAACTAAGTGCCAGATGCTATCGCATCGATAACTGAAAAACAAAGATGCAAACCTCGGTGATTTCGACAATTTCACCTCTTGCATCGTATACGTCGCCATAACTTCGACCATTTATTGAGCATTTATTGAATGCCATAATATTTTGCGTAAGTGTACCAGTTTTATCACTGAATATATACTGAACTTGGCCCAGTTCTTCATTCAATGTTGTTGTCCTTGCTCGTGCCGGGATATCAGCCTAATAATACAAGAAGACTAAATAAGTTCATGTGCACATACGTCTCTTACAATGTTTTCGACGTTTTGCTTCACAAAAATCACCAATTTTCATACATATGAAATGTGCAAATGTTACTTTAAAGGCATCCTGTCACAATATCCAAGTTCCTATTTCTTCCCAGACTGGTCATTCTTGGGAATATATGATTACCTTATCAAAGTTTTTTGGCACTTTTCTTAAAGTATGATGCAATTTCTAAAATTTTAACAAAGCACTAACTTCAAACAGCAAATCCTTCTATTCTCTAACTGTTACAACTTTATTGAAAGTATTAAACTTCACTCTATGAAAATGATGAAGCAAAGAAATGTGTTACCTCTTTATAGTACATAGCGCGATCGAAATTAATCCACATTGAGTGAACGAATCGAATTATTTCAACACTGAAATGATGAACAACCGAATGCATTATATTCAAGACAACTTTTACTTTTCGCCTTTATAGGCTAGAGCATTGCCTAAGTTCGAGAAAATCATAAAAAACCGAACAGTCGGCATACTTAATTCAATATCGACCGCAAAACTGCTTAACAAGCTCAAATATTTCGATGAGAAATATAACGCAAATTAATTTGCGTTATGAAATTTGCATTTGCCACCATTTAAATTATTCAAACATTGTTGTTCATTAGCGATCTAAAATTAACGTAACATACCTAACATAAAGTGAAATAGGCACAACAGTATTGAGGAGTATAATATAGGAGAAAAAATTGAGAAATGCAATTATAGCGATTTGTTGTGATGATTTCTCATCAGCTTTTGGCACGATTGTACGGTCCCAATCCATATAAATTGTAAAATGACGTCCCGTTGTCCATTCCCAAACACCACAAAGAATTGTACACATAAGACACATCGCTATTAAAAATAACACTATCTGAAATTACCACAAATATATTTCTCGTTATTGATGAACTCTTTCACACATCGACAACTATTGAAATTTTTTTCAGAAAAATTCCCATAATGTTTATAAATTTTGTTGTAATATATTTGAATGCTCAATTGAGCAAGAGCTCAACAACAATCGTATAATTTCTCTTTTCGTCAATGAAATGTTAAAGTGGATCTCGCAAAAACCTATCAGATTATAGATCAGTCCACTCGATGAATTTTCTTCAGATTATTAGGCATCTAGTTTATTATAGAGTAAACAATTTTGTCTACATATTGTAAATCTGTCTCTAACATTACCGAGTGAAAAGGTCATGATTATGTAACGATAAAATCTAACGAAGGCAAAAAAATACCCTCATAACGCCTACATTCAACAAGCAAATAGCTTGAAATAAATAACGCCTACCCCCATGATGAGAATATTGAGAAAGCGATCGAGACTTGTTCTCTTGAATTTCGTTTTACCACTATTCATCATAAGTTTGGTATCTTTGCCTGAAATGCAATTTTCATCTAATGTAATAATCGTCTTCTAAAAAAAACCAACTATACATTCTAATTTTTTTTGGATAATACGTTAACGCAAAATTAGCAAAATTATGAAATTCATTTAATTGTAGAAATTTGAATAAAATACGTGCAATTATCCGATGATGACAATCACACAATGAGAAATGATTGCGAAAATTCTTTTTTCAACAGTGTAACGATTGCGTAAACAATGCCATTTGAACGCTATGAAAGTGCGCTTTTCAGATGAGAGGATGCTTCTAAGATAAGAGTGATGAGTTATTAATTTCATTAAAAACTAAACAAATGAAGTTAATTGTATCGAAGTAGAACATTTCATCAAAAAGCACAAAAATTTTCAATGATTACTCAATAATTTGCAATAAAGCCAATAGAAATTTCACTCATAATTAGTAAAAAATGATACCTGCGAAAACTACAACTCCATAACACCATCGTGTATTTCTGAGCACACAACCCCTCAGCAACATTTTATCGTTGTCTAGCGGTAGTGTAGAGCTACCAAAGGAAAGTTTCCCTTCGAATTGATTTAAGCGATTATTGGGAGCCTCGCAGACAATTTCACCTGAGAAAAAATGTTTCATTGGTAAGGTATTCTAAAAGTAAACCAATCACCTCATAACACAGAAAGGGTGGGAAAAATAGAAAGTCGTCTGGGAATCTAAAGACCTGTTTTGGCCTAATATCTGACGAGTCAAATTGAAAAGACTTCAAAAGTTATCATCACATTCCGGAAATCACGCCGGTTTATTGTTCTGCACAATGTGATAGTATTTCAAGTTCAATCTTCCAAAAATTCATCAAGAATGACAAAGTGACCGGTCGAAGTGTTTCATTTTCACAAGAATGCACTCCTGCTGTATTATATCAATTAAGCATCCCATGTTAGTGGGCGCTTACAGGAAGCACAACGCGAAACATTCTTGGTTCAACAGATGCTACCGGCAATGTTAAGGTTCAGTGGTGGAAATCGGTCATCGAAACGCTGAATCAATATAAGACGCTGGAAGACGTATAAGATACTACCAAAAACATTTCTGTACGAAATATGAAGAAATGACATACATCCTGTAAATTAATTTTTCCTGGAGCTCACAGTTGTTGAGTACAACTCGTTTTGCTCGCCAGACATCCTCATGGAACAGGTCAATTGACCTTCAAAATGGCGACTACCTTTAAACTTCGGCCATAGAATGTTTCTTGAAGCAAGATTTGGAGAAAAATGAACTATCACAATACAATTATTCAAAGAAGGTAACTTTTTCAGTAGCGAAATTCGCTAGAAACTCCTATTTAAGAATGCCGTTGTTACGCTACTTTCTAGGCGCAAGAAAAAAAAACAAGTAGGTGATGATCTAACCTCGGAAATCGCTAATCAAGCTGAGTTTATCTCCCATCTCGAAGGTTTCCGGGAGTGCCTGTCTGGCTTTCAGATTTGTCTCACCGTCCAATTCAGCTGTCTCTATGTAGCACAGCCCATGAGGCTCTGATGTAGACAAAAGAAGTAAGTCGGCCTGCAAAACTGCATCACTGCTATAGTTCCAGTCTCAAACTGCAGAATTCAAAGCCTCACACAAACATTTCCGATAATATGTAACTTCGAAGCATCGTAACGGAATCGTATGTTGATCTTCTTCAGCTGCAGGTTTCGGCTGTCAGTATATTGGTATATACAAATTTGAGAATAATTAAATTGCTCAAAAACTTTCCATTTGAAATAGATATCGACTAAACCCTCCCAAGTTTGGTCTTGAACACGAATTCTTCGTTCATATGGTTAGCATCCCTTTTTTTAACAGACAACGTTTTTCACGCGCATGCGTTCTTTACGGTTGAGTATTTCGTCAAGTGGCTACGAGAAATAAAATCGAGATTTGGCAAAGTTTCAACTTCGGATGAGTTGAAAAGAAAAAATTCGCTATACTCATGTATGACGGTGTCCAATTGTAATGAAAGTTACACGCGCATGCGCGATTACGACAAGTTCTCGTATGTAATTATACCATCCACCCTCAGTGTTTTACATTGACGTCTTGACAGCACCTCCCCACCATTTTTCCCTCTCCTCTTAGCTGACATCCTCTCGAATTAGTACCTCGAGAAAATCAGTCGCTATCCTAACATTGCACAGAAATTAATCGATAAAAAAACCAACGGCAACAAATTGGTCGTTTTCCATTCTTATGACATCGCCCACTTTAACGTTCATCCATTTTTCTTCAACAAGTTGTCCATTTTTAACCACATATGATACCCGATTGTTCACTTGACTATCACTGCGATGCCTTTGCTGAAAAATTTCTTTTAATTAAGCTAGATGAACAGCACAGACGGACTTATATTTCACTACGAAAAATGGGCAAACATTATCCAAACAGCTGCAAAAACATTTTAACAGCTAAAGATGTTTTATCGATAGGCATCTTCATTGTAATATAGCTACTCAATTATGACCTTCAGTTGCTAGAAATCTAGAAGCATCACAGGCTACATAAAAGTACTTTTTGAGAAATTAGTGGAAAGAAATTCTCTAACATTGGAATGAAAAAACAAACAGCGAATTTTCATTTTTCACAAAGTAAATTTAATTCTCTAGATGGAGACGGAAAACGTGTAGGAAACCGATGTAATTTCGATTTCAACGTTCAAGAGTTCTTAAACGATCATTGAAGTACGCATCACTCCGAAAGAAACGGAACAGAAATAGCGAAAGAATGTAAAATAAAAATAAAAAAAAACAAAAACAAACAAACTAGAATGTAAAATATAACTCACTATATCATCGTAGGCATCTTTGGCCGCACTAAAGGCAAGTACAAAAAATAGAGGAATGGCAGTTGAGTACCATACAATAGAACTGATCCATGGGATCAACTGCAAAAAAAATACTGATTCATATTTTTACGAGGTGCTTAGTCATAAATAGTCATACGAATCAAAAAAAGGAAGTGTGCGGAAGATATTCACGTTATTGACCTACTAATTCCAGATATGTAATACAGCAAAAACACTCAATACGTATTCATTTCTTGTCTCGCCAAGGGATTGAAGAAATTTTCCGAAAAATTTTATTTTATGGTGCATATTTTCAGTAGAAGTTGTAAATTCTTCATTATATGCTAGAATATAGATCATCATGACCAGTAGGGAAGCAACACAAGAATCAACAACGATCATCAGATTAGGTGGAAAATATTCTGCCTGAGAACATTTGTTTTTCGAATGCATAATTATTTCCATTTATCTTTTATAGAAATTCATTTTTTCTTATTCATAAAAAATCGTTCATCTAGGGCGAATATGATAGAAACATTCTTCGGTATAGATTATGTCTATGTAATGACTCATATATTGCAAGCATCACACAAACAGAAATATACACACATGGCCAAATAAACGAAACACCTATAGCAATACCTTTTGCAGCGCATAAAATCTTTGCAAAGTATGCATCAAATAAGATAACCTTTGAGTTCTTTCGGCAATCTAATGTTTACACGCTGAATGAATGGCCATGCTGCTTCAACTCATGTCAGCATGAATATAGAAGATGACATGAAACAGAATAGGCACGTTCATTGCAATATAGCTACCGAATTATGACCTTCAGCTGCTAGAAAACTAAGAGCATCACAGGCTTCGACGCAACTAAATAAAAAAACCTCACCTGTAAAATCATTAGAACAAGGAAGTAAAAATTGGCGAGGCGTTGGAATTGTTCGAAGAGATTCTTTGGAAGAAATGTTATAATGTTGTATTTAGAAGTTTTGATGAAATTATCCTGAAAGCAAAATAAAATAAATTTATAGCTTATTTATATAAAATAAATTTATAGCATAAGCATGCTTTTATTCAAATGAATTAGCCTCATTATCTCGTCTAAAAATTTACCATACTAAATTTATTTCATCTAAGGTTGATTTCGTCCAACTCACCTCGCCTAGTTGATAAAAGATATGCAATATCACAACCAGCGATATGACGCAATTTATGAGCGATGAATGCGAGTTGTATTGCTTGATGATTCTTAAGAATGAGTGGAGAATGCGCTCTCAAACATAGGATAAAAAGCTGGCTGAGGTAGAAAAGAAAAAGAGCACCTGTCAAATGTTCAGGTTCATTAAAAAGTTGTCCAAGAACCCATTTCGAAATTACTGTTGTTGATCGACTTCTGTTGATAAAAGTTACAATATTTTGCATACTTTTGGCGCTTTTAAAAAAATGGAAAACAGTAGTATGAAGAAAAATTTTTTAGCGAATGCTTACCGCATACTTAAATTGTTCATTGAATTTTCGATCATTAGCCCTGAGATGACGCTGAGTATCGCCAAGTAATAAACTGCTCTTCCTTCGTCCACTTTTTCCACTCCCACCACCACCGCAACGCGACAGCAGTTCAGATACCTTCATCCACCAGCTTGATTCCAACTGCTTGTCGTTGTGCTTAACGGCCGTATAAGGTCGAACAGTTGGTAAGTCACTTGCCAACGATGAATCTCAAAAATAAAAAAGTATTCAAGGCAACAATTAATTCGATTGTGACCTTTATAAGCGCTGAGCATAACCGTGGGGTTCATTTACGAAGCTGACCTTAAAATCAAACTACTATAAACGTTATCAAGAAAAGCAAATGTAAACTAGCGACAATGCTCGGCATGACTTGAAATTAAAGCGATTTGAAATTAACTGACTTGTTTATGTACATATAAAGCATTCATTGAAGATACAGATGAATGGATTGAATGATGAGTTTACAGAAGTTATTTCTAAACCTCTGAGAATCGATACATTAAAAAGGGGAATTTTCTGAAAAAATCCATTTGAAGTTTTACAAAAATTCAAAAAAAAACTCCACTGAAAAATTATATTTGAAGGAAAAACTTATTAATGAGAAAGCATTGTGATGATTGATCGATCTACAATGACAACTGAGACTTAATTGTGAGTAGTACAACTGAAATATAACAGCGAGTAAGGAATCCAACGAAGAATTCCCAAAAATACCCATTCGCAATACTTAACAATGCTTATTTCTGAAGCAGATGCTGTTTCCATGAAGAATTTTTTTTTCTTGGATTTGCATCTGTTCCATATGAAGGAAAAGATGATACGGGTAGAATGCCATTTAGGTAAGGGAGTACAACGGAAGAAAATTCAAAAAAAAATTACGCAGCGTATTTCGCGAAATGATCAGTAGAAATGGTTTTTGAAAGTAAAAAATATATACTGAACCTAAGAAACATCCAACCTGAGGCGTTCCACGTCGCCGGCGTTGCACCTGTTTGATTAGAGGTGCTTGCGACGTTCGCGTGACCAACTTTGTCCTTGAGCACCGCTGAAATTTATAGATCCCTAAATGCTTGCATAATTCTCGATTCTTAATCATATAATTTAAAAAAGTACGCTGAATTAATTTCTAAGAGCTTTTACTGATAAAGTAGGTCACTGTTCTAAGTTATAAATAGCATTTTACTGCAGTTTCTAATGAATGTTGAGTATTTTCTGAATGAAAAAACAAACAAATAAACAAGGAGATTGAATCGTCTCGTTAAAATAATTGACGTATTCCTTCTGAAACGGATATACTGTTTGAAAAAATTTTTAAAGGAGTTAGTCATTTAAAAATTCCAACTTTCTATCACTACTGATGCTCAAGATGAGACTTTTTGTAAAGGTTGCTGCCAAATAATAAAGGTAAGATCTCAAGATTAGCAACTGTTTAGCAATGCCAACAACTCAAGTGGCAATTGAACATGTTATAGCATCATCGAAAAAACATCGTCTGCAGTTGAAATTTCTCTACCAATGGCGCAGAAAGCCGAAATTTTATAAAAGCTGCTTTAAACCAGTGTAATCGTATTTGAATAGCACTATGTTAAATTCATTTTTTCAACAATTTCTTTTTTACATTTGTAAGGACATCATTGGGCTTCTATTTTATTGGAAGAATAAGCTTTCGATCCATTTGTTATTGCACTAGCTTTATCAATACTTTATCAACAACTATCATGTTGTTAGCACTCTTATTCGGCTTTCTTGACTTGTTACTTTGACGGTTGATTGTTCGCTAATAGCATTTATTCAGAAATGAGAATAAAAAATTAAAATTCATGCTAGCGCTTCCGCTTGCATTAATAAACGTCCACTATGTGCTATCAATTCGGTGAAACTGAAACAAAGAAAATAAAACCGATAAATAGATCATATTTGATGCTCGTTACAACACTTACATTCTAGCATAAAAACAATAAAATACAAGCAATAAAAGAGATTTGCCATTCTATTCAAGCATAAAATATTATATACACTACAATTTCCTACGATGATGGCTAGTATTGGCAGCCAAAGTCTCGAAGTTGGGATTCAGAATCGAATTGTGACTTTAACGAATTTCGAGGGTTCCCCGATGCCTGCAACTCCCGAATATCGGAGCATCCAGAACGAAATTTTTTAAGGGGCCAACCGTATCACCGAATTATTTTTGCACCCGGAGCGCCGAGAATCTGTGGCTCCCGAATTTCTAAAGCACCCGAATGAGATTCAGTGGCCACCGGAGGTAACACTAGCAATAAGAACAACAAAATTGAGATTAATAAATTGTAAATTACAACAGTACAGGATTTTGCATACAGCAGTAACATAATCTACAAATCAAAAGTTCTACCACAGGCGCAATTCTGAATTTAATGTATGTCGACAAGTCTGAATCACAGACGCATAAGTCAGGAAAAAAATGACGATTTTTTCAATATGACACTTTTAATCGAATTCACTCATTCATTTCTATACAGACATTCTCTCACTAAAGGCGCTTTTCTAAAAGAATGCTCCAAACGATTGACCACTTCATAAAAGTGAATGACGTCATTTGCATGAAAGGAATTTTGGTATATCAAAAAGAAACGCATCAATGATGTGCATAATAAGAGAACTCAAAATTGTAAGATTGTCAAAAAAAAAGAAATTTCCGAAAAAATTTATCAAAATATCATGAAATTATTAAACTAGAATTTGCAGATGCTACGTAATATCGAGTACAACAAACGCACTCGGTACGTACAAGTTCCTCCAGAAAACTGTGGCTTTTTTTAGCTGGAACGTTATATGGTGATAACTAGTGAACGCGTAAGAGAAGTGAAACAATGTTAGCGAAGTGATTAAAGCGAACTAGCTAACTAGACCACCTCGAACACACTTCTTGCTTTCATTCTTGCTTGCGCACTTCTTGCCAACTTCTCCTAGACAAATCGACGCAGTGACAAGTGGCATTGAAACCATGACATCGGAATCGATATGCTTTCGTTGGATACATTCAGCGATAAAGCGATATGCTTTCGATACAGAAACAGCTCGATATCGATAACAAATTAACATCCTTGACTTACCTCATTTCCTACGCTCAATATTATTCAGAAATCTTTTTTGTAGGTCGATTATTTGGCACCTTTGTGAATAACACGGAAAGTGTGAATGAACAGAAAATTGTTTAGCATAGATTTGTTCATATCGACACATCAATATGCCTAATATAAGACAACGAATTGCGTGCGCTCAATGCTCAAATAACCAAATTGTATCATTTCAGTAGCAATCACTATTCTATTCGATCAATTTCATTGCATCATTGAAAAAGTTGCTTAGCACAACAGAGAGTAAGTTTTCTTAGCTTGAAATTTCTCTTAACAGCCCTATATGCTTTGCCAAGTTGAAGAAATAGTACCAAAAATAGAAAAACGTTATGAACATAATTAATACAGTCACATTATTTAAAGTGTTTCTGTTAGAACTGTACTCCTTTTTATGAAATACAATGTGGCTGATTATAAGCAAGTATCCTATAGATAACTGTTAGCCTACCATCGACGCATTCATCATTTAAGGAAACATGTTCCATCTCTATTTTATGCACTATGAGATGAGTCTTGTTTATGGGAAACTCTCACAGAACGCTAAATAAGATTCTCTGTTTAATTGTGCATGTGATCGCCTATTGTTTCGAATCATTCTTACTCGGTGATTGCAATTTTAATTTTAAACAGTATTATGATTCCTCGATTCGGAGTTGACCACGACGATAAGAAATAAAAATTCAAAAATGGTGTAAATGATTTGCAATATGATTGAAGTTTTTCTAAGAGTATGAAACTGTGATTTGTTGTTACTTCCAGAAAAACTTTTTATATTTCAATTGACTGATTTCTTTACCGATCGGATGAAAAAATACTCGTCAAATGAACACAATTGGAGAATCATGTCAAGAGAGTTACTATGAGATACACTTTTGCATTGCGTCCATAGAAGTAGTTGTTCCCATTTACTAATATCGAATAACGACTAACATAAATTAATGCGATTTTTAAATTAACTCGATCACTAACATTGATTTTCTACATCAGAGTCATTTTTTTCTGATAAAATCGATCTAAAATAGAAACCGATCAGTATTGCGATATATGCAAATTCATTTTTCACATTTAAATAACTACACATTAATCTTTTCAAAGCTGATCGATCAGTATAAAAAATAGTAAATGAGATATTTACGATGTGGATTATAGGCATCAAATTGAGCAACTCTAGTTTTATGAGTAAAATCGACGAATAGACAGAAAGATTTGCAAATCCACAAAAGTTTGCAAAATCATGACGTCAGGCATAATGCGCTTTCAAGAAATTTGTAAAAGTGCATAATTGAGACGTAATCCTATAATATGCTTTTCATTTCCTCATCAATAATAAACAATGCTCCAAACTTAGCGAATGCAAAAAATGCTAAGAATAATTTTCTCAGCGGCGTGGTCTGATGAAAAAAACTAACTGCTCAAATCTTTCACTGTTCGAAGCATCTATTTATGATAAATTGGAACCACTGTATAATTTCATCTTTTTTTTTTTTTTTTTTAAACGATAATAAAGCGCATTTCACTAGGGAATGGGTCGGTATATATGAATTAACTTGAAAGACCGCATTTTTTGAAAGTTACATTAACAGCACTAGAAAAAAGGTGTCATTTTCTGAACAAGAACTCATAGGTAGCCAATAACTTCTTGTCTATCGACTATATATGTTTGTGACATCAGACGTGCGCAGGAATTCGTAGACTACTACAAATCCGAATGCAATAAATATCCATAAATTATGTCTGTAGCGGTTTCCATCATCCATATTCATCTATTCAATTTGCATCTCTTGTTAACGGATCGAAAAAATTCTAGTGAAGATTATTAGTAAGTGGCAATCTGTTAAACAGAATCGGATAGGACATTAAACCGATTGCGTATGAGCAAAAGGGGCTTATGCTGTGGGTCATTGAGGCGTTATGTATGCATACATCGCATCAAGCAAACAACTCAACTCTCCATATTACACGACATCACAATCACTTAGCAATAAGGCGCTAAGGCTAGGATGACAACATCAACGGTGTGAAAAGAAGTCACTGAATAATAAACGTTGTTCGCTCGCTTCCTGTTGGCGCGTCATCAACGATCAATAGTAACCGCCACGATAATTGTCCCTTCAGAAAATCTCTCGTTTGTGTACACGCCTGCTTTTTCATTTTTTTAGTTATCAAGAGGACGCCTCTCTACTTTATCTATAGCAATAAAAGAGAAATATATAGTATAATAAAAAAATACCCATTCGCGCAAATGGCTAAAGTGAATAGCGCATGCATATCCTCTACTTCTTAATAAATGTGAAGAGGATTGCATGCGCCCATATGTGTGCAACAAATTTTTGAGGAAGCTTTTTGAACAGTCATTTGCGGTGTAATTTAAACCTTTGTTTGAAAAAACAATGATATTAATTCGGAAAAGAAGATATATAAACTATCCACGAAAGCCGATGTGAGGATGTCTTTGATATATCGTATTCGCTACAATAATGGCTCTCGTTGAAAAAAACCCACCCTGAGGTACCATAAAATTGAAGGTGATAGAAGATAATCCTTCCAGCACTGTGCGAATATTTAGACTAGGAAATTGACGCATCACTGAATGCTGCAGACAGCCACCGTCGCTCAATGAGAGAGAATACGTTTGGTTCACTTCTTTTTGCTGCTGCTATAAAGCAAGAACGACCCCTTTCTTTAGTGTTCAGGATTTCTGACAAGCAATGGAGTTAGAACGATTGCAAATGGCACAATGTGAGTAATTTAAATCAAAATGTTGACGTGCATCCCACGAAGTTCACGATCAGAAGATGGTGGTTTGTCGTAGGCCAAATCTACCACAGTCTCCTTAGTCGAAGAACTTATATTATTCAGGGCTCGTTGAGTCGTAAACCGGAAACATTTCACCAGAAACTGCAAAATCACCAACTAACATTCACCCACAGATGGATACGACACATTTTAGGTGGCAAGGCAATATCCCATGACACAAAGACGGCTCAAAAGAAACCCCACGAGCCTAGTCTTCATAACCATGCTTCACCTGCTGCATGCCGCTGTCGCTAAAGAATTATCACTTGTTCGGCTCTCTCTCTACTGTCCCATGATGAGAAGCAACTGGGAAACAAAGGAAAATTCCCAAGCGTTATCCAGAAGTACCTGGATTCCAGAGATCTGGATTTCCATGCTGTAGATGAAATGCACCTGTGGGACGTCAAGAAGGTTGTGCTAACCACAGTGATTTTTGCCTCGAACAGGAATGCTAGCCACAAAAAGCGCCAGAAAGGATGGGATTCCTCGAATGACCTAGAATAGAACTGTGATATAAGCATCGGTACTACTGTAATCGTATACAACGACCGTAACAGTGTTATTACTGCAAAACTGCTATTAATCCCACGATCCCATTTTCCAATATTTTGACAAATTACGGAAACGGGCGGTTCGGTTCCCACTTAAACAAATATGGCATATCTTTTCCCGCCGCAAACTTAACAAAGTTTAGCAATAACGTAAAGAACATTGCGAATACAAACTGAGTGGGTTCAAAAGTAGAGCAGAGTTAAAATGCGAAAGTAGATGATACCGGATTAACTATGTGGATAGTTGAAAAATAACTTAGACACGTTTTCGAAAGTGGGCTGTCAACCCGTGGAACATGAATGAGGTAGCTGAAGAAAACTGAAATTCAGAGGTGGCGCAATCTGAAAATATTACTCTTATCCTCTAGTTTTCACCACAGTATGTTGCAAATTTGATTCAGGAATAAAGGAACTCCCTCACAATCGAGCACACCATCAACATACTGTGGTACGCTCCAATTTTGAAAATATTCAAAATTCCTCCTAAGATGAACGCCTAATGAATCAGCATTGATTTTTCTACCGCCGAGGTAGCGCTTCTCAAAAGCGTTGAGCTTTCGAAAAAGTTTGACCTTAGAAGCGTTATCTTCGCGATGGGTGATCAGCAGAAAATCATTATGCGCTTTCTGATAGGGAATAAATTTCTTTACGTTCAGAATTTTATCAGTTCACTGTCGGCTTTACTAAGAAGGAAGACCTTGGATTCTGCGTCATTATGACGAAAAAACTTGAGAGAACGAACGAGTCAAAGGATTGACTTCAAGTCGCCCCACTTCCAAATTTTAATTCTTCCTGTTGAAATTCTCGCTCGTACTAGTATGAGGAGATGATCCTCGTTTTACGAATTAGGGTAATCTCCAATTTTCTTATGATTATTCAAATTTTGATCCCTCTTGATGCGCATATTCCATAGCAGGCCTTCAACATAGTACACACAGTATTGATATGGCTCATTTATCCCTATATTTTTCGCGTAAATGCGTTGCTATTTTTTCCCAAATCAACGACTGAAAGACACATTCTTTTGCTGACAGACGCGATCGGAATTTTTTTATCTAGCGCGTTCGGTAACGCACTCAGTTCTTTTATTAGATAAAAATATAAATCTATAGTTTTTGGGCAATTTGAAATGGATGGCTCTATGCAAGTTGACTGCATATTGCCTTCTTTCTTTGAAAGGAAAGGAAACAATTTTCAAAAATTACGGGTCGTCCTCCTTTTCCTTAAGCGAGTACAGTTGTTTAATTCATGCACAGTTCGTCAAAGTTTTTGTTTAGACTGGACGCTTCTTACCTTCATCATTTTGTGAGGCCAAAAATTCGAAAACAACTTGATGAAAATAGTTTTCTTTTATAGCAAGCGGTGAGAGATGCAGGTCAAAAAAGTGAGGCCTTAAAAATGCGATTTTCACTACTTCGAGACGACCGGCAGGCAGAGTACTTCTCCAATGAGAGCAAAGGTACGTAGCTTGTATATATATATATATATATATATATATATATATATATATATATATATATATATATATATATATAAAATCCAGTGGTAAATTATTTTTAGCACTTGAATGAGCGAAAATGTGGAGGATTTTTTGAAACATCGTAAGAATCAAGCGAACGCTAGTATGACAACAAACAGCACGAATGTCACATAATAGGTAGTAAATGAAAAAAGTTCTGTGTATTTATCGTACCTTAAATATCTTAATGCCTGTCACCTTAAATACCATAAATCTTAAATCTTAAATCAAATACAATAAATGAGACCTCGAAAAACCAAAAAGTCAACAAGTGTTTCTCTATAATATTAAAAATAACGAAATTGTTGTTCAAGACACACATTTTGATTGAGAGGAGCAGCTCTTTGACCGATGAATTTGAAAAAAAAAAAAGAAAAATCTGGGCGAAACTGGCGCGCAGTGTTAAAAAAGTGCTATAACGGAGGAGAAGTGCTATGGGCAACGACGCAAAATTCGCGTACTCATCACAAGCATCGAATATTGCAAATTCGTATTTCGCATGCATTTTAGAGAGGATTATAGGGAACACGCTAGTTGATTTTCGAATTCTCTACGTTAATCTCGACAATAATTTCCACACTCTGTCGATTACTTCACTTTATTGTCACTATGCGAGTTTTTAAACGCTCACAGAAGAATAAGAGCAACATTCGAAAACACTACACTTCTTCGTAATTCTATCTTTGAATGTTAACACTAACACAAATATTATATTTCAGTATTCTTATGAGATAATTTCTGCATCGATCAGAAAGGAGAGCAACGTATGACCTTTAACCACTACATGGAAATGAGCCTAGGGGAACGTTCAAATGACAGGTTCTTAAAGAAATGTAATAGAGAAAATACAAACGTAATGAAGTCATTATAAGAACGCGATGAATTCAGAAAGTGATACCATTAAAGAAATATTTTAAAAGTTGTAACAATAATAAAAATGAAGGCATAAAATATAAAAGCATAAAAATTTGACCACTGTAATAGTGGTAAGATTGGGGATAGAACTCAGCACCTCCATCCATTTTTGTTCATCCATTTTTGAGTAACATCCAGTATGACGCAGTCTGTATCAAAAGAAGCATTTTGATTCTTCATTCTCGAAATGTCAACTGGATTTTGAGAGGCTGTTGCGTTTATCAATTTTTCTTAGTCTATGCGTCAGGTTCTGTGCGCAGTAACAGCTGGTTTGACTTTATTTCCTTGCTTATCACACACACCTTGTGGTAGATAGGCAGGGAAGGCGTTAAAATTGCACGTTTCTTTGCCAGATCTAGCGTTTTACTACGAATGTAGATGTTGGATGCTTCGATCACAGACGACTAATCTCGCTTAATTAGAGCAACATGCAGCGAGCACTTGACAAGCAGGATAAGAGAGCGACGGTGAGCAGATGCTTCGCAGTGGGTGAACCTGCATGCATCGATGGAAATTAAGAAATTATTGCGGCTTCTGCGCCATATTGCACCTATAATCTTCATCGCCAACAATCTAAATTTATGCAGATAGTATCGAAAAAAACGATATTGAAATATGCTTGAACTGTTATCATAAATCAACATTGAATTATAAATCGACAGACAACTTTTAAAATGGTTAGAAATCCTTTACCGAAGAATTGTACGATGGCAAAGTATGGTTAGCGATGATTACGCTGACGTGGTTAAAGCAGTGTACGCTGACTAAGCTGAATGGAGATGAGTTTCATGCGACGCGCTAGCTGAACGCATTATCAGCCGTTGACGGAAGATTTTTTTTTGCCACTGTTCAAACAAAGGTATTGGGCATATTCGTTGCCTTTGAAGGCTCTCTTTCCTTTCCAGCTAATCACCAATATTTTCTATATTCAATCATCGCTAAGAAAGAATTTACTATGGTGAATTATTTATCGATTTACTTCTACCTATAGAAAATTGAAGACATTTGGATAGAAAATATGAATCGTGATGGAATAGAACGACAAACACAAAACAAAAGAAATCAAAAGACGCATAGAGATGCGAACGGCACTTAACAACACTCGCTTTGAGCAGTATATGGTTTATACTGAGTGATTTCTTCGTTGATTTTTTGCGCTGTGATTTTATGCTGTATTGTATTGTAGCGTTAACCTAATAAAGTAAAGATACCACAAAGAAAGTTCATGCAATAGATGACGAGTTAACACCGAAAACCATTACTTGTTGTAATTGACGAATAGAAATCGATATCAGAGTTTACTTTATGACACAGCTGTATTGGTAAAGAAATCATCGCCCTTCTCTACATTTTCGTTTGGAGATAACGTCTCCTAGCAGATCATAACGTGACAAAACCACCGCCTCATTCATAATTTGTACATTTGAATAAAGTGGTAATAATCAGTCTGAAGTGAACGGAAGTGAATGGTTGGAATTGAAACGATAATAAAGTTATTTTCGTGTTTATGGCTTGCTTCGTTTGGAATATGATAAATTGTGATTGAAAATACCATCAGCGTAATGTAAATGCTTTCTATTCGGCTGTAAGCTCATTGAACACATAGGAGCAGTGAGAAAAAAATCCAAATAGTGGCCAAATCAGACATTCGCCAATTTTTTACAGTCTGCCTCAGCTGCTGAAATCTGTTTACGATAGCAATTTCGACCTGGAATTCGATTGCTCTGGTAGAATTTGAAAACAATATTTAAATTTAGTAAATCGCTTCTGCGTATTGGAAAATTTGGTTAAGAACGTTAAGGCAATCATAGTGCATGCGATAAACTGTAAATGAGTTATGCTCAGAAGTAATGAACTACTATAAAACTTGGCATCTCAGCATTTATTTTTTGCATCCGAACAGATAGAACCAATTTTTTCCACCAGTATTCCCTCGTTCATGAATATTTCCTTGAGTTATGACTTCAGTAAGTCCTTCAAATTTTGAAATAATCTGGCAAGGTTTTCTAACGCAGCTAAAACTTTGCAGTTCTCCAATATATAAGAATGCTGCCACATTTCCGTTTCATTGTTGCGGCTAGAATATGAGACACTATTATATGCTTAAGGCGTTGTAAATTCTTTGCTAATAAAGTAATGCTGAGCCTCTAATTGTTGAGGACTGAGCTAAAATGCAATCATTTTCAGCTCAAATTTTTTGACTTTCATAGAAGAAAATTTTTCTTGAGCATTTTCCTAGCGCTTGATAATTCAACACAGCCAAAATAATTAGCAATCGAATGGGGTCGAAATTCTTGAAATATCTCTTAGACGGCAAAAAAATAGAATTACGAATCTTCCTCTCGTGAGACTTGAACGAATAAGTGCTATTATTGTGCTGGCACCTATAGTAATAGCAAATTGCTATGCTCACTGAAATGATTTTGAATTACTCTGATCAAAGATAGTATTCATCATCGTCAAGGAAGAAAATTGCAAAGAGACAATCGCGCTTTTGAATTGATGTTGTCTCTTTTACTATATTAGTTTTCAAAACTTATTGCTTGAGGTTGCTATGAAGCTCATTAGATCCACCTTCAGACTGCAAAATTAGCAAATGTATTAAGTCGTGTCGAATTGAGACTTGAAATTAATTTCTGCTATTCATTACGTCACTCTCATAAAGCAGCAAAAAAAGAATTTGTGGAAAAAATAACTATCGCGTTTTCTTAGAATTTGGCAACCGCTGACGTCAATATTACAATCACACTTTGCTGGTCTCTGAGCATAAATCTTTAGGATACACGAGAAGGAACGTAACTTATTTTCCGCTAGAATGGAATTTGGAATTGTTGTGGTGAAGAAGGGAGTGTTTCACTCTCGTTTACTAATATTGAGACGATACAACGAAGTAAAACGGTTGTTTGAGCCGATATGGCGGTTACGATCGATACAAATAATAGAATGAGTGACGGCTAGTTGCTTACCGCTGCTTTTTTTTGAACTGTGATCGATGTTGGAGGCTTCCATGGATGGAAGCTTCACCAAACAGAACGGCAGACAGAGAAAGAGAGAGAGATTGTGCTTTCGTAGGTGTGGAATATACGATCGCAGCTCACCACATCATATACACACAATTCGATTCCACTTGATCCGTTAATGCTGTTTGGTGTTGCTCGACGAATGCCCAAAGACTTGTATGCATCTTCAAACATCCATGCGTCTGTCGAAACATGACCAATACCAAGCGTGCATTTATCGTCTCCACCTGCATCAACGTTTTCCTCATTCATACTCTTCTTATCTTGCACAGAAAAATTCATCGTTTCGATTTGGCTATCAATTGCAATCCTAGAAAAACCCATACAACATAAATTTTTAACCACCGTAAGCTGTTGTATCATGTTTTAAAAGAAGCCAATTGCAATTCATGATACTTGAAGTCATCTCGAAGATTATCCGGCAAAAAATATAATATCGAATTGACGGCAATCGTCTCATTCCATACTTCAGGCAGATGGATGATTTGTAGCTGGACAAGAACGAACACGATATGGTGTGCTGATCTGTAAATGTAGGAGTAGTTCCGACTGGGGATGGCAATGTGACGCAAGTCGACCGTCAGCGCATTCAGAGCGGTTGCCACGGCCGCACAACAATTACGCTCTTCACTGCGACGAAAGCGACAAACGATGGCGTATAAACAGAGCCGTTTACCTTTGCGAATCGATACCGCGCTGAGCACAAGTACCTGCCACCTCAACGAGTTCAGGCTTTCTGACAACAAGCACACTGTTCATCGACCATGACCACCATTACATCAGCTAATGTGCATTTCAGTAGACCCCACATTGCAAATATAGCAGCTATATACACAGGGTGTCAGCTCGCCACTGGCTTTTCCTCCTGCAAGATCCCATGACATAGTGATATCAGCTAAAGCCCTTTCAACGAGCAACTCCAAATGTTGGCTAGAATGAACTTGTTTTGCTACAAAGCAGTGGTTTTCACTCATCCATTAAATTCGTCGATTTTTTATCTCTTTTTTTTTTCAACAAAGAGCTGCCGAATGAGGGCGTTCTTTCAGAAAGACTGCCAATTATAGCTGCTTTCTTATTCCTTGCTTCTTTCTCCAATGGCCTTAGAGTATGTCCCCTTAGCCATCAACAAAACGATAGCAGCTGTGAAATAACGCCAGTCTACAGTCGTTATGACATTAGGTAGAGGCAGAATATATGACCCTTTTTGAGTCAAACTGTTCGTTTCTTTTTAAAGACCTAGTGTCATCCCTCACGCTGCTTCGATTTTCCTGATTTCTTCTATTTTATTTTCTTTTTCTACTGCTTTGAAGCAACGATGAACAGATGCGATTTTCATTTCGTTATGATGGATGTGTTTAAATTCGGCTATTGCGCTTTGAGAACCAGCCATCACATCAAGAGCGCTTGGAGATCGAAACTAGCTTCAGAACAGCATGTGCGTCATTGCTTCCAAAGAACGCTTTTTGTGATCTGAATCTCCAAGATCAACCTCTCGTGGCCACCGATTGTCGCTCGATAACGAATAAATGAGGCCATCGCTGGACGTCCATTAGAAAGAAACATGCAGGTGCTGAGACCAGAGGTACGTTACGGTAGCCCATACAGTAGTCGAAAGACATCCGGCACAAATACGCAGAGTTAAGAAAATACAGAAATGATGCCGCATGATTTAAATGATGATATGCTGCTTGTGCATTTCGAGAATTGCTCCGGTCTGCTTATTCGTTTCTGCAATGAGCCTTTCTTTGACTATGTGGTCACTGTTGATAAAACGTGGCATCTGTATAACAGCAAGAAATGCGGCTATGCTTGAATCTGCAAGCTCCCTCACCCTCCTCTCCTTCTCTATAATCATTTTCAAACCTCCCACAACGAAATCACCACCCCAAGAGATCCTCTGATACTTGTGTCGTGCTGAGAGAAAATTATCTATTACAGCCTATGCAACCTTGTCAAACGGCCATGAAAGAGACCTGTTCTCATGATTTGGAATAGCGCGTCGTAAGTTGCAAATATTTTCGCCAACTATGGCGAACATAGAGGGACCTATCCTCCTGCAGGATGATGCAAGAAACCGTACATCAAAAATAATTCAGTAAAAAGTGAGGCAGTTCAGCATCGAAAGCTTACTCTGCCTTCTTTATTCATCGAACCTGCTGCTAACGACTTGTTTTGTATTAGCTATGAGTGCAAATATGAACCAACAGATGTACACCAATGTGGAGTTTGGCGAAAATTGTCAATTCCAGTGGCTACAATTTTTGTTATGATTGAATGAACTCAGTGCCGGATGCTCCCAACGTTGTTTGCTTTGAGTTGTGCTTACTATTACTAACAAAGTGGTGTTCAAATTGGATTATGACGTTTCGAACTTCAAGATTCTAACAGTTGCTTACTTTACTACAGTTGCATCTTTGAAGCTATATGCTGGCATAAATATGGTAATTAGTGAACATATTTTGGTTGCGGCTGGGGTTGGATGGTAAACCGTTCGAAAGATTATTTCAGCGTCCTTGAATATTTCATTTGAAAATTTTGATGAGCCGACTTATGACGTTATCATTGTTCGGAAAGAATATTTCTTCGTTTGAAGATTCGCAAAAAAAGTTTAATCTTTCAGATTTTCCGGGCAACCTATAAGTACGAAGAGTCTTTTGTTTGCCGAAAATAGCAGTTTTGACTTGTATATGTCACTTGCAATCCTCTTCTCTGCCAACCCTCCCGCTCAACAAATCTTTCAGGTGACAGTATTCCGGAAGAATAGATCAATAGCAGGCATAATCTTAGATCCTATTACAATATCAGTCAAGACGCGAAAACACTCCTGTGGCATATTTGAGGCAACCACGAGTCATTATTGATCGCTAATATTTGCTTACACTTAATTCGAAATAAATAGCGACTCAATTTAGAAAATTTAAACACTCATGTAACGCTCCTCATTGTGGGAATTTCGAAAAGGTGGAACCGTCAATTTAACGCCCTCGTTGTAACTTTCATATGCATCTATTCTCAATCAGATTGAGCTGAGCAGAAGACTAAAGCAAGATATTCTATCCGAAAAGTGAGCAACTTTTTCCTCAAATCTTATGTGTTGGTGATATCTAAGATGTATAGAAGAAAAAAATTAAAAGAAATATGGATAACAAAAAATTTTACATTTAAAAGTTCGAAGGGCTATAAATAAGTAAATAATTGAAAAAATACTAGTAAATAGCATATAGCAGTAATCGCTGTGAGGAGTTGCACATTTTGCAAAAACAATCAAAAAATTTCGTTAATACTGAAAAATGAAATTTCAAAAAAATTTCAATATGGAGAATTTCAAAAAAATTTTACACCATATAAAAGGTAATTCAATTCTGAATGCAATAATCTAAACTCGCTGAAAATTGATGCAATTCTAACTCACTTACAGCTTACTTGATTTCCAACTTTTTTGAACTTTAAAGGCATCTAAGTATTTCAAATTTTGGAAAAATTTAAAAACTTTCCATATAATCAGAATCCACTCGTCGAGGTCTTCCATTTGATATAAGAATAAATGAAATAGAAGGGAAAAAACTTTTCTAAAATTATCGTAAATTTTTCAGTATTAACGAATTTTTAGCATCGAAAAAACGCGATTTTGCGGATTCCAGAACTCGATGAAGTTTAAAACTCGATGAAGTTGAATGTTATCAAACAAGTAATCGTTATGCGTTAATCAGACAAGCTTTGTGAACTACTGAGTTTGCCCCCAGTCCCACTCGCCCTTCTTCCTTCGCATTCTCCCATTTGAGGTGAACTTTCGGTTTTTCTTGGATCATTACGAGTGTACTGATAAACTGTAAATGAGCTAACTGTCAAGTTCTTAATAAGTGCTCCCTATCCGCTTTTAAAGGAGGTGAAGATCCAAACTTGCAATACCATGTCGTCTTCGCCACTGTTGTATGCCCCATGGGTATGTCAGCTGATCCCTGATAAATAGTTAGGTTGGAAAAGAAAAATTGGTTTAACTGGAACCAGTAAATTATTTATCAGTCGATGTTTAACACAGATAAAAACTAGCGTCCTCACCTCCCCCTCCTCTTTTTCCTCGAGTTCCCAACAAATTTTTTTATTGCTTTTCTGAGGCTCACTTTTTTGCATACCTATCACGATAACTGCGGACTGGAAAAGGCGACACTGTCTTCTGACGCTATTTATCAAATTTGTTAGCCAATTTTTTCGTTCAACCTGTTCTCTCTCTTAACGCTGTCTAGAGTTATGATGATAGTTTACGTTTCCTCCGATGCTCAAAATTTTCAGTTCTTTCATTTTTCAAACTTACTCGAAGAAAGCATCGTGTTGATCCGCAGGGAATATTTAATAAATGTAACCAAAGATGCGGAACTGCTATTAAAATCTGGTGATTTAAAATGTTTGGTAAATTCAGGAAAAATTCGAGGGCTTATACGCGGAATACGGATGAGCTTGCTGAGACAAACGCTATGGATGAGCGCGATCTACCAGCAGAATCTTCTTATGTTTTATTTTTCGAGGTGTTCTGTTTTACACAATTCTATAAAACATACATGAGGTTGTCTGTTCTCGTGGGTGGTGGTGGTATTTGGATCTCGCAAGTCGATTTCAAGCTGTCATAGCGATATAAAAGTTTGTATGAAAGTGGAGAAAAGCAGAGAAGCAGGGAGAAGTTGGCGAAAAAGTCTTTTTCGTACGAAGCCTCGTCCCCATGTTCATGTCACTGATGGTCACAATTATGGTACAGATACTGAGGGAAGGTTAAGCTCATCCATGCTTCAGGAATTTCGACACCTCTGTTGGCGAAATTTTTTACAGCAGCATTGGGGAGGATATATGATTGCGGAATATACAGGTGTTGAAACTTACTGGCATTTTGCCGTACCATTCAGCAGTGAGGCAACTTGGGGAGGAGAGGATTCTTTTCACAGATGGAGCCAGTTCAGTTCTCTTTTTGGGCGTCACTTTGAGGAGTGCCATTGGCATTGATTTGTCTGAATGCCTTATTACAGCGGAGGTACTACTTTCGGAAAAAATTTTGCTGAGGAATTTAGGCTGAAAACTGGATTGCAGCATTGCATACGACAATATGTCGAGTTAGTTATAGGGTGCGCATTATTACAGGAAATAAATATGCACATAGTTCTTGAGCACTCTTTTTTACCTCATTATCTACAGAACTTTTTTGAATGCGTATTTCTTTAAGGTCTTGTTTCCTTTCCTTATCGCTGGTTTTGGAATGGTTTTGGCTGGCCTTGTTCTTGATGCCGTTCAACACTGGGAGCTCTTCGTGCAGGTTTAAACTACCATTTTTATTGCTTGAATTCAATCGCAGATCGAAGCCGTACTCATAGAACGCATAACAGGTTTTTTAGGCTTATGAGGCTTGCTAGTAATCAGTATTAGTAATATTAGTAATTGAGTGGGACGGTAGTTGGATTCGAGGAGAGGGAGGGAAGTTATTTCCATCTTTAGATGTATTCTCGATAGGCATGTGGATGTTTTCGTTGAAAATGCAAATGCAGAAATACTTCTTCAAAATGATGTTCTATTGTAATATTCTTTTCAACTGACAAGACTGAATACTCTAAAAAGGTTTGTGAGTTTGATAGGCTTTTCGAACTTTGTTTCGAACTTGCAGAGTATTTAACATTTAAGGTTCCCGAGACGTTCATACTGGTGCCAGCACTGCTTGGTCTCAAAGGCAACCTCGAAATGACACTCGCCTCACGACTGTCTACACTGGTTAGTAGTCTTATTTCGCATCACCTATGTTGCTTACCTGAGTTTGTGTAGGTGTTCCATTGGACTGTGTTTGTCTCTTCCGGTAATTTGCAGAATAGGCAGAATTTAGTATCTTCAAGTCACCTTGTTGTAAGTGATCGTAAGGTAAGTTTGTTTATATTGTGTATTATTATAGGCAAATATGGGTCGTATGGATACCTCGGAAAGTCGATGGATGGTAATAACAACGAACTTAGCACTGATTCAAGTGCAGGCGATCGTCGTCGCTTTCTTGGCCTCTTCATTTGCAGTTGTTCTCGCTTGGATACCCAAGCGACAAGTACGTGGTCTTTTAAAAGTTCTCATTGAAGCAGTTGTAAACATGGTTATTCTTTAAGGTGGGGCTCGTTTGGTTTTCCGCTCAGGGCTGGCTTCCTTCTATATTCCCTCTTCTCTTTCAACTATCGGATCAAATGATGCCTTCCTTTTTGAACATCTACTTTGTGGCCTTTAGGTTCTTGTTGTGTTTATAGTTTCTCTTTTTTTCGTCTTGTGGTAATTATTTGAAATATGCGCACAGTTAGATGAAAACCTCAATGCTTCTATCGGTAAGCTGTCAGTGATAAATGATGCCACGTCTCTATTGAGTGGTCCATTTCAAATATGAAACTGTTAGTTTATTACTATTTGAATTCCCTCCCGGCTGCAATGAATACTAAAAGAGTGTTCGCTGTATGTTTGCTGCAAATTGCTGAATTGTTGCAGATTGATTGGGCACATATGACTTTGCTATGTGCAAGTAGTCTGACAACAGCGTCGGTAGCGTCGTTGTTGTTGAGTTTTGTAATGATCACCGTTGTGCTTATCTCTCGATGCCTTCATATCAATCCGGATAATGTGGCGACGCCTATCGCCGCATCTCTTGGCGATCTAACCACTCTTGCTGTTTTATCCCTCTTTGGTTCGTTTTTCACCCATTAATTAGATTAGTTTTCATGTACCCGGAAATCCTTATCCAAGCCAAATATGTCAATTACCATCTGCATTATTTTTGTCTCCGCCACTCCTCCGTCCACCTCGCGCAATGTTCTGTGAAGCCGTTGTGGTGCAGGTGCCCTACCCTCTCTCCACTTATGTAAGTTTTTTAATTGAAGGCAATTGCTAAACGAATGCTGGCTGAGTAGGGTACAGTGGTAGAAAATGATCAGTTAAGCGACTCCTCGAAACCTACCCTAGTTATATCCAGTCCAGAGATCATGGTGGACTAGTGGTGTTATATGAAACACTGAATCACTCACTCATCGTACTCTACCTATTGTACGTATAACTGCCGCATCAGATAAGCTGTCAGATGGAGCTGCGCATACGTGGGTTTCCGAGTGATTTAATTTACTCACATGTATTGAAGGGTCGGCATTTCTTCGGGCACATCTGACGGAATCATGGCTCAACGTAGCGGTTGTGGTGGTATTCTTGTTAGCCGCACCTCTATGGGCGATGGCAGCTCGTCGTGACGATGGTGCAAAAGATGTGCTCGAAAATGGCTGGTCACCAATTATCTTTAGCATGCTTATTAGCAGTACCGGTGGATTTATTCTGGAAGGTGCTATCAAAAGGTTTCCAAAAATCGCCGTATTCCAGCCTGTTATAAATGGTACTTTAATTTTTTTTCGATTAAATGCTTATTTTGCTTCACTATAGGAGCATCTTATTGACGTGAGTTTAATGTGCTTGAGATTTATCTTATCCTTAATTTAGTGTGAATTGAAAGTGTGAGACTTCAAATCAACTGCTACATTTCGGTAATGAATCTGAAATATGAGAAGAAACTGGATTTGAATATATAATGTCTGGCAGCACTTTCCCATTGCAAACTGAGCTGTTGTGATATCGTATTACGAGTTCAGCAGAAAAGTTCTCAGAAGATAGCAGTGAAACTTTGTAGGTGCGTGAATTTTTGCTTCACTAGGAGTAGACATACTTCTACCAGCATGGTGGCTCGTCTCGACGGCCCAATAAAACGGTTGAAATTGGTCAATCGAACTTCTTACCTAAGGTTTCATAATGTTATGTTATTTTATATCCCTTTGAGACAACGATTTTAGATGTTGGCGGTAACCTGGCTGCTGTCCATGCGAGCCGTTTCGCAACGTTTTTCCATCAGACCTCTACTATCGGAGTATTACCATACGATTGGTCTGTAGAAAGGTTTTATAGCTTTAAACGCGCCTTCTTCTCGTCAGGTAATCGTCGATTTTGTTTAGTTTTATTTTCACATTTAATTCAGAAGATTTCGTTGGACAGTAAAAAAACGTAATAGGGTTTTCTTCCGGTTGCGTTCAACAACTTAAGCTTTGAATCGATGCATTCCTTGCAGAATTGAGATTCAAGTGGTCATGCGTTCATTGTTAGAAATCTGAAAGTAGAAATAAATTATATATATATATATATATATATATATATATATATATATATATATATATATATATATATATATATATATATATATATATATATATATATATAGGCACAAAGAAGCGGCCCAACGGGAACATGAACAGCCATCGTTCATCAGTACATTTTTTTGCCATCAGGTATAGGAGAGGTGGCGCGAGATGCGCTGTCACTTCGCTTCTATGCTTATTGTTGCAATGTTATTATGAAGCTTAATGCAGAATTATGAATTCTTTTTTTCAGAATGGGATTCTCGGTCGGCTCGCGTGTTGTTAATGTTGGTTGTACCTGGTCATATTATCTTTAATTGGCTTATTCGAGCTCTGTACAGTGGTGAAACGCCACCCTCCGGACCACTGTTCACGAGTCTCTATCTTCTCGCTGCACTTCTACAGGTTATTTTCTCAAATATGCACATTTTCTGAAACGTTCCTGCAGCATTTTTAAGGAATACAATAAATCATACTTTACCTTTATTTTATAAATAGAAATCAGTTAGCTATTTTACGATGAATTCCTTCATTTCATCATTGCAAGAAGCTAACTTTAGATATGTACATTACAAAGGATTGTGTAAACAGGTAATGTGCTGCAGGTGATGTTGATATTGTACGTCTGTCAATGGCTGGTCGCATCAATGTGGTGGCTAGAAGTGGATCCTGATAACGCTGCGATTCCATATTTGACTGCTTTGGGCGATCTGAGCGGAACATTTCTTTTGTTCATTACTTTTTTATTTCTCAATTGGTTTCAAAAAAACGATATCCATTAGTAATTGGAGTGGGGAACGGAGGGAGGGCGGAGTTTTGAAGATGAAGTGGTCATGATATGTGAGAATAGATGCGTTCTGTTTAACTAATTCCGTTATTTGGAATATGAATGCCAAAATGGCATAACCTAATACTTTTTATGATAGGTTTATAATTTGTAGCGATATAATAAGTATAAAGTGGAATCTCGTCGCTGGTTCTTTTTCCTTACAAATCCTCAAATAAGTGTCTCAAATTTAATATCAGTTTGATATCGCGTAATCCGATTACAAAAAGTTAGAATCGCTGACATCTATTCATCGTCTGTCCTGTGTCCTTTCCTAGTCTTGCAAAGATTATACAGGTGTTCAACTAATACTAAAAGCATTATTCTCACCTGGACAGCAAATTCTTTTGTTTCTTTGTCAGTCGTGATTCGGCTAACCTTTCGGTCTCTGTATTGAGGTGTTATACACATGCGAAAATTGTACCATATGTACTTATATAAGTTATACTGTATTCTCTGTCTTCATTCCTCCTTTTTTAAACAAAATATTTAGGTTGTTTTTAAAAGTTATAAAGAGAGCCAAATAGGGGAAGGAGTATTGGAGGAGGGGAATGGGGAGACGGGCACTTGTAGTACCTGGAAGGTAAACAAGGAACGTAGTCTCAAAAAAGCAATCGGGAGCGGGTGGAAATAACAGGAGAGAGGGCTGAATATGTAGTCTCATCGGTATATATTGGTATTGTCGAAGGGAAGGTATGAATCTACGGGGACTAAATAATAAATTAATTTAGCAGCGCGATACAGCACACTTTAATTGCCTCAATCGTCGACTATCGTATCAGCGATTGCCCATCGTTTGTGTATTCGTTGATAATTGATGTATATTGATATCGCAATTTATACCTTTTTATATGTTCACCTCTGCACAACTGTTGTGTATTGCGATTGTTGCACATTCACTTCGACTTTTCTATCGCTTATTTCACACAATTTTAATTCTTTTTATGAGATTGGGTCTTTCTTCATTGGCTTTCTATCATATAATCAGTACCCATTGTTCTTTCTAAGCAATTCTGTTTGATGCTCATACCATTCCATAAATCACAAATCCACCAAAATCGGTAATAAAGCACCACTAATGGCAATTCTTTTGATTTTTTTCTGAAGAAAAAAATTGCGCATTAAAAAATTCGATTTTCATCCAAAAAAGTTTCATATTTCAACCTCTGTAAATTTCATTAAATTTCATCCAATTTTTACTGTCTCAACAAATATGCAATTTTTGCTAAAGAATGTTTTTTGTGTTGTTTTCATTGTGACATAATTGTGATGTGATATCACTCTGCAAGTGATGTCATTCTTAAGCAATCTCGAAGTGCTTTCGAACGAATGACTCTACACTTGTTTTTTGTTTGTTTTGTTTTGTTTTGTTTTTAATCCCTCATATTATTCAAAAAAACAGTACAATAGATAAATACTAAAAAAGAAATCACTCTATCTATCAGAATTGGTCGGTTTTTTTCTCAGTCTTATGGCTTCAGAAATTGTTGACGTATTTAATTTACACGATAAAAAAACTAGGTTACATAGTGAGAGAAACTATGCGTAAAAGAAAAGCTTTGTAGGAAATATTCAACACACGAATAGATAGATCGATCTGAAATTTCATTAGGGAATTCAGATTTGAATTTTTCATTTATTTATTTATTTATTTATTTATTTATTTATTTATTTATTTATTCATTGAAGGCGTCGGTCATACTCAGCAAAGTAACTTAGCATTTTAATGCATTATTGATTTCTATAAATGCGTGATTTAAATGAAACAATTGTGGAAATAACGGACATTTCTGTTTTCTTTTGTCTTGCAATTCACTTATTTTTATATACTTGCACTTTCATAATTGTAGCTTAGAAAAGAAGTTAATTGTGCGCTTATTGAGCTTTTAATTTGAGAATTAGAAGTAAATATCCATAAATTATACTACTTGCTCAAAAAAATTCACTTATAGAATAAATTTTGAAGTTCATATTTTTATGGAATAAGTTCATTTCAAAAATTTTTAGAAGAGAATTTGAAGTGATTTTTTTTTCAGTTAAATACTTTCGATCGCACTGATGCGAAACGAAATGCAAACAAAAAGATAAACGTATTATTGCACGGATATTTGAGCTGCTTCTATGTTGTTTAAATATTCGTGGGTTTATTCTATTAGTCGCATTATCTGTGGGACTGTTTTTTTTCTGCATTTTTTTATTTGTATATTCATATTTCAGTTTTTTCTTTTTTTTGGGGGGGGGGAGGGAGGTTCTTTGTAGAGGGCATTTTTTTAAAAACTATTTTATTGCATTCTCTTTAAGGATGAGTTCACTTTTTTCCCCTTATATGTTCTTTCAATTGTTCTTATCACTGATATTCCCATAGTCGAACCGTTTTAGCGCATTCAAATAGAACTAAGCCAGCATCTCGGTTACCTCGGACTCACTTACTAAGCCTCCCTCAGCCTAATTCTTCTCGCTCACCTCGGACTCACTTACTAAGCCTCCCTCAGCCTAATTCTCCCCCCCCCCCCCCCCCCCAATATATTTGTTAGCAATTGAAAATGAGCACCCGAGTTCCTTCTGTGAACTCAATTGCTGCCGAACATATTGTTTGACATGAATGTTTTTGCGTTATAAAATAAATGTTTATGGGAATATGAACACGTGCGCTGATTACAACCGACCCTTTGGTGTGAGTACACTGGCTCATTTTTGGCTTAGGCTCATCAAGACACTAAAGGTATCCCGTAAATCCATCGTTTTATGATTGGAGCTTTGCGAACGTAGCCCAAGATGAATTAAAGAAGAGGTTGCTCACTTTTTAAAGGAAAGAGTTTTGAAGTATGAGGATGCTGAAAGGGTGTTTTTCTAATGAAGAAGGGAGGATGCTTCTAGTTTAGTCAACGAGGTCTTAGAAGTGCTGCAGCAGCAGCCATGCATTACAAACTAGAACACTTTCAGTGTGAACACAACGGAAATCAGTAAAAGTTTCTTCTTTAGGACTTTTAGTGAGCGTGCTTTTCAATTTGCCCGGATCTCGAGCTGTTTGAACAGCTTGACTATTGTTTATATTCGAAAGATGCCTTTGAAAGCCGTTCAAATACTTTTTTGCCCAAAGGTGTCGGCGATAAAACTTCCGTTAAATAATAACAGTTCAAGCGATTCGTTTCTTTCAAGTTAAAAAGTTTCGAATTAGAGGGTGAAATATGTCGTCAATTGAAGGAGTTTCGTAAAACGTCTTCATTGCAATAAAACAAAATACATGATCAGCTGAATTAATTTCCGGTTCAGGCTGCATTGTATTATTGCCTATCGCTGTAGATCAAATTACTGTGGCTCTCAATTATATAAAAAGTAGCTCAAATTATCGTAACAGAAACAGATATATCAAAAAGTAGCTCAAATTACGAAACACTTATTATCAGTAACAATGACATAGGCACGATTGTATACTCTGTGGCTCTCAATTTGAACAGGTAAAGACATAAAGCTAAACTTTATATTGAGCTGCATGCGGAAATTTTTTCTGTGAATGATTGGCTTTCACAGCGGCCAATAAATATGTGGATAGTGCACCGGGAAGGATGTCAACTGATTGGCCCGGATGTTTTTCTGTGGTTCATCCCATCAGGTTGCACATATATCGACGGAGTGGCTATGATGCGCTGTTAAATTTCTGTTTGAAAAGCTACTGCAAAATTCTAACACAAAGTGTTGTTTGCTGAATTCTCGGCAAGCAGTCGAAAATTCCTTTGATATCTACGTTCTGCCAGCTAAAGTAAATCGTAAGTCGTTCGAAGATGGCACCATATGGAGGAAGCGAAAAGCTCGACCATGCGGGTGGTCTACACTCTTAGAAGAGTTAAATTTCGCTCATGAAACTGCTGGGGCTATCTTCGGGAGTGAAAGGGGAAGGGGAAAAGGATATATGAGGTCAACCTTGCATTAAAACCTTACTATCGTTCAACAATAGCAGCAGATAAGCTCAATTTTTTGACTTGATTACAGTCACAAATAGTTATTGATAAAGGAATGCAAGAGAAACTAGTAAAAAGAAATTGTGGGATTTTCATCTGTAGTTTTCTTTGTTGCAATTTTTGTTTCTTTTTTCTCCTATTTGAGGTGAATGGATGGAAAAATTTTTCGTTTGGCGGGTAAAAATAAAAATATGTCTAAAATACATCAGATTTTCAAGCCTTCAGTACAAATCTCTGTCAAAGTCGGTATAAAGCCACATATCCTGCCTTTCCGCTATAATAATCGGCGTACGAAATAGATATAAAACCTCTTCTAAAATCTTGCTTTTTCCATGCTCATACAGCTATGAGATGAAAATTAATGCAAAATTCTTTGGAATTTTTAAACTAGAATAACACTTTCAGATATGGCTGAAAATTTTATCGCATTTTCGAATTTTCTACAAAAATTTAGTTCATTTTCAAACGTTTTTAAAAACTTTATGCTAGTTTCATATTCGTTCATATGGTTCGCAACGTTCGACGAAAATATAAGAACATGACTAGAAATGAGCGATACAGGGAGGATACAAAATCTTATCGACAATACTAGAAATGCAGAGGAGAAATCACACTCGAGGAGAAGGTATATGAAGAAGAAGGAGCCCATAAAACTTGCAAATTCCCCAAGCATGTCTACATGCAATCTCTTTTAGATCAGATGATGCGTTTCGAGGATATTCAAACCCCCAACATTAGCATTTCATTAAATCATCTAGAAACCTGCATAATATTATATTAAGATCTCTGTGCACTTTCACATTATCGTCCTAGCTCAGAAGCTTCCATATCTCGACGCATCCAGGGCAAGCGGAGGCCGCTGCCTGAACCCGATTCTCTCTGTTTTTCAAGGGCGGTCTTGCCTCGAAGAAAAACAACACCGTAGAAGATGAGTTTGAGCTGGAAAGACCTCATCCTAAAACTCAACAGGTCCCGAGGGGGAAGATTTCGTTGTATGAGATCACGATACTCGAACTAATACTATTCTTAGCTCGTTCTAAAGTGTTTCACGACATTAAAAAACCACTCATCACATAATAATACACTGTTGCAATTCACAGCATATTAGCTGAACTTGTAGTTGGATGCTGCAATAGGCCGGATAATTGTGCTTAGCCAGCTTGTTTGCTTCATTATCACTATAGTTCCTTTGGGCAACTAAGTCACTCCCTAATATACCTGGTAAAATCTCACCGCTCGGACCGGTTCAATACGTCGATTCTAATCAACGACTTTCGAAGATCCATCAATCGATCGTCAAACCACCAAAAGGTGAAATTTTTGATAACGATCATCGGTATGGAAATGGACCAGTCCGTCAAGTGCACTGACATAAAATTAAGGTGTGCTACAACTAACAAATGAAGACACTCCTTTATGCACAAAAATAGCGAAAAAAAGAAATGCTGTTACATCGTTTTGCTGTTTTCGCGGCATCATCAGACGGCAAAAAATGTACTAATGAGCAAAAGAAATTATGTGAAATGGATATGAAAAGGGGGAGGAGGAATCAGAAAGGACGGATGAACGGTAAGAGTGGGCAAGAAAGGTAGTTCAGTCAAGGTTAAAGCCAAATACATTTGGTGGAATAAGTGATGGATGATAGAGTAGGGCAATATGTGAGAAATGACAGGGTATGCTACCTCATCCTCACTTATTCGTCAAATTTTATTTGGTTCTCACCTTGAATGATTTACTTTCTTCCTTCATAAGTTCCAAATGTTCATACTCTCTGATTCTTCCTCCGTCTTCTCCCTTCGCCCCTTCATATTCAGTTCACACCCTTTTCGTCCTTTGCCCCATAGCTGCTGTCTGATGACGCCGGAAGACAACGAAATCTTGTAACAGTATTTTTTGCCACTTTTCTGTCCAAACAACAACCTACCTCCATTTACTAATTTTATGAAACAAAAAAATACGGGCATTACATTACTTGCCTGTGTTCTCAGTAAGGTATGATCAACGAGTTTCGAACGCACCGTACGTGGTCCCTGAAAGTTCTTGTTTGAATCGCCGTTTGCAATATTTGACAAATAAATTAGAGTAAACGCAATATTTGATTCATGACTAAAGCTGGGGAGTTATAATGAATAAGTAACATTTTAAGGCACCAAATTCTTTGGGAAAGCAAACTCAGTCGGAGAGTCCCTATTCATTGAGTACTAAGCGGAAGTCGATGCGAGCATCGAAAGCGTTATTTGAGTTGCCGTTAACCGACGCATCTCTTGACATGACCCTTAGCTCTTTACATGCTCCTTCACGAGTCACATATAACACCCATGGATCTTGTTACGCTTCTTAAGGACGCCATTGACGCAATATTCGTTAAACTGGCGTTTAGTTTTGCTGTTTCCAAACAATAGTAATTATGACCTATTAGAACAATAGAATTTTTAAATAATACAAAAAAAATTACGGAATAAAAAAAACGAAATGATTCTAAAATAACCTCATTTGCACATTATTTTCATCGATTTCCATCAAAATTCACTGATAAATGCTGAAATAAAACAATAATTGCAGACAACATTCGCATCAAAAATTAATGCGCTAAAAAAATTTTTCAAAGGCAACGTTCATTGCGAAAAAATCCCCCGTAAATCATCAATTAAACAGATTGTTGCTATGTTCTATGAAATTTCAATGGCTTTTCAGTAATGTGCATAAATAAAAAGTGGCTGATGTTGATGGATAGCAATATTAAAAAAAAAATTATAAAATTATCTATGCATACTGCTAAAATAATCTTACGGCATATTTGAGCGCCTATTTGAGGATTCTGAAAGGTTGATTTCGAGTGGAACATATGGCACTTATATTTTCTATGTTGATTTATGAAGGAACTTACAAAAGCACAATGTTTTATAAGTGCAAGATGCTTGAAAGATGTTGTTTGAAGAGAAGTAAATAAATATCTAATAGGTTAATTTACTGAATTAAAAAAAAATATTGCAAAAAATGAAAATTAAAATGCAATTCGCAAAAAATACAACGCATCTTCGTGCAATAGATCTCATAAATCAATTACGATGTGACCTGTAGCCACACTTCTTCAAGGTTATAGTAATGCAACATTCCACAAATGCTTCGATGATTAATATTTGATTCAACCGGGAAAGGACATTGCAAAACCACATGATCGATTGTTGTACGCAAATGACTTGAATTTGCAAAACAAGGAAAACATGATTTGCGAACAAGAAATAATGCAACCACCTATGGAATAAGCAAAAAATTTCATGCAATGAATATAAAATTTACATTTTCCTCATTTTTAGATTGGAACTGATCAATCCTCATATTAGAAATATTACGAATATTGAATAGATTAATCGAGTTTCTATATGAAATTTTTTTGTGAAATTTGCATAAATTTGCATTTTTATAAGGACATGGCTTAGTAACTCATTTGTTAGATGTGAATGTTATACACGAGTAATTCAGTGCAAAAACCTTTTCTTCATATATCCAGAAATATTTGTTTATTTAGATTTCTTTTTTTTTTTAAAAGCATAAATGCTAAACAATTTCCCACTGAAATAGAAAATGAGGAAAGAAAGTGAAGTGGAAACGATAGTTGAAGTTCACTCACTTAACAGACAGCTTGTTGAGTTTGTCAATAAACGTGATTAGGTTCAACGATAATGCTAATCGAAGTACGTGGAACGCATTGAAGTATGTGGAACGAAGAACAATTGAATTCAACAATTTCTTCTGCATTGTGATAGCTCACCTGAAGTAACTCAGGTGCAACCGAACCATTCGATGCGTAAACAATACGATTTTCACCTCCTGCAAGAGCAAATATTGAGGGAACTCTTGTGTATGTGTATATGTTAAGCGTTCAACTGAACTGAAGCGTTTATCCATGAGATCTCTGGCTTATTCTTGTATAAACTGTTTTACAGCATACCGTATTTCTAGGTTTTCAAGCAATTTGTCTCAATCGCTATGCAACTCATCCTAACCACCAACCCCCCCCCCCCCCCCCAGTCTGCTTCACTTCATGCTGCGAAGAGGATCCTTTGCAAAACGATGGTCCATGACTATAATATGAATGACAAGCCGACCAAAAAGATTACATTAAGAGAAGGCTGTTAGTTTGCACGATATTGAATTCAGTCAAGCAGACATATGTCACTAACTACTGATAAAAAATAGGAATTCAATAGAAACTTTGCAATTTACAATAGGAAAATTAAAGTTGAACGTTATCGAAAAAAACATATCCTATGTTGAGTAGATAAAATATAAATATGCACAGCTGAACTATATAAATTTGCTGAGCAACAAAACGGAACAACAAGTCGGAATGGAAATGGCAGCGAAAAAGGAATTTCGCACCGATGGAATGCTGTAAACAAATTTTTATGTAACAAGAAATTTGACGAGCGTAAAACGTCTGAACGTTTCGCCACAAAATGAAACGCCAACTGAAAATACAGATGGAGGAAAACGATGAAAACATAGTGATATCTAGAGGACTGAAATATTTCTTCTTGATATAAAGAGAGGAAGGAGAAAAAATAATCAATTAAACGAGTAAAGAAGAGGGAGAGGTGGGAAAAGTAGGAGAAAGAAGGAATGATGGGGAAGAAGAGCAGGACGAGGAAGAAGACAAAGAGGAAGGGGAGGAAGAAGAGGAGAACAGGTCGTAATGGGAACTGTAGCAACAGCAAAACGATTGTAAGTGAAAATTTCGAAGCGGATAAAAGAAAACAATGAACATTTTCAAATGTTGTACTCGGTAACGCTATGTTTTATTCTATGTTGTCTATACTGTAATTATACTGTATAATATCTACGGTATACTAATTCAACAAACAACAGCTGCATACTGTATATTAGAATGTACACTGTAGTTCAACAACGGTTTCACTAAAGACTTTCGCCATATCATTACTTCAAATCCGAGTGAAGGCGATAAATACGATAGCCGAAAGATATAAGCGATGCAAAATCGATGCAGAAAAAAAGTGATAAAATAGTTGCACCCCATACGGCATTTTATGGCATGTCATTATAGCGCACCATAGCAATTTTGTGCTTGCCATTTTTTTGCTTGCAACGAATCAATTTTGAATATTTTTTTAGTATAGAAATCAAATATTCCATTTTCGCTAAAAAAGTGGGAAGAAAACTGGAACTTTTATCAAAAAACGAGCTGAAAAATTTAATTTCATGATGAAAAATGGAAAAAATTAAAACTCGTTCATTAAAAGATTCAAATTTAAATAAAGAAAATAAAAAAAGAAATTTCGAATAGGCATTCAGTACAATTCAGCACACTCTTAACGTAGCCAACGACAAAAACAAGCCTTAAAAAATAGAAATTCATAACACAAACAGTCATGCGATTTATAATTGTTGAAATATTTAAAACTATCGCTTCAATTTTGGTGATCGATCTTGGCTGAATATGGTGAGAATAATAACACCACTCCGGGATAAAAATAATTAAATACTTATATGTTTTCTTTTACAACGAAGGTACGACTTTCAACAGCATTTTTTGCTGCATACGTAATCGGTTTTCCTTAGAATTTAAGAATGAATTTCCGAGAAGATATTTCTGAGACATTATTGGACTTATTCTCAGCGTATTTAAGAATTTTCTTTGGAAATAAATGCTTGAAATCAAATGTTAAAAGAGATCAATTCGGCAAATCTCATATTGTTCGTTATGCACTGAGATCAAAATTTTGTTCTCTTTCTTGCTTTCATAACAATCACCCCTTTCTATATTGATAGAATTACACAACTATTCTCAGATATGATACAACACATAATTCAGGTACCTACATGAACGAATACTGGCCGAAATGTGATGATTGACGTCGGTTATCGGAGAAATTTTATTCGAGGCTATAGACTTGGGATATCCGAAGAACAGATGTTGCAGACAATACTGCAATATCTTCAAGCTCCTCAAGTCTTCAAATTCTGAGGCCCTCGAAGCTCCGAACTTCGGAGGTCATCGAGTGAGGGAAATCTCGATTTTCAGAACCCTGATTATCAGGATTGATAATCAGTTTATCATTCTCTCTGACTTCCACTCTTCTTGTTCAGAGGATCATCACTAAAACTCTTTCTTCACAATATTCCAATTTTGTAACTATCAACAAGTCTAGTGAAGCAGAGAATTACGAAAGTCGAGTGAACCGAATATCTTGGGATATTGGATTGTGACCAACGTAGAAAGAAGAGCAACATGAAGGATGTAATCGATGAAGTTTCAGAGTGCAAAAGCTTCTCACTCAGCGGTAATACAATTAGCGATACTGCTCATAACTAAAGCGAATCCTTTACAAAGAACACTTTAGATCCTTTTTGGAAGACAAGAAAGTTTTTGAAAGACAATAGAAAAAAGGCAAATGAGCAATCGTCTATCTTTACGATCTCTACTTTTTCATAGTTCATCAATGAACTCGATAACAACAATTTAAGATGTCATTTGTCCATAATTCGTATTACAGACTTCAAGATCCGATTATAAATTGAAATACATGAAACAAGCAATAAACGAAATTTCGATCACAATTTCTGATTGCATGATGTCCCATATATTTACAGGCTTTTCCTGATCTCTATCTGAACCACTTCTGGTACACCTAACCCCTTGTCCGGTTATAGCTTTTGTTTTTTAAGATTACATAGTGACCTTAAGGGATTCAATGTGATGCATTATCAGTTTGATGATGCAACTCACACTCATCTCAACAATAAAACCCTTATCAGGCAAATAACCTCTTGTTGACGCATTCGATCGCACTTATAATTATGTCGCCTTTGGCACAGTAGCTGAATATTATCACTAGAACGGTTATATATATACATATATATATATATATATATATATATATATATATATATATATATATATATATATATATATATATATATATATATATGTATATATAACCGTTCTAGTGATAATTTTTGGGATATCTATCGTTTCTGAGCAGATAGCAAATGTATTATTGGTGAAACTCCCTAATCGAAGCATCGAATATGCGTTAGAGTGTCGATATTGCGCAAGCATATCATAGATGAGTTATAAAAAGGAAAAAGTCCACACAAAATAACTATAAATAGGAAAAAGTCCACACAAAATAATCATTAATAAGAAAAAGTCCACACAAAATAATTATAAATGGTAAAGAAGTCCAACCAAAATAATTATAAATAGGAAAAAAGTCCACACAAAATAGTTATAAATAAGAAAAAAGTCCAGACAAAATAATTATAAATAGGAAAAAGTGCACATAAAATAATTATAAATAGGAAAAAGTTCACACAAAACAATCATAAATAAGAAAAAGTCCACACAAAATAATCATAAATAAGAAAAAGTCCACACAAAATAATTATAAAGAGGAAAAAGTCCACGCAAAACAGTTGTAAATACGAAAAAGTAAAAGAACCACAAATATGAAAAAATATCAAAAAGACTTAGCTTCAGCTCAACTTAGCCTCGTCGAGTTATGGGGCCGTAATGCGTGAATCGTGCACCGCCAGAGGTGGCGGAGGAGGAGGGCAAGGGAGCTGCTGCCTCTGCTAAGGCAGGACTCTGCTCGTGTCTTCGACTTGAGCCGGTCGACTTCATGAGCCCGTCGAGCCCTTCGACTTCCACGGCTCATACGTCCCATACCAGCATCGCCCATAACTCCGCTGTCCACAACCTGTGGACGAGAATACCCGAACAATGAGTGGTATGATTGTACGCTCGTCTTTATATAGCACTCTCGGCAGCATTGCAACGTTTGCCGCCTAGATCATTTCGGCTGTTCCAAAGAAAGGACAGAGCATTTCGTGATCGACTAGCCACAAACACAATTAGTAATGTGTCAGAGCACAGTAGATCAATCCCCTTATAGGCTACTGAAAGGACCCTCGCTTGCACTCGCGGGAAAGACGCTTTTTATTGCTTAGGTCATTTGTGATGTATAGAGATAAGGTAGAGCAGGATACTGAGATTGACCAGATGCAAAAATCGCGCTAAGATGTGATCAACAGAATGTCGCTCCTTGCGATGTTGCGCGCAATTAGTAACAGTGCACTAGAATAAGCGCTAAGAGAGATCGTTAACAATGTTTAGATGTCCGCACGGCAAACAAAAACAGAGACGTCAAGAACAACTGCTAAGAAGAAGACTTCCTCAGTGCATCGATTTTATCTATTTTATTTATTTTTTCACCAATTATGGTACAGAAAGAAGAATATGGAAATGCTTTTTTCTGAGGTTTCGATGATCACTTTATCAGTGAGCTGTTCTTCCACTTGATGAATTCTTTCCTCATGTTGTTGAAATGCAGCTTTCATTGTACGTAATTGGGCTAGCAATCGTTACGTTGTTGATGACTGAGAAAAGCAATAATAGCGAAAAATAAAATATTGACTGCAAACCATTTCCAACGTTGATATAAATGTTGTTAGCAAATAGAGTCTATGAGTTATTTCAAACGGGTCACTTCTTTGTGTTGTTAGTTGAGGTAGATACCAACCATCAGTATTGTTCGAACCATTAGGTCAACGGGTCACTTCGTTGTGTTCTAAGTTGAGGCAGATACCAACCATCAGTATTGTGCGAACCACTAGGTCAACGGGTCACTTCGTTGTGTTGTAAGTTGAGGTAGATACCAACCATCAGTATTGTTCGAACCATTAGGTCAACGGGTCACTTCGTTGTGTTCTAAGTTGAGGCAGATACCAACCATCAGTATTGTGCGAACCATTAGGTCATCGGGTCACTTCGTTGTGTTGTAAGTTGAGGTAGATGCCAACCATCAGTATTGTTCGAACCACTAGGTCAACGGGTCACTTCGTTGTGTTCTAAGTTGAGCCAGATACCAACCATCAGTATTGTGCGAACCATTAGGTCAACGGGTCACTTCGTTGTGTTGTAAGTTGAGGTAGATACCAACCATCAGTATTGTTCGAACCACTAGGTCAACGGGTCACTTCGTTGTGTTCTAAGTTGAGCCAGATACCAACCATCAGTATTGTGCGAACCATTAGGTCAACGGGTCACTTCGTTGTGTTGTAAGTTGAGGTAGATACCAACCATCAGTATTGTGCGAACCATTAGGTCAACGGGTCACTTCGTTGTGTTGTAAGTTGAGGTAGATACCAACCAACAGTATTGTGCGAACCATTAGGTCAACGGGTCACTTCGTTGTGTTGTAAGTTGAGGTAGATGCCAACCATCAGTATTGTTCGAACCACTAGGTCAACGGGTCACTTCGTTGTGTTCTAAGTTGAGCCAGATACCAACCATCAGTATTGTGCGAACCGTTAGGTCAACGGGTCACTTCGTTGTGTTGTAAGTTGAGGTAGATGCCAACCATCAGTATTGTTCGAACCACTAGGTCAACGGGTCACTTCGTTGTGTTCTAAGTTGAGCCAGATACCAACCATCAGTATTGTGCGAACCATTAGGTCAACGGGTCACTTCGTTGTGTTGTAAGTTGAGGTAGATACCAACCATCAGTATTGTGCGAACCATTAGGTCAACGGGTCACTTCGTTGTGTTGTAAGTTGAGGTAGATACCAACCATCAGTATTGTTCGAACCATTAGGTCAACGGGTCACTTCGTTGTGTTGTAAGTTGAGGTAGATGCCAACCATCAGTATTGTTCGAACCACTAGGTCAACGGGTCACTTCGTTGTGTTGTAAGTTGAGGTAGATACCAACCATCAGTATTGTTCGAACCATTAGGTCAACGGGTCACTTCGTTGTGTTGTAAGTTGAGGTAGATACCAACCATCAGTATTGTTCGAACCATTAGGTCAACGGGTCACTTCGTTGTGTTCTAAGTTGAGGCAGATACCAACCATCAGTATTGTGCGAACCATTAGGTCAACGGGTCACTTCGTTGTGTTCTAAGTTGAGGCAGATACCAACCATCAGTATTGTGCGAACCATTAGGTCATCGGGTCACTTCGTTGTGTTGTAAGTTGAGGTAGATGCCAACCATCAGTATTGTTCGAACCACTAGGTCAACGGGTCACTTCGTTGTGTTCTAAGTTGAGCCAGATACCAACCATCAGTATTGTGCGAACCATTAGGTCAACGGGTCACTTCGTTGTGTTGTAAGTTGAGGTAGATACCAACCATCAGTATTGTGCGAACCATTAGGTCAACGGGTCACTTCGTTGTGTTGTAAGTTGAGGTAGATACCAAACATCAGTATTGTGCGAACCATTAGGTCAACGGGTCACTTCGTTGTGTTGTAAGTTGAGGTAGATACCAACCAACAGTATTGTGCGAACCATTAGGTCAACGGGTCACTTCGTTGTGTTGTAAGTTGAGGTAGATACCAACCATCAGTATTGTGCGAACCATTAGGTCAACGGGTCACTTCGTTGTGTTGTAAGTTGAGGTAGATACCAACCATCAGTATTGTTCGAACCATTAGGTCAACGGGTCACTTAGTTGTGTTGTAAGTTGAGGTAGATACCAACCATCAGTATTGTTCGAACCATTAGGTCAACGGGTCACTTCGTTGTGTTGTAAGTTGAGGTAGATACCAAAGATTTGGCGAGTGCAAGAATTGGATGAGGTATATCAGCTTCATTAACTGTACTAATGTTAGCGGTCTTCATCCGAGCTTTTACATTTTTATGCAACTTTAGTAGAGAGGAGGGGGAGGGAGGGGAACTAAAATTAAATAAAGGCCGAGAATATTCGAAGACTTACTTTGCAGCGACACGTATTTATGTCATTTGCGCCGCATGGAATACAGTAAAGTTGATTGGATGAGACCATCGTTCCTTGTGGGCATTGTTTGCATATTTGTGCTGTTAGGGTGTTTTGTGTGGAGATACTGTACATTGAAATCTCTGCGATTCCGCATTGCCTACAACGTCCAGCTTGGTCGGTTGTTAATGTTTGATTTATGCGCGTGAAATTTTTTGAAAGGTGATATGGATATATTCATCTTTTAATAATAGTAAAGAAGAAGTTTTGTTACTAAATGTTTTTAGATATTAGGAAATAATAGTAATAAATACTTCAACGCTTTTAATATAAGAGGATACTGCAATAGAAATTAAAATAGGAAACAAACTGATCAATTATTTTTGGTTAATAATTAGTAATGAAACAACTTGCTTCTTTTAGGAGTTCACTTTTTATGAGTTATTTCTCTTATTGGATTATTTACGAGATCTTTTTTCCCATTACGCAGCATTCGAAGCTCAACAACCAAATCCCAGTTAGGAGTCATTTATTGTCTTAATACAAGAATTTTAGTAAATATTTGTTTCTATTCAACTTGCATTCCTCAGTAATCCTTCCTTCTTTCCCATCCCACCTACTTATTTGTAAAAAAGTGGATCGAAATGGAATTTTTTGTGGGTGGTTGTCATTGCAGGACAAACTGACAAACATGGGCATACGTACGCATATGCAAAGCCTCACTATAGTGCATTTTATAAGAATAAAATAATGAAAACAATGAATTGGAGTGGTATATACGTTCAGCTTTAGGGCATTGCAGTATTGAAAAATAGTCGATCCATCCACTTGCTCGTTAATGTAGGCACTTTAAGTCGTGATGATATCACTGAAAACATGTGTAGAAGACGACGCCGATGCCCTATTGTAGAACGATACCATGCAGCAGTTAAGCACTGGCAAATTTTCGACGAGTATTGGCGTCATTTTATGTTCATCCCCGCTGGTGGTCGTATTATGACCACATGGATTTTTTTTATCAATGGCAGTGTTAAATAGTCTCCAAAGCCAAATCACAATTTTTTTTTTTTGCGGAATTTGTTCCAGGCGATTTTTAATTAATTTATCGAGAATTTTGAAATAATATGCAAATGAGAGTTTTTATGAAAATCACTCACCATTGGTGCATTGTTCGCATCCATTCGGAGTTGTCGCATATCCGATTGGACATTCACAGTTGAGTTTATCTGTGCTCGAGAATGTGCCATTTGCACATGGCATACATCGTATAGGGTAACTATCATAGTAGTTGTCTTGAGTGCAATGTTCTGGAGTGATATAGTCGATAAATGAAATAAATTGACTATTGCATTCATAATATGTCAAAAATAGGATTCGAATAAGCAAATAAACAGCATTATTTAACAAGAAAACATTCATTTCAATGATTTGTGAGATATCACGAAAAGGTGAATCCTGATACCGTAACGGTCGATAATATCACAGCTATCGTTCACTCAGCATACAGTTATGAATATTATGAGGAAATATCTGCGAGTCATATATCATAGTGTATGCATATTTTGAAGCACTAAATGTGGAGAGACGCCAAGCTTTGCATTACTGACTAACATATAGCAGCGTGTTGGAGTGCTGTCATGACAATGCGCAATGAGGGCAACAAAAACTCAAATTGGTGCTTGCTCGATTATGCTGGATTTAGTGCAGTCGTTGAACGTATACAATAGTTGTTTCTGTTCCAAGAATTGCGAATTCTAGTACCATTCATAATACTAACCTCAAATATATTTGACGCCCAATTTTGTAGAGTTTAAGAAAGATCAATTCGGCATTTAATATGAAGAAATCATATCGCGCCTGTATTGATGACTGTTGAAAAAAGTGAAACCATCTTTCACATTTGACATTATAGGAAAAGTTGTGACAGAAATAATCAAGTCCTATCTTATCGCTGTTGAATGTTTGATTGTCGCTGTATGGAGGTGTAAGCTTCAATTCATGTGAGTTTCTACTCAGTAATGCTTTAATGATTGCATAGATATGAAGTATCATCTCTTGTCAGAGGAGTCTTGCGATGTAACTCACCTGAGATACCGCTTTTTTCAGTATTAAAGCGATGGAAGATATTTGATATCAACATTTTTTTCAAAATATATTTCAGACCACAATTTGGCAGGCCATTGGCAAAGAATCAACTTATTCAAGTGAAATTGGCTGACATGATGACTGAAATTTCAATCGGTTTGCAAGCGTGTCTTCGCGTGACCCGACTTAAGGATGAAAAAGGTTGCATCGAGCTCTGTCATCCTGGCTTTTATTTCTGATTGTTCGGTTGTGAAGGTATCGAACAACTTGGCTCATCTAGTTCGCTGCTTGAATACCGTAGAATTTGGGAAACATGTGATCGAAAAGCAATAAACCACTTGACAGCGTTAAAATTAAACTCGTTTGGAGTTTGCAGGATATTTGGGAGAACACTTGTTTCCAGTGAAAAAATGAAGTGGGGGAACTCATGAATTTTAGGATCCAGCAAAAAGAAATTATGGCCAAAGGAATCCGGCATACCGTTCTCTGGAAAGGATAGATTGCCGAAATTATGGTTTTTCTTGAACTCCCAGAGATTTTTTAAAATCGTTTTTGAATTCATTGATCTTTTAGAATTGGTTTTCTAGCCAATAAGAATCTATTAAATTTTCTGGGTTTTTTGGCACATAACAGCTCTATTCCATCTTCTCTTCTCACTCCCCGTGGATTTTTTTCGGGCTGAACCTTTCATCCTATGTATATTCATCCGTGCAAGTTTTCTCATATAAACTGCATACTTCAATTCCGGGGATACCTTTTCTTTCGAGTGTTCAAATGGTTTATGGATGCAAGCGTTTGATTGAGATTTTATCAACTATAAGCCTTCACATTGTTGTTTTCACATTTTTTGAGAATATGCACTATTGTTTGGTCATCGTTACTTGCAGGTGCTCACCCCAACAAATATCGTTGATAAAGCGTAACTCATGTGGGAAAGCACTCGAAATCGCTCGTAAAGCGAGGGATATCCTTGGTGGTAATGGTATTGTTGATCAGTATCACGTTATGCGGCACATGTGCAATCTTGAAAGCGTCAACACATGTGAAGGTGCCACATCAGCTATTCATTTTATCTATTTATCGTTTATTATTCGTTTAATAAATTTATGCATCATTCGGCAAAATTTCCCTCGAATCCAAAAATTGGAATCATAACTAGATTTTGACGAGGTGAGTTTTTTGGTCAAGTGGGATGTGAAGGATAGAGGTGGTTTTCATAAAACGTTTCCCCCGTTTTTAGCCAAAAATTTCGGCCCATTTTGTTTTCAGTTTTCCATTCTAACTCCTCCTCTCGCCCAACCAAGTTTATTCTAAATCGTTAACAAAAGCACTTTGATCTACTTCGGCTGTCTCGAATATCTCCAAATGGAGATTGCATCCTTCGAGAGCGTCTGTTAGTCTTTTAAAGAAGTTCCTGCTAATGTCTCAGCCTTTGCATAGAAGCTGTAGTTGCAATTATGGAAAAGCTTTTGCCAGCTATCGTTTTTATCGGTATTAATGATCTTCGCGTAATTGTCGTTGATTGTTTTGTCTCGTAATCAAATTTTTTTGCGCGCCATGCAACGTTTTCTCTCAGCAGCCTTAATTAGGTAGTAATATTTCGCTAAATTGTATTTTTTTTTTTTTGATTTATCGGCTAGGTGTTCTCATGGGCACATTTCAGTAATATTCTCAGTTATATTCATTCACCGATATGTAATTTAGTTGGTAGATTTTTTTACCTTTAAGACAGGAAATATGTGCAAATGTTTAAAAAAGTTTGCAAGATAGCTTCAAAAGTCATTGAGTCTACAATCTGCAATTGTTTACAATTCTCTAATTTTTAACCCAGTTAAATGAAATTTTCAGTCGAAATTTGATTTGAAATGCGACTTTATTTATTTGGATATCAATGAAGGTTGTTGAAGTTTGGAGAAATGTGTTCAAGTTTTCATCGTTTTTTGACTTAACTTTTATTATTTTATCTTAAAAAATCGTTCATCTGATCTTTTAAGGAGTACTTGTGGTTTTTAGGAGAATGGCTGCTGCTGTTTTACTAAGGGAACTGAGTGAAGATATTTTTTTTCAGGAACGCATGATATTCACGCGTTAATATTGGGACAACAAATCACTGGTCTGCAAGCATTCAAATAAGCAGTGATCTTACGATCGCATTCAGCTCGAAAGGTGGATGGATGTAAATGTAATGCGACAACCTTTGATGATCAACTATTTCAATGGCCTTTTAATTGTTGCATTTAGCTCGACGTGGAAGTGCCCTTCGCTTATATGCATATTTTGCATTCAATTGCGCATAAGTTTGTTCAAACATTTTCTAACATGTGATACAATATGGTACGATGATATGACGCATATCTTACGATACGATACGATACATGCATGACGAACTAAGAATTTGCCGCGCTTTGAGAAATATGTGATGCTTGCTGTTTTGCCTCCTCTTCAATTCATTTGACCTCTCGTGTTCCCGTACATTTGGCTTAGCGTCTTTGTTGCTTTGGATGATCGCTTTTGGCTGATGCGAGTCGCTTTCAAGTTTCGATATCTAAAGGCTCGGCTAATCTTGCTAGGCGAGTTCTTCCACTCCCTCACTTCCTTCTTATTGTACCATATAAAGCGATCACTGTAAAGAATCTGACAAATATAAATAAGTGTTTGAAGTTGTTGCAAAGGCGATGCATCGGTTTAATCCTGTTCCTGTAGCAGATCAATCTACACACTGACTTTGAGAGTAGCAATTGTTCGGATTTGCTTTCTAATTGTCGTGAAGGTCACTTTTAATTTCATTGTTGAAATTCTCCTCAATGCCTCCATATTGTTTTTTCAATTATTTGAAAAGTTTTCATCATTTACATATTGCTTGCAGGGATCATTACTTTCATTTATTCTTGCCATTAAGTGTTATTATTGCTGTAGTATGAAAAAAGTCTCGTTCTTCTTTTTTTCTCTACTTATTTTCTATTTTCTCTTATCGAGTAACGAGCGTTCTTAGAATATAGAAACGTGAAAACCTTTTTAAGCAATGGTTTTTTTTCATTATTTTGAATTATTTGAATCATTGGACGCTTATTTCTACTTATCAGAGCAATGCGATTCCGTCTTCGACTCATATGATACAAATATTTTCCACATGTATGATCCCATCTAGCTCACATTTGACAAATTTCATTTAGAAATTTTCGTGCCTTTTTTTTTCAATCGACGGTCTCGAGTGTTAAGATACCTCCTGGTTCTTCACTTCTGTTCATAGTCACTATCTAGTCCATGCCAGATATCACTAACGTAATGGATCGGCTCGACTATGAAGATCCAGGAAATCTCTGATTATTTCACTTCACATTTCTTGCGTTCGTTGATTATCTTTGTTTCAAGTATTTATTATAGATTAAAATAGGAGTGCATAAGGCTTATCCTCTATTCAGAAATCGTTTCGACAAAAGATTTGCTTATCGTCTTTGGTATTCACCCCAATTAGCCGCCGATACTTTCATCGCATATAATAACAAATAAAATTTGCATATATTGCATATATTGGATATTTTCTCGGAGATGTTTTGGAGATGTGAAAGGCATAGAAGTCAAATCGTCGCCTTCAAATCTGCCCAATTTTAATGCTTTTTCGATGATTGCAGCATTTATTTTAGCTCTATTTTTTTACTCTAAATTATGAAACAGAAACTCTAGGAGAAGATTCTTTTTGGAAGAAGGAGGTAGTGGAAGAAAAGAGATTGCGCAATTATTTCTTCCATGAGTTCAGTTACTCGGTTTTTTAACAGCTTGTTAGTTCGTTTATGACAGTGAAATACAATAACAGCTCTCTCAGATAGAAGGTAATGGAAGGAGGAATCAGTCAAGTGTGCGTTTAAAGGGTCCATTATTCGAAATAATATAACGTGCTTCTAGTGCGAGTGATTCAAGTGAATCTTATGGCTTCAGTTACTCATATTGACGGTCTTCTTTATGCTTGTTTCAACATCAAGCATTTAATATAATTTTGCACGCTTTTCATAAAACATCTTCACCTTTCTCGTAGCAAGCCACTCGCTCATTGCTGCTTTCATAAGCGACTGAATCGAGTCATCTAATTGGCTGCATTCATTAAGGAAAACTCTAATGTACCACTCCGGAATTTGAAGGAAACAGCGGTAATAAGGCACGTATTGTTTAGATGACCAGATATGAGCTAGATAATTTCGGCAAATAAATAGTGTTTTCCTGATGATAGTAACAATTTCATCTGTTGCCAACTGTAGCGCATAGATCACTTAGAAACAATACACATTTTCATAGACGTTGATATAGAGAGGTGAAAAAGGAGAAAAAAAAAGAATTGGTGGCGGTAAATGTAGACTATGACACTATTAAAAGTGCGGAGAGATCAAAGAAATGATTAGTTAGGGGTGCTATTGTATGTGATAGTTGCATCACTTTTCGCAATTTCTTTGTTCAGTGCCTGGCTGTGTCATTTCTACGGGATGTTGCGGTGTTAATGTTATTTATGTTAGCATGGAATATGAATGTTTTAATCTGCTTTTATTAATTAGTGGGCTACTATGGTATGCTTGAATGCGAGTGGAGTAATTTTCTGTACTATTTGTCTAACTTTCCGTACTATTTGTCTAATTTTCTGTACTATTCGTACAATTTTCTGTACTATTTGTACGAAACATTTTCATATTCTAGATTCTTGCAGCGATCGATGATTAGTCGACGGAAGTATTGAAATTGAATGAAGGAATCGTCTAAATTGATTGGATGAAACTGTGAAAGCGATTTTGCCGTTGTATTAAGTGAACGGCTGGGGCGTATTAGTGTGCCGAAGAAACAGTTTAACGTTGTATAAAACTGGATTTGATGGAATTCATGGCCATGCCATTTAACGAAGTGGTGATTCAACTATTCTCTACTTTGACATGACTTGGTGAAGTAAATATACCTTGTGGGAGGACATTCTGAAAGCACCTATTTGCTTTGCACGACGATCAGATGGGTTGCATTGCTTTCATACAAACTCTCGAAGTAATGGTAAATGGCCTGATTTTGAATTCCCGAGAAGGCGGAGAGAGTATTTTTTACATCCAATAGTGGAACTGAAGAGACTATTGAAATTGAAGAGATGACAGGATTGAAGAGATTTAGGTTGATGAAAACAGATTAACATTTGATAAAGGAAAAGAAGAGAGTGAAAAGAAATAAAGCAACTGAAGAGTTATTTCTAGGTAATTCTGTCTGAAACTCCCTCAGATCCTGAAGGACCTCACCTCAACGTCAACCAACCACAAGCGGTATTCAATCGCCAATGTCTTGCCCGACAAAAGTGGTGTGTCTGACTCAGTCGAAACTCAATTTTTCTAACTGAAGTCTTCTTTCGAATTCATTTCAATGAGGAAAATTGAGTATGTTCGAACTCTGTTCATAGAATTTGACCTTTGAGCAGCCAAGCAACCCCTAGTCGAAGTTCTAAAGTTCCAACTTTATGAACTGCGAACTTTATGCTGCAATATCATCTATTATACGCTAACGGAAAATCACCTTCCAAGTGTGATTAATCTGTAATCCCTTAAGCCTAATTCCATAGTCTTTGATTATGGTATCAGGTCATAACTTCGTTACTGTGATCAACACCACACCCAGTTCACAAAGATCAGGCCATAGATATTGCCCGATTCATTCGTAATGCACAAACGTTGTTCCAGATATTGAGCTGTAAGAGATTTCATTTTGAAAATTCAAACGTTTGTTGCGGGAATTGCAGCGCTTTGAAGCTCCTGGCGAAACGAATTCATGCGATCCACGCTCGACGGACCAGAAAGTTTTCAATCTTTTTTTTCGCTGGAGGTTGGAGGAAGGAAATGGAGGAGGGAGGGATTATGGCACTTGTGTGAGACGCGAGGTACTTCATTACCATGATTGGCTCATTATAGCGTATTTACGCATTTTTAGCGGACGATTTATGTACATCAAATCGTTCTTGGCTTTAACAGATGTAAGGAAATAGCATTCCGTCAAGAACGGTATTGGAAATGCGGTAAATACACCTACCCAACAGGTGTACAAAAGTAATTTTTTCACGCAAAATGCATGCGCCTATATCTTTTTAGAAGGTGCTTATACTCATTCTCACCTGTCGTCACACCTTAAAAAAACCTGCCGTTAATTTAGACGTATACCTGCTGCATAATTGCAGGCGTTTATTCGGTATGATCGGGCATACCGCGTTGCAAATCTTTGTTGACGGAAATACAGATTCGTTTAATTGCTACGTGTTTGGTGTTGAAAAAAAGGCGATCAAGAAGGTGTATGTAAAGGTAGAAAGGTAAAGGATACACCAGGGTACACTGCTTATATACCGTTTCTAAACGTTCGTATGCGATTATTTTCTAGCTTACCGTGCAATAATTGAAACAAGTTGTCTTGGAATGAGTGTCTGACATATCTGTAATTTTGGACTTCCTTGAATTTATGGATGTCACTTTCGTCTTAGTTTGCGAATGATTTTTTTTCGAAATTTTGATACACAATTTGTAAGATCCTGTCTGCGGCACCAGTCGTTCCACTATCGGTAGCCTTTTGAGCCCCAGCACATGTCCTGTTACGAAATACTCATGATACTCGTTCGATCCCGGGGTATATCTGTTCTCTTACATACATCATTAGTCCGCTCAGGTCTTGCTTCCCTTCAAATGCCATTTCCTTATCACATGCATACCTTTTCTCACCCATTATAACATCGATACCGCCTGGGCACTTAATGAATCATTCTTCAGGCAGTAGTAGTTTTTCAAACGCACTTTGTCATTCATACCCCCACAAAATGTCCAGTCTCTTCTAATAATAAAAGCGAAGATCTTTCCCCTCCGTCTCTATACTTCCTGGTTAGCAAAAGTTTGGTGCCAGGTAAATATTTGCTATCATTGGAATCTTCATGTGCATCAATGTATCTGCGTCGTTCATTTTCCTGGCCTTTATGAGATCACATCATGTCCCTCCATGCCCTCCTCCTCCATCCTTCCTACAACCCCTTACCGCCACTCTATAGTTGTACCAGGTTTTGTTTAGATAAGAATTTATTTAAGGCTGAAGACTATAGGAAACGGAAGACCTATGAGAACAATGAAGTTAATAATAAAATTGTCTATGTTACATTAGAAGCTTTGACTACTATAGGATCAAGCAGCTAAAGTCTTGTTATCTAGATGGCTTCACACCCTTCATTTCTTAAAGGATATGTTGGAAGCAGTGAGATATCATGAGTGCGCGAGTTAAAACCCTTCAAATAATTTTTCCCCCTTGCCGAGTATTTTTGAATAGAATACAATCTTTTTTTAAATCAAACTCGCATCTTGAATAGCTTCATCTTCAGAACCCGTAAAAATATCATGGTTTTTTCTGCATTAATTAAATCTCGCACTTTGCACTTACATTTTTTGTTGTGAAAAATTTTATGGCAAGTAAGAACTTTCTGGAGTAAAATTCCATCCTGAATAATCAACATTTTACTATTCTTTTCTGCTTGTTATGCACTAACTAAGGCTTTCCAAAACATCGAACTTGAGTCGGTCGCAAAAACGGAATTTTTGAAAAATGTAACTCGCAGCGAAAATTTTACCGCGCATCACTGAAAAATCGGACAAAACGATTGTCTAATGCCATCATCGCGATTCACCAATGTTTTGTCACAACGAAAAGTCTTAGAGGAATTGGATATGCAATATTTAAAGCCCTCTTTATATATAATTGTTTTTCATTTTTGCCAAAATCTTCCGAAGGACTCGAAAACACATCTGGGGATTGATTTTATGCTTTCAACCATTTTTTCTAGAAAGGCGGTTTGCTTTTAAGTGTGCTTAAGTTATTGTAAGTGAATGTATCTAAGTTATTTTATATTTTAAATCAGAACATTCGCATGAGCCAAAATGAAACAACAACATTTTCGCATGCGAAAAGCCAGCGTCCAATTTACTGCTTAATTATGTGAGAAAATGTCGTATTGAATGCGGAAATGCGAAAAGCCATCAAGTCGAGCAATTTGCTCCACGAAAGAGAATGCGCATTCGGAATAGCATTGATGAAAACAGGATCCTCGAAATTCACGCAGAAACGGAAGCCGCAAGGTTGTTTATTGCTCATCCCAAGAGACACTAGTTGTGAAGATGAGGCAAGTTTGAACCACTCTTGATCACATCATGCTTATCGTTGTGTCTGATGGATTGCAATACGTTCAGCTTTGCGTTCTTTTCAAACAACTCCTCATCCCTTTCACTTGCAATCTAAATCCATGAAATTTATGCACGAACTTGCTTTCCAAATTATAGTGGTTAACATTTGTGTAAGTTATGCACAGATGAATCAAACACACCGATGAGAACGTACAAAGTTGAGAAATGTGGTCATAAAGTCTCGGAACATAAATATACCTCTGTTTCGATTTTGTTTCGACCTTTTATATTTTCAGTGAGTTAAATACCTCCATTAAATTGTTTCCAGTCGTACCATAAGAAACAATGAATTGTTCCTATTTTATGAAACGACAAAGAAAGGCTACTGAAAAACTGCGAATTCGTTGAGAAGAGGGGGAGGGGGATGGGATATAATAGTTGCTGAGACAAGTAAGGAATGAACTACCGCATGTCATGGTGCATAACTACCGAAACAAAAAATATCGCAATGAATATCTATTTGTGAGAGAGTAAAAATCGTACTGGTAATGAAAATGTAATTAAACGCTCTTTATACGCTTCATTAAGCGCAATAAGCATGCACTTTTGGAAGAAAAATATAAACAGTAAACAAAAAAAAGGCGAACACCCATCTGTCACTAATAATGAATGATACTCATATGAATATCTCTTCTTTCACATTCATATTTGTGGCCATACGTTAATGGAGTTTAAATAAATTGCTTTCGATTCATTCTTCAATATTCTAAATGATGGAAAATTATAAGTGAGTTTTATCTTGCAATAAAGAGAATCACTCATATGAAATATCGAAATGAAGCGTATGAGTGAAAATATTATGCAGAAATAAGTAAATAAGAATAAAAGAAAAAATATTTTCTATGTATGAGGCGCACAATTTTCTAAACGAATATTTCATTATTCTTTCATCATATTGACAAATTCAACAAAAGTGATGCGTCCATCACCATTTGTATCGGTTGCGTGAAACATTTCGGCAATCGCATTTCGATCATTGAGACTAGCTGTTTCGGATAATATTTTCTCCAACTCCTCTGAAATTGTGACGCATTAGAAAGTTTGTAATGATTCGATACGGTGAAATATTGATAAAGTCGATTATTGAATAGATTTATTCTTTTAAAGAAACATTCTTAATATTTTAGATATATTTACGAGTAGATATATTCGACATGATTGAATTTCTTTTAGATATGAAAAAATCATAAAAATTAAGGAACAAATTCATATTTTATTTGTTGTAAAGCTTCTTAGAAATATGACCTATATAAAAAGTTTTACGAGAAAGTTCAAGAAGATTTCACTTTTCAAGATAGAATATTTTAGAATGAAGCGAAAAAGAAACATGGAAAAAGAAGACATTCCTAAATCCCATGAGAAGCAAAAAAGCTATTTGAGGACGTTTTTTTTCACTGTTATCTCAGAACTGAATTATTTTCAAGCGCCTCTCTATATCATGAAAAACCCTCAAGGAATCGTTCGCAAAGAATTGATGCACAACATTGTTTCGCGAGTATTTCGTTTAATAATGTCGAAAAATCAGTGTAATATTAGGGATTTATTTATTATATAGTTGGTAATTTTAATACGAAGCACCTTTAGCTTTTTACTGATGAAAGTAAAATTATTTGCACTTTCCAAGATAAATCAACAAATAGCTGTATAAACAAGCAATGCGATATTTGCATAAATAGTTGTACAACAGTTTTATAAATTAATAAAAATTGTGTAAAAGATGAGCAATTAGAGGCGCTAATGACTTTCACTGATAGATCACTTCATCTAAATATAAGAACTTCCCAATTTTTAAACGATTAATGCCGGTTGTTTCAATTATCTAAAATTGAAAAAAAAAAGAAACTTTGTATTTTTCCCACATTGCACGTTGTTCCACTACTGTAAGAACGTGCCATTTTTGACAAAAGAAAGAAACACTTCGAAAGCACTCGACATCATTTAGCAGTAAATTTTGTTATTTATGATGATAATAAAAGAATATAATATTGCATAGATGTAAGGTAATAGAAAGTTCGGCAAAGTTTAATGCAGCTTAAAAGCAATATTGTGCTAATTGCTTTTATTGCATTCAACGAAACGAAATTAAAAGTTGATATAAGAGGGAGCGCATGCAGCTGGTGCAAAATTGAAAGTGCTATTTTTTCAAGCGGCAGCTGTTCGATGGCATTCACATTAATGAAAGCATTATGAAAACAAAAGATGCAGCTGAGGCTCATCAAACACGATGAGTACCCCGAAAAGGGTCCTTTTCGAAGGCCGAATACGAATATATTCCATGAGTATGTATGTACGCTTAAATGTTTTTGCCTTGATTTGCTCATATGATAACACGGAACCAAGCAAGCAATATTTTAGGTTTAATATTTTGGGTCGTTTTCTCGCTAATTTCTAAAAGAAAAGTCCGAATATTAACATAACGAAGAAATTTCTTACTCACGTATCGCCCTTCTCAGTTAGCAAATGATTGATATTTCATAATGCATCCCAGTAATGATTGATGATCACCACTGCTTTGAGGAAAAATGAGAAAAACCGACAATTTCATATCTAATATGGAATGAAGCGTTCACAACGCCGCCAACACTATAAAGACTACGCAACAGTTTTCGAGTCGTCTCGAATACCCCAAATTTCTTGCATATCGGAAGAAATATTCAAAATTATTCACATTATTTCCTTCACTCTTTTATAAGCATTTTTTACTTTGCGGCTTGCAAAAAAAAAAATCGGCATTTTTCATTTCACTAATTTTTTTTTTGCTATGTAAAACTGAGTTATTCAAAAATAGTTCTGCGACATCTCCATAGTGGAGTAATTTTCATTTGCTTCAGTGAATTTGTAAGAGCTTAGGCGCATGCTTAACGTGACCGTAGCCAAGGAATAGATTGTCGCTATCGTTTGTTAAGCCTAACACTGCTCTCTAATCAACGATTCTTTAAAGCATCGTCCAATACGAACATTTTGGTGACAAAAACGCCAAATTTATAGCTGAGGTGAGATGAAATTAAAGTTAACAAAATCTCTCTAAGTTTTCAGTATGCAAATTGAAAATAAATTTAGAAAAGTGATGCGAACTTTCAGCAAATGGATAGTTGCAATCTCTTATATTGATTGCAGTAGAAATCAAACTAAAAGATACTATTGCGGGTGCTGAGCTGTGTTAATTCGACTGTTACGCTTCATGATACAACCGCACACATAAATGCAATTGCTTCTCCCCAAAAACGCACAGAGTTGAGTGCAAGAGATTTGTGCGTAAGTTGACGCACATTATCGAGTCCGGATTGAAGGCAAAAGAACATTTGGGCATTGCACAAATAAGTTGGCCGTTGAGAGACCAACCAAATGCACAGCGGACCACCACTTTGATCTCTTTCTTTGCGGGCCGTTCGCACTCTTCTTGCGAACAATTCAATTCAAACTTTGTGCTGCTTTGAGGACAATCAATTTCAACAGATCGCTAAAATGAAAATGCTGATGATTTTGCATTTCTCTACCTTCAATTCTGATTCCTTCTTTATTATGCTTACGACAATAGGCATATAATGATAGTAGTTTAGTTGTTGCATGGTACTGAAATGTCTTTAATGTGAATGATGTGAGGGTTTAAGATGCGTTTGGAAGATGATAGAAGAGATCTTACGAAGTCAAATGGCATGAATTGAGCAAAAAGAGAATTTTGTCGTATTTTCTTTTTTTTTTTTCTGAGAGAGAGAATTTGGCTAACTCCTTGAGCAAGATAAATGAAGAACTTGTTCATAACTACTCCTCTCAAAGTATATCATCACATGTTATGCTACGTTTTAGTAAAAACAGTCATATTTTCCTAACTAAACTATATGTGAACTTTTTTCTTTTGGTTTAGCATAGGTGCCTAAAATATTTTCTGCAACATTTTTGGTTTACTAAGAAATTGTGTAAAAGTGTAAGAAATTTTATCCTCCCTCAAAATTATTTGTATTTTTCGCCATTACTTATAGAGAAAATATGAAGAAGATGAAAATAATGAGCCCATGCAATCCGTTACCCAAGGACCTGTAAAGGATTTCCCTGCGTCATTTGTGCAAAAGCTTTTCGAATGAGTGGTTTTCAGTTTGCGCTGATACTACGGAAGAAAAAATACTACGGAGGGAAATTAAGAGTATTTGGCTGCTTTTGGAAAACGATCAAATAAATGGAAAAGCGAACAAACAAAAATGTCGGCCGGATCCCTCACTTCCCTTTTGCCGCCATCCTTTCGCTCTCTGGCATTAGATAAGTTTTAGTTAGCATCTGCGTAGTATTAGTTTTCATTATTGGCAAGAATTAATTCACCATCATAAATTTCGCACAATCAACTCAATTTTTAGTGAAGAGAATTGCAAAATGAAAAAAAAGAGACAAATGAACTAATGGTAGGAATTTTAGTTTATTGCCTCACAAATAAGATTAACAACAAAAGCATGTCCGATGCATCAACGAAAATAAGGAAGTACTGACAAAACGACTTGAAGTGCTTCTTTACTTCATCATCATTTATTCAAACATATTCCATTGTGCGCTGAACCCTTTAGCAAGTTTCATTCAATTGTAATCATTTGCCGAAGTAAAACAAGTGGAATATTTCGTTCTGAGAGAATATCATCATGCCTCGTAGGGAATATTTTCGGTCGAAAATACTAAACATATATATATATATATATACTATGTGAAGCACAATAGTGGATTTGATTATGAAAGGATAAATTATTGTGAAAAGTAACTTGAAGGCGAACTTCCTACCCAACCAACATCGGAACAAATATGCGCTCATCGGAGTCAATTTAATAACGGAAATATACACAACACAATAAATTAGATCACTCATGCATAGCATAAACTCACAATTTAGCGGATTTGGAGAAGCGAAAAACTATGAATTCCACAGAAAAAGACAGCAAAAATATGCAAATGAAATAAAAGAACTAAAGAAAGTGCAAATATAGTGCGAACTTAATAACGAATCAACGAAACAACAACAATAAACGTTTACGCTGTGATTTGCATATGTATATAAATCATTTGCATGCAATCAACAGCAGTTGCCTACCTTTTACAAATCGGCGAAATTGCAGCTAAAAATCACTTTATCTGATTGGCTAAAATCTCTTATTTAATCGAATCGCTATATCACGGTTACCATCGGAAATGCACGAATAATAACTGTTCATTTGATCTGTTGATCAATGGGTTATTTCATCGTTGTTCGTGCATAAATAACTGCTCCTTGATTCAGGTCAACAACGAGGCTCTCTTATCGACCGTAAAAGAATCCAGCGAAAATTTTTGGATCTTTAATAGTTTTTCACGTTACTTACTCTCCCTCTCTCTCTCTCCCTCTGTTAACTGCCATATGATTTAGACGACTTCACGTGGAGTCGCGCAGTACTCACCTCGTAACTAAAGTAAAGTGTTATGAAAAATCGCCGGGAATGTACGCAAATTTCAGCTTCCTGAGAACGTTACTTCCAGTCTCGAAGAGAACCTTAAATATTTGCATCACCAATGTCTAACTGAGGATGTGCTGATCGTATTTTAAAACAATTTCAAACACAAAATAATTATTAACTAAAACTTACAGCATGATTTGCAACGTTCAATGTATGATGACGCTACTGGTTTTGTCGGTATGATTATACGTCAAAGAGCCTAATGGGGGGAGGAGGAGGATTTTTGTATCGCTTATCTTATATCGCAAAGAATTTTTACGAGATTAGCTACGATTATATCTGTTTGTATGAGCTTGACCACTCCGCCTGCTAACTAGGACAAGACCAACTGAACCGATTAGATCCTACTGTATTTGCATGCGTACTTACTTTTTTATTTTGTATTTTGTAGTCTGTGATCGATATGTGTACTGCGTTGAGAAATTACCGTAGTCGTCAGATCGATCAAAATATAAAGTCCAACTTAGTGCCTAACGCAATGAATGTCACAATAGTTGATTGATGAAGAGTTCGATGCAACGATGTGATGATCTTTGCTCGATGTTCTAAGTGGATTTTATGTTGAAATCGAGGAGAGCATTTTGCATCCTATAAGCCTATCAATAAAATTCACTAATCCCATGGGAAATGACACAATGAGAATCTCTAAATGCCGACAAAGTACATAAAGCAAAGGTTGAACTTCTCTACTTCCATATGAATTTCTTTACGCGTCGCAAAATCCCGTCGAAATTTTGTGTTGCTACCCCTTTTACCCCATTTAATTCCATCAAAATCCCATTTAATTTAGAGAGTGCCCACATTTTATGAGTGAAAAAAGTGAATGCGAAGCTCAAGTGTCATCGTTCTCGCACTTTTCTTTACATTATTCACTAATACAACTTTGCATTTAAAAAAAGATTTCCTAGAAATGTTAAACTCATATTCTCAGGCTTTTATGCTTGTGATAGTGTTTTATTTTTTGTTGCTAATAGGCAAATTCGCATGCGAACCTGTGAAGTAGTATGCACATTAACGTTGAAATTTTTTTTGCAGAAAACCGCCTGAATATTTGAAATTTAGCTTTTTCCTTCGAAAAGGTTTTTCTTTATTATCTTTGAAGTGTCAAAAATTAAGAAACCTTATTGCGACAGTTGGTCAATAATTTTATAAAATTGCATTCTACTAAAATATCTTCACATAAGAGAGTTTTTTTAAACGATGAGGATGGGTAGGAGGAAAGGAATTGGTTAATTTCAAATCTTTAGCAGAAAATCCGATAATGCTATGACATGCGCATCTACCTCACTGCATATGGTGCGCCATAGGAATCAATGCAACAAAAAGTTTATCTACATTGCAAAATGACCCCAAAAGTGGAAAGTATAAAAATGAGACATAGAGCAATGAGCAAGCGACTGAAGAGGAAATTGCACAAATGAATGAGCTAATTTTCCACAGGTATCAATCAGCTCTCTGTCGCTACCTGTCTAAAGTAATCACACGATCACTTTGTCGGGTAAGCATTAATTCTTGTGTTAAATATGCAGCTGGAATTAGTCATCTTAAGAAGTTTGGTGCAGTCTGAATTAAAAAGATTTTACCAGCTTAAGGAAATTCCACTAAAATTATATCAAACGAAAAAAAAACTCACTAAAAACGCATATGGATGAAAATTATTTGGAAAAGAGGGAAATAAACTATCAGAACGAAATTAAAGACCTTGCGTAATTGCGCCATCACCATCGTGATCGAATTGTCGAAATTGTTTCTCAAGTTCACCGATTGTTGTACGATGTTTTGGCGGTGCACTCATATATCTTACGAACTCTTCCTTGTTTATTTTACCAGTTTCTGCAAAAAAAGCATGTCTTTCTTTGAAAGTCTATGTCATGGGCCTATTTATGAGCCGTTATAGGTGCAATACCGCCTGTGATACAACATCTTCATAATAAAGTAGCATTAAAACGATCCTTATTAATGACAAAGGATCTTAATCAATGACTTGCTCTCAATTCAGCTTGAGCTACTCATTAACGCATTGGTAACATTTCTGACGGAAGAGGAAGATGAAGGCGTAGAAGCAGTGCAGCGTGGCAGTATTTTTAGCTGCACGAAGTTGTCAGTTGTGAGCAATGTTTTGAAAACCTTTTGGAACTCATGAACGAAGATTAGTAATTTTTATTATTTTTCTTTGTAAATAAAGCTGGGTGAAGAATCATTTTTTTCATTTGTAAAGTCGTTGTCTCGAACGCGATCGAAAGGATGTTACATTCAGGGCACTATGAAGGATATGTGATAAGTTGTAAGTTCGTTCTACTCAGAACGATCTTATGCCATCTCCACTGTTTTGCATTCAAAGTCAACATCTTTTGAAACGTAAAGAATACGCTATTGGACTCTGCATCTCCAAAATCTAAACGAAGGTGAACGTTCACCTTCAAGGATCAATGTTCTCTGTTAAAGGACGCTGACTTTATATGAAAAGTAGAGTGATTTTATTCGTAAACACTTTCTTTCTCACATTTTAAAAGAATAGTTCAAGAATTGAAGCTGTAATATATTGCTGATTGTTTAATAATATCAGCCATTTTGCATCATCTGTTGTTAGTTAACAAATTTGTTGCTCTTATTGTTTACAGGATCGCAATCGCAATACGTACGCACATATAAAGGATGAGCCCATCATCTTAGACAAACTTGGCAATAGTACTTCCGCCAGCTGTGACTTTGACTCCATTCGTGGACTTTGTCTTAACATCAAACGTTCGTGATTCCTTCATCATCACCAACTGTGTTTATGCACAGCGTAATAAAAACCTCCAACTAACTCTCCGTCTTGTACTGCCTCATTCTAGTAAGCCCCACAGTTTCCTCGCTAATACTAAAGGAAGAAATTGTGGCAAGATGGAAGCTTATTACTCGGTTCTTGATCTTGCCACAAGAATGCTATGATCGCTAGCAATGTTCACAGATGGAAATCTTGGAATATTAGGAACCCAAACATGATGTTTTCAACAACTTTAAGGATCTGCTTGTTCTCGTCGCAGAGTCGGACGCAGAGAAGCTAAGAACAAGAGTGCGTAATTGTGAAAGTTCACAGCGATCTGAATATATTTGGACCCGATCGCTCAACGGTGACGTAAAGCCCTCTACTACGCTTTCGTTTCATGAGAAATCTCACATTCAGTATGATATATATATATATATATATATATATATATATATATATATATATATATATATATATATATATATATATCCATAAGATGAAAATGCTGGTTTATATAAAAGAAGGCCTTAAATTGCACAATTTGATGGGCTCCTTTGAGTCCGCATTGAGTTCTAAATGCACCGCTCTTTTCATAATTGCTTCCGGGACTACAAAACACCTCACTGCACACTGTTTTCCATCAGAATGTGCAGAGGTTTAAGAGAGAGGGTACAGGATGCAGTACTAGTGTAAGATGGATAACATGAAGTAGAGATGTAACATCGCTATCAAATTGGCAATATGAGATCATCGTCTATGAATATGTCGAATATGACACGTGGTACGTGATATTAATTTATCATATGTTCTATAAAAAGATTAATTAGTGCTAAAACCAAGAAGCTATACGCTGAAAGTGTTGGTTCATTTCGCCACAAATGCCAAGGAATATGGGTGCACACGCTGCCAGAAATCCTCTAAAATCTAACTGACAACATCACACCTAGCTCATTCTCACTAAGACCTTCTAATGCAACAAAAAATGAACATTCTAAAATAGGTTCAGTATTCTTGACACCTTTATTGCTAATGTAGCGAATAATCAAGCTCATTCGATTTCTGTAGGAAACTGACTCGTTCATAAATTATCGTCAAAGAGTAATCGATCGCTTGAATAAATAATCCAAAAACTTCATCCACCCCAAAAAAAACCACGTTGGAACAATTAACTCTTTCCAAAGAGTAGCTTAACCAGGAAGTTTTCTTAAATTCGAATAAAGAGCTTCTATATTTTTGTAGTCAGCCAGCGCTAATGTCGCATCAGCCTATGCAATTTTGCAATTTCTTTATAATGCTCGAAACGGGCTATTATATTTAAAGTGTTCAAGCAGTAGAAATGACGCAAAATGAAGAGGGGAACTGAAATAAACTAACTGTCGGCGTCCATCTCTTTGAAAATGAAATCAAGTTCGATCCGTGTTGGTTCCACATTGATTGCCCTTAGAAGTGCAGCGATTTCACCACGGCTTAGTCGTCCATCATGATCCACGTCGAGTAAATCAAATGTCTCCGAGAGCTCTAAAATTAAATCCTATAAACTAAAGAGATTATTGCTAATGTTTCGCACCTATCAAATGAGATTTATTGGCAATATGATCTGATAAAAATCCACGAAGTTTCTGTTGTTTTAGCACTACGGGATCTTATGTGAACGCGTGATTTTAGATTGAAATGTTTCACATATCTGTCATTTGCTCAAGTCTTCGATGATGCTCTATGCAAATAAAGCGAATGTTCCCGACATATGTGACCATTGTAATTACCATCGTTTATCGGAGTTCTCGTCTTCCACATGAACGACACTTTACGATATCCATTATGAGATTGCTTTGCCAACTTACGCCGAACTCTTTTCAATTTTATTCTACTCTCCAAGGAGAGCATCTAGCTAATTGTGTTTATTCCGCCGATATTCAACAACAATTCAGAGCATTTGGCTCGAAGTACATACACATCGCACAATTGGAATATTGGTATTATACGCAGAAATACTTGAAGCACTCGTAGATTCTAGTCAGGCATTATATTCACTTTTCAACTACTTCATCTCAGCGTGACAGGTAGGTGGAGGTTAGCTCTCAAAGTTCACAACCACGGAGACCTCAGGTAATGTATAACAAACAGTGAATTTGTGTTAATAGATGCGGAACTCTGAGCTAGAATTGTGAGAGAACAGTAAGGAGTCGCAAGGCCTGTTTGTGGGCAGAAGAAGGAAAGTTGGGAAACCCAGACTACATTACTTGCATAGAAGCCAGTTTGACGGAACCCCAAATTGCCGTTTGTATTGCTAAGGCAGCATAAAAACGTCAAATCCACGCACAAAAAAAAACATTAAGCCAGAGCAAAATTTATGCACTGAGCACACAAAGAGGGCAATATTGCTTTCCGCTTGACGTGCATATACTTACGACTTCCTCATTGATGAAAGAGCAATATGTTCCAACACTTTTCTCTCGCTTAACTCGCATTCCATGGATTTAAACGCAGCAAACAAGCATTTCACCCAACTCGATGAAAATATCGTTTAAATTCTAGCTGCAATTTTGCTCCACACTTTCATACTTCTTATCTCACTGTGGACGCAAAGGAAACCAGTATGGAAGTGATTGATGAAGTCGTCAAATGTGACATCAATATAGACCACTCGAAAAATTCTGATGTCGAACAGCGATGCTTGGCTCATCGACACCGAACGTGTCTAATACGAGCATATTTAAGGCGAAAGCGATGCTGCTTATGGGCGCAATATTGTGAGCTCAGCTAGGCATCATTAGACAACAAAAAAAGAATACGGCAACTGGATTCGACTTAGCGCCTCGAATCCAATTAACATAAACATTGGCTATTCCGTTCTACAAAATGGTATGCGAAACTGTTCAGTTCTATTCGATATTATCGCAAAGGGAAAGTTAGCACTTTTCCATATCTTATGAGTGTCGAAAGTCTCGGAATCAACGCAATGGCACAGCTGCTGCTTTTTGAATAAGTTGTTCAGCCTAGACATATTCAACTTCTCGAAAAATACAAAGAGTAACTGCTTAAAAGAAATCATTTTTTTCGATATATCCATCAGTATCTCAGTAGACAAAGTGATTAAACAAGCAGACACCTTCCCTTTAAAATTATTCTCTACTTGCCTGAAGACAGCAATGCGGAAACTTAATTAATGAAACTGTTTGAAACTTGAATGCGAGCACCTGCCATGCCCTGTGTTCCTTAGTGAAATTAGTGATGCATTTCAGCAAATGTTACAACATATAGCAATAAGGAATAGTGCTAAGTCTTAAGACCGAAAAAACAAGACTCCAGTGTTCAGCAGATGCATCAGAAAAGATAGCAACACTAAGCGAAAAAGACATCGGAGAAGTCGAAATTATGTTTGTTTGTGACAAACAAGTCAACATAAGTAATGACATTGCCGGAGAAATTAGTAGAAAGCAAACAGCAGGCTGGTTAAGCTTCAACAGGGAAAAGAAAGTGCTGCAAGGAACTGTCGAAGAGTGGAAACACGCAGACATCTCCAGCATAGCAGTCTTATCTACAATCTTGTACATAGAAAAGCTTGTTGTTCAAAAACAATGGAAGTACCATTAAGGCAGCACATCTTAAACGAGAAGAATCCGAAGGAGAAGCAGCATTCGATAGAGGGTAAAAGAAAGCAGAAGGAAGAAAGTGGAATGCACAGAACACAGACGCAACGTACGGAACTGTTGGTAGACAGTAAACACATTCAAACAGCTCGCGTAAGAAGTTAGAAGCTCTCTAAGAAGGCTATTAAGAAATAGCAGGGCTCCATTAAAGAAACCTAAGGCAAAAGGTAGAAGAAGATGGCAAACCACAAAAACAAGTGGTTCAAATTTTGTGGGGGATGGCGTCACCTAGCCAACGGCGTCGATGGATGATCGCCACAAATGTTAAAGCAGCACGCGACGCCCCACAGCTTTAAGTAGTGCTTTCTTTGAGGAAAAAAGAAAAGAAATAAAATTGAAAAAATTACGCTTGTCGGTGAGTATGAAACACATCGCGCGTTAAGTTTTGCCAGTCGTCGAGGAAGACTGATTAAGAAGAGTATGCGCTAGTGCGCAAAGGCTGACATCTGAACTGGGGGCGGGGTCATGTCTCGCTAGGGACTTGCCGCTTTGTGGTAATTTCATCCAATATAGTACCAAAACGAGCGATCTTCGCACCTCGCTTCTTCACCTGGATGCATTCATTCTACACTCGTTTAAACTGTAAAGGCCGAACTGAAACTGTAGAAAAACAATAATGAGCGATTTATTAGGAGTGCTGGCCATCATATTAGGTAAACGAATAACTAAGCGCTTCATTCGGTTTCACGGTCACTCCTCCTTTGCACATCAGCACTTTTTGAAGCAGGCGTTCAAAAATCAAAAAAGTTGAAATCGGAGCGTCTTTAAGGGCTGCGATGGAACAGTAAACTAACTACAGGTATGCGCAAATGAATACCTTTGTTTTAAAAGTGTTTCTACAAACTCAATTAGCCGCTTATTCAACGCTTGGGAAGGGAAAAACACATTGAACAAACAACTAGGCAATTAAATTGCCTCGTTTTATCATCATCTTTATAGATATACACTCATAAATGAGCGAGATTCAAGCTCGATCCAACGACCACAGTAAGTGAGCTATTTCAGTATCATAACTATTTCATTAATTAAAAATAACACTTTAGTCGATATACATACAAACTATCAAAGTTTCACCGATCACTTTCTGTTGATAGTGAAGCTCATTTTCACTCATTTTCACGCAAAATTTTTCAAAAATATTTCCTCTTTGTAGAGTATGATTGCATTAGAATTATTTAGCAAATGAAATAAAATATTGAAAAGTGCAATATTGACATTAGCAAAATTCAATGAATCGCATCAAGTATAATACTAAAGAAATGCCGAACAATAAAACGATGTAACTTTATTGTCGTTTAGCACTTTTCAAAACAACAGCAAATGACCATTCAGCATTTAGAAATAGCGCTCTTCATTTTTTTTTTCTCAAAGCTGCACTTTCAAGCACAGAGGAACTTTGAGGATTTTTTCTTCATCTTTTTTTTTGTTCTTCAATAGCAACAGAGTATTGTATAAAAGAGATCACGTAGAATGCATATGCATTTAAAGATGAAATTTTCAAATATCTTTCCTTATTCTATTCAAGTGCCTAGTGGATTACATTTTGATGAGAAATAGAATGACAAGGATTAGGACTTCAGATTGACAAGTTTCTCTTAGAAGAGGGTCTGGATAATGTTATCATTCTATTTGGAAAATCATTAAATCTGCCAAATGCAAATTATTTGGGCTCATCATTGGTCATCGCCCATCGATCACATAAGAACTGTTTTAACACCAGAAAACATCTATTAATTTCATAGTTGATATGATAAACATAAGAACTTGCAATACCACAGCGTTTACTATAATATTTAGTGATCAATTAATAGATGGTCTAATTCCTCTCGCAGTAAGAAAATTTTGCAATTTCGCGATTCACTTCCATAGCCAAATCTTTTCACTCATTAATTTTGACCAATATTTGTAGTAAATTGACTTTAGCATAATAGGAAGCCAAATGTGCTGAACATTAAGTGCTTTTGAGCGAATTTTTAATATAAAGAAATGCCTATGCTTTCCGATGCATGTTTAGCACCTAAATATACGAGTAACCTCCTCTCGCAAAGTTTTGTGACCCGCTTTGGTGGTCAAAAACAAATTTTAAAAAAGGCTAAACATCAATTCTTCAATTTAACAAATGAATCTGGCTTGATTCTTGGAAAGCTAAAATGTAGCGAGTCAAACTGACTCGGCTAAAAGAGGTTTATCTGTGTCTAACGCAATCACAAATGATGAGAAGATCTGGTAGAAGTTTTTTACGCATTTATCATAAAATATTCCGCTTATAACTAAAGTGGGCAACTTTTCGGCCCCACTCTAAACATCAAAACAGCGAGTACTCGAAGTGATCACTAAAGTGGTAAAACGATCTCTTTGATAATTCGATTCTAATAGATGCGCAATAAATAAGAATGAGACTTCCGCTGAGTTTTTAGTTTTTGGATAACCGCATCATAGACTAAAGTGGACGATAAAGACAAGTAAAAATATTCACAACCTCTACATATGTATATGCTAAATAATTTCAAGATTTAGCCCATTTCAACATAAATATTTAAGATTCCACAAGTTGTAGACCTGAAATTACCTGTGACGATAAAAACCGTTATGAAAGCAAGTATCGACAGTAAAACAAGTGAAGAAGCGTGCTAGAGGTTTTTCAACTGCACATTACATTTTCTTAGATTGCCAACGAAAATTTGAAAAATTCAGGACGAATTCAAATTTCAAGTGATTCGACCGTTGCATCAATCTTCTTCAAAGATGTTTTTGAGTGAATCGATCTATATGGAATCAAAATCGTTAAAATAAAATGCATGCTAATTTTTTGACACAATTTAATGTTTATAATTTCTTGCTAACTTGATGTACTGAGGTGAATGTCATCTTATAGAGTAGCCATCATCTTTGTAGTTCTAGCTTCACTGGTTATCTAGTTGAAACTACCAGACAAACAGACATACATGTCGGCATGTGCACAAGACACACACACATACACACACATATGTATACGATCACACGGATATAAATCGCCATAAACGCCATTGCGACGCAAATCTGCGAAAGCGCATCAAAAGCACTTAGCATCATTTCTATCGTTTCTGCTTTAATGCACTTGCATTCGAACCATATGAAATTTTATCGAAGCATTTGAAATTTCCCCAATTATATTTTTACGGTGCGTAATTTTCGTAATTCGTTGTATCAATAGCCTTTCCACGAAAATTTGTATATAATAATATATGAAAGAATTAATGAGAATGTGGCTCAGTAATGAGAATTTAGCTGAGTCAAAGAAACTGAATCAAATTGGATAAAACTGGATGAAACTGAATCAATCAGAGTCGAAAGTGAATTTTGAAAATATTTTCAGACGCCCTAAATGAAAACGAAAATACGATTCGTTCCACTTTCATATATTTCACTGTTTTTCATAAATCAACTCACCTAGACAATTATGTAGAAGAAAAGACATGACATTTTACGGCATTCAGACAACATAGTTAAGAATGATGAGCGCTATGAAAAGAATTTCCCAACTCCATCAAAAATATGACACTTTAAAGAAACGCTAAATATTTGACAACAAACGAAGTGAGCAGAGAACGGCACAATTTTGTCGCTTGCTTCGATCGGTTAGTTTCATCATCAACATTGCTATATGACTGAAGCGAAAAGCGATTAAGTTATTATGAGTGAAGGATTCGTTAATTACACGAGACATTTAAGACGAAATATGTTTCTCGGCAACGAATACGGTGATTAAATTCGCTCATAATAAACAAGAGAAAAGACATCGAATGAATCACGAATATAACGAAGAGAGAGTTTTGTGCATTGAAATGGTCTATTTTTCTTCCTCCTGCCATCTTCAGAATGGTATATCTGCCACCATATAAAAAAGAAAAATAAACTAAAACATAATTATTAGCGAATATTTGGAGCAAACTTATTTGGCAAAATGACACTGGTTGAGTTTCGACACACATTTAGACGTTTATAGGCACCATTTTTTGCCATTTTGTTTAATATTTTTGTGGACAGAAGTACCACTTGATGAATTTCTGTTATGCAGGAAGTGAGGGAATATGAAAAATGAAAGAATATGAGGCAGAGTTTTCGCATTTTTGGTCGGGTTAGTTGATAATCAATAAAAAATTTTCACGCAATAATTATTAATAATTATTAAACAGTGATAAAGAGAAAATTTTCAGCAGAGGGAATTTTAGGAATATGATTATAAGCGACTCATTCTTTCTTCACTTGTACTAAAGGGATAAAATTCTGTGAATAAAAAAATTGCGTTCAGAAATGTCGTTTTGAGTGTGAAAAAGGCAAATATGTTTCGCCGCGGTAAAAATGTATAATGCTGGCTGTATTACAAAATATTCATCCGATCTTTTCAACTTCAAAACTGTACTGCTCGTTTGCTTACGCTCGAATTGTAGAGGCTGCTATTTGAATAGGTGCGGCAGTAACTTTGAGTGAAACTCAACCGCTTCATTCGCCTTATTGTTTCACTTCTGCACCAATATCTATGACGATTCATTCAATAACGCTCATATTGGAGATGCAAAACCACCGTAAGTTGTTGACCACAAATTGTTTGCAGACACGTAAACTGTTAATAGACTGAAATGCAAATATGAATTGTTGGAAATTATTTAGAGACTGATGAATCTGAATCTAAAAAACAAGCTATGTGGAATTAGAAAATCGCCTAGAATAAATAATGCAATGCTGTATCGTCGCTGAAACCTTGCACGACACTTCATAGATTCATCTTTGGTTTCATTCACTATATCCCTTTGTGATTCACTTTCGTTGCTATACTTTGTAAAGGTTTTCTTCAATTGTTCATAGAGAAGTTAATGCATATTTTGTAATTTTTAGATCATCTGAGATTAGAATACCGTGAAACCCATCTCTGATCTCTTGAAAGAGATAGGCGCCAAAAAAATAATAGATTTTAAATAGGCTGGTATCACATATTCACAATGGCAAGAATGACATTACATTATAAATTTACATATGTTGGCTGCTATATCCATTAGAATTACACATAGCTACTAGCTACATCAATTCAAATGTTGTCTAGACTTTCCGGATTAATATCGTTGAACTGTTTAGTTTTGCTTATTTCAAGTAACTAGAAATTTTATCCAACCGAAATTTGATAATTAAAGAGTGATGGATCAAATTCATGCCAACTGCAAAATACGCAAATGAAAAAGTTTGCAACAAGAGATTTAAATAATGTGATAAATAATCAAGAGTATGCGTCATCGATGTTACCTTTAGGGGTGAAACTGATTGCCATTTCGAGCGCTGTCGGTGAACTCGTTGTGTGTACTGTTGTTGCCGTTAGAGCACCGTCCTATTTGAAGGTAAAAACGTGCGGTGCGTTGCTGGGAATAAACAACGCTGTTTCACCGCGAACACCAACAGTACGCGAGCGGTGGCGAATCGTCCGCAAAGCACCGTCAGTACACAGGTGACAATGTGCTCCGATGAGGAGACAGCTCTTATTTGAAATGACTATCAAACGTTTTATTCGCAACTTTTGTGTGCTTTCGGCTAGTCAGCACAAATGATTCATTTTAGGGTTGGGAAATTTAGACATTTTGCGTATATGCGTTGTGAGTGGCTGGTACGAACCAAAGAATGTATATTTTCCTATGAGCAAATGATGCTTTATAAACGCAGAGAAAAAATTTAGCACAATTACGAAGATAACATTGCGGCATTCGGCACTAAGTTTTAATGGCTGAAATAATTGAAAGCCACTGGTACTACTTACTAGGTTTGGAATTAAACTGCTTAGCTAAGTATCTCCCAACTGCATTCATAAGTAATAAATAGATGCGTTAGGGTCAAGAAGCTTGCTTTACTCTTCTAATAAAGTTCCACAAGTCAAGCTTGATTTTCCACAAAAAACCCCATGAAATTAGGTTTAGTTTCTATAAAAACGATGAAAAGCCAGCGCGTAAAGAGCTCAACCGCTGTTTGACAGCAACAATATGGAATGCGTATGATATATATCGTAAATGACGCAATCCTGCACGTCATGGATGCGCATGTCTATTCTGCTTTATAATTGAGCAGCTTAATTGTCGCTGGAATTGAGTTGTTGCAAGCATTTTTTCCCATTCTTTAAAGCTGAAAGAGCGCATCCTTATAGCATTAAAATATGCCTCACGTTTCAAATGTAAATACATGTCATATTTATATTGATAGAGAGAATTATTTCAAGCAGTACTTCGTCTTGACAGCGCAAACAAACAAGCTGAATAGTTTTTATGGGCGGTCACACTGCTTCAAAAGCAAATGCATCATGATATTCCCTTAGCAAACATTCACCTAAAATGCTGATTAATCCTAGAACTTCTTCCTATACGGCCCATAGATTTGAAGAGCGAAAAAAGGATTATTTCTGATTTCGAACTTAGAAGCAAACAAGTACTATGCAAAAAAACGTTAAATCATATATAAACAGCGCAACTTTTGCGAACCGGTTTAGGCCTTAGTGATGAGATATTCAGCAAGGCTACGCTTGACTCAATACGGCGTGGATTTTAGAGTGGTTTGATTAGCTAAAGACAAATTGTAGGAGTAAAGGTTCTGCATATTGTTTGTGAAGTCACTTCTCGTAGCTTTTATCTAGTTGTGGTCACAGCTTTCCTAGAATTGCTGCCTTCGAGGTTATTTGGAAGGCTCGAAGCAAGGAATCAATGTTGATAATTTTCAACCAAATTATTAGTGCTACACTACATTCATAGATTCATTATAAAAGAAACCACCTATATGTCAAAACTTGTTCGGCCAACTCGTAATATCTCATAGCTATTCATTATATTGGTTACTTTTTGCCTCTACAAATAACCGCAATGAGAGATAGGAAAATGGGAGAGATAGCGAATCAAACAAGAAGACCCCTTCTGAGTAAGTAAAACTGCTCACGTATCTGGGCGCAGGTGAATGGCACATTTCAAGAAATTGTTTTTGTTCTTAAGCAGATCAAAAGAGGTTAATGAAAGGCTAAGAAGCAGGACATTTTTTCCAAATAAAAAAATGTGCATCGAAATCGTTGTGGATCAGTTTCTTTCAACAGTTCTAATAAGTGCTGTATTTGAACGCTGTTGCTTATAAACCTAAATTGAAAGATTGCTGAACGGTCGCGGACTGTGGTATTTTTATTTGCACAATATCACACAGTTTCGAACGAATGGCTAATTGAGGTGGTATTCGTCATATGTTTGCTCCAATACATAGTTGCAAACGATTATGTCAACCAAATATCAGATGCAGTTCATCAAGACTATCCGGTTTTGCATAGCAAAAATATTTCCCACAATCGTCATCGTATACACATTCGCATTTGGGACAAACTGTTTATACCACTGAAATGAAAGTAAAAATGATTAGTTGAAAGTGAAACTCCACTACGAAATAACTGATGGCAAGTTGAACGGCCAATAATTCAAGTACGCAATTCAACTTCACTTTAAAAATTTTAAAACAGGAACAATATTTTCAGAGCTGTGCAATTATTTGCAGAAACAGTAGACAATTTTTTGTGGGGAAAAGTTCTATCGGTCTATGGATATATGTACTAAGGAAACATCGTTGAAAATTTGTCTCTCTCTCAAAATGCAGTCTGTTTAGAAATTGAAAATCATTGCAAGAGTATTGTCTATAGCGACAAGTTTTGGCTAAATCCAACTTTATATTTTATATTACTCAAATCTTTTCTTGCTTCTCTTATGGTGCAGTAATATACATCATTAACTAACATCGCTTTTAAGCACATTAAGTGGAAATTTTGAGTATCAAATGCCAATGAAAATGACTTTAGATTAAATACTTGTTTATTCACTGATTAATCGATCTATCAAAATGCACCTTGACCGTCGTTAACTTTTTACTATCGATGAGGATCTAATTGCTGTTGGGATTTTTTTTTTACAGTAAATAATAGAATACATAGATGTGCAATACTCTGGGACTATAGTATCTCAAAATAAGATGCAAAAATGTGAAATTTTGACGGCAGTATGGAGGAAATTCTCCAAATAACGTATTTTTTGCCTCACTCCGTTAGTTCCGTCTTCTCATTTGCTGTCATATATTTGCGCTTTTTGTCATTATTCTACTTAGGCATTCAATCCTTGGATTTTGTTCGCGCTTCTAAGAAGGCACGTAGATCACCTCTAGATTTTAGCTGTGTTTTGAGCTTGAGGATACCAAAGATGACCTTTGTGAAGAAATGGAAATCTGGGCTTACAGCTTCTAATCCCCAGTGCATCGGTGGAATGAGAAATTTGAAAATTTCAAAGCATGCCTCAATTTTATGTTCAAGGACTCCCATTGATGTAATTTAGCGACCAAATGAGCGCCTTGGGGACTCTTCCAAACATTTTCCTCATGTCATATTTTCAAGCAGAACATACAGTTATTCGCAATTTAAAAAATAGAACTTAAAGAAAACTAAAAGCAAGGGAAATAGAGTCTGAGAAAACAACAAGTATATTTTAATAATTCTGCAAGGTGCCGACTACTGGAAAAACTTTAAGTTTGCTCCTCACCAACAAAGTGTTAATCACCCTACTGGTTGCCAATGAATTGGAAACAGTGAGGAAACGCGAAATTTGGTAGTCTTAAGTTTCTCAGTTAATCAATCTTGAAATTTGGAAGTGTTCTAAAAAATCCTCTCCTAATAGAGTGACAAATGCCACGAATGCGTGTTTACTTGCATATTTATATGATGGTTTTGTGAGGCAAATTATATTACAAATTATTTGTCAACATAACCAAGAAGAAGCAGTTATGAAACGGAAAGATCGTTTTGCTGGTAGTGGATTGCTTTTGTTTGTACCTTTATTATGCAGTACACCTTTCTCATCTCAGATAACGACGATCGATATTGGAATTTATATTGTCGTGTTTGGAGTCATTAATAAAACACCGAATAACGCGAGTAGTACTATTGGTTTGTGGATGATGAAAAAGATCTTTTTAATATTTGAATAATTCTACAATTATAGAGAGAGAGAGAGAGAGAGAGAGAGAGAGAGAGAGAGAGAGAGAGAGAGAGAGAGAGAGAGAGAGAGAGAGCATAAATTGCAGTTGAAATCATTTGCCGAGAAAAAAAAAAGATTTGGAAAAAAAGGGGACTACTACTGCTGCACTTATCCAACTCAACGACAATATGAAATGAATCAGTGAAAGTAAAAACTTCGATGATCACTTTTAATAATTTCTTCTCGAAATTCGATCAATAAATCAATGATGAAATATAGAGTTTGATCGTGAACGTTGATCGATCAATTATAGGTGCGATGAATGAATTTATTCATTAGCACTTCTCATGTCTGTGCCTACTGCTTACCTAGTTGTTTAAATGTAAATACGATGCATCGAGTAATGGTGAGAATGGCAGTTGGGAATTTTCTTTTATTGCTCACTCATGAGAAAACTCGGCAACGCTTATGAGCCTTCTTTCTGCAAGGAAAGCAATCGCAAAAAATTATATGTGCACCGTTGATAAACCAGAAAATTTGGAATCTTTCAATTTTTTTTTGGAGTTATTTTTTAACACTTCTGGGCACTTCAGTTGCCGGTTCGGCCATTTATCTCACTCTCACTCCACCTCTTCACATTTGTTTTTTTCTTTCTTTTCTTCGGTTTTCCTGCACATTATGACGTTCAGATAGCTTGTTCGACAACGGTTAGGTTTATATCCAAATGTGCATACAGCATTTGGGAATTACTGCAGAAGTGGGTGCGCAATAATGTGTTCGCGAAACAATCCCCTCTGATACAACTTTAATAGAGCTTCTCTATATGTACAGAACATGTTCTGTCCTCAACGCTTCGATGATTTGTTAACAATCAGTGCGAACAATTTTTGCACAATTGAACAATGCCATCCTGTCAATGCACACAATTCACTCTTTTGTTTATCTTTGTAAATTACTCATTTACCGCTAAGCAATTGAAACTGTCCAATTATTTAATTAGTTTTTCGACTGGGATGCGTTTCGAGGAATTGCATTGTTCATATAACCAGGAAAGGAATATGGAAACAAGCAGAAACAACGATCCGCGGATAGCATATCACACCCTGACGACATAACAACATCGGCAACGAGAAATTTCATCACAATTCAAACACCATCCCACACACAACAACAACATTGTAATAATTCATATCGTTGCTTTTCTTCTATAAAATAATGTTAACATTCTAAACGGTCTTCACTGAGCATATTGTTCTCATTTTATACAACTGACTGTCTGCCTACAGTCACTAGTATTTCAGCCATGCACCCGCATACTCGTGACAGATGCTATTGTAATTTCACATTGATGACTCAATTCTTCACTTCCGTTGTATTAGCTAACGCCGCATCTAGAGTCCGCTATGCACAACCCGGGGAGCTTTAAATAAGGAATCCGCAATTTCCAGTCGATGGCGCCTATCTGATCAGTGCCGAACAAAATGCACTCACGTTTCGAAGTACGCTAGCAATCCTGCCCCATTAAGTGGCCCGAGGCCGCCGTGTTAGGTGAAGGTGATCCTATTTCTTAGCATATGAACTGCACATGCGATAGTCACTACCAACCAAACGAGTTTTGCCCACCGAAGCTGCAGCTTTTTCTCACTGAACTCCTTCTAACAAAGAGGCCAGATCTCACTCGCCAAAGGCGTTCAATGACGGCGCAACTTTGCTAGGTGTCACGAGCATCCATAAAACGCCAATATCCCAACCTTTCTTCCATGAATGCCGACACAACATGCAGAAGGGAGAAATCAGAAAAAACAATTATGGCAACAACGATCTACGCTCACACTGAAGGACTAAAACGATACAAAAGCACAATAGAAATCAGTAGCAACACCCGAATCTTAAATACAACACAAAAAGGAGAATGAAATTAAACGTTCAATATATAACGCCTCAGTTCAACGCATATTGTAAGACAGAAAAATTATGAAAAAAATCTATTCAAAAAAAGTTCCGGCGTTAACCAGTAAGTTAAAATCTCAGTGAGTCAGGGGTAGCGAGATGAAGCAAAGGATGAGATCGCGCAAAACAAACGATCTAAACAATGTTCTGTGCAAAAACTTACATATGCAGTCGTCTCTCTGAAGCGAAAAAAACCCGCACGCAAATCAGCCGCAATTCAATTCAGATGGCCAACCCATGTATCAATATTAAGCTTCAAAACAAGCAGCGCAACGCATTCTGACACATTCGTAATAGTTATAAAAAGTTATATATATATATATATATATATATATATATATATATATATATATATATATATATATATATATAACATATATGTAAAATCTTATACGCCTCTATAGCAAAACTCCCTGTGAAAAACTGTGCTCTATTTGAATGATGTGAAGCTAAATTTTTCGTAAGAATATGAAGACGCAGCAATTAAGAACGAAATTCTAAAAAACAGCAAATTGGCGAGAAAGACGTAACAGTTCATACCAATGAAATTGAAAAATCTCAGGCCGTAGCAAGCTTTGGTCTTAAAAGAAAACTTAAAGAACGAAGAAAAGTTAGTGCGCGCAAATACACAAGAATATCTTATAAACAAGTAAAGAGGAGAGCTGAGCGATAGGAATTCGTCAAAAAGTCAAAACATCGACGCTTTTGCTAGATTATCGTCGTTTTTTTTTACTAACAGTTAGATTGGCGGAGTTCGGTGCTATCACGAAGTTAAATATGTTAGCATAAAACAAACTGTCAAGCTTGTTATCTATAACACAAGAAAGCAGCAGTTGTGTTTCTTAAGACATATATCATTGAAAGACCGCTGTTCTGATCTTTCGATCAACTATCTTTGTTTCTCTCTCCATGAGAAAAAATTTTGCATGCTATGCGCACATCATACGTGCATAAACGCATAATAAATTTTTCTATTATGATGAGCGTTTGCTACGGCCTCGATTCGTCGAAAAACCCTACTTTACTATTTCACGTTTATGAGGTAATTGTGCAAACATTAAAGATCTAGGGATTTCACTATTCACCAGAGTCGAAATATTTGAGAAATGATGTAGCAATCTGATTTGTCGTATCCTCGCTGATGCGACAATAACGACAGCAAAGTGAGTGAACGATGAAAAAAAGATGATTTTACTATTTCCGATAATTCAGGAAGTGTTCCTAAATTTCTATAACTCCTGCTATGCTCTAAAAATGATAGCAAATTAGCTTGGTCACAACTTCTGTGTGTTTTCCCTTCACTGATTCCACATGACTATTTCCCCTGAATTTCTAAAAAAAAAAAAAAAAAAATTGATGATTTATTGGTCTTTATGGCGTATAAGCTCATAACGTTTTATGAATGTCCACAAAAAATTCATCCCTTTTAAATGACATTGCTTCCTCTGATTCCCTCCTTTACAATATACACAGAGACTGAATTCGATTACAGTGTAACGTTTTTATATCCGGAACCATAGCGAATGGAATGTCCCTTTGAAACAATTTCATCACATCAAATATATGTTAATAAAGATTTCCAAACGTTTCACTTCATATTGTCTCCTTCACAATACTAATTGCGATAGGAAAATCGACCAATATGAAAAGCGAAAACGTTGAAAAAAAGCGAATAGATGGCTTGCCATACAAGCACAACCTCTATGAAAATGATCCAGTTGCAAAACTTTCCCAGAAAGCATTCCAATTTTTCAAAAATTTTCATACGCTCTTTCATCGCCATGCTTTATGCTAATTTATATAAGCACATATTAACGATAAATCAAGAAATAACACATGATTAAGAAAGCAAAATTTTGAAAGCAGTAGTTTTAGAGCGCAGCTCTTCAGAATAATTCGTTATAGATGAAAACCACATTGTTATTGCCCACCGACATCTCTCAAAACCTGACAGAGAATTTCATCTAAAAAAGCACATCGAATTGTTGATGAGTATTGGCAAGGGATATTAAAAATAACGCTGCTAATTTGATTCATATGTCATCGCTGTCACTGTAAACTTCGAAAATTTTACTTCTCAATTCTCGTTTCAAGTTAAGACCCGTTAATTGCCAAGCTGCCATGGGTTAATTTTACAAAGGAAAATTGATGATGAAACTTTAGAATCACCTAGAATGATTTCATTTCAGTGACTCAAATTATTCTAACGATAAAATTTGCCTCAAATCTAACATTTTCGGATGATTTTTCATCATTTTTCACGAAAATTCCAACATTTTTTCCTGTACCCGTTTAACGTCAGTTTGCTCCCCTCACTTCGTCAAAAATCTCGTACTTCCACCACTCCACCCCTCCTCCTCCTCCATACCCTTCCTCCTAACTGATGAGGAAAGATGGAAGGAGGGCAAAAAAGATGAGCTATCCATATGTGACCTAGATTCAGCGCATTCAGCAACGGATGTTGTCTGAGCTCACAGCGTCGCCGGAACCCGAAACTTTGAACATTGAAAGTACTCTATGGCATGCAAGTCACTATGGCAAAGTTAAAACAATGGTATGCTCGCAAGAAAATGGCGAATATGGCATATGCACAACAACCGTCACAATACGGATTTCTAAATACCTGTCCACTGAAGATTTTTATAGTTTTCATTTAAAAATACCTTGTCGAAAGCGACATCAGGTCCACACTAATTTGTTTCCATCGTCATTTATAAGAGAAACATCTCGATGGTAAGTTTCAATTGAAAAACTGCCTCCTTCCCCTTAAATTACAAATGAATAGGGTTCCTCCTCCCCCCCCCCGCAATCCTCTACTCACAAATAAATAATGAGCATAAATTATTCACTACTCCATTACAAGAGGCCTTAATATCTTTCATTGTGAACGATAGCGCGTTTGAAAGAAACGCATTTCATGCAGAGGTTGAGCAGCCGTTCCCATGAGAAAGTATAATGCTTCGTTGTTGCTATCCACTGCGCTCATTCTTGCGTCATTATATATGAATGAAGAGATTGCTTGTGCTCGCCGGATAATACCTGCAAAGAGCATAGCTGCTTTTTATAACTCTCAAGCTTTTGTTCAAAAGGTTGCTTTTTAAACTCTAAAGCGTAAAGCAGTCTAACATACGGCCATCAGCCTCATAAATTTTTTACGAAGCGCTCGATGGAACGAAAATTTCAATTAAGAAAAATTCGAAAGAAGCATTCACTCAAGCAGTATCTGCAAGCGTCTATTTTGAGATGGAAGTGCATATGTTCAAAAACTTCTAAAATGCAATCAATAACCCACTTTGCTCAGCATATAACTATTGTTGTGAGGAGAAAACAAGTGAAATATGTCAGCTCAGTTGGCAAGATAGATGCTTCTGTATTACAATTCATCAGACCGACCACTTCCGTTAACTAGGTAATAAATAATGAAATGTGCGTCATAGCAAATTCATATTTCGATCTCACCACTCGAAAAACCTTCAATAAAAGATTCGATTTTCTGCAACGCGACCAGTGTTTAATGAAAACCTATCTGGCTGTAGAACGCGAATACATCATATTAGGCATCTTTAAGCGATCCGTGCATAACTCATTTCGGTATTAGCATATCAAATGGAATGTTGGTGTGGATCAACTCATTGTTAGTACGTAGTTCTCCTCAAATTTCGTTGCTCTAGTTTCAGCTTTTCTCAGAGTGAAATTCCTGGCTACAGCGACGGAGATGCGTGCACATACATAAGCACAGATGCGACATAGCCATAATGCATTTTATAAACGGCGATTTACCACGATAAATGAAAATGCACGCTGACTTGAGTGGCAAAAGACTGCACTTTGCAAAATTAATTTTGCTGAAATGAAGTCTGCAATTTCACTCAAAAATCGCAATCGTTTTTAAATGCTGGTATAAAGTTTTCTCTACAAAAGCACATCTCACCTTAGTTATGCTCGTGGATATGAGCGAGTTTGGTTTGTATATCGGGAAGTTTCAACTCAAAAGCTACTGAAGTTAGAGCTGCGAAATTTGATGGACATAATGTTTACTTTCTGATGATTTCCCAGAACAGCACTTCACGTCAATCCGTTAACATCAAGATGAGAGGCGTTCAAATCAGTCGAAAAATTCGTATGCGCTTCACAACGGTCACGTCACGAAAAAAAATGGGTCTTCCGTGAAAAAACTTGTGTGGGCGCTAGAGTCAGTCAAAATATTAGGACATTACCTTCCATTACACTCCTTGCTAGTAGCCCATCGCATTGGTTGATTCGGCAAGTGGGATGAAAAAACACATGCCGTGCTAGCCTTCTTTGCTACACTTTTCCACCTATTCTGCAGCTCTCCTCAACATGTAAACAGTACCAAATTCGCAGTTGCGCTTATCGCCAATTGTTTATTTTTTGTGATCTATCCTCCCATTACGGCATATTTTATCATAAAAACGAACAATGAAACTAATAAGCCAACGGAAATGATCAGCGTGGTAGAAACATACAGTGATCACCGCATTTTCGGATAGGCAGCTTTGAACGGAAATCCGCATTCTATAATTTAGATTCAGGTTGGACATACAATGGGCGCAAATTCTTGCGAAACCAAAAATTATATGCAATGTGGCTGTGGAACTGCTAAGACTTGTGTTCCGCAGCGATAACATAGATGCTTCGAACTCACAATTCCAGCATAAACATTAGACAGCTAAATCACGTTTATAATATAGACCTCAGCAAAGAGTTTGGATACGAAGTGTCATTTGTTCGTGTATATTTTGAATTTGTTGCAAATGCGATGCCTGGAACATCAAGCAAGGAAAAAAAACGGAAAACCCTCCAGAAGATATCAATGTGTCTGTATGATCCCTTTTCTTCATCCTTATTCCCATTTCTTCACATCTCTATGCCTATTTTGTCCGCCTTATTACATTTAATATGCCACTGCCCCTGCACTATAATGCACGTTGCTTTGTTTCGAGACATACTCCTAATGTTGCTTTCGACATTTTGATCGATTACCAAACAGCAAGAAGTTTTCATAGACGCTGTATGCAACATATTTGTAGCCACAGTGGACAACAGTTCTTGTGAGCCTCACACCGTTTATCCTTTTTCTTGCCAGTAGCGTAAAAGACCCTACGAGCACATCGTTGAACAAATCAAAAAAGTTGGCAAAAAAGTACAAACCTATAGCCGCGGACGTGTGCGACACCAGAAGAATAGGAAAAGAAGAGGTAGAAAGGAGATCGCGCAGCGTTGATATGCAGCTGAGATATACCGGAGTATAGCGGATCGGTTGGGCAAGACTAGGTAATTGGGCTAGAAGAGAGCTAAGGCTCCATATTTGCCACTTGTTTGTTGTGTTCGTATCACGCACAATGTTCCATCTTGACTGTCAATGGCGTATCCCAACCGTGCGCGCTTGGCCCAAACTTATAGACCAACTTTTTGGGGTAGAGACCAGTTTTCGGCACCGGAACGAGTATCTGCTTCTCATAATAAGTCCTGAAAATATGCAGTTAATACTATTCAATAGCGCATTCTAATAAAGTGCTTCCGTTAAAATATATTACATGAAGCATTAATGAAGCGTTAAATAAGATCGAACTGGATACCGCCGAATATCGAATCGGAACCGTCATAAGCATAACAAGCATTGATACTTATCACAAGAAAACCAAAAAACATTTTTCTAGGGATTTTCTTCAACAGTCCAAGGTTAAAATATTGCTTTTCAGAGAACTAATAGGTATACCCATTACAATGCTCATAGATAAACTACTTGATGAACATCTTATTCAATCCATACTTGATGAACATCTTATTCAATCCACCAATAAGAACATCTGCTCTTTAAATTTCTTCAAATGCAATGGTCAAGTTCTGCTGCATATTTGACTTTCACATGAACAAAATTTCGATGGAAGATTTTTTAAGATCGAAATTAAATAGCGCTAAGCAACAATGGAGAAAAAGAAGTGAACTGCTGAGGCAACAATTCGCAAAAATAATTCAGCCATCGCTTAACGGCTAATGAAAAGCAAACCGATGTTTCATTAACTTGCACACTCACCTCATCGCTCGACTTAACTTTTCATACGTCATCTTTTGATTGTTTTTCTTTTCTCCCCATAACCTGGCAAGCTTCTCCGATTCAACAATTCTAAAGACACCTTCAATCGGGTCTTCCCACCTGCAAGAGGAGTTTTATATTAAGCAAAGTCACCATACGCAAAAGTTTTAAGATGGCAGGGTGGGGCACGAAAAACATATGTTTATTAGACGCATGTAGAACTTTTTAAACAGGAAATGGCTCTACAAAAGTGTCTTCTTGCGGTTCAGCACTGACACTCAATCAGACTATGCACCTCTCGTCTGCTACCACGGTTGCAATTCGCATGGAATGATCCGTGTTCAGCCTCAATTTTGTGCAAGCAAACATTAAAACAGTGGCAAATTAGTAGGCAATAAATAAGAATAACAACCGGAAATCATTAGAGGATTTAAAACAGCTATCTCTCTTTTCGAACAACTGCGCTTTCCTTTTGAAGATTCTCACAGCATAAATCGTTTACCTAATGCAGTAATCTAGAAATAAGACGCCATATCTTATATGTATTGACGCTCTGTACAGCTACGACTGTAGCTGACCCCTCAATAAGCATTCATACTGAAAAGTAGTAAAGTGATGCAAAGCTTCCACCGCGAACAACTCCAAATAGAGCAGAGAATTTAAACAGCACGCATCCATAAAACAGTACGTGTAAAAATATAGGAAGTAACACTAGAACCTGACAACACTCGGGCATGTTGATGGGTCCTTTAACGCATCTCGTATGAATTCCCATAATTTGTTACCCTTCGTATGTTGAGAACGCTTTCGAGGCTTACCGTCCTTATTCTTCCTTATTTTCATGTTCACTCCGTGCAAGACAGCGTCTTCGGAACAAGCTAAAAATGATTAAATAATAAACCAGTAACAGCTCACATAGTTTGGATCATCCTTTATTTCAATACTGTCCTAGATTTAACGAACTGACAGAATACATACACATCAAAAAATAGAAAGGGTAAAGGAATAGAGAGGAACTCGGAAAGGAAACGCTAAAACCCTCAAAACTGGCATGCTTGTGGCTTGCGTCAGTAACGTGATGAGCCGTCTTCACGATCACAGAGACCACCTACGGCACTCTAAGGAAAGTCCTTTCAATTCGTGTAGCAAATATATGACGCCGTGAGCTAAGTTGTAAGTGGCTATTTTGCGTCCTCTTCAGATTATACCTTAGGACGCTGAACTGCGCATATTTCATCGATTTCGGAGAGTTGATAGACCACCCATAACGTCCAGTTAACATTGCACTGAGTTTGAAAAGAATAAATAACGCTCTCAATACTAAAGACCACTGCATTATGACTAATTTTCATTCACTAATTAGAATGTGTGAATGCCGGCTAGAACCTTCACAACATTTGTTCTTCTTATTATTATAACACAAAATATTTCTACTCCAGTAAAAAATCAATTCCCACATAGAAATTTCATTACTGGTAAACACCACTGAAGTAATTTGGAGAGAAACCAAATCAAACAGTGAAGTTAAACAGCTATACGTATACGTTTGAATCACCGATTATTCATCTACGACCCCAACATCAAACTTTTTCTTCCATGCCAATACCAGCAACCTGGTCGCGAACCCCATAATGGCAATGCCTACAACTATTCGACTATTAGCATAACCTAGAAAGAATGAAACATATAGATAACGTTCAATATCTATCAACTGGCAAAAAATCTGCTCAGAAAGTTAGCAGCTAAACGAGGCATTACGCCTACGCCTACACAAAACAGAATGAATGTTAGAAACAAGTTGCCAAATGATAATTACATAGAGACCAAATAAAGAGAGAGTATCGCATTGTATGATAATGTAATGTTAACAAATTAAAGAAATGACTATCAACGAACAGCTTGACCTTAATAATAAGCCAGCACGTAACGATATCGCATCGAACAAAGCAAAGTAGTACAAAGAAAAAAAACATCTAAGAAAACTAAAGTCTAATTACGCTGACAACGAGGCCAAAAAATTGAGAAACAAATGAGAGAATTGAGTATGTGGACAATGTAAGGAGTTTTGGAAGAAAACCCAAGATTTTTCGTTCGATGACGATTACTGCATCTAGTAAAAATAATTTACGAATACAATTCATCTTCAAGGCTATCTACCAAAAAACTTTTGCATTTGAGGACCAAATGAGGCTAACCTGGGGAATCGAAATCGGAACTGCTCGATGCGCTAATCTGAAGTTTAGTCGTCGGTGGATTTGGCAACGGAGATGCCACTGACTGCTGCTGTGTGCCACCCGTTGTTTGTTGTTGTTGGAGCAGAACGGATGGCGAAAGCGATGCGGATGCACCACTCGAAAAATTGTATACATTCGATACCGACAATCTTCAATTTACGGATGTAATTCGAGCATAAACACTGTCATTTTCGAAGATTTCAATAATTTTTTTGAACGACTTCAGAAAGAAGACCCAATCGGGATAAATTTTCGAATAAAATAACTGAAATAAAATTATCGTAGACGACGGCACCAAGCAGTTAGTTTACAGATGCAAAAGAAGGAATAGAATCTTACCTCGCCGGATCGAAAACACGGCTGGTACTAGGCTGCGGCTCGTCCTCTGAATCTTTGTATGCACGCATCCAATCGTCAATGAAACTCTCTTCTGTAATATTATTACTTGTTCAGTTTCAGCACTAAAAGAAGAATGCAGCTGCGCTTAAAGATTAGCACTTGTAATTGCTTCAGAAGGCTGCGCTCCATCTTTCCATACCCCTCCCCTCCCTCCTTGCTGGGTGATAATCGAATGAAACGGACCTGTAGCAGAAAACAGACAGTCCAAGGACGTAAACATTCGACCAAAAAAAGAGGAGAAACCTGTTTGGCCCCGTCATGTCTCATTATTTAACTGCACCTGACAAGAAAACTGGATGCGGTCAAAAAATCGAGGTGATGTATTAACATCTGCCATCAACTGCGTTATCAGTGGGGAGAAAACATAAGCAACTGTAAAAGCGATTGATCCGCGGTGTGCGTTAAGCAATGTACGTTCGCTTTTTATGTTTTTACCAGCCGATCGCTTGCTGCAAAGGCGAACATTTAACTGCTGCTGCAGCTCTACGTAAGGACGATATCAATTTTTGGCAAAAAGGTGCATTTTTGAGCGATAAGCGTCAATAATGCGATATCAATAACACAGCCTGCCCATCGTCTTTGAACTAGAATCTCACTGAACAGAAGTTAATGGTGAAGAATGGGTACTTCTGGAACTATATGTACGAGATCTCAGCTGAAAATTTATACTTATTCATCAACATTACCTTGTTTGAATGCAATGGAAGAGGATATGAGTCAATCATAGCAAACAGAATGATGCAAAAAAGCAAGCGTCTTGAATTGTAGATCCGACAGCTTGCTCCGCTTCTTCTGAACTACTGCCATGTTCATTTGCTTCTTACTGACACTGCTCATCACCCCTCACTCCTTTCCTCCTTTAACTCCTCTCATGTGTTATGTTCTATTATTAACTCCTCCTCAAGTTATTTGGCGGCTCGTCAAATTTCTCAGATGTTTCTTCCCATCCAGAATTCGCCACCATTCACTTGCTTCTTGAGAATCTTCCTTACGATCCCTAATAAAATCGATCGTACGGGTTAGCCCTCACAATAATCTTTGCATTTGTCATTCCACTGAGGTTCGAGCTATCTTTAGCAAATAAGCGCTTCTTCCGATTACAGTAACTAAACCATTGAATGGATTCGCCAACCTGTAACCAGCTTTCGAAATTCGGAGAATAAAAGTGAGCCATAGTTGGGGTCACGATCCTTGAAGTTTTGCTCTGTCATCAGCAATAATAGTGGACCAGTGCAACTCGCAAATTTCTGCATTTCGAGATCTTCAAACGGGATGCGGTTCCGCTTCGCCACATCCAACATCCACGCGATGACATCCTCCATTGACCAATCCTGAAATTCGGTGCTCATTTAGACCATAAGTGGATTACACTCCTGGAGAATAAATGTACACCTATAAAAGCTGGGTGTAGCGGACGCATACAGCCTCCAGCCAGAATGCATCTTTTAGCTCTCTCTCTGCTAACTGACCATTTCCCATCATTTCCGAGTTTCTTAATGCTCCCACGCTAACGGTAGATGGAAAGGGCAATCACTCCACTCTTGCTGATACTGCTGCATTTCTTCACCTGGCGATGCAAGTCGGTTCAGCGCTTCAGGTGTCTCCTTTAGCCAATATTTTCCCACGCGATCCTGTTTAACTCTCAACATTGGAGCGAATTTTTTGTAATATTGATAAGAGTAGCCCACGCTAAGGATGACCTCCCGAAAAACTGGAGAAAAGCTGGAAAAAAACTGCCCAACCTGCATTTCTTTTTTGAGATATCTAAGAAGCTAAGGAATACAACTGAAGATATTATACTCCTTGACACGAGGGATAAAAAATAATAAACCCGTGTCAACTATTGTGGTTTAATAGGCTTAAAATGGCGCATATGGCAATCAAGAGGTGATAACTACAATGAACAGGCTATTACACATTTTACAGCTAGCTTTTATGGTTATACACAAAAAACCTTATATTAAGATCACATAAGGCTGGCTGAGATGAAGAAAACAATAAAGCACGCATGGTTGCTGCGTTCCACTCCCGGGTTCCATCGCATAATAAGGCAAAATGCCACAGAAACGATCATTATGTTAGTGCGATGGAATGCCAACAAATTCATTATTCGGCAGCAAATCTGTAGGACATCCAAAAACAATAACCACAGTCCCTGTAATCGATGAACAAATACAAGTAACCAGTAAATAACAAGGTCATGTGATGGCATTGACATAATAACTACAAGCTTAGCAATTGCAAGGATAACGTTTCGCCTCTCCTCAACCCTCCCCTCCCCTCCGCAAACTAGTCGCATACAGGAACAATATGGAAACTTCCCTCAACGTGATATAGACAGCAAGATTAAAGACATCCACAAGACATTTCAGGGTTCAATAAGCGAGCAAACCTATACAACTGGACGATGCAAAAAAACTATCCGACTAACCTGAGGTTCCTTTGCTCTGAAACGTGCCAAGTCGACACGCTCGTTGTTGGGGATTGGTTTGAACTGAGCGGGACTCATATGTGAGCGTAGAATGTGCGGTCCAAAACGATCCAGCAGCACTGGTAAACACATCAACTGCGGATACAATGCTGCTGCGGCAGCCGCCGGACTCATGTGCTGACTGTGGACAGCGGCAACCTGCATTTGAAATACTTTACGATCTGGTTACATATTCAACAAACTTGTTCTTTATATTTTTTGATCGCTTCAAACAAAACAATAAATTACCAAGAAAAATGCAGAGAGGCTTTAAACAAGATGCCCTTCAATTTTCAGTTTCGATTAGTATATTCAACAGACCCTTGCAAAACAGTAGAGGGAAACTATTTCAGAGAGTTACGGAATCTGGGTTCTTTGAAAGGGGATAAATATATCAAGTGAGCAGAAACGACAGTAAACGGTTTTATCTGACCGCTCACCATGGATCATTAACAAATGAATAAAAGAATAAAAATTGTGGCAATAGTTGTTTGAAAAGAACGCGATACACATAAAAAATGATAATCATCAATCATGGTACGTAAATGGAATTAGAACTCGGTTAATATTCATAATTCCATTGTTACGATCACTGATGACTCTTAGCCGAGTTCTGCATTTTTCAACAACATATGCATAACGTTATCATTGTATTGTGCTTATATCGCAAAAAATCCACTCTATCGTATCGCCTAACGCTATACAATTGAAGTATCTTATGCAATGTGATGCTGAGTTTCAATCGATGCTCTGACACAGGAATTACTCTCATCGTGCCTACAAAATGCGACATTCAAAGCGATGTGCATTAATAAGTCTCAACTCATAATGATATCACGAGAACTAATTTGCCCCTCAACGTACTAACGCCTACAGCGTGTTTACGATAATAGAAAGGTGTGCTTCATAAATAATAATACGACGTCCTATATGCGAGATACCGATTAAACCGTATAAACGATTCGATTAAGCCGCACCAACCTCCCTTGCCCAATTTCAACAAAAAAGGATTTAGCATCCAGAAAGTGGGTGCATAAAAATACGACTGTTCTATAAAAGCCGTTTGGCCCCTACAACAGCCTCATTGGCCCATCAATTACAAGAAGCTAGCGAAAGACAGAAATCTATACTCTACAACTGGCAATCAGTTTAAAGTGACGGTCAGCCAGCTCATTTGGAAGCGTTTGACCACACACAGACCTGTACGTATGTCATACATAAGCATCACTGGAACCCAATCATAGCAGTGGTTTGAAAGTCGAGTTGCAACACTTCACAGACTCCGACGCAAGTGTTTAGCATTACCCACAAAGCAGACGCGTATTCTTGCTGGCGCTAAAGCGTACACCTACAATACTATAGCATCCTCAAAGAAAGAGTAATGTTAAATGCTGAGAGCATTCGCCCATGCCGACTAGAAAATTGGCAGAGAATATAGGAGATACCTGTTGAGTGGACTGTTGCGATCTTGCTGATTCGATGTTGACAGACTGTACGAGAGGCTGGGGTCGTGCCGGCTGTACAACCTGCTCGAGTATTGCTCTGCCCGAATGCAGATTCGTTTGCTGTGGCGATGGCTGCGACAGCTGCGCATGCGTCGAAGAGTGTAACGAGGACGTCGAAGTGGTGGAGGAGTCTGTTTGCGAAGCCGATGAGCATGCAACGGCGTTCACGACCGAAAAAGCACTCGGGTGCACAAACGGCTGTGTTGCCGAGGAGGTACTGTTGAATGGAGTACTCAGAAAGGGATGCTGGCTACTTGGCTGTGCACAGGTCGAATGTGCGGTGCCGTGCTGCTGCGCGAGAGCGTTGCTTAACGCGCTTGCCGTTATTGTGTTGTTGCTCGTGCCAGCTGGTGCTGTACCACTCAACTGTACACACATACTCGTCGCATCATTTGTTTGCCCCCGCTGTGCCGCAACCACTTGCTGCTGTAGTTGCTGCGCGGCCGCCGCCACGGCGGCCGCAGTCGGCGATGTGACATCTTGAGCATTCACCCGTCGGTTCGTGGCCGCAAGCAACTGGTTAGCCGTTAGCGCAGTATTTTCCGCTGCGGCTGCGGCCGCCGCTGCCCTATAGACTACTAAAGGCGAGGCGTCACCACGAGGATGCTGCTGCTGCTGCTGCTCCTGCTGCTGCTGCTGCTGCCGCTGCTGCTGCTGCTGCTGCTGTTGCTGCTGAGGTGACGCCGACCTCGGAGGCGCAAGCAACTGTGAGTGTGACGCGAACGCTGCTGCTAGTATGTAGTCTGGCAATACTGGAAGGCCCACGGCGGCCGTTGTTGAGCACGGTGACGTCGTCGCGCCGAGAGCCGTGCCGCAGTCCAACAGTGACTGCGAAAACTGTTTTGATGGATGCGGCGCAATCTCAGCCACTCGCGGACACACCTGAAACTTCGTCAGATTACTTGCTATCCATCCGTTACCAATGGAATAATCGCCCAAGCGCATGTCCTTTCACGGGCGAACGCACCATGAAACATACGTTAACGCAATGACCGGGTGATGACATGGTTTTTGCTGAGCCTTTTGCTGAATTCTTTTACCTACCTTTATTTGGAAAGTTGTGAGTGAATGCTTGGGAAAGCTTCATTCTTTATAAGAGGTATATTAATTGGCTTCTGCTCGTGCTACACGAGATGTGGTTTTCGAATATCTTAGATTTCATGCCAGCCTTAGGCGGTGTGAATTGTGTACGTCCAAGAGGAGAAGGTCAATTAGTTATCCTTATGGGAAGATATTCATGAAACGAAATTCGGGGTTATCTTCATGAGGAAGTGGGTGGAATAGGAAGGACGGAAAGAATGAACATGAATTTTGGAGGTGACGTGCCCATTTTCGGAAGATCAAAAGACGATAAAACATGCATTCATTAGAAAATGAGGCTGTGAATCACAACACCTCGAACGATGCACTTGTGTGAACGTCAATCGCATCACTCGCTTCATGGTAACATTTCGGCGATGCCGACTGCTCTATCGGAGTGAATTCAAACTTCCGTCTTTCAACTTTTTAAACGCGCTGTGGTTTGTCATTCGAACTCTCCGCCACTTTTCTCAGATTACTTCGGAGTTCCGATCCAGATAATGTTTGCTAACGTAGAAGAATGGCGTCAGCATAATGATAAACAGCAACCGTCCTAATTCATTTCCAATGAAACAATGTACTATTAAGCATAGTTTGGATGTAGTCATGGCAAAAAAGTTACCGACTTCTTTCGATTGCGAAATCATAAGATCTCCTCCACTATTTCTTAGTCGCTAGTGCTGTAGATTGCACTTCCTTACTTATGATATTACTGATTTGACTAAGACACGACGTCATCGCAATTTACACCTCAATATTCTTGAATATAAACGGTGCCACAGCAAAGTTTACTGATACGAATTCCCCACAAACCCCCTTCGGTGGAAACTTAACTGCAACTTCATTAATTGCAACTTCCGACTGCAAATTCATTAATTGCAACTTCCGCTCTCGTTTTGGTAAGTTCGACGAGGCAACTAATTTAAAAATAGGAAAATAAACTCGCTTCTCACATCTGTTGGCTGCATGAAGGAAAAATTCAATTTCCCATTCCAATTGATAGGTCGATGCAACATTAATGTCTCCCTCTCTGGTCACTGTGCACAATGAGCTTACTGATTTCAATACACCGATACAGTACTCAATCATCACATATTTCGCTACTCTGCTTTCTTTTTGAAAACAAATTTGGCAATAAACGTATCTTTCGAGTTAGGCACAAATTTCGCAACTGCCATTTCTGTATAATCAATCAAGCATAAGTGAACTGACGGTGTATTCCATCAAATAAACACTATTAGTTAGGGTCAGCTACATTAATGTCCCGCCTACTTCATCAAAAAGGGTACGTAATCTCTTATGTGTTAATCATGAGCCGCTTATGTGTTAATGTTAATCTTAGTTGATCTTATGTGTTAATCTTAGTTGATCTTCTAGTTGAAATATAAGCGTCGTTTAACTTATTGCTTTGATATCATTTCCTATCCACTGAGAGACTAGTTCGCTGTTTATTTTCGGAAAAGCAACAAAGCACTAGCCATTCACCTTGCGGAATGAACATGACAGCTGCACACAGCACACTTGGAACTTCGAGAAGTGTCCACTAAAGCACTTCATACTTATGCGGATGACACTGCAAGGGAGGAAAAGCCTAAGGTTCCACTGGGACAGTGGGTCAGCATGTGGCACTAACCGAGATGAGGACATAACTGATGCAGAACTGTGCGCTGCTCGAACCCTTTCTCTGGACAAGCTTTTATTTTGTCTGCTTTAGACGGCTGATTGTGGTTATTTGTGGTATCGGTGATTCTGTGGTCTTCCAGTGGCTGGAAAATGTTAACTGCTTGAATGAAGAGGATGTCAACAGCCACTTGAAAGCAGTTTCTTCCAACTGCTCCTCTTGAGGTATCTTTGATAAATGCATCCATCCACTCACTACTCCTCCTTGCTCATTAGCTCACTGGGTAATGCAGTTTTAATCGACGCCTTTATGTGGTGATTTATTACGGAGTTCAGAATTTATAAAGATCCTGTTTCATTCTGAGGCTGCACTTCCACATGCATTGAAGCAAATTTGAATTGTTGAATATTCTCCAAAGTTGTCGTTTTCTGGATTCCTCTGCGTCCGATTAACGACCTGAGGTAATTCAGGAACACATTCGCTGATGATTTGCTCATAGGTTCCAAGTGAACGGCTGGAGTGAAAAAACATCAAGACAGGCATTTCCCAAGAACTGTTCATACCAAGCGATGCAGGTCAATATGTTCATGTGTGTGTCGGATTCTTTCTTCAATCAGTGGAGGCAATCTAAGGTCAATGTAAGAACAATCAGTTTTTCCGGAATCGATGAACGAAGGCAGCGATCTTTCGACTTTGTTGCACCAATTAAAGCGTAATGGATTCACAACTTCGTCGCTTATTGACCCTTCCTGTGTTGTTACTACAACGGCTTCAGTCTCCTCGTTAATGTCTTCACCCTTACTATTCAAGTGTCAGCCGAGAATGATAGATAAAGCTGTGCGATAGCTTTGTGAAGCGAACAGATCAGTGCTGTTAGGCGTGCATCTGGTCTAGATTCAGACTTAGGATAGCTGTCAGTTTCCAGAAGTATCACAGGTTGCTTTTGGAACTCGTCTTCTCTTGGATTTTGAAGCGATACTTTCGCTGACAGCAGCGTGTGTTAAGTGACTCCGACTCAGTTTGCTGAGAGCTGTTTTCTGTAGTAGCTGCCGGTTTGGGGAACCCCGACATAAGCTGTTTATGCCGCTGGACGCTGAACTAACTCGCTGTTTTTATCTCAGCCTTTCAGAGTGTCCGGTGTCGGTTGAAAGCTAGTACGTTTCCTACAGATTTTTCCGACTGTGAGAGCAAACAGCACAATCATATGCTTCTTCACAATGGAGGCATCAATATACTTTCCGAAGATATCCTGAACTGTGTCCTGGATGGTGGAAAACTGCTGATATAAATATCCAGTACGTTCAGTCATTACAACCGTTGAATTTTATTAGAATAAGTGAGGCAGCTATCACCGCAGTGCCTCTTACCACAAAGTACGCATGACTACTGGGGAGTGGGTTGCATAACGTGAAGCATTATTGCTGATCTTCAAACGTACAAATTCGACTTCGATATAACAATAGGCATCCACGATGATGTGACACCGTGAGGTTTGCAATGCTGCAGATCTCTGATAAATGTTGCTGGTCATGCTGGTGTTCTAATGATATTGCCGATGGATGCGAGAATGTGCTTTGCGAGGCGTAACGAATCCTAATTTTTATGACAGCTTTCTAACATCACACTTACCATCCATCGGTTCTTTCATTAGTAGTTCATTGAGTGCACTAACTGAGAAATTTCTCTTCAGTGTGCGTTCCAATTTGGAAACAACTTAGGCGTTCATCTTCGACCTCTAACCACCTCATTGTGCGTTCAACGTTCTCGAGTAATTATCTCAAATCCACTTATTGAACAGCACTCGGTAAAACGAAGGGAACACTGTAAAATTCCAGGTCTAACGAAACGGTTCTTTCAAAACTTCAACGATACATCCATCGTAACTGGTCAAAGCGAAAGCACAATCAGCTAGCTACAGCTGCGTGGTCATAACCAATAAACATATCAGCTTTTGGATATCCGGGACTTGTTGGTTGTTGAACGCGACCTCGAATGTCTTTCGGAATCAAATTAGCGAGGAGGTCTGAGCAGAAGACCTGCAGTTCCAGGATGGAAAGTCTTAACAGTTGTTGCTACAGAGATATGCAAACGTGTTTAGAAACAATGAAGGCGGAAGACGCAGGCAAACATATTTTGAAGATCGAAAAGAATATTTTGTTTCCCCAACTCGCTTAGTTCGAGAGCTTCGTGTCACCGCTTGAAATGTCTGTGAAACCACCTGTCTTTTGTCATGTCCCACTTTATGCATACAGATACTAGTTTCTGCGGTCGGTCCAATGTTGTCGAATGGATGGATGTAGAGGGATCACGCTTCTTTTGATCGTCAGAGTTAGCTGATTCATCATAAATCATATTCAAAAGAAAGAGCATGGTTCTCGAAGACCTGATGGCGTTCAGTGGCTGGCAAGTTCGGATCGGTTCAGCGGAGAGCCCAGGAATGTTTTAGGTCGGCAAGATGGCCGACTTGATGGCATCTGACATGAGGAAGTTATTCAGATCGCCGAAGCCGAATCTGCGGGAGGTTAGGTCCTGGCGTTAGTTTTAGCCTCCACATGAATATAGGGTTGGGATGGCAAAAACGAAAGGAAAGAATATGAATTCCAAAAGTAGCTTTTATGGCTGCAAATGAGAGGACGTAACTGACCAATATGTGCTTGAGCAAATGCCAATTATGTCGCTCACTTTATTGCAAACCTCGACTACCGCAACCCAATCCCCTCGACGTTGTTCACATAAGAAGGAAACTAGAGTGAGCCCTTTGCAATAGCTTATCAAATCTCAGGGACGTGCGTACCCGTCTTTGATCTTCAAAGAACACTACCTCAGTTATAAGGGCATTTCATTATTCACACCGATTACTCCCTCTCAAAAGAGTCTATTCGCCTTCATAACAACTGTGATGAGCTCACAAAAGCACTTCAGTGCATTAAGAGATCAGTGCAGGAAATCAGAGAACTTTAATGCATAAGGTGTAGTGGTCAGTTGAGAGTTACATACTGAATGACACATTCCTCAATAACACGTACTTCAACAAAATCATCTATTGTCATTTTCAATTATAGGGCCTCCTAATCGAAAGTTGAATTCGTTCCCTTTTGAAAGAACCTCTGTGGGGTATATATATATATATATATATATATATATATATATATATATATATATATATATATATATATATATATATATATATATATATATATATATATATATATATATATATAATGTAATGTAATGTATACACTCATGTACACTCATATGTAAGCACACACATGATTACGCTACATCACATAATAACGCTGTTATATTACAATACATATAACGACGCTCATGTTATTTTCTATCATAGCATACCAAATAAAACAGCGTTGTTCCCTCAATGCTCTCCATCGGATGCGTCTTCCTATTCAAAAAGCTCTGCCTGAGAACGTCTGCTGTGTAATGTTCAACAGATAAAGATGTATTATATATGTTGAGGGTGGAGGGGGAGGGGTTATGGGCGTCAAGAAATATTACCTACTGGAACCACTGATTAGTAAATAAATCAATTTTTGGCGTATGAACTCCGCCCAGTCATACCCGTTGTTTTGTGGAGCTGAATTACTTTTTTTGATTTCTTTCAGCAAGTCTTTTCATTTTTTCCAGTTATCGATATCCTAATAAACAGTCAACAATCCCCTTCAGAATTTTATAAAACTCGAACAAAACCATCAATTCCTCGACTTTATGCTAATAACTTATCATCGTGACGTTATGTTTCTGAGTATTTAAATGCTGCATTATCAGTCGATCCGAGCACCTCAATGCAACAATCTTAAAAGCCAATGTGATAAAATTATGTGCGGTTTACCTCGTAGATAACCAGCTGTACCCTACTTCATTTCACTTGATCGCATTTTATATGAGTTATTAGCGACGTAAAATTTCCCTGCTAACTTTTCTTATGCTGCCGATCAGTCGTCCTGAGAATTACTCTTTGCGCATTGCTCAGCTTTGCGTAAGAGCGCGTATGCACTTCATCCTTTTCTTTTTTTCATGAATACTGGTACGGCTATTCGGCTTAATGGGCGGAGTTTCACATAGCGCATAGATGCCAGCTTCTCTGGCACATATTTTCACTTGCCTACTCATTTCGACTTGTTGACAAAAAAAAACATCGTCTTGTTGAGTATATGTCTGCCCATGCTTGAGCATATCTAAGCTGATGACCAGCACCACAAAGATGAATGAAATTTACACGAATCTGCTAAGAGCCCAGGGTTCATTGCAGCAAATGAAACAGAGTCGAGATTGTAGAAACCGGTTACGTACTATCGATCGCATTATTCTATGAACCCTCAAAGATGTTAAAAGTTTTGTCACAACGGACTGCATATTCCATGGTCTACTAATAAGCAATGCACGCAGACAGATGGGAATAAGAAACGAAACGAACTTCCGCCGTTATCACCAAATGAACGGCCAAATCGCAGTGTGAATTCTAGCACGCACGGAACTAAAGGTCTTTGATTTTATTTTAGCCGAAAGGCAAACGTTTTGCACTTAGCATCTGTTGCATTAAAGCAGACGGAATTTACAAAGGAATTACCTATACTCAACTGGTCTCGGTTTCAAAATCAACCCTACAACAGCTGACCTAGTGTTTCATGACGAAGGGCTTTGGTTCGATTTTGGGAAGCGGCGAAAGTCCTGCATTCAACAACCATTGTACCAACTCAAATGAGAATCAGCTGCCCGATCCCAACTTGCGAAAAAATAACTCAATGTGCTTCACTGTTGTACAATAACTTCACTGTTGTCAATCAGGGATGAATTTGTTTCAGTAGAAAGGCCACTTTGGTCAGTTTGCTCGTTTTTCAGCAACTTATTCTAAAACTCCTTTTCAGTTTCCACATTTGTTTGAGTAGATGAATATTCCCATCGTAACTAAGTGTTTCTCTAAAGTTTTTCTTTCCTTGCCTGGGTACAAAACTTTCGCAGATCATGTTAAAGGGGAGTGAGAGTAAAAACAACAAAAATAAAGATAATAGAAAAAACTATGTATGAAAGACCAAAATAAATAATGTTCTCTCTCTATTTGGCTGAAGTAAATTGATAGAAACGCAAAAAATCATTCGTGAAACTAAACGATTGATCACGGAAATCGAATCTGAAAAAGGATAATATTGTAGCGATCGTTTATTGCAATGAAAAATTTTGCCTCCTTCGTTTAAAAACAAAACAAATCAACGCGATTCGTTCATATGACACACCTAATTCATTGAGCAACTCGGACCCTGATAAAACATAACTCAAACTTAATATCTGACCAACTATTCGAGAAACGCAGCCAAAAAATCACAAAAGTGCAACGAAAAATTCAAATGTTCGATGTTCTTGTGCAACATCACAAATCGCTGATCGCTCGTAAATAAAATGAACATATTCGAATTGAATGCGAGCGGTGCAATTCTCGCAAATAGCGCTACTTGCACCGGCAGGAGATCCACTTTCGACTAATCAACTTCCAGCATTTTTCAGCAATAATTTCCCTATAGTACAGAAGAGGATAAAAGTATATTCGAGTAAAGGTAAGCTGAGCTAATAAGAACAGAGGGATGAATTAGTATCATCAACAACGAAAAATATACGTGTGGCGTTTATATGTAAATCACTCAAGTTTTTAATCCCAACCGTTGTATGAAACTTTTAAGAAATTTAGTCGTCATAGAGCACCCCCCTACTCATGCCTTGTCTATTCCGTACATCAGTTTATTTCTGCACATTTCTCTGAAGGAATTTGCTCTTGCTTGTCGATTAAAAACGGTAAGACGATAAAACACCTGATGCCGTACAGTATTTTTTCAACAAGTAAGCCTCAGTACTTTCTATGAGCTCCGTTCGTCGCACTTTTTAGGGCACAGATATCATGTGTGAGCAAGCGTGTTTCGAATGACGATCTTACAGCGTTTTCCTTACTCTTTCAGAAATACTCATCGGGACCAAATCAACTAGTGCGTGTTACAACATTCGTTTTTAGACGGCTATTTTTCATCACCTTCATAGAATGAACGATAAAAACTTCAAAGTCACGATCTTTTACAATTCTAACATCACAATGGCTGCATAAACTGTAAGTAATTGTGACGCATATGTAAAGCGGCGAAACAATTTACAAAACAATCGCGATTACCCTGATATAGTATGCTCAAAAAACAAACTCGAAATAAGTCATTAAAGATCCATTCTTCAAGAATCGATTAAATGCACCTGTTAAAATGTTCGTCTCGATCGACTTTGTCTTTCGGTGAAAACACACATTGCATCATTTAAACATTTTAACAGGAAACCGCAAAACGTGACATCATTACAATGGTTAGCTGCTTCACAGATTATGTTCTCAGCCAGCTCGAAGCATCAACAATGAATGCCAAACGATGGAACAGCTGTTGGTTTAAGGGGAGGGGGAAGCGTCTTATGTGTCTTAAGGTAACAGAAGGTATCGTAAAATGAAAATAACCTGCCCACACACAAATACACACGCGTCCCTATTTCTTTCCACTGCGAATCGTGCCTCGTGATATACAGTGATTTCATTTGTTAGTAGAGGTTTGATTTGTATACAGGCATTACGAATGATGAATCTATATTCAACAACGAATGAGGTTCGAAATTTCGAATATTGAAGCAAATTTAATAATATGGGGACGGGAAGACAATTCATTCGTGATAACATGAAGAAAACACAAAGCAAATGAACAATCAGAACGCTGATTGCCACTCGCATCAAAATCGTCGAAATCACTAAGCACCGGTTCCCGGCCAATCATCTGCACACCTGACATATTCTTTTCGACCGATTCGTACAACAAGTGCAGCACTAACTACAAACGCTTTTCTTCATCGTTTCCCAATTATTCTTTTAACGCCTATCACATTTTAATGGAAAAGGTTGCTATCATCCAAAAATCGTAAAAAATTTTCCTCATTCGCATCAAATATATCGAAGTTTTTGATAAATATATGCAAGATTCTATCAAAAGTTCTTCGCATATTTTCCACCAAATTTTGTAGTTAGTGATTAGGAATGTTTTCTCATCACTGTTTACGTTGGGCAACTCTGACTGCTGACGGCTATGTGCAATGGCCAAGATATCTCAAATCCAGTACACCATTCTCAAACTCCGTGAACAATAAAGAGTCCACGAATAAAGAATGCCTCAGATTTGCCATCCTATTTAATTAATCCTAATGATTTCTTCATCGGATTTAAAAGCAGAAAATATTTTTAAAACGAACTGATTTCTACTGATAACAGCCGCATTCATTCAACAAAGAACAATCGCTGAACAACACGAAGTAAACATTGAATAAAACGAACAGTTTCTTTTTCTTCCTGTATGATAAAAAATTCAAATAAACAGCAATGCGTTTGCTGATGTTGCAAAGATGTTGATGCGTATTTAAGAATAGAGAGAATAAGATTTAAAAATTTGCCACTTCTACAATTAAAACCTATAGCTGTTCATCTTTTAGCAGGTAACCTGTTGTGTTGTGGCTGCGACGAGAAATTTTACAAGAAATTTGTGATCTCTTGGCAAAATTTTATTAATAAGAAACGTCAGAAGATAACCACAGCTCGGCTTTAAAACAAATGAAAAACACCATGCAGTGCTCTGTTCGCAGATTGAACGGAAAGCGTTTCCATAAGCTAGATATCTCTAGCGTTTTGTGGAGACCTAATAATAACTCACAGTTAGGTACTCAGACCACAGAAATATGACCAGTAGCACAATACTAGCCATAAACTGACCCTGATGAAAATTTTGATTAATGGTATCGCAAATTAGTAAAGTAAATAATGATCACTAGCAATGATTAATGATTCTATTCAGTGAAAATGAAAACAGTCAAAAACCAAGCATTAAAACCATTTATTCCGCTCAGTTCACCCATTAAATCCATATTTTATTAGAGCTCTCATGGCCAGTTAATTCAACTACCAGCCAAATGAACTTATTTATTTAAATTTAAATTGATACCTGCGGTAAATATTTGTTCGAATCTTTCATTTTTAAGCCAAAATTTCTTATGAATCGCATGAAATTTGTCGCTGATTGAATGTTTCAAATGTTGAGTGAAAAAAAAAAAACTGATACTTTTGCTGAAGAAATGAGAATTTATAAACAGTGCAGATTTGTGCTAGCTTCGTTTATTTTTGTTGCTGATATAAAATGTTGACAAAATTCATCAACTTCCCATTTCCTTTTTTCATTGCATAAAAGACTTTTATCTAAGCTTATAGAGAAATAATTTTTTTTAGTAATTCAACGTATCGCAAAAGCACTAGAACAAAGCAAATCGCGCACAACTTGTGTTAATAGTCATCATAAAATTTTTCAACTAAACAAAGCAAGAGTCGATTATAAAGTTGGGCAATTATTGTACAAATAAATCCTCAACGACAATTTTTTTTTCATAGTTTACTTAAGAAGTACAATCTAAATCTCACTTAAAATTTACATTCCGTTCATAATGAACAGAACCAAATCCTCCCACGGCTGCACGTAATAAATACTTCAATAGTTATTATCAACGTATAATTATTTCACTATTGTGGTGTTGATGACTTCATAGTAAAACCATTACTGCGATGAATTAACTCATCGTAAACAAAACCATTTTCACAAAGAATGATTAGAGCTTTAAGTTGAAAAGTTACACTTTTGAAATTAATAAATTACTGAAAGATAAACATTTCAGATTTGAAAACTATAGAATTAGCTAACAATACCCTTATTCAAAACATATATAGTAACCATAATCAACTGAGGTGATATTTGACGGAAGGTGTTTACCGCTTTGCATTAAACCGAAGAAACTGTATTCATCTGGTTTAATCGGTTTTTGCACCTTATTCAAATAACACCAAACGCGCGAATACGAAGAAGAAGCATTAGGAAAGAACGCACCTGATCAGTGTTGATCCAAGCAAGATATTTTTTCATTGCTGGCGGCAAACGCCGCTAATAAGCGTTGGCCGATGACTGTATGACTCTGATATAAATTCGATGACGAACACGATGATGGATGCGACACTCAAACGCTGGTACTGATGCCGCTGCTGCAATACGATGCGTTTCCCAGCTGTCGCACCAATATGTACGCAAATTTTCATAGTTCACACGCTCAACTCGTCGTTATAGTAGGTTTGGGTGCGCCGTTTTTGCGATCCTCCAATCAATTCTCTCTTTCTCTTTTCCTCTCTCTCTCTCTCTATCTGCAAAAAAACGATAGCCCGATTTTTCAACAATTTTTGAAATGAGCTCTATTATATTTCAACTTTCGCCAATATCCTTCAATAATGTGATATAAAAAACGCGCTCGATACGTCTAATGAAAAAGTTTAAAAAAGTTTTCTTATTAGCCACAAACATGGTGAGGAAAAGTGATTTGCTTGAGGATTATATTCCACAGCGGCACTTAAAATTTATTGCATTTTCATCGACAGCTTAATAGTAATGATTAGAAAAAAACATTACAACGGAAAGAGCGTGGCTTGTTACCGAAGAGTGAAATCACTGCGCATATATCACCATTTCGTGTATGGCTCATCGTTATTCCACACCCTTTATTGATGGCAACTTGACGTCCACCCACATACCAAAATATCACTTCTGTCAAAGACCTAACTATACTCTGTTCGTTTCGAATTTCTAACTAAGAATACCTCAAAATGAGACTGAGTCTGTGTGTACGTGTGTGCTTACATATATATATATGTATATATATACATATATATATATATATATATATATATATATATATATTTATATATATATAACCCGAGCAATGCGCGGAAGCACGACATGGTCAGATCATGTTCTAGTTCGCAGTACTGTGCGCCTGACAACGACGCCTCCGCAGAGGTGTCGACGAGGTCTCAATGTCAAGAAGCTCAACGTGAGCGCGCTAAAACGTCTAGACGTTCGAACGGAGCTGGAACAAGAACTCAATGCCAGGCTGAGTGAGCGGGAGAACAATGATGGAGCTGATGACGACTGGAACAACTTAAAAGATCTAGTCTATAACGCCACAGCAAAAGTTGTTGGCTTCGTGAGGAAACACAGCAAAGACTGGTTCGATGATCAGGACACTGAAATCCGAGCGCTATTGAACAAAATGTACACCACACATTTGCAGTGGATAAATGACAAATCGTGTGCCGCCAAGAAACATGCTTATAACACAGCCAGGAAGGAGGCAAATGCGAAACTTCGCACAATGAAGGAACGCTGGTGGGCCAATATGGCAATCGAGCTCCAGACAGCAGCAGACCGCCATGACATGAAAGCATTCTATGACGGCCTCAAGGCAGTCTACGGTCCAAGAGATTCCGGGAGTGTTCCAGTTTATTCGAAGGACGGCTCTCATCTCATAACTGACCGTGAGAAGATTCTGGAACGCTGGGCAGAACACTTCCGAGTGGTGCTGAATCAAGCATCAGAGTTTGGCTCAACGGTGCTCTCCGAAGTTCCACAATGGAATGTGTCCAACGACCTGGCGTATCCTCCATCAGAACGCGAGGTACTTGACGCCATCCAATCGCTGAAAGCGGGTAAGGCACCTGGTGCCGATGGCTTACCCGGCGAAATATTCAAATACGGCGGGCGCAAACTTATTCACTGGCTCACAACCTTATATCGGCACATATGGGAGCGTGAAGACGTCCCACAAGAATTCAAGGATGCGCAAATAGTTCATATTTTTAAACGCAAGGGCGATCGGGCAACCTGTGATGATCACAGAGGCATCTCTCTCCTGTCCATCCCAGGCAAGATCCTGGCAACAGTAATTCTCAACCGACTTGCCTTGCATGTCTCCAACAACAACATCCTTCCAGAAAGCCAATGTGGTTTTCGCGCTGGTCGTAGCACCATCGACATGATATTCAGCGCTCGTCAACTGCAGGAAAAGTGTCGTGAACAAAACAAAGACCTTTTCGTTGTTTTTGTTGACCTCACGAAAGCTTTCGATTCTGTCAACAGAAAAGGTTTGTGGTCACTTCTACGCAAAATTGGATGTCCAGATAAGTTCGTAAATGTGATCCGATCGTTCCATGAAGGGATGCGCGCTCGCGTTATCGAAGCAGGCAATATGTCGGATGCATTCGAAGTTACCAACGGCACCAAACAGGGATGTGTACTTGCTCCGCTTCTGTTTGGGATCTTCTTTGCCATGATGCTGTCGGTCGCATTTAAAGACTGCAATACTGGCATACCAATTCAATTTCGAATGGATGGCAACATCTTCAACCTCAAACGGTTAGAAGCCAGAACAAAAGTGCACACTGCAGTCATCCGGGAACTCCTATATGCTGATGACTGCGCGTTAATGGCACATTCCTGCGCGGATCTACAAGATATCATGAATCGATTTGCCACGGCAGCGAACCGTTTTGGCTTGAAGGTCAGCCTGAAGAAAACCGAAGTTATGTACCGAGAATGCCCAGATCGTCAGCAGCCTACATCACACACCGTAACAGTTGACGGATCCAATCTTCGGGTTGTCGATAACTTTACATACCTAGGCAGCACACTTACAAGCTCAACATATAATGACACAGAAACTTCCAGAAGATTGGCGAAAGCGAGTGCCGCATTTGGCAAACTATACAAACGTCTCTGGAGCAGACATGAAGTGAAACTGAGTACTAAGGTTGCGGTATACCGTGCAGTCGTGCTAACAACACTTCTCTACGGTTCCGAAACCTGGACGCTATATCGAAAAGACATCAAGAGACTGGATCAGTTTCATGTGCGATGTTTACGCAAAATTGCAAATATCAGGTGGCAAGACAAAATAAGGAACACTGAAGTGCTGAAAAGGTGCAAGATAACTGGTATCGAAGCATACATCATCTCGTCCCAACTACGTTGGGTTGGGCATGTCATCAGAATGCCGGACAACCGCATCCCCAAGCAACTACTTTACGGACAACTCGCCTCTGGGGAACGGAAACGAGGACGTCCGCTGCTTCGATACAAGGATGGAGTCAAGGCAACGCTGAAAGCGTGTCAAATGGAGCTGAAGGATGACATAGTACATGACAGACAGCTGTGGAGGAGAGCATGCCGCGAGGGGACTGCACGATTTGAGGGATGTCGAGTTCGAGCACTGGAAGAGAAAAGATCGCGACGACTATTGGGCACAAGTGGGCCTGATCAAGGAGTACGGTTTATCTGCGATAGGTGCAACAGGACGTGCTTATCCCGAATTGGACTCGTCTCACACATGCGCGTTCACCGGTGATGAGATCCGTTGACTTCAACGGCTCAGTCCATGATATATATATATATATATATATATATATATATATATATATATATATATATATATATATATATATATATATATATATATATATATATATATATATATATATATATATATATGGATACGAAATTTGGTTGCTTATGCTTGCTAGTTTATTTGCTAGTTTGCATATGCATCAGGCAATTGCTGAGGCAGAAGCAAATATCACATCGGCGAATTAAGTTTAAAGAAGTTCAAGATTAAATATCCTAATAAATGGTCCCGTTTTCACTTCACTTCTGTAATATAAAAACAATGCCTCGATTACTGACAGTAGAAAAGCTAAGAATAATGAATTCATCATAAATAGTAAACGACATGCATATCCACAGATGAAAAAGAATTTGACATATCCAACAAATTTTCACACACAAATAAATTTCATATATTTGCAGAGATCGACTCTGTATGCGAAACATCTCAAGCAAGGAATTTAGTTCGATCGGAATAGAGAGAGAGGGAGGGAGAGGGGGAGGGAAGGAGAGAGAGGGGGAAGGAGAGAGAGGGAGGGAGAGAGAGGGAGGGAGAGAGAGGGAGGGAGAGAGAGGGAGGGAGAGAGAGGGAGGGAAAGAGAGGGAGGGAGAGAGAGGAAAGGAGAGAAAGAAATGAAGCTTTTCAACACTGCTCGGTTGCGAATAATGCTAGCGAACTTCTTAGCAAGGAATTTCATTAGAAGTTGGAGCGCCAAAGTGCAAAAGGAAAGATATCAGATAAGCCATTAGTTACAGCACTGCATATCGCACTGCTCACTTGCTTCATTTCTTTATCTAGTGTTTTCGTTTGCTTAACTGTGCAAGTGGATGTGCATAGGAAAAGTTAAAGGATGTGAATATTTGAAAGGTTCTTAAATAAGCGTGGCAGCACATCGCCAGTGCATTTATTTCATGAGGAAAGGCCAACCTCAAAGTGAAGCAGCCGCCACTAATGCACACGTAATACATTTGTAGCAGTCAATTGCTTTGCACTTTTGCCGCAACAGTGTAGCTGGTGCCGTTTAGGAGTGCAAACGACGCTTTACGAAGAATGAAAGGCTCAAAGATCATCAACCCGGAAAACAGCGCATTCGCTCGACGATGCCACTGCTTGCCCTTTTGTGTCTGTTTTTTCGCACCAGGAAATGAGAAGGCAAACTGAAACCTCATAAATGGAGAATGATAAACCAATGCAGCTACTATGGTAAGCATAAAATTTTACAGCAAACTATGAAGTGATAAGTGATCCGTGTCAAGAGCTTTGAAGTATCGAAAACTTGCGCAGCGGAATTAACGATATTGAAGAACAGATGAGGGGAAAGAGGGGTACTCAGGAGCTAAATTATCGGGGACTAGAATTCATGGTGCAGCTGATCATGGGCCAAATGTAGGCACAGAAGATGCAAACCATGAGAAGATGCAATTGCCGTGACCTAAGCTGGATACCGGGAGCTGTATATCCCTGGAAATAGAGGGTGTCCATTACTGTCTTTGAAATGAACGAGTTCCCTCATTAATTACGGCAATTTTACCAAAAAATAAAGAGCTCCTTACAACTACTGCGCTAATCCTCCCAGCCGCATCCACACTTCACCTCTCTCCACATTCCCAAATAACTAGGGAAAGAGAAAGAGAAAAGAAAGATAGATAGGAAGGGAGAAGAGGAGTGGAAGAAAAGAACGGCTACAAAACTGCATGAAACAAAGTAACGAAGAGACATAGCTGAGTAAGGGGTGGTAAGAGGGAGAGCAAGAAGTGAACATTAGCATTTTGCTCACAATTCAACAACAACGATAGATATTTCGACAAATAAGCTTCTAATTGAACATTCTAGCATATTTTTTGGATGCGACGTTTTCTCGAATCTCTTTTGACAACGAATAAAGAACGAATGCATCCCCATCAGTGAACGTTTTGTTTGCAATTGTGCCGCAAGAAGAGGAAGCTTTCCCATGGGCTCATCCATCAGATGAATTCATTATTACTGCATTCATGCAGCTTCATAATTGATAATGAATGCATTCTTTGAGCACCTCAACGATGAACAAACTCCAAAGAGTTGCTACATCGGCAATAGTCGAGTAATAATAAAAGTAACGTATTGTGTTCAAATAATTTCCATGCAACAATGTAACACGTAGAAAATGACTGATATATTCGAAGAAATTAATTAAGATAGCGCAATGAGAGTGAGAAAGTTATGAACAAAACGAGTAAATTATACATGTTTTTTAAACGATGCTATGAAAAAGTGGACTTATTTTCTTTGCAAACTGAAAATGACAGAGAAGGGAGACGGGGAGTGCGAGTGGTCAGCTATTCAACCTAACGGTCATTTAAACCGTAAAAGAATTCAACTCAAATTTTATAAGAATTTCGGAAAAAAATTTGTGAACAATCAAACTAGCCTTCACATGATCAACTGCTCACATTCTACTTGAAACTATGTTACGCCTAAAAGAACAGAAAAAAAATGTTTTAGATGTGCACACAATAGCCATCGTTGAATGAAACAAAGAAAAAAATTTCGGAAAAAAAAAACGTATTTTCGAGTATGATTGACTGCAAGTGCAGAGGAAACAAATTATTCTTTACCTGATTCATTCAACAATTTGCAGTCAACTGGCGGCACTCAACTGGCCAAAAGCTCATTTGTTCGAGATAAATAGAACTGTAAGTGGTGATCAGTGAATTGTAGATCAACTGCTTTCGTGCTCAGCAGATAAGTTGTGACCACAAAACAAAGCAAACTCTCTACAAATGCCTTAAGGCAAGAGTCAACACAAATAAAAGGAGAGCCTGTTTGCTTACACGCGATCAGTGTGCTTCTAGCTATCTACGTGAGGTGCCGTCTTAGCGAGGGTCGATTCGGACCGTAGCGTTGAGCAATCGAACCACGAAGTACCTCAGGTCTTAGGAGTGGTCGGTGCTCTTTGGCCCGGAGACAGCATTATTCTTGCCAAGGTTCTATCGGAGCGAGTTCCCCTCTGCCCTCGTGTCACCCCCTCCACCTTACTGTTGTTAATTTTTTAAGGCCTAATAAAAACCTCAACCCCTCGCCATGTTGCTAGATTAGACAGCATTTGGTCGAGCCTCGAAAGAGAAGGAAGGAAGGTACAAAAAGGTACTGCCCTAAAGCAATAACCGTGAGCGTAACCGCTCCTTCATCATGGAGTATCGCACTAAGTGACCAACGTCGTTGATTTTCTGTCAGCAAAAAACGCTTCAGCTCAACAATTTGCTAATAATCATTAACGAAATTCATTGTTTTTGGTGGGTAGAATTGACGTTATTTGGAACAGACGACTAATTTCCCGTTTCCAGCAAAAGCCGAGATTAGGAGAAATTTAAATATTACATAAACCCAAAAACATCTCTCAACCGGCACTAAATTTATAGAAAGGAATAGAGACACTAAATGCAACAGCTAAGGCAGTCAACTAGCCCCCCACGCCGTTGCAGCGCTCTTCGCTTATGTAAATCTCAAGTTCACTCAGTGCTTCAGAAACCAGACCTCGAATCCATGCCTTTGTGAAATTTTTTTTTTATTTGAATGAGATTTAGCGGCTGGCATGCCGCCAACAAATTTTCGTCGTGTGAATGATCTGATGAATTTGAAAAATGCGCACTTCTTAATCTCGCACAAACACCACATTTTGCCTAAATCGATGCTTTCATAACCGAATTAGGCCCATAAATCAAAATTCTGAACTCCCACAGGGCAACTTTTCCGGATCGACGAATGACTTTTCAGACAACTATTCTCTGGAAGTGTTCTGAGCCTGCCTGCAAAACACCCGCTCACTTCCCGAAAGAGGAGATTTCGGAACTGTTTCCACGAAAAATGAATGGATCCAGAGATAAATCATGTATTCCGGACGAATCTTTCCCCTCACTATCAGAAACTCCTCCCCCTCCTCGATACCTGCTAGAAATCCATTAAATTATATATATATATATATACATATATATATATATATATATATATATATATATATGTATATATATATATACATATATATATATATATATATATATATATATATATATATATATATATATATATATATATATATAAGCATAACGGATTTCCTCAAGCAATTTCAAGTTCATTGTAGGAAGTCGAACTCTGCACTGATAATTACACTCGCCGATTGTCTCAAGGGCACAAGTAAACGATCGATTTGTAGTTAATAATTACCACTTAAAAAGCTATGAACAACTTTTTCTAAGCGAAACTGTGAAGAATTTTAGAGAAGTACAGTTGCAAAAAAAGCCCGACGAGGATGAGATTCCAGAAATCTGTAGTAAGAGTTCCATAAGTAACTGCAGGTTAGCTTCGTATTCAGAAAAAAAAAAAGAAACTGGAAAAGCACTCTACAATAGGTGTGGTAATTAATGCTTCGGCAACTTCAATCATCACGTCAAACAGCTTCATAAAGCGCAAACAAACGACGGAAGATGATGGAATATGCGCAGTAATGCAATCACGCTTCAAATGAAACGATCGGTTTGAGCAAAAATTTTCCACAAAGACTTTTTTTTGCATTCTGTGCGGAAATAATGCAATTTGCAAATGTAAAATTTGCAAAAAGGATTTGATGAATGTAGAAAATTAATCAAGCGCATGCGGATAAAATCAATTGAGACTAAATGAATGAAACTTAAACGAGTAAAAGATAATTCGATAAAAGAAAATATTAACAAACAATAATTGCAATTAAATTCACTTTCTATTCGACTTTTGTTTCAACTTTACGACCGACAGATTATGTACGGATAAGGCGCTAATTGTTTTACATTCTATTCTATGTATCAGGTACTTTGCATTTACCTGTAACCTACTTTGCATCTACCTACGGTTACCTTGCATTTACCTATGACTACCTTGCATTTACCTATAACTAGTTATTTCGCGAGAGGAATTTTCAACTAGGAGCTTTCGATTAAAAAGGCGCTTTTCGAGTGGAACGTTGCACCTCGAACGATGTGAGACTGCCATCCAACGGCTAGAGTACTTGATATGCGCGCTAATAACGTGCTCGTGTAGTTCTTAATGACGATGTGATTTTTCTTATCGGTTGAAAGCACACAATGTAACATGCAAAACACTCTCACTTTAATGTACTGCAAACATAGTGCATCCCACAGAACCGAAAACGCGTCAGCAACGAAACTAGATCCAATTTCAGTATTTTAATACATTTTACATTCCCGATTTACATAGCCATTTATTTATTTTATTACAAGCAATTTGAAAAAATCCCATTGTTCTTGAAAAATGTGATTGGAAGAGTCGGTTAGCTATTATTCCTCCTCCCCCGTAAAAGAATTATGTCATAAAATGCAGCTCGCTTCATGGTCATATGCTGAACAGATTATCCAGTTCCTGACGCAGATTGATGCTACGTGTCGAATCAGCGGCTTATCATCGAAAAAAAAAAGTTACGCACTCATTCGAGATGCCCACAAAAGACAACAAAAAAACATGTGCAAAAGAAAAGGGAAAGATAGAAGCGAACGGAAAAACTGAATAGAGAAAAATTTGCAATGAAAAATGCCCTAAAAAGGATGCAACGATGAGGAAAATATACATGTTCGATTTAGAAGCAAGATTCGAGAAGTATTGTGATTACTCGAAAAGACAATCCTCTGCGCAATATACGATGACGACTTCGTTCAATTCCGGTTGCTATTACCCAATGAAATTTGGCTTTAGACTGAAATAGTTTTCATCGGTGAAAAGAAAATACAAGCCCTATTGCCGGATAACCTCACTTTCCTCAGGATTGAGTGTCATCGATATGTACGTATTCTTCTCTCGAGAAGGCAATAACTCTATTAAGTTAATTTAGAAATAGACACCGTAATAGATACGAATAAACGCCGCAATAATCCTTTGCTTCGCAAAAAGCGTATTATCAGTGACCCTGACTTTTGCCTGATTTGCATTAAAAAAAAAAGTGGAACATTGAGCTTTAACGTTTCATCATTCGGATTCTACTTGTCGTTCACTCTTCTATTACATCTGCCAACCTCCTGAAGGGCACTTTGTTATGTTTAATGCGATCTGCTAGCATAGGCGGGTGTTTTCAAGGAGGATACAATTTTGCTAAAGCGAATCACTGATCCTACAATATTTTTATCAATCCACTCAACTGTCAAAAATAACACAGTAGCACGTAATTACTCTTAGAACAATTGAAATGCCAAATGCGATATCAACTTCTGAGAGAATTATGCAACAGTTCAAGAAACCCGAGATATGCGGGAAGTATGATGAAGCTGGACATTTGCGGGGAATTCTCGCAAACTATCCAGCTGTAAAATTCAACCATATACACTCTCAAACAATACAAATTTACTCATGTCGTCTAGAACGCTCATATATTTTAGTGCATAAAGTATTCTCTAACGCACATACCGGTTAATTTCCATCCCGACAGCACAAAAAAAAAGAGCAAGAAAACGATAACACAAAAAAAAAACTTTAATTTTGTTGGTCCCAAAAGGGTTTTACTATAAGAATAAAAACGTCCTCGAGTGGGAGTATATAGAGACATAAGTAAACTGTTCAATAATGATTTCGCTGCGATGTGAGAAAAACCGGAAGCACATTCTTAGGGAAGCATAAAAAGTCACACTGCGATAGCAAAACGAAGTGAGCGGAAGATGGCTAAAACAACCAAAAAAAAAAAAAAAAAGTCAGGAAACGCACGCGCATAGACATGCTTCCAGAGAGCGAAAGAGAAGCAGCGAAGTGGACGACACCGTCAGACGACATAGACATCTGCACTTTGATGTGTGAACGCCAGTCACAAGCAACTCACAACACATTCTGTGACGATACTTAAACGGTGCCACGAAGGGCATTCAACGACAAAACGGCTGCATAAAACGACGCTTTTAGATTAGTGACATGCTGATGTTGTCTGTTTATTCCACGAATTGTTCGTATTTACCATCATGTCATATAACCTAATAACCATGTTTGTCAATGCGATACATATGTGTCATCCATGGCATTGCCATATAGACTAGACTGTGCCACCTTTAACGAATGCGACTTTCTGTTCACTCAAAACGACTGCCTCCCCTTCGGTATTTGAAGCTTCGTCATATTCAGAAATAAGAGGGCGACGTGAAACAAAAAAAAAAAGAAAAATCGTTTCGCTTGTATGAAGCATCATTGCAACTTAACAAATTCTATTTGAAAGATAGCACTCATCCGATCAAAATTCTAATACTTCACAGAGAAATAATATCGCGATTCTTTTATTTCATTGGGGAATTTTTATTTCTTTGTGAAAAGCGATTTTGTTATAAAACAATAAAGCTAAATAATGCACGATGAAAACTATTTACTTTAAAATTATCGTCATTTTTGCTCATCGCATAAACTGAAGAAAACACAACTCATCGGAGCAATTTTTTCAGCACATTTCAACATTTTTATTTCTGTGGTACTTCGATAAAAATTTTTCTTTTTTTGCAAAAAAAAAAGCCAGTGATATTAAGGTGATGTAATATCTTTCCGGCCACAACAGAATTCAATCAAGACGAAGGTTTATTTGAATGTAAATCGAATTACGCAACAACGCAATAATTCTTTTTTTGTGAAGAAAAGAAACGGTGCTATAAATTTGTGCAACGAATTCAACAAAAACCACACTTGCACAAGCAATGCCAAAATCAATAGTGACCACTCGCTCGCCTCACAACTGAGAAGCACGTGCTTTTCGTACATACCACCCATCTGCCTGCATCATTCCTATGCGCAATGGCACCCCTCTCCCTCTCGTTCTCGCTTTCCCTCTTTCTTGGCTTCCGTGTCAGCACTATCTATACGCTCAACGCGTTCTACATGTTTACATGTCAAGCAAGGAAGAACAAGCAAGAGTCAAAGCGCAGCATATTTCCCTACAGACTTCCTCGTCTTCAAATAAAATGCTGAAAGCAAAACGCATTGAGCACGAAATCTATTTTGAGGATCACTCAACGATTTGTTAAAGAAACTTTGATATAACATAACATATTAGAATCCATATAGATGAAAACTGCATGAAGATAAAATATTAGTGATATGCTCAATTCCGTGGATCGCAACAGAACTAAAGCTTTCATGTATATAGCTTATCTAAGAATCACAATAAAAGGAGCCACACTTATCCATTTGTTGAAGTAGAACAGATAGAGCAAACAAAAAACAACACGATAAACAACATCAAATATACGATAAAAGATAGATAATGTTGCATAGGAATTAGCGATTTAGAGAGAAAGAGGGGGGGGGGGGGAGGGAGAGAGAGAGAGAAAGAGAGGAAGAGAGAGAAATCATTCAGCGCGGCTAAGCATCACAGTCGTTACACATTATGCACATTCCTGAAGCTGAATCCAAACAAGTAGTGAAGCGAGATGATGAACAGTTAACTGATGACGAATGATAAGAACAGGAAGCGTAAAAAAAGCGCGAAAGTTACTCCAGCAAGTTGATGGTTGGCGGAACTATAGCGCAGGAAACATCCTAAGAACTCGGCAAATTTTTCAACAACAACAGTAATGCGATTTTCTTCTCTAGGCTCTTTCATTTAATGCATTGCAACGAAACGAAGAGTTTAGCAAAACTAACACAACGAAATAATATACAGCTTCGATTCAAAAGCATAGCATCTACCCGGCAAACAACAGTGGCACAAAAATGGCTCAATTTCAATTTGGCATCGCAACAAGGACAAGCACAACTTGTAAAATGTGGTCATTTTATTACTGTAAAGAATCACCATACTCACAATGACGCATATTTTACCGAATGCAAACACAATCGTATACAAGAAAGTGGGGAAAGTTAACTCATTAGCCCATATCCAAAGTCACGGGTTAATATGGACTGTGTTTGACTATTCGATATGAAAAAAAAAAACCTCTAATTTTTTAGTCTGTCGTAGCCTCACCTGAATGAACTCAAAAATACGGTAAGCTAAAAATGTACGGTTTATTCCTCGGTGTGACATGTTGCCGGGATATATGCACGGAAATTTTTCGTCTCCTCTCGAACGGAAATCCCGATAATGGTATTAAACGCATAGACAATGTTGCAATCGAATTTTAGAAAAAAACATATGCATTATGAAGGTTGCGCTACGTGCAAAGAGAATCAACTAAGAGCATGATCACTGCGCAACCTTTTTTCTTATACAGCTCTTTTTGCAAACGTGCTATTCGCTATTTTGCACACAAAATTGACGAGGAAAAATGAAACGGAAGTAGAAGTAGGAAATGGATGAGAAAAAGACGATGAAATGAATGATGCAGAAGGGGTGATAGGAAATTGTTGTTATCGAGCAAAACGATATGAGTATTAAGAAACCTATTTGGAATATACGCAACATGTTTTTATAAGTTACGCAGCCGCAAACTGCTTTCAACGTTCGACTATGACACTGTCGTTTACGAAACAGCTTTTGTATATGGGACAAGATCACTCTGCTAGCAACAGGAAGCCAACCCTATCGGCGAAATTCCCCCATCCCTCCCCCCCCCCTTTCTTCTTTTTCTCTCGTAGAATTGCAACCATCCGACTTCGGCAGTTTATCGAGAAATCTTACAAAATTTCAATTAGATTTGATCAAAAATAGCACAAATTACATAGGCAGTATACATGCCTGACTGATTTTGAGTCATTGCAGAGGCTTTTGTTACACGGATTTTTCGAATTGCAAACTTTTTCAGCACTCATTGATTCCTCTCCCTGCTATTCCCCTCATTTCACTGCGTTCCGCTCGCTGCCCTCACCCGATTCTCTTTAGCATCACTGAATGCTACATCACTACGAATATTACGCTTTGAATGCAACCGATTCAATGATTTGGCCCCACCATTTATACACTAAGGGAATGATAATGAGGGTATGGGAAGATGGAGGTGATACAACGGAAACGAGAAAGATTGGACAAGGGGGAGGGATGAGCGAAGAAGCAAAGCTGTGCCGACTTCACTGCTCAAACTACTGACTTCTCATTATGAACTGATATATTGCCAGTACCAACCTTGCCCAATCCACTATTCGAAACAACTAATATAACAAAACTCTTCATCATCACCTTCCCTAACCGTCGATCGAATGAGTATTGTATCGAGTACAAATTAAACTCCAGTGCTAGTAAGTTTCATTGTTTTGACTCTTCTTATGCTTAAAATTAGATGCACCTGACCACTGGGTGGGAAGATTATTTAAGCAGATTCGACGAAGATGAGACGCGATAATAAAAGTGCTCATCGTCTTGCGTTCATTTTGCGCTCACATACTGCTTTCGTCCTCCTAAATTAGTGCAAGCATACACATGCCGAGTGGACTTCAATGCGAAGATGCATCTGAAAAGTGGAAATGGAACAGCCCGCTCGAGTGTAAGGAATGACTACCTGAAAAGGTAAACTCTTTCAAACGTTTTAAAAACTGACACTAAAATAACCTTACAAATGAGGTGAAAAAAATTTAATGAAATATGAAATTCGCATCTTTGATGCGAACACACCAAAATAGCGAATTATAAACAAACGAATATAAAGATATACAGGCAAAAACCTTGAATTAAAATAAACGTTTATCTTGTTTCTATGTGAAAAATGATTCATGTTTTTCTCCGAAGAAAGTACTGCTTTCGACAATCCACAACACTGTTCATAAAGATGGACGAAAAAGGTTCGGTTCAGATTCGTTCCTACAGATTTTACAATATTTGGACGAAAACTGATTAGCAGTTCTAAGGGCCCAAATACTACAAAAAATAGGCAACTGTCCACAGCTAAGCCCAAACGACTGGGCACGTCTCTCTTTCTCTGTCCCTCTCTTTCTCTCTCTCCCTCAGACAACCACAGATCAGAGCAATTAGCACCAAAGTAGCGAATCTTGCGATGATGCACATGGAAAATACAAGAGGGTTTCGGATGTTAAAAGTAACTCTGTTTCTAGATTGTAACTATATTTCCAAGTGTTCATCCCGTTCACTAAGAAGATCGTTTCTCGGAAAATTGTCCTTGCAGTACATCATAATTGATTTTCCAAATCTTATTCTTTCTTTCCCTACTTTTTGGGGGACGAGGGGAAAGTGGAAGGGAGTAGTGACAAGACAACTCTACGCGGAACTAGATGCCGCAATCGTTGAGGGCAGTCATTCGCTCGAGGAGGACGCGTGCCTTGCGAAAAGTACTCGTTGCACTTTTCACGAGACGTTCAATTGGTGGCCGGCTGGCCGCCCTGCAGGAAGCAGCGCCGCTACTCATGCCCTTGCAGTCGACCAAAACGCATCATTCCTAACGTAAGTATCCCTCGGCGCTTAAACGATGCATACGCCTGAGAAGCAACTCAATTTCCACTTAGAAGACGCTGATGTAGGAAGCTCGTTACTTCCGCTGACTACACGCTAGCAACATAAATTAGTAATTACGTGTTGGCAAAGAAAAACTGTACGCAAGGTTCATGCAGAATATTAAACAAATTGGCTTACAAATGGTGAATAAACATCTTTTTATGAATTAAATATGAATAAAAGCAAGAAATTGCTTCGACAACATTTTAACAGTCGTATTTTCCTTTAAAACATTTGCCTCAGCAGGCAGACACGAGTAAGTGGAAGACTTTTTGCCAATCCGACACCATCGAAAAAATGGCCACGATTTCTGTCACTATCTTTGGCGATCGTCTTATAATGGTCAGCCACAGAACATGGGCGATTCGTAAAACGTGTAACATCAGCGGAGCTGACGGCATGCGCAATACAGACCAATCAAGACAGGAACTGCAAGCTTGGTGCATATAACCTAACAACATCTGTCCAACACAAGCTAGATTCTACTCGCATACGTGTTTGTTGTGAGCAAATTTAACAAGGTGGTTTCGATCCTGCGTGGAATGCGAGCATTGGGGTGCTGTTTATGAACGTGGCTCTCTATTCGTCGATGGGCGGAGCAGCAAAACAGTCACATCACAGTACCAATCAACTGAAAAAAAAAAGACTGAAACATGTGCAGAAATTCGTGCACGCGAAACATGTGAGCCAAACAACATGTCCGACGTGATAAGGAGTGAATACGATTCAGCAGTCACGAGCACATAGACGGATAAAGGAAGCTTTCGAACAACAGGAGAGACGTAATTTCTGGCCGCCTGACCGGAACTAATAGAAGAGGTGCCGCGTTAGTAAACAACAAGGTGAAGACAAAAGACACCCAGCCCGCCATAGCGAAGGAATCGGCGAGTGAGAGCATATGGCTAGCCAAACGGAAACGCTCTCAAAGGTTCAGAAAGATAGGAGGTGAACAAATTTTCGGCGAACTGGCAAAAGACTGTAGTGAGGGGCATGTATGTACGAGTCGGGTCTGCCCGTGTTACATCAACCGACAACGCGGCGAAAGTGAAACGGAAAAGAGGCAGCAAGCGAACGCGTGCGTACTTACTGGCGCGCTAGGATCTGGCGGGTCTCATTCAGCGCCATAGGCGCATCGACGAAGAGGTGGGAAAGAGAAGAGAGTAGAGCGCGGGTGGCGCACGCCAGCGAGAGTTGGTGACAGCGCGGCTATCGATTGCTTCCTGTTTGGTGGTGGTGCGTCCCTCCCGGAAATCGCTTCGCACCGCGGCTGCTGTTGTTACTGCAGTTGAGTAGTGGTCGCGCATCATATGGCAACATCTATGCTGCTACTCGCCGGCGTGCTGCTTACGTCACTTCGCAACACGCCATCGTCGCGCTCCCATACTACTCTTTGCCATTACCGCTGTCGTTGAGTGCTTCCTCCATTGCAGGGGTAGCCCTCTTGAGAAAACATCTCTCCCATCGATGAACGCATCGCTTTCCCACGAGCACACCGATCCCGCCAAAGCACTCTTACGAGCGATTTCAGTTGCATTTCATCACCGAACAAAACTATTGCCTCGACTTCGCACAAAACTAAGCAATGAGCACGACTGTCGATTGTATGTGTCCGGTTCACAACGCACGTCAACGTCACCGTCCTAGAGAAAATTTCAGAATGGAAAAAACAGGAAAAAATCTTCGATCAGAAGTACTAGTTCAAAGAAGCATTCGGAAGTCGAGCTGTAATGAATGACAATAGCCGACTTCAGAAAATAAGGTATCGATATTCTGTAGATAAGATGGTGGGCCAAAGTGAAACTGATTTAGTGAGAGCATCCCGAGGGGCAGAATGTACAGATCGAATTTTGTCACCTTAGTTGTGTGATTTCCAGGTTGAAAGTAGTAACAAAGGACTGGATGATGGAGGAGGAAGGGGGAGAAGAAGGGCTGTATAGCGGAGAAAACAGCTTAATAGATCGTTTAGAAGGGAAGTGAGACTTTCCCCTTGCCTTTCGTCCTCGCTTCCTTCTCCTCGAAAGTAAAACATGGAGTTACTTTCGAATGGGAATTCAGCTGGAAAACAAAAATTGCCGAGAGATGTTCCCATTAAAATACGCAATTATGTCAATCTATGAGGCGTCAAAGTTTATGGGCACCATTGTGCATGTGTTTGTCTAACGTCTGAATGCAAACAACCCTACTGATGCTTTGATTTCAACGTTTGTTCTGTGCTGAAAGCTTCGACAAAAGGTTCATGAGAGAATATGCTGAATAGTTTACTTTCGATCATGAATGGAATCTGCAAATTTTCTCATCCGCGAAGAGTAGGCTTATTCTTTGCTATACCATTGTTATCTCAAATTGAACCTATTCAAAACAATGAAATAATCAAAGCAATAACGTAATAGCTATTAATGCACTTGACAATCAATTCATATGACATGGTTCTCTTAATCTAACATACATTCCTGTTGCAGATTTCATGCAGCTCTCAAGCGTATACAGATTGCTAGGATTCGAATTGAAACAACGAAAAAATCCCATAATCATTATCGTATTGTCAACCGTATAATGGCGTTCATCGTCGTAACTCTTCTCTTGCATGAATTTGAACTTCCTAACACAAATGTAAACATGCGCAAATTTATAGACACCCTCAAACTTGACGATTTTTTGAAACTTTGCAAAATTGGTACTACAAGCGATTGTATGCGTTCAAAAATAGTAACTAGTGCGGAGTCTAGTAAACATAACTTCGAAAACCAATGAATGCACCACACCTTTCACACTTTGCACAGCGCTGTCATATAGCGTCAATTGTAGTCCTGCAGTCTACATGGAAGCGTTCGTTTATGAATATTGTTATTTCACAATCACTGTTTTTGAAGATGAGAGGTAACAATTACTTATGCGGGAAGGTGTGCAAGACTTTTGGCACCGAGGATGGGCCAACCGATTGTATGAAGAATCGCTGGCAGGGGTGGAGGGATGAAGAGGGTTGACTTCACGATTTTGTTATAAGAAAACTCCGTAGTAATGTGCACAAATAAATGCACTGAGCACAGAAATGAACCAAGTATGAGATATCATTTGAGAGTTCACTAGCGGATTCGAAAGTAGATCCATTCGAAAACCACTTAATGTGTGCACTTTATGTTCTCTCACAGCATACACCAAATGGTCACCCACCTAAGGCTGTTTAACTTTCTAATTCGTTAGAAGTATAAAAGACTAGAGGCAAGAAAGCAGTAACCACCCTCTCCCCCTCGCCTCCTCATTCATTCTTCCTCCACTTAGGTACCAGCAACATTAGAAAGCCACGCTCGTTTCGACTGATTTCCTCATTGCTATGTACGCATAAGGTTTTCTCGCTGATTCAACGACAAAAAGGTTCTTCTTTTATCTCTGCTTAGCCTACTTCTTTGTGTTATCTCTGATGACATTGATTTTTATGATAGCTTTCTCGTTTTTCTTGCAATTTATTGCTTAATATTTTGGCATTTTGCAAACAACAGAGGCTGAAAATGGGTGCGTTGTGCGTTATATAGAAAAATATTATAAAAGATAGAAAAGTAGGGAGAAATGGTGGAGGAAAAAGGTAAGAAACGGAATGCAAAGATGAAGAACGTGGAAATAAATAAGAAAGATAATTATATAGATGAAAAACTCAGGTACTTCATTAAGAAAGCTGTCACTAAGAAGTCACACCGATGTGAACAAAAACGTTAAAATATATTTTATCAATGAAAGACTTATGTGAAAAATTTTCCGCTTAATTCTAGGGATTATCAAAGAAAACATTGCAACATTCCCGACAAGAAACTAAAAGATGCAGTGAAGAAGAATGTCACAACCCCCCTTATACACGGAGTTGTAACTGCCAGTGCTGCTAGCTAATGTATTACTTCCATCGTGTTCGTTCAGTTTTCTACCTCTTTAATTCCCTCTCTCTTCTTTCTTTCTCTCTCTCTCTCCCTCTCTCTCTCTCTGACTCTCTAATTTTCCTTAATACACATTGGTCCTTATAGTGATCAACTTTTGTAATATTCACTGTATTTGGCGTTACTCTTAGTTACTATATCAGCTGTTGTTTCAAGCACAAAATGAGTGAGGAATAGTTGACGATGGTTAGGTGTTGCAGAGATCGGAAACGATATATTAGGCATTGATGATGCTTCATATCGATTGTAATTCACATAAGTTGTTATATACCTAAGGTACATCTCTCACCTTAGGCTGCATAAATTTACTCAAATTCCCTTCGCATTTTATTGTTTTTCAATGATTTTACATCATTAAAAATTATAATCATCTCACACTTTGTTTCATATTCTAGAAATGTTAGGTAATGTTTTCATTAAACCTTTGATATTGCATCCATAGCGGAATGAATACTGAGATTTTCCATTGAGAAATTGGAAATTTCTAGGCGTTTTTCATTCTAAATATATCAAAAAAAACTTTTAATTTTTCAGTCGAATACATTTGAATATGGTTATTGCAAGAATATTACACTGAAATTTTTATTTCTCGCAGCGTCTGCTAATCAAACAATCGGAAGGGTTTCAGCATTTCTATATAAAAATTGCTGAAGAAAATGTGGAAATTCAGAATGAAAGGTAGTGCGAAAGACTTCAGTTGTTCAATACGGACACTTCAGAACTTAGAAGATGTAAATAAAACCTTACATCATTCTTTCAAAGCAGCATTAAACTTATGTGCATTCGAAGGCACCACATGTTTTCACCCTGGCCAGCTTTACGAACGCATTTCATAATCTTTTTCAAACATGGACTTCTAATAAATAAAGGAATTGGTTCGCGAGGGCAGTTGCACTGTTATGGAATCCACTACATTCTGGATTGGACATCATCTCCATGATCTCATTATTTAGAGCCCTACTAGGTAGTAGCGATAAGCTGAAATAGAAGCTCAAATAGGAGCCTGGCCAATAGTTCGTTTGTGATCTCTATGGATGTCGAATGTCTTTCAGACTGCAGTCGTCGTCCTTTATGCAGTTTTACTCCTCATAACTTTTTTGCTTCAAGGTACTGTTGTAGCTTTGGGCTCCTATGGCATTTGAAGCTGTACTGCTTATGTTATGCAGGTAAATGACTTGACCTCATTTGCACCCAACGGTTGGATAGAGTGGGAATTCTATAGCGAAAGGCGACCAAAAAAAAAAAAGAACGCAACAAATTTTTCGGAAGGTGGATTGTAAAACGAAAAATAAGACAGCATTGTCACAGCTAAATAACTCTATGATGACAGACAAGAATGACTAAGTTCCTGAAGACAAGGACGTTTGCTCATGGCTAATCGAACCTCGTGATCATTATGGAAGTAGGCTTCTTTCTGGAATAGACGATCTATGAATATATACAAAATAAGCGAAAGGACTTTTAACGAATTTGATCCAGACATGAGCATTGAGCTAATACATAAATACGAATGTGAAACATCTGAAGAATATACTTATTGCAAATCTAATGCCTTTGCAAGTGCACGACGCATGATCGTGTATAAACATTAAGAGTTTTTGCCTGCTAATTCAACCTCTCTTTCAAATGAATTCTCAAGCAGTCACCTGAGAAGGTAAAATTCTGGAGCAATCAACCGCAAAGGTAAATTTTTCGGCGTTGATTGAAGATTGTTTCTAGCAACGCAATCGCTCGAATTACTTTTATGCAGTGCAAAAATTGAGCTCTAGCACGTAGGGAGTTGTGAATTTTCAATCTTTGGTTGCGAATATAACTCCAAAGTTTGTATAGCTAATAGTAAGATGTAAGTTGTTGATCAAAAATGGAAAACTTCTTTCTGACAGGATTTCGAATGAAGAAAAAATGCTGTCATTATATGCTTGTGACGTGCAAAGAAGTAAGTTCAACTTAAAGGTGGATACAGTTCGAAAAAATAAACACTTCTGCTAGTATTCACTCAATTGGAAGGCAACCTTAAAACTCAATGGTACAAAAACTGCTCAATCATATTTTTTTGGTCGTGAAGAATTAAATTTACCAATTCAATTCTATTGCTCTATTGATTCGTTTATTGAGATATTCGAATTGCTAGAAATGATGAAAAATGGAGCTTTTATACTTTGTCATTGTTATTGACCAGATAGTCCGCCAATCGCCTAAACAATCTGTTTGAAATGAGCGATATGCAAATTTCATTTCATGTCGAAGCAATATACTAGCCGAGTGAGCTTTTCATGTATTTTAATAGTTAACCAGGAGCAGGAAATTAGTTCTTAATTGTTCGTTCATCAAAACACTACCATAATTCTCCTTCTTTACCGTTTGGATAAGCTTTAAAGAAAATTCAATAAATCGGACACATGCGCCGCGTCGGGAAATAATAACAAAAAATTAGAAAGAGAACTAAAATTAAACAAAAACGAAAAGAGTAAATTCAATGTGAGCATCTCAAACTTTCAGATCCGCGTCACTCAACTAGTACAACAGCCCTTGACGATTACACTCTGCTAAGTTATGCGGCAAACCACACAATTGCGCTGTGACGCTCTCGTCGTCTGGCTGCTTTCGTGCTATAACACCACAATTCTTGGGTGTGACATTCAGACGCGTGTGATGCACAACTATTGAAAGGCAAGTGTAAGTTTTAATGTTTGATTGTTGTATATTGGTGGTGGTGATTACTGCCGTTGTCTGATGATGTTTGTGTCTGTCGTTTTATTAAGGTCAGTGACAGTAGTTTTTTTGGTGTGCAGATAGTAAATTACTGAGGAAGCGCTTCTCAATAAACCCTTGAAATTCGAAAATAGTTTGCGTGCCCTTGTCGAGCATTTTAACGAACGATTGATATCCGAAATTTCGTGTTCCCATCGAAAAAAAAAAACAACTCAACATCTCGGGTTCCGCTGGTTCGTCGACAACAGCGAAGCAAAGATCGCTGGAATCATAGGGAATGAGAGCAAACATCTATGTTTTGGTTTTTTTGTGCCTACTTTTTCCTCATACTGTAGAATTTGCCTCATCGAAACAGCGTAACTGACTTTCAGTGGCTTAAATAGGTCGTCGTCGTTGAAGTTTTAATCGGAAATATTTGGGTGATGATTCATCAAAAAATTTGATGTCCTTTTTGATGATTCACCCTGCCAACGATGGTCGATTCGTAGCAGAGACGGCGTACATTGTGAGCTGTTCATCGAATCAGTAGGAGCTTACATGTTGGGAGCAATGCGGATGGTATTTTGGTTTTCGCTTTTCCCTACGAAAGTGCATTGTCCCAACCTTCGCAAGTGACTCTGACCTAAAGTATGGTGCGTACAGGGATCGGCGATGTTTGCGCCCGTAAGGACAGCATTTCTCCACCCTCCCGCGATCCTTTTTGGTAACGGCGTTCTCCGCAGCGACTTAGGCCGTTGAAGTTTTGCATTTTTGGTAGGCCACCCACCCCCTTTGAGAAATTGGTAGGAATACAGTAAAGTATGTAGGGTTCTTTTGCGAGCCTTTAGACACATCCTCTCTTCCACCTCCTCGAGGACTGGGGCGACCTCACTCCCTTTCCTGCAATACACCAAATGACTTCCATCCCTGCAAAGACAGTTTCGCATACCGCAGGACAAGAGTGCTTCGAGGATATTGTATCCCGGGGGGAGGGACGGGGGGGTTTAGCGGGCTCCTGGCACCCCCATTACTGCAATGGAAAGAGGACTCGCAGACTAAGTTGACGGATGTTTTATCTTTCGATTCATTTTTATATGCACAGTTATCTGTAAGTTGCGTTTCTGCAAGCGCGTTTTATGATGTTATACCCGGTAGGTGAAGGAGTTCGAATTTCCGGCTCAGCTAACCTCACTTACAAGCTAGGCGTTATCGCCTTTCTCATGCCTGATTGCCAATTTCATGCCTGATTTGTTTTCCAGGGGGAGTTATTAGCGATGTTGCAATTAGGAAATCTTGGTGCTGGTCACTTGCCTGTCTTCTTTGCAATTATTTTCACTTTGATGCTTGGTAAGTGCCTCATTTCATTAGTGTTTTTTTTTTCTCTTTTAATGCTTAACACAAAGGATTTTTTTCGAGATGTTCCAAGAGTTTTTGGTCATGCCAATCGTCTCTTTTGGTTAAACAGATTATTCACAATTAATATCACCGAAAAATTGTTATTACTATTTCGCTCATAAGTGTCAGTTAGTTGGAGAACAAAAAATGCAACAGCACTCATCGAATCGTCATCATATTTACCAGTTTTATTTGCGTAAACATCGAAGGTGTTGTTTTTGAGAAGTCTAAAATTTTTATTGTTTCTCATCCCTCCATTCTCCTTTTCCCTCTTCTCCCACATCTCGAATGTCGATCGGCTGTTAGACCTTTTCCTATACTCACTAAAAAGAATTCACTATCGGTTATAAGATTTTTCAGTGGTAAGTTTTTGGTCATGTCAACTTTACAGGTTCAGTTCTTCGGAAGATGGTGTTACAAAGGAGACAAAACATTTAAGCAATTTCTTTTTAGATTTATTTTTAGAGACACTATTTTCTTTTCCATACTTTCGAGTTTGTGCAATTTTAAGCACGTTCCTGATCACAAAAAATATGAATTTTTATCTTTCAATATCGCAACTTGAGGTTCATCACAAGTCTTTAAACAATCACATGAGACTGTTATGATTCCACCGCACTCAGACCAGGTTCTCTTCATATTTATCCAACTCATGCGTTCAAAATAGAGAAACAGTTGAAGTGTTTTAAGGATCAACATATGTTTTCGCGGTGTGGCGGGGTGACGTCGACCCGGTATTTCCATATATCTCAGCTGAAGGTGATCGAAGGCCGGAATCTTGTTTCTTCAGTATGATGCTCAACTTGTCGTCTTTCCTCTCAATGCTTATTATTTATCTTCGGTAAGCAATTTTCTCTATCGTTTTCATTCAGTAATGAGTTTCGCATTAGTGCAGAAAAGTCTTAATGGCAAGAATCATATTTGATTTATGAACGTACAGTTTTTTTTTTCGTTTTCATTTTCTCTTTCCTTAGACAAATTATTTTCTTCTTTTCTATATTTGCTTCTTTACTATCTCTCTTCTATGGAATTTATTTTAACAAGGGGCTAAGATGCAGAGAATGATTGTACAGCACTTGGCAAAATCTAGAAATATATTGAATGTGATGACCAGCGCAATTTTTATTTGCTTTGAAAGTATCTTCATCTTTGAATTGCATTATATCCTGGAATGAAACGTCCTTACAGATTTAGCAGGACTTTACAAAGACGGTTATTAGGGCGGCAGCATTTTTATCTATGAAAGTTTTGGGGAAAGAGGAGAGGGAGAAGGGGATGTTGGGAGGGAACAGTTTACTGAGGAGAGATTTTACAAGCAATTCAACACACAAGCTAACCATGGAGAGTACTCCATTAACACGGAAAGCACATTGACTTCTGATTAGAGGATATGTGCTACCTGAGCGGTGCTGAAAATTGCGTGCCGCTGCCGCATTGCAAAGGTATGCTTCTGGATTGTATCACGTCGATCCTCCCTCCTTTCCTATCTCTTACCTCTACTCTTTTCCAATACATGGCAACGTCTTTTTGGATTCTGGGCAAGGAATATGATATCGAAGAAGCAAGTCTCTTGTGACAGCAGGGATCTGCTTCTAAGTGGGCTCTATGTCTATGTCTTAAGGATTTATAATATCTCCATTCTTTTTTCCAATCACTGGATTATTAATAATTTTTTTGAAAACTTTTCATGTTAATTATTATTTAATTTTTTTTTTCGTTGCAGTTATTCCTTGGTTTCGGAGCTCAATCGCAGCGCAGATCTCTGTTTGAAAAGGGTTAACGAGCTTTCACTAGTGGCGGGATTGCTAGGAGCCGTTGGGATGTTTCTAGTAGCTAACTTCCAGGTATGTATAAACCTTTTTCTTCAGTTGTCGAACTTGGATGCATAGATTTTTATTGTGAAATTAAAATTGATGCGAAGGCAAAATTAGCGATCGACAGAAAATTTTTCTTATTACCATATGAGTTTTCCCGTACTGTCATTATATCATTACTTGCTGGCCTAATTAATTTGCTTATCTTTACTTTGTGTTAATGAGTGATCTATTATGATCAAATGAGTTCTTATGATCTCCGAGATCGAGATGATCTTCATTTTTTGTGACAAAATGTTTTGCTCACACTTATGTTGATCTTGATGTTGATCCCTTCCCTTGTTTGCCTTAGGGGCCATAGCCGAGAACATAAATAGACTGCCGTCTTTTTAGTAATCAATATGTGCTCATTTATCGTCTAGTGGTTGTTGTTGCTCGTAATAAACAAGCTTCATTACTTCGTTGAGGTTCGTCACACCCCAGAAACGGTGGCACTTTATAATGCTTTTTAGAGGGGAGGCAAAATGCTGATATGCTGATTGAAGTTAGAGGCATGATGACTCGAAGAGTAACTTCTCAAATTTCCTCACAAAGCGTTTCACTTTCATGATTATATTGCTCAGAGTTTGGTGTAGCATTTTTTGTTTCGTAACTGCTATGACGGAATTATATAACATTTGACATTCATTTGCATTATCGCTCCATTAACGGTAGTTATGCAAAGCGAAACATCTAGAGATACAGAACGAATCTGTTTTCTTTCTTTGGTCCTCTCTCTCATTTTCAGCAGAGTGACTTAATAGGGATATACCCCTTAAAATATTTGGATCAGCTAAATTTTCAGTGTTTTTATAGTGCTGATCTGCAGCCATCGACTTCTGCATACCCTGATCCCCTCATCTACCGTGATTGTATGGTGCTTTCATTATGCGCGCAAATGCACAAAAATATTTTCCTTCAACGGTCGCCATTGTTCGTTAAACGTCCTCGTTACAGGGTCATCCCAGTGGGTACCTCCATGACAGTGACGTTCTGCACAATTAGGCTAGAACAGGCATGATTGCAGGAAACAGCCGTTCTCACTGTCCATTTGGTTTCGGCGTTCGTTTGCTTCGGCTCTGGTTGCGTGTATATGATCATACAAGCCTACATTAGCGTTCACATGCACCCGTTATACGCGAATCGACACATCGGCCTTATTCGTTCGTTCTTCGCGCTCGTTGCCATCACTTCTTTTTTCATAGGTGCACTTTAAAAATATTTGTCATTGTAGGAAGTTATTAGAAATCTGGCACATCGTTTTATTAGGAGCTACATGAAGCGGCAGGACTTAGAAATATGAAGCAGCCAAAATGGTCGTGAAGGAACCGCAGCAGACAGCATCTGATGAGTTTGGTTAGCCTTTCTTCGAATTCATAGACAAATGAACAGAAATGTTTCATAAGACGTCTATAATTTGAGGAGTAGTAGTTTTTGTATAATAGCAGTAAAGTTCCCTTCATGCTTTCGAAACCACAAGCATAAGAAAAAATTTCGTAGTCCGCATTCTTTTAATGCTACGCAGCAACAGAAAAAATTCTCACGCGACGACATAAATTCTTCACCGATGAAAAATTTTTATCGTTGATTAGAAAAAAAAAAAGATTAATAACAGATTTTAACAAGGTTGATGTTAAGAGTGGTGGGTGTTGAGCTGCAGTGCTTCAGAAGATAGTACCTCTCATCATATGAGCGGGGATCATAAAATCTTATTATATTTCACTCCTTTTCCCAATCCGGAAGGGCAAGATGAATGCAGCATTATGTCCAGAATTGATTTGAAACATTTACTTGAGGGTTCGGGCAATCAAGCACTTTGGGATAAACCGATTTTGCGCATAAGATCGTACATCATCTCATATAGCAGAAACTATGATTGCTTGGATTCTTGAAAATGTTATGCGCTTCAGCTCTCCATCAGAATGGATGCCATGCATTCTGAATTTGTTCCTGGTGGATTTCATTTTATACTCTTTTGTACATTCTAAAGTAGTAGTAAATACGTTCTTAGAGTTCACTAGCATGCTGACTACATTTTAAGAACGAAATATGATTTGTTTAGTGTTACTTGTTGCCGCAAAAAGGAAAGCGGTTCAGAGTTGCTCTGATCGTCATAAAACAATAAACAACACTTAAAACTTTTCTTCTTGAAAATGAAACTACTGATATTTGCTTTGTTTTATTAGTTTCGACATTCTTGAGAGCAGTTAAGTTCTTACGTTTTCACATGCAAGTTTACTCGTGCGAAACTATTAACGCTTCAAGCTCTGTTTTCAACTGTATCGTTGATGTACACAAAGTGACATTTCCTGGCTGGTTTACTGTTTACTGCACATGTAGAGAGCAAAAAAAGGGGAAAGAGCCATAATTTCTTGTTCGAAAATATCAAATGACATAAATTTTTTGCGATCATTAGAACGGTTTCGATTATAGAATTCACTTCATTTCGAATACACAATTCCTTATAGGACTTTTGTCGGATTATTTTCTTATTGTGGTGTGTTATCAATATTATTACAGCTGTCATCTTCGGAGTATTGGCCAGTAATGAATTCCACAAATATTACCCACATTTGCCGACACCTCGTCCATGGTCAAGGAAGAAATACGAACCGGTTAGCTTGATTGTGTTATTTATTCTTTTTATTGTTCTTTTTATTGGAGCAGATAAGCGCCTCGTATACTCATAGCTTTTTTTGATTTTTTTTATGTTCAGAGAGAGGGGGGAGGAAAAGCGAGGGAGCATAAAGGTTTTAAAAATGTGCAGCCATTGCATGCTTTCAACTTTAAAACATGTCAGTTAAAGGAATAAATTGGTGAACACTTTTCCTGTGCTTTCCGAAGTAGGCGAGTCAAATGCCTTGAATGTCTTTAGCAAAAGTTTTTTTTTCCGAAGTTCAGGAGAAGAAAATATATCTTAATTATCTGCGTCAGGTGTGGGCATGTTGACGGTACATATATCTTGCCAGCAAAATCAATTATTGATCATATGCAGCCACTAGCATACAAGCTAATAATAGCGCAGAATTATCCAATTTGTCTCTTTTTATCTTTTTATCATCCGTTGTTTCTTGTGAAATATTTGGTTGTATCTAATTGCTATCTGTTAATAAACATTAAAAGATAGCGCATGCTTCAAGGAAAGATACTATAGAAACCTGTTTTGTTGCTATTTCTGAACACAAAAGTATCTTTTTTATTGATGTTTATAATATGGTGACGTTACATTGTGTATGATCAAATTTTTTAATTGAAATTTCAACTGAGACAAATCCCTAAATGAGCTTATCGCCTCACAACATCCTGATTTGTTTGAAATGTCTGTTGGCGGTAAGTAACTGAAAAGGTCGTCGGCCATGAGTTTTTCCATTTTTTCGTTTTCTATCCTTGCTATCATTGTATGCTTTTTTCGCTGAGTTAGGATCTCAGTTTGAAATCGAGTTGCGACCTGCGAATACCACTCCTTAGTTGGAGATAGTGGAGGAGAGAGGGGATAAGTTGATCTGTGGTTATGAGTACCTATAAATTCTTAGTACTAATTTGGAAATTTACCTATATGCATAAATGTAGTAGAGTTGAAACACAAAACTCCCCAAATACAGTAGAATATAGAAGTGCATAAATACCTGGATATCGTAGGATTTTTATGAACTTTCACTGCATAGTTATGACAGTACCGTGGAGTCCAAAATTACCATTCGGACGTTCTTCGAAAGGAAACCAGGGAACTGATTTCGTTAGATGAGAGATCACCTATGGCAGATGGAAAGTTCTGAAGCGAAGAGGAACTGAATGATAGTTAAAAGAGCAGTCGATCTAGATAAGCGTAGCACCTGATCGAGCATAGTAAGGTTTGTAAGTGTTTGGCTGCTTCAAAAGAAACGTCAAACGCAGTGCAATTGTTCAACAGTTTAGATTTTTTGAATATGAGTTGTTCGATCATATTGTATACTCGAAAGTTGGTAGTTTTTCGAAAATAACATCCATGCAGCTAAAAGTTCTTCGTTTATTAATTTAGGGTTATGAACTGCATTGCATTTCTGCAATGGCCGAATGGTTACTCGCTGTTTGCAATGTCGCCTTTCTTCTGAGGTAATGGATTGTTCGTCATCAATTTATTCCAAATGCCATATAAGATCAGAGTATTCGCGTGCATCCACTTCATTGAACAGAGCCATCGCTTATCGCAACCCTGCAAAAATTGGCTTGTTTTTTTGCTTATAAAAACATATATTGTTCTCTTGCTTTACCTAAATTTTTGGAGCAAAAAATAACTCCAGCCTCAGCTTCATCAAGCTCCATTACTCGTTAACATGACGTCTTAGAAATCGCATGAGTTTTTTTTTTCCGTATGTGAATGGTTTCTATTCATACATTGTCTTATGTATCTAATATGAGATCTAGGTCAAATGCTAACATAGTCGAGCGTAGATTAATCAGTCGCAATTTTGTTGAAACTATTTATGTAAATTTTTGTATACTGCGTTCAATCGTCGCAGTAGTTTTTATAACTGCTGTTATCGCTTATATTTTCGATATTATGAAAGATTAAACGCATGCGAAAGCACAGTTTTCACCTACCCTTTGGCTAAGTTTGCAAATATGAAAACTGAAGAAAAGTTTCTGCCCTGGATCGTTGCATAATAGGGCTGTTTAACGTTTTTCTCAAGTGCTGTTTTAATGATCGTGTGTCGGATGCATAGCTTAAACCTGGGTGTGAGCTGTTTACATGGCTTTCTTAGTGCAAAAACCCATTAAAGCACATTCCAATTTCAGCTATTCGCGAGACTTCGAGAAGATACAAGTTGAACTGGGCGTACAGCCGCTTGTTGCCCATCTCGATCAAAGCCCGCTGTGGCGTTCGGCAACCGACCTTGGCTCAATTTCTGGCTAAGCGAATGAAAATTCACCAAGTGAAGTGATGAAACCGAGTATCTCTGTTTTCTATGGCTAATCTGTTCTCTATCTATCCAAAGGGGAATGTGGAGAATATGTGCAGGAAATTGGCAATATAAGAGTGGAGGAATGGTGATATTTTAATGTTTTTGCTTTGTACTGTTTTTGTGTGAAGCATAGACAATTTCCTCGAATTGGGCAGTGGCTGCTTGAAAGACTTTCAGAGAGTACTTTGAGGAAACTGAGAAAAATAGAGGGCATTTGCGAGAAAGAAAAGCTTGATATGATGCATTGTTCGAATGTTGAGTGACGGAAGGACAGGATTTGAGCGGCAACTGAAAGGTTGTGTCGTAAAACGGTTCTGAGGACGTATTTCGCGTAGTTTTAGAGGATTGTCTGTTCTTTTTTTTGTTAGCAATTTAAAAAAGTAGTGGAACGTTTCAGACATTAGTCCACAGTTCTGGGAGAAGGAGGATGGATGTGTAGAGGGTGAATAGGTGACTTGCCGTTTCTAGGAGCTGTACTTAGCTGTGACTTCAACTGACAGCCAGGCGAGGAATTTGTCATACGACAAGAATTTTGCTCTTTTCTCGTCAGTTTTTTCCTTTCTCTTCTCTCTTCTTAACTTCTTATTTATTTCTTCATTAATTTGTGCGAGTTAATATCATCTATAGGCGAGTGCCAGTTTTTTGAGAGGATTGGGGAAAATTGCAATCGATTTGAAGTTGAAGAATTGAGGAGTTGAAACATCTCTTAGGGTGTTTCATGTGATTAAGAGAAAGAGACGAAACAAAATTTCAGTGAGAAGAAAACGAATATTACGCTGACAGTTTTATGAGAGAGAAATCCGTAGAAACCCCGCAGAGTTGTGTGAAAGTTCTATGTTGAACATTTTTCTCAGGTGCTATTGAAGCTTTGACATAGAACTATCGAACCTTTCATTGTTGTGATTCTTTTACGTAAGCTGCCTTTGGTCAGGTCGCCCTTTGCTCTCCTCCCTTCTTTGATCCACACTCAGCAGTCTGGCCTCATATTGTTCGTCACGAGACAGGTTCTCGTTGTTTTCACTGAAAGAGAAAGGAAGACGCTTTAGTTTGTGACTGTCTTGATATCCTTCATGATCCCACTTGATGCGTCTGCGTATTTGACTGCATGTAAGCTACTTCAAGAGTCATAATTTCTTGATCGCTGGGTAGGTTTCATAATTCGGTATGTAAGCTAGCTGTTACAGCAACTGGGTTCTTGTAGTTTCAGTTCGATGTGAATAGCATCAAATCAAAGCTGCTTTCGGTTATGATGCAGCCTTGAGTTACAGTTGTTGCTGGATCTCCAAGTTTAGACGTTCTACTTTAGGCAGACATCCACCATAGAATTGGACGTTTCACAGAATTTAGCTCTCTCTGCATTATTTCCTAAATTCTTTTTTTTAGTTGAATTTGGTACAAAACAGCATGGCTGCTTGTAGAGATTAGAGGAGGAGGAGGAGTGGAGATTGCTTGTAGATTGAAAGGTATTTGCGTTAGTAGTGTGCTTGGAAGCGAAGCCAAAGGTTGCAAAGTCTTCGGAATGTCAGCAGTATTAGAGATCCTAACGTTTAATGACTAGTGATGGTTTTAGCGTGCTCGCACAGGTAGAGAAAGCTATCGGACGAAATAACACAATCTTCATATGCCTTAGTCTGTGCTCGAGTGGCATGCGAATCAGTTGGAATGGCCGACAAATTCAAGCCATCTTTTGTGCTTACCTTCTTTTTGTGAAACGAGGCACTTCAGTTTTCAATGAATGAAGCAAGCAATCTCTATGTTTTCTGAAGGCGATTATTTGAAAATTACACGCCCGGGATATGTCAATGTTTTCTTCCGTTGGTGAGATCCGTTCAGCCATCATTTTCAATTTTCCTTAACAGTCAGTTCCAACGTAACTTCATTCATCAAAAAAATATTTCCGGAGTGAATAAATTGTGCGGAAATCGAAGCCTGCAGATTCGAGTCCTGACGAGTTCGTCACTATGTCACGAAAATTAATTTCGTAACAGAGAATGTAATGTAGGGTTGGGCTGCTGGGTGCGGGTCGAAGAAGGAAGAAGCAGAGAGCCATCTACTCTGAGAAACAGCTCAGACCTTAAGTGTGTCATGAAACAATCACAACAACGAAAGAGACATAAAGCTTTCCTAGCATTTCATATAGATTCTGTGTTTCCTTTCACGTAAAATCTCTGTTGAAATCTTCATTTTCTTCTTACTGAAATTTTGTTTCGTCTCGTTTGCTTGATTACGTGACAATGTGAGATAATATAAACGTGTCTAGAGGATATATCTCGTTGGCTATATTGTCGCTCTTATACGTTGTTTCATAAATGCAATTAATTTCATAAGGGTGGTGTTTTCTTTAAGCTTTGCGAACGCTGAATGCCCTCCTAAATAACCCTATATTTACCACTATCCGGTGTTGCGTAGCTGTTTATTTTTGCCGTATTTGTAAACTGCTGTAAATAAAGATATCGAAGGCAGAGAACTTCATCGTTGTGGCTACATAAAAAGACTTAAAAGGGTCACCTTGTCATGGCTGGTCCAGTCGCCCAGGTCTCCGTGAGGATCTGCATCTTCTATCGAGATGCGGTCGAGCAAATTGCGAGACAGCACAGCTGTAAGGGGGGGGGGGTAGTTTACTACACTTACACAGTAAGCTGTCAAAGAAGAAGACATTTAACTGTTTGAGTTAGAGTTTGATGGGACGTGAGGATTGTGAGACTGACGGGCTAAAAAGCTCGTTATCACCTAAAATACTAACAATTCACTGGCAGCTTTAATTAGCAATGCGCATTTAGAAAATAACGGCATGATGAAAAGGGGGAAGCGTTTGTCGGTGTAGACAGTCGATCCAAGCCACTGTTGCGATTTCAACCGAAAGCTGATTTGCGTAAAGATGTCATAGTATTGTCTTCTTTCTTGCTATAAATTAAAAAGAGAGTTTCCTTATCATATGAGCTCTGATCTATGCACTCATTTAAGAGACTTTCACTTACCCAATGAGCCGTCTTCAGGTCGTTCTTTTTAAGGTTTGTCCTTTTAAACATGCTACCTGACCTTCATTTCATTCCTCCATCTCTGCGCTGATTCCTGCTTCATTCATCGATCAATGCGTCACTAAAAATTGTTCTGTGGTGTTCAGCATTGATGATCTTATTGCAAAGTGCACAACGATGTCGCACACAAATGCGTAAACATCTAATTCATCACCTCTTAGTCAGCAGGTCTCACCTGTGGTGTCGTCGTTTGTGTAAGCGTACTCAAATATAAAAGTATGCAGTTGACGAAATACATGCTGCCATTGCAATGTAGATGTTACAGAATCGGCAATAAGCTCACATGCTTGTTAACAGAGCGTGAATGCGCTGAGAAGATGCTCATTCAACACTGTTACGAACCAGCCAATGCTTTATATCGATTTTCGAAGCGTTGTGATCGCGTCTTGTCGCGTACACATGGCTGGCTGCAACGATGGACGCCTTGTTTGCAGTGAAACGTGCGCAAACAGTGTTGCAGCCCATCACTTGGCTTCGCTTTCTTTTTTCTCAGTTGCTGCTTCGAGCGTCCAGTGTCCCTAATGCATCAATTTATGATGGTGGACCTGTTATGTCGGTCACTTTTTCACACAATTCTCATCCAGAATTGTGCATCTGATTCATCGGATTTCATCTGAGCTTGCCACTTTTCCATTTGTTTACCTTGGCTGATCACTGAATGCTTCGAAAGCTATTGCATGCTCTTGAAATTTGGATGTGAGGGAAATAAATTAAAAATGAAGTAGATATCAAGAAGTAATGTGAATGCACCCTTTAAGTGTATTTAGCTTCGTGAAAGTGTTCCTGACAGCTAGATTGAGCTTTTGAAGCTTACATCGAACTCGTGATTAGAGATAGGACGTTCAACTTTGCAAAATCTAAATGAACAGGCTATGGAATAGGTTCTTCTTTTTTTGGTGAATAAAAGCGAGTTTTAAGCGAAGTTGACTAATAATGTCACAAAATTATTTTCTGAGAGGTCTTTGCGCACTAACAGATATTTCAGCGTAAAATTTTTCTCAATGAAAATTTACAAGTAAGGATTCGTATAATTTTAAACTATCGGAAGATGGAAAATATAAATAAAATTAATTTGAATACCAATTTGACAAGTTAAAATGAGTATTTAAGTTCGATCGTCGCACAAAACTTCAAGTTAAATATCGCAGAACGCTTCCGTATCTCTCATCTCCTGTTAATCTCACTGATAATAGTAATAATATAATTAAATGTAACCTTGAACTACTCTCGGCTAATGCGTTGAGAATTTCATTGAGGGAAGTTAATGTTGGCCATTTTCGATGCATATATACTGTCATGGTTTTTTCAGAGTTCTTTGCCCATTAAGCGCCTGAAACAACTTTGAAAATCAACCGAATCGCCCACATGATGACGTCATCCACCGAATGCTTCACAGCGTCTCCAAAAGATTTCAACGACCTTTTCGAATATCATCGTCGCTAAGAGATATGTTAAGGGGAGGTGGAGCTGTGGAAGGGGGCTAAAACAAATAGAGCAACAGGAATACAGGGATACGCAAATGCCTGATGAGATATAATATGATTCAAAAATTTTTTAAGAAGTGACCAAGAAACGTTGAGGAATCACGATTGAATTATTACGCAATGAAGAAAGAAACGAAAAAAGTGAATGTGAATTATGATGTGAGAATCAGCATTCCTCAGAAGTGAATTCATTGTGTTTGCAGATGCGAAATCGTTTATCGAATCATTATGAAATAACGCACATTTAATCTATGTTTTACCCTTTATTTTTCACCAATTTTCTTTCGCTTTGAATTTCTTTTTTTTTCAGAAATTTCGCATCAATTCTGTTTAAAGTATTCCACATTGAACTCATCTTCACGTTCTTTGTTCCTCGAAATGAATCATTTCATCAAGATTACTTAGTTGTTATTATTATATGTAGCTAATAAATTGTTCAAACTCTTTATTCGTGCTTTCGTTAAAAAAAAAAAGCGCGAAAATTTTAAATAATTCTTCAGATATAAATGTCTCTTTGTGTGTAATGTTTCAGACGAGAATAACGTTTATAAAAGAACGACGCTTATGGATGAAACTCTAGAATGAGGGAAATAAGCAGAAGCAAGCAGTATAGAAGTTATGATATTGATGAAACTGTTGGAAAGTTTCTTTCTACTCGAACACTTCAACGACATAAATCTTTACAGAATCTCGATTCACAAAGGATGCCTAAGATGGCTCCACATCACAGGTGCATCTTACTACTCGATATACTCTTTATGTAATGTACTAATGAAATTTCCAGATTGTGTATCGTATATGCTGGATGTAAATATTCTGTATTTGAGAACATTTTTATCACCGCTGTTTAAGTTTTTCGCTTGCGATTGATCATGAAAAGTGCTTATTTAAAAAAAAGTACAACCCACACTCTAAAAATTCGTGATTATGCCTGACATTCGTCTAAAATGTCATTTAAATTTCGTTCCAGTATCTTTATCTAAATAGTTAGTGCGGACTGCTGGACATTTTAATGTGGAAACCAGTCTCATGATCACCTTAAATAAGTGAATGAGAACGATTCTAAAAATTTTCCCATAACTTCTGTATTTTCTCAACATAGAGTCTTTTTTGCAAGATTTTTTCTTCGACAATTTTTTATGCGAGAAAATAAGAACTAATCAAAAAGTCGTTAACGTACGTCTTTTGATTTGTTAGTTTAGCTCGTTGTAGTGTTTCTTTATTGGAATGGTGCATAAATTCATACGCATTAATGTTTAAAATAGCCCCCTCTTGTTGCAAATTTCGTTGAACAGGCTTGTTATTCAACTTATTAGAGCATAAGGTTAGGGCTTATCGTATACATAGGGTTATATAGCAGTCCTATGTATAAAGTGTTGAGGAAATTATTTCCATGTCCAGTCGACAAAGCATAATTTTCGCGGCAACTTATCTCTTTGTGTTCAGCGAGACTGAAATCCGCAAAGCATGGGGAATGTGGGGTTCGTTATTTCCTCCTTCGTTGAGCGTTTGCATAAAAGTGGTATTTCTTACCACCTGCAATGGATAAATTCAAGAGCTGATGATGCTACCGAATGGTGGGTGATGCGATATCGCGCGAGAAACGAAACACAGACAATTGGGAAATTTTGTCATGTATTGTGATAGGTGATGGTTTTTGATATGAAATGTTTCCCCACCAGCAGTGTTTAACAAGATATGATAGCTCTTGGAGATATGATAGCATGCAATGTATAAAGTCTCTATTCAAGGACGTTCCAGACTGGTCTCATTCAAAAAAACTTCAAATACTAGGCTCCATTTTGAGTGGATGGGATTGAATTTATATCTTCCAGCGCTATTAATGGATTATCCACTTTGCATTGCAGCATATGTACGGCTTATCCATTTCGAAATTTCCCACCACTCTTCTACCTTGACACTCGCAATCCCATCTTGTTTCTTTTGCTGTTCATTTTAAAGCTGTTTATTTTTCGTGTTAATTTGATGCTTCTTTAATTGATTCTCATTAATTTAACTTCTGCATAATTAATTTTGGTAAAAATGCACTGAGTTCGTGTAAAGCTCCTACCCATCCTTCGTTTTTCGCACATACGTATAAAAACGACTATGTCCGAAATCGACTTCAGATCATTATTTCTCTTATTTTAAAACATCTGAATCCCGTGTAATTTCGCCATAGTGAAATATTCGCCGCTAATTCTGAATCACCGGTCTTTTGCGATTGATTCTTTCTAAGCAATCAGAAATTCCTTTCAAATAAAGCCAAAAATCTGTAGACTGGATCGACCTTCATCGGCGAACTCTTATACTCAGAATTCGTGTTTATCGACGGAGAATGCCTCTCGGAGAGAAGTGTTAGACGCAGATTGTTTGGTACATTCATCATATCGTCATCCAATAACTTATGGTATTTAATTTCCGTTTCCTGGTGTATTTTTGCACATTTGATTTGAAAAAATAATTCTTTCAATTTGACTCTAAAAGTCAGTTTTCAAATGCTTTTCGATATCAGTTTTGCCTAGAGTACTTTTCCAGTGGTTTTTTCAGAACCCCACTTTTACTTGTTGAACATTTTCATTTATCACTTCTTTTCTTATCAATAATACTTCAAATATTTTTACCTTCAGAATTTGTTTTATCTGAATAAAAAAACCAATCTTTAATTACCGTCTATCAATAATACCATATATAATGGCCTTATTTATAGTTAAGCGTGCTATTTATTTCCTACTCAATATAATGAAAACTATTCATATCCAAAATACCAAATGGGGGTCGTTTAGTCTTCATGGCTAGGCGAGAGGAGTTTTAATATGTTTTAGTCTATTCCTGCATCAGTTATGAGAGAACGAAAAGGGGGATCGAGCGTTGAAATAAAGGCTCAGGTAAATATAATTTCCCGGAAATGAGAACTACATATACGAAACTCTTTATGCAAATCACAAATTTTTATGTTCAGTCGTTGCACAAACTTTGAAGGGAAAATTTAATCGTCAACAAGCGTCTTTCTAGGGTTAGTTTCCTCGAGAAAATATGTGATGTCAAAGTTTTTGCGAATGAAATTGGGTATATAGGATAATACGTAGCTTACTGAATTTTTCAGGCGGTCGCATATGTGTCTGCATGTGGTTTGTGTATGTGCGTCCGTGTGTGTATGCGCATGCGCCTGTATGCGCCCTGAACGTATGTGTGTGTATATATATATATATAAGTAGGTGTGTGCGTGTGCTGTTGAAGGTGGTAATTGAAATTATTTGCAGCAGACAATGCGAAACATGCACCATTGATGATCACTCGTAGTGATTTCGCTCGATACGATCCTCAAAGACAACATACTTCGGCTGCGTTTTCCGAACCGAGGTGATCGATTCTCGTTATTTTTAGGCTGCTTGAATGAAATGAAAGTTGCATGTAGCTGAGTGAATCTGCTAATATCATTTTCTTTTATTTCCTATGAACGTAGTTTTTTGTTTTGCTTTATTTCCCTCCGATAGCAATTTTCTTCGGATGAAATCCCTTTCATCAGAAATTTTGAAATCTGTAAATGATGTAAGTTCTTGAAATCTAGGCAGCAAAATATCACAAGTGGTCTCGAGCGCCCTACCTTAATTATAGTACCTTAATTACAAAGGTCTCGAGTCTTAATTACAAAATTTTCTAGTTAGTTGTAATATTAGGCACTTCCCACATAAAGAATGACTCTGTTTGACTCTAGTAGTAATTGATGAATTCTTCATTTCTATATGAAATGATCGATGCTGCATTTCAACCAACATAAATTTCCAATGAGATGAAGCTTTTGTGGCCATAAGGAGTTTAAATGGTCTCTCCATTTTATTTCTCTCTTTACCGTGCAGACGATATATCTTCTGCGTATATTAAACAGTGAGTGTTTTCCCAGGTTAGCTGATAGTACGTCAATGAGAAGCGATGTGTTACCTTCACAAAATCGGTTAGATCGAAACGATCGACGAAGGAAATCAACAATGAGATCATTTCGCCGAGTACTAAGGATGTATTTCGGGCTTAGTGTAATCTTGTTTTAATTATATTCAAAGTATACTTCTATTCGGACATGATTCATCACATTTCTTTTGCAATCCGATAATCATTCTTAGGAATGTATTTAAAGAACACTTTTTATCATTCAAATTATCTATGTTATGTAATGACAATTTATAGACAATTCATACTCTCTAAAGATTGTATAAAGAAATACTCAAATAATTAGATTAAAATGTATATTATGCATTGTTGAATATGCGTTCTGTTCAATTCGTTGGTTTATTCTTTATGGTCTAGGCGTCACTTCATATAGCTGATTTGCTCAGGAATATCATATTCGCTTAGTGTATTGTCAATAGAGACGTCTACTTGAAAGGGGAAAAAATATTGATTTTTTTGGTGCTGCTGATTGATTTAAAAGCTTTAAAAAATTTGAGGTCAATTGCAGGTGAAGGACCACAAAAGGAATATGGTCAAGGCGAACAAAGTGCGTCTAACTGATAAAGTAAAACATACTCTTCGCTTTAATTTCTGTTGCATTTCCGGTGGTCATATGTATATTCACTCTGCAATAGAAGAATAGGCTCCTAATTTTTTTGTGTTTTACAGGGTTTTTTTTTTCAAGGAAGTGAATCTTTCCATTCCAGACTTATCAACCTCATTCATTTTGCCATTTTTTATTCCAGTTTTCATCAAGTTGGTTACAGTCAGACAAGATTTTCCGAGCAGGAAACACTGAAAACTTCTTGATAAAAAATTAATTTAAATGAGTCAGTGAAATGTCTACGTACCGCTAAAGATGTAGGAGATAGTACTTCAGCACGAACATCAAGAATGGAGACGAAATGGTGATGTTCCTAGAGCTCACGATCCGTTGGGACGTTTTCGTTCAGATTCCTGGACTGATCCTGAGAGAAATTCTTCTTTGCGTAATCAGTCGTCGGTACGCTCATTACAGCCGGTAGATATTTTGATTTTTCAAGAGTTGAAAGTGGACTTCATATATGCTTCATTTTCCATTTGCGATTTAATGAGGTGTGGAGAGCGTATTGTTGTTTGAGCGTTTAACGGAACTAGGGAGACCAGGCGACGATAAAGTACTGGCGTAAAGTGTAATTTCCTCCTCCGGAATCAGAAGCGAAGAGAGGAGAATGTAATCCCTTCTGCCTGCTTAAGCATTGTTGGCTTCCTTGATAAGTCAAGTAATTTTCCAAAGCTTACAAAACTAATGCAAGTTTTTGAAGTAGGGACTGGTCTCAACAGTGCATTTCTGCAGCATATTTATAGAAGTAATAAAAAGGCAGGTAAAGAGGTTAGGGGAAGGGAGAGAACATAAGAATGTTTTACTCTTCCGAACAGAACCTCTCAGGGAAAGTTGATTATGCACAGAGAAGAAAAAAAGGAGGGGGGGGGGGGGGGAAAGAGAATCGAAAAAGATGAGCCTCATTCCAATCGCATGCAAGTGTCGTTTGTTTCAGTGTTTCGCCAATGTGAAATGTAACAGTGTGAAGCTTGAAGATGTGCGCAGGCTTTTAACGCACTAATTTTCTTCTATCCTTTTGACTTCGAAGTAATTCACGAAACGGATCACGTCTGGAAATATACGACTGATTTATATTATCAGGCACTATCTCAGCCCTTCTAAATAAGTAGAATAAAATATTTTAGGTGGGTGCTTTTCCGTCGAAACGGATTCCTGAGTCGCCGAAAATGCATGAGACTCCTCTGCTCACTCGCAAATCATCATTTACAGCTCGTGGATCAAAACCTCATTTCGATCGTTCTTCAGTATGAGTTCATTTATGATTAATCCTATAAACTAACACCTACATTTAAGCGTGAATTTTTCCGGATAATTTCATATGAAACTTTTATTATGAGGGTAGCGACTCTAATACGCAATGAATTTATGTCATGAATAGTGATTATTCTAACAGCAACCGTATCTATTTACACCCGAAAAAATTTATTTACTAATTAAATTTTTTACTCATTCATTCAATCCGATTTTCAATCAGTAAATCAGCATATTTTGTCATCTCTAACATTCTATACATTTAGTACTCAAAAATGGATTTGACTCCTATTTATACATTCGTTTGCTGCATAAGACTTCTTGGCGCCATAATGAATGAATGATTTTATCGCTAAACGCACCCCCGTATGGATTTCAATAAAGCCTTCGAGCAAAATCTGTTATCGAAGAAATATTCTGAATGACTATGAATCGAAAGTCCGAAATGTAATTTTTTTACATATAATTTTTTACATTTCGGATTTTTGATTTGCGGTTGCGGGGGTCGAGCAATTGGTCCGTGTTTGCGTACGTATTATTATTACTTGTAGCAAAGTGACCACGCAGGCTTTTGCTTTTTTATGTGAAAATTATTTTACTCAATTTATAACACAAATTACTACTTATACCTGCATCAGAAGTGTTATATACTACCATTCATAAAGATTTCGGTTGTTTTTTGTTTTTTTTTTTTAATGGAGATCAATGGTGCGATGCTCAACATTCTAGAGACCAATCTCAAATATATCCTTCCCCCTTGTAATATCTCTTCGCCTGTCTCGTTCGCTCAACAGTAATAAAACCATTGGTTTCATCGAAGACCAAAGGTCCTGTGCTCGACATTGTGATTGGAATGAGAGGAGGTGGTGCTTTTTTCCGTGGTATGGTAGGAAGGGGGACGATCATTTTTGATGAAATATTGGAACAGCAATGCAACGTTGTTTGACGCGTTCTTTAAAAAAAAAAAAAAAAAAAAAAAAAAAACTAACTAACTAAAAGTGTAAAATAACACGAGTTTTAATACGCTTTGCGCCTCAAAATGTCACATATTTTTGGCAATGGTTGTCCAAAAAGAGCTTGCTTCTTAATCGACGTTTTGATGGGATTATCTTTTACAAGGTTGCCAACTCGACCTATATCAGACAGAAGAGTGCCTCTTGTATGACGTTAGCAAAGCGTGGAGCCAAGTCTGACTATTCTGTTCCCTCAACTTCCGGTTCTGAGGAGTTGCGAAAGTCTAAAACGAATGCGCGAACGGTTTGCCGTTCATCGGTGAGCGACTTTAGCAGTGGCGCCGATGAAGAAGCAATTCCACGCATTCCTACAAATAGATCAACGCCTTGTTTGCAAGGTTTGTGTTTGTTTACTCGGCTTAATCGTAGGTGATTGAATGTTCGTCAAAATTGACCCCTAGTGAAGTTATTCCACCTCACTCCAATATTATTGTAACGAAATACTGCGACAAAAAATCCAAGATCTTCCAGAAAAGATAACGGACAATTGGACAAATGAATCAAACAAATCCGAAGCTTCACTTATTTTATCATCTTTGGCACATCATCTTTGGTGTGGTAAAGGGAACAGAAAATCACATTCACCAGCTCCTTTGGTGCACTTGCCCACTTGCTTATTGACGATTTTTGATAAGGTGATTTCTTATAGGTTGCGTAGCGTTCTCCCAGACTAATAGATTAAGGAGTATATTAGTGTGATAAGAGATGAGATAACGATCTTAGCACTGAAATGAGCAATTGTGCTTTTCAATAGGCTTAGTTATGTGAACTATACTTTGTGCATCGTAAATGATTAATTGAATTATTTTATAGGTATTTCGAATTTGGGCAATACATGTTATATAAATTCGGTATTGCAATGTTTATCGGCGAGTTCTCCTTTAGTCGAATATTTTATTTCAGATAAATTCTTGAAGGATCTTCACGTATGTTTTATTGGAATATAAGAAACAATAGCAAAAGAGATATACACTCATATATATTCAAGAAATATTAAATATTCACCAATATTCCTAATTTAGGTTGATATCAATCGCTGATAATGAGGGAAAAATAGGCCATTTAATAAAGGAAATCGATGCATTAATTTGATTATTTTGTATGAAAAAAAAAATGTATTGATGAAAAAATTTCGCCTCACTTTCCTTCTTGATTTGATTGTACCGTTTCGGAGACTTCACTCATTCGATGAGATTTCCTAATTGACGTTTTTATGATGCGCGTTTGATCGTTAACTTGCTGTCCCAAATATCAAGTTGGAGATCATCTCTGTTTGTTGTGCTACACGCTAATCGTAAAATTGAATTAATGCACATTTCAGTAATCATTTCAAATGAATTCCTTCCACGGATGTGTCACACATAATTTTAATTGATTCCTTTTTGTATTCTTTCTGGATCAGATCCAACAACATTATCATCTTTATATGAGTCTATATGCTATAGGTTTACTGCAACTATGGAATTGCTGTTCATACTCTCAATTGGTGTCTTTATATAAATCTAAATGCGTCATCGAATTGAAATGAAGTTAATATGAGGCGATATGCAGTGTGAGCAAAATTATTGCAGGAAAAAACTAACGCACAGCTAGAGAATTGCCAGCAATATGGCACTGGTGGTTTGTTGACTATGGCATTCGCCGATGTATTAAAATCGTTATGGTCGAATGATATTAACGAAAGAATTGCACGAGAGTTTTATGAAATTGTGCGTCAATTCAACAACGAATATGGCACATTCCGTCAACAGGTTTCATTTAATGCTTCTACTTCTTATTTTCGTCTATTAGTCGATTAAAATAATTCATCAGTACCGGTGTTCGATAAATTAACGAATAAAACCAAATGAACGGTGAGAATATATCCACTCAAATATTGTTGAGGTGCTTTGCATCTTTGTTGTTGTAGTTCCACTGACCATTGCCTACGATAACTGATTCTGTTATTACAAAATACTAGATAAACATTTTAAACCATGTTTTGGTGGAAAGGGCAATGCAGTGCGGATGGTTGAATTGGTACTTCAATGGATCTTTGGTATAATAGTGTCAATATCGTAGCGTTCTTGCAAGAATATGAAGCCTTATTCGGCGGAGACCATTACAGTGGTTCATATCTACAGATTTCGTGCTCTTCGAGATCCTTACATTACAGTATGAGGGGACATCCTAATCCGCAAAGTTATAATTATGAGGAAAGAATTCATTTTCAGAATTCACTTCAGACTATTTTCCCCATTTACTTGATGAAACGTCACTCCTGTTATCATGACGACTCGTTATCAAGTCATATCGTTACATAAACAATAAATCACTTCTTAAAATGCTTCTAAATGCTTTTGCATAATTCGAAAACAACTGATGCTGTAGGCATATTTTGCAAAACCTTTTTAATTTTTATATGAGTTGCATTGAATTTTTACCAATTTGATGCATCATAGAAGTAGATCCTTCACTCTTACATGTACGATAAATCCTCTTGTAGTGCTTTATGGCTATCATAAACGCAAAAGTGGATAATAAAATTATTTGTGGATTTGTGTTCAGGATGCGCAAGAGTTTTTGGTATGGCTATTGGACAAAATCCATGAAGATCTCAACACTGCAATTGTACGACTATACAAGGATAAAATGGTGAGGATTCGCATTGTGTATAGTCCTCAGGTTAGTTGTATGCGAACATACACTATATTTGTTCGTAAATTCTATCTACCTGCTTATAGCGGTCATTGTTCCCGCTGTTTTGTTTGAAAGATACGGTCACTTAGGGTTGCTGCTTATAGCTTTGGAAACTGCTTGTCACTAGTGTTAGATAAGTTGGCTACCTTCAACAAATGACTTAATGTAGCATAACTTATATGCTGCTCCAAGTGGCAATGAGTGCATTAATATGTTAAAGCGATGCTGCATTCATTTTGTTTGTCCAGCTCAGTTGTATATATGCTGAAGCTTTAATGAACTTCATTCTTGTGAATTTTTTTAGAGAACATTTTACAAAATTTCCAGATAACCTTCTTCTTCGTCATCATATCTTCTACCGTCGGATTTAAATTAAAACTGTGAAAAACGCGTTTGCCTGATTTTTATCCGCCATTCATTATATTTGGTTGTGGCGACGATGTATCCTCCCTCTTTCCTTCTCTTCCTCTCTCTTTCTCTCTCTCTCTCGACCTAACCTCAAAAATATCGCTTCTACTATGAATATTTTAGGAGGTCTCTGTGAAACAGCTAGACATTAATTTATAGCTTGTAACTAAAAGTCGCGGAAGAGAAGTTGGAAAAAAAGGAGACGATTGAGAAGGTAGTTCAGAGATATTGCTATACAGTGCTCTTATTTAGGTATGCGGTTCTGAAGAGGATGTAGCAGAAAGTACTCGTAACAACCATCTTCGGGCACACTGTTCTGTGATCATCACTCTCTTCAGCGCACAGTTTCGATCCAGTATTCACTGCCAGAGATGTGGTATGCAAACGCTCAAATTCGACCCGTATATGTGCGTTTCACTGCAGGTCCCGCAGGAGTATGTTTCCGCTTCTTCTGTTACTGCTTAGGAAGTGCATAAAACCGTTTCGAAAGGTTTTAAATTTTCATAACTCTAATAAACTTTTTTTGAAAAATATTTAGTATCGATGTATTACAAATTTAGTAAATATTTGTGTTAAATGGTTTGAGTCGCTTAAACTAATAGTGCTGTACTTGTATTTGTAGCGTTCTAAGTAGCGTGGTGCGGACTACCCTCGAGGGATAGTTCCCCTATTTTTTTCTCGCCAACTTTTTCATTCGATTTTTCACGCTGACAAATTACTTCCCCACGGTGTTCTTCTCCAGCCAAAAATCCACTCCGGACCACGTCACGTCTAAGGCGTCGATTGTCCTTACATTAAACGAACAGTGTTTTTTTACACCCGAAAATACGGAATTTTTTTCTTTTCTCTATTCCACCTGTGCAAAACTATCTTAAAGAGCATTTGTTTACGCAGGTGGAAGGTGTACATTGGAGGTATAGATGGATGATTGCACACTGTAGAGATTTATTGCAACAGCGATTTATTGAGCAATGCAAACACTTTATATCTGTTGCAGAAATGGTCACTGTGAAAAGAGAAATGATGATTGGCTATTCTGTTGAAATTCTAACGAAAATTTCTGAGAACATTGCACTTAACAAATCGAAAGATTTCATTTGACCACGAAAAGTTCTAATAAACGTTTGCACACATAAACATTTACACTTAAGTTTGAAAACTCTTCAACACAATGATTCGTAAGTACTGTTTATTGCAGAATTCGGCGACCAGTATATGTGATTGTTGTCTATGCAAATGCTAAAAAACCACGACTGACCCGTTATGGAATTTTTGTGGATCGTTGTGGGCGTTTAAGTGACGTTAATGAGTGCATTAGTGCAGCGGTAAAAATTCCTCCAGAAAGAGTTCGTATTTTCAATTTTCTAAAATTATTGATGCAAAATGTTGCTTATAACTCAAATATGTCTATCTATTTTCCATCTATACAATAAATATTTTTTATGAGCTTGAAGAAAAATTGTTTCGAAACTTATTAACAACCGTTGTGATAGTGAGTTCTTTCAAAAATTGCCAAAAAAAATCATCCCGTTCAAATGCGCTAATTAAATTGCTGTCCAGCCTGGTCTAGATTTTATCTTTGTTAAAAAAAAAAATGGAT